>OY757908.1:101209435-101219435 GCA_963585895.1 Sepioteuthis lessoniana
TCTGGGGATAGTTCCGAGTGCACCACTTACAATTGGTATCACCGTCACTCTCATGTTCCACAGCTTTCTTAGTTCTATGGCAAGGTCCAAGTAGTTGTCTCTCTTATCGTTGTCTTTGATTTTCACTTGATTGTCCGCTGGAACAACAAAGTCTACTATATGATAATGTAATATAATTGCGGAGGGATTTTTTTTATATTATCATTTTTCGTTTTAAATATCTTGCCTTTCGGTTTAGTTAGGCTGAGAACCTTTCGCTTAGTGCATGGGTTAGTTAGTGCATGGGTTAGCTGAGTGCAGGTGTTCACGCGCGTGCGGGGTGGATGTGACAATCAGAGATGTCACAATAAAAAACCCCGATGGAAATGGGACCGGGGATGTGAATGACGTCATGCCCGGAAGCGCTGAGGATTTTGGGGGATTTGAAAAAAAGCAGTAAGTTGTGATTTGGGCTTGGACAAAGAAAGTCGATTTTCAGTAGTAGACCAGTTGTTTGCGGCGGGGATGCCGCACGTGGTGGGGTTCTGATGGAAAAGTCAGCATAGAAAGAAACTGTGTGTCTCTCTCTCCTCATGTCGAAAAAACTTTAAACTCAAAAAGGTGAATAAAAGTTTCATACCTGAACCAATTTCGTGTTTTTCGGATTCCTATATGCGTTATGAACATTTGTAAACGTTCTCGTATCGGTATAAATATGTACATTTCACGTATCAGTATCTTGGCTACGTTACAGTTAGTTCTCACGTTTTTTTTTGTTTTTTTTTTGTTAATAATCACTTGGTCAAGTCTTCTGGCCGAGGATTTGGTGTATTATTATTGTTGTTGTTTTTGTTGGCCTTGTTGTAATCGTACAATCGAAACTATGGAATTAAAATAATGTCGGTTATCGAAACGAAATGATCCGGTTTTCAAACAAAAACAATTTCGAAATAAGTAATATTTTTTTCAGATATGTTGTGTCATAACATTCCTATCTAGCCTTGAATATTTCATTTAGTTATTTTCATCTAAAAAATGGCTCCGTGTTTGTAAACTATTTTTTCAAATGACATCTTTCTCTTTGTTTATCTACCTATTTGATTATTTCTACCGCCTAACGGGTCACTCTGTTTTACAGAGAGCACATTACCACAGTTAGAAAGCGCAAGTTTTCAGCTACAAAACTCTATACTATCCACATAATCACCACGACTAACAGTACATTTTACTAACAAGAAACACATGTCAGCGAGCTGCACTAACCACTGTGTCACTCTGAAACTACCGCCTCCTATTTTATCATGCTGTCTCACATGACCTCAGAGATGGATGCTGGTGGTATGGCGGCAGAAGTTGAATCTTTCAACCTATAACACATATTTTTGTTGTCTTGTTACTGGCGGCAGCTAAGCGGCAATCTGAAGAAAAATAGCAACGTCACATGAAAGATGAAGTGCCTCACTGAATCCCGCCATGTCAAAAAAGTAAATTAGCATACAACGACGCTTTCTGAAACAGTGAACATGTCGACAATTAGGCTGTGGATATTGCATCTAACATCCCCATGATTGTGTAACCACCTTCTAGTTGTCCTCGTGGTGTAATGGTTAAAACGATGAGCTGCGGAATCGTAGTACGCGAGTTCGTACTCCAGTCGCGCTATTACGTTCACTTTCGGGCAAATACCCTTGGGAAAGGTATGAACCCCCTTATTCTCCCTCCAGCTATGGGTAAATAGTAGGACGGACTAGGTTCTTCAGCCTTGCGGAGGCAACTAGTCTAGGAGAAGGAAAACTTGGAATTAAAACCTGTTAAACTCCGCTTAAAAATTGACCTTGTGTCATATCCTGCCCGAGCGGAGGGGTTGGTAAATAGTACCTTCTAGCTGTCCTAACATAGCTATCTATCGACTAACTAAAAAGGGCAGATGAAAAATGGACTACATAGACAACATTAGCTTTACATCACCACCGTCATCATTACAGAAAAAAAAGTGGTTCACCTCCCCTGGTGCTGAATTTTACGGAAGTTGCATGTTTATCAACTTTGTCGACTATGTAGAAAATAATGTTTTGTAGCTGAAAACTTGCTCTATCCAAAAGTGTTATTGGACTTCCTGAATCTGTTTGTGTTTGAGAGTATAAAGAAAGAGGCATTACTTTCGAAACCGTATGCTGGTTGGTTGATTGGTTTGTTTGTAGGCTCATTGATTGATTTTAACGTGGTGTCAACTCGTCTAGGGTTATTTTGTGTGTTATGGTTTGGGAATAGCGTTTATTTTACGTTCCTATTCTCCCTTTTTGTGTATTTGTTCCTTTAGATTTCTTAACATTTTCTTTGGACACGACCCTATCGAATACGATTTTTTAAAACATATATAATACAATCTATTAATCTATCAAAGTATGTATTCTTTATCTATCTATCTATCTATCACAGTATTTATGTATGTATGTATGTATGTATGTATGTATGTATGTATGTATCTATCTATCTATCTATCTATCTATCTATCACAGTCTGCACATATCTATCTATCTATCTATCTATCTATCTATCTATCCCTTTGTCAAATCTAATTAGTATTCTGATCTACATATCTGTTTCGAGGTCGATGAATATACCGATCCCGTAAACGTTGGGAATAAATGACAATAACTAATGCTAAGAGTTTATGGTAAAAGAGCCAATATTTATTTGGCAAGAAATAACAATTGTTTGAAGAAAGCATAGACCCGACTGTCTAATAGTATTTGTCGGCACTGAGTCTGGATGTTACTTGAACTTGTTGCTGGTACAACTATTTGGCTAGGTAACTAGTAAACGGCCCGACTTGACGGTAATCGTCGTCCCGGTGGTTGATCGGTAACTGAGTCTGGATTTAGTCGACGTCAACTGCTTGCGGGCTGATGAAGTCAGTTTGGTTGTACATGTTACATTTGGCCTGCAGTCGACCTGGACTGCGTAGGCTGGTGAGCTGTTCGTCGGTCATCATCATCATCATCGTCAGGATGTGCCCGTGGTGTAATGGTTATCGTCACAGGATATGGACACGGCGATACGAGTTCAATTCCTGGACAAGACTGATTGCATTTCACATAGCACTAATACCATTGGGAAAGGTATGAATCTAATTATTCTCCCTCCAGCTATGGGTAAATAGTTGGGCAGACTAGGTTCTTCAGCCTTGGTGAGACAACTAGTCTAGGAGAAGGAAAACTTGGAATTCAAACCTGCTAAACTCCGCTTAAAAAATTGACCCTGTGTCATATCCTGCCCGAGCGGAGGGATTGGGTAAATAGGGCCATCATCATCGTCGTCATCCCCGAGCGGTGAACTTGGAGTAGTGAGAAGTCTGCTTCAATACCATTGTTGACTTGCCCTGAAAAAGGGCCGTAGTAGTTGTGGCAAGAGAAGTGTCCTGATGGGAGCAGATGTAACAGAAGAAACTGGGAGTAGGCGAAAACAATAAGGACGGTGTAGAACGGCTGGAAAAGAACTACACTTTTATCCACCTTACTAAGGCAAGGTTTATTTAAAAACATTTACAAACGTTTTTGGAGCATGAAGCCCCTAGGTAAAAGAAGGGGTGGAGTCTTCGATATTCATATGCTGTTTTTAGGGGCCCTTGATAGCTAGACTCATCCAACCTAAGGAGTGCCCTTTTTTTCGACCTGATTTTGAGCTGCTAATATATGCTGACACTGTGGCACAGAGCTTTGATAGACTTCCAGTTTGGAAAAAAACAGTATTTTAAAAGAAAGGGTAACTTAAGGCTACGACATATTCTTCAATTAACCTACCTACCTACTGATCTATCTATCTACTAAAAATTTCATATATATTCATGCAAATGTATGTATACAATTTTGCATATATATACATATATATATACATATTTATATATAGATTAAACGTTCTATAGAGAGAGGTAGATATAAGGTGATATATATATATATATATATATATATATATATATATATATATATATATATATATATATATATAGTACAATTTGATGGAGACGCAAACTCGGTTAAGTCGTCATAATAAATTTATTTCGGCGGAGAATATTATTACTATACTCTCCATCTCGTCTGATGACTATTTACATGCTTCTCTCTCGTCGCAGAGTAGCAAATGTGGAGTTACTGTTCGTATTCAGAAGATAAAATAAAGGAATTAAAAAATAAAAGATAAAAGTTAGAAAAATAAAAATAAAAAATAAAAAAATAATAAAACAAAAATAGAAATAAAAATAAGAATAAAAGTGAAAATCAAATTACAAATTACTTCATTCATAGGCGAGGACAAGGGGGGGGCAAAATGTTATGTGTTAGAACGATTAAGAAACAGGAGTGGAATTATTCTATCGGTCAATCTCTTCCCATTTTGCGTTCTCGTAGGGGTTACCTCTCCTTAGCAGGTGTGATTTTCTAAACAGACTAAGATCGTTTAACTAATGGCTATCTCACTGACTGGATATTTAAAATATATATATATATATATATATATATATATTAATTAGTAAAAGTAAAGTTGGTGCCCTAAGTCGAGGGCGACCCAAAGTCTCCTTTTTCAACAGCTACTATATTAAGGTGTCGGGGAGGGCGTTACTCCATTCCCTGGATTGCTTCACTTTACCTTTGATCCGTATTTTATAATGCTAAGTGTTAAGCATAGAACCCAAAATTGATGACATTCTTAGGAAAAACCAAAATGTCTTCCGAAGAAATAGATCCATGACCTCACAACTATTGACCATCCGTAGAATCCTTGAAGGCGTGTGGGCAAAAAACGTACCGTTGTCGACTTTACCAAGGCCTTTGATTCCATTCACAGAGGGAAGATGGAACAAATCCTACTAGCATACAGCATACCAAAAGAGACCGTTGCAGCAATAACGATTCTCGATAGAAACACCAAAGTGAAAGTACGTTCACCGGATGGAGACACAGAATACTTCGACATTGTAGCAGGAGTACTACAAGGGGACACGCTAGCCCCATACCTCTTTATCATCTGTTTAGACTACGTGCATAGAACATCAATTGATAAAATAAAAAAAAAACGGCTTCGAGCTGACAAAAAAAAAGAAGCAGAGGGTACCCCGCAAAAACAATTACCAACGCCGACTATGCCGATGACATAGGAAGCAGTGTCTCATCAACCGAAAAAGACATCGACACGCGGCTAACGAAGACATGGACAGCTATCGATAAGCAATCGATCATATGGAAGTCAGACCTGACCGATAAAATGAAACACAGTTTCTTCCAAGCAGCGGTCGTATCGATACTGCTATATGGATGCACTACTTGGACACTAACTAAACGGCTGGAGAAGAAGCTAGACGGCAATTACACAAGAATGCTGCGAGCAATATTGAACAAATCCTGGCGGCAACACCCCACAAAACACCAACTATACCGCTACCTACCTCCCATCACGAAAACTATCCAAGTTAGACGAACCAGACATGCAGGACACTGCTGGAGAAGCAGGGACGAGCTCATAAGTGATGTACTCCTATGGACCCCCACATGTGGCCGAGCAAAAGCAGGACGACCAGCTGGAACATACATACATACAGCAGCTATGTAAGGATATGGGATGTAGCCCTGAAGACCTGCCAGAGGCGATGAACGATAGGGAGAAGTGGCAAGAGAGGGTCAGGGATACCCGTGCTGGTGACACATAATGATGAGGAGGAAATATTAAGCAACGCAGTATCAAGTACCATTTTTTTAGTCTTTGGAATGACTCGACCTGGGATTGAATGCCGGTCTCCCAGAACATTGGCAAACCCTCTATCGATATATTAAGTATTAATCAAAACTGTACATATGTTAATTACATATAATTGATACATATAATTAAAATTATTATATGTTAGCTTAACTGTCATATTGGCTTAGTAAGTAGAGTGTTCTCCAAAAGACCGGGAGACCTGGGTTCAATCCTAGGTCGGGTCATACCAAAGACAAAAAAAAATACCAAAGACTTAACATATGGTACTTGATACCTCCTTACGCAACACTCAGCGTTATAAGGTAGGGATCAAGAGTAAAGTGGAGCATTCAGGGAATGGAGTCGTGCCCTTCTCTACAACTCGATGTGGTAGCTAATGAAAAAAGAACCTCCGGGTTGCCCTCAATTCAGGTTGCCTACTTAGTTATATGATTATATATAAATGTTAATTATCAATCATATGTAAATGTGCATAAATATATATTTATGTATGATAGAAATATGTGGAAAGTTGGATAAATCAAACACTTAACTCAGATTTAGATGTGAGATATTTCATTCGGGTTTTATTTCATCTTCATGAACGTCTTCAAGACAGCTCTGTCTTGAAAACGTTCATGAAGATGAAATAAAGCCCGTATGAAATATCTCACATCTAAATCTGAGTTAAGTGTTTGATTTATCCAACTTTCCACATATTTCTATCAACTGTCAGATTCACTACAAATCTATATTTTCAACATATATATATATATATATATATATATATATATATATATATATATATATGCATATATTGGATAGAATAAAGCAGAGGTATTGGCGAATTGTAACAAGCTCATCAAATGGTTGGGTACATTTTATGCCTCAGTTCCCCATAAAATTTAATGACGAGTTCCAGCAAATTACCAGTCTCAAATGCTTAGCTGAATTAAAAAAATACTCGATTAAAACCCTCGTCAATTGATAAAACAGCTGATATTATTATTCAAAGTCTAATCTTCCATACAGTAAATTCCCAGACACAATCGCCTTTTGCTCGTGGAGCAGGAGGTAAGCTAAAAGAATCTGTTCTTTGTCCATTACTGCTATTGCGGCTGCTCTAACCAGACTGGGCAGTTCTGGTACGACTTTATAACAAATTCTTTATCTCAGTTCTAAATTTGGTATCTTTAGCTGCCGGCCAGAAAGTGAAAAGAAGAACGAAAAGAAAATCCCACTTGCCCGAACGATTTTCAGGACGTTATTCGGGCGGAGTTGTTGCCTTAAGGCTGTTTCTTGCAAGTCAACCACCATCGCCGATTTAGGGTCACTTTTGGAATGGCTGAGGGGAATTCGGCGAATTTGTGTCTGGGAGGCAAACCCGTTTGAATCTTTTAGCAAAACACCCTGACCATGTGAGAAATCTTTGAACCTGGTGATCTCATCTATCGGAAAACTGATGAATGGAACGACATATGGACAGATACATAGATGAAGTTGATGGAATAGATTGATAAAAACTCACACACACACACACACACACACACACACACACACACACACACACACACATATATATATATATATATACATATATATATTAACACAGTGAGATAGGTATCAATAAAGTGACCAAAATAGATAATACATATTACGACTAATAAATAGATAGAAAAAACATATCACGATGTGTGTGTGTGTATATATATATATATGTATTAAATGAATATTAGTTTTTATATATATTTTGGAGTATATTTTTATATATATTTAGGTTTTTATATATATTTCTGTTTTTACAAATATTCATTCATTATAATATAATATCAAATTGTATTATATCTCTATCACAGAGAGTGAGCACTCACCAAATTATAGCACCTTTCGTCTGCCACAAACCCACCAGGTGAGATTGTGACGACCATATACTGTTGTAATATATATATATATATATATATATATATATATATATATATATATATATATTTAAAAATTAAATTAAATCTCGAGTCGGAATTCTCCTACTAAAGTTTCACCTCAACGGATCATCAGGGAGTTTAGTACCGACTAACGACAAAAGAGAAAACACCATTTTTATACACCAAAAACCTACTCAGCTTAAAATTTACATTTACTTTTTTTTTTTCTTTTTTCCTGGTAACCGTGAATGCTGGTAGATAGTAGGTTAGTAAATATATATATATATATATATATATATATATTACAGAAGGTAATTAAACAGGCAGCTTAGCTGTTTGAGTAGGTTGAATTTATAGATAATACTTATTAGAATAGATTAGATAGTGATTTATTAAGCTTATTGCACAAGGTCGAATGAATTGGAAACCCCATTAGACTCGAACTCATTGTGAAGGTTTGCTAGACAAGCTTGCTATTAGAATATGTTAGACAGGTTGATCGATCGATAGAAAAATAGATATAAAAATAGTGGAATAGATCGATAACTAGACACATACACATACACGCACACACTGACACACCCACACATATACACACATACACACATCCATACGAAAACCCACATATATGCACATACACACATAAAACCACACATTCACACACACACACACACACACACACATATATATATATATATATATATATATATATATATATATATATATATATATATGAATACGTGAACACTGACATGTATAAGGGAGTGCTGAAAAGTTCTTGGTCAGACTAAAAGAGGAATAATCTAGGGTCATATGGCACATGTCATTCTATCACTCTTCATTCAACACGTTTGTCATATTCGTCTTTTTATCTTTCTAAAATAAAAATAAAAATTTAATAAATATTTTAGATTTTAAAGAAATATCTTTCCTTTTTTTTCTTTTTTGTTGTACCGAGAACTGTAGATAGATAAAGAAGGCAATAAGTGGAAAAAGGAGCGGGCGAGCGAGCCAGTGGGTATGTGAGAAACAAAGAGAGAGAGAGAGAGTGAGAGAGAGAGAGAGAGATAGATAGAGAGAGAGATAGAGAGTGAGAGAGAGAGAGAGAGAGAGAGAGAGAGAGAGAGAGAGAGAAAATGAGCGATTAGAGAGATGTTTGTTTGCTTGTTTGTTTGTTTGTTTTATGGCATATCAACCTTTGTAGGTTATATAAAGCCAAATCCATTTTTATGCAAATAGTTCTATTTCAAATTATTTAATTTAGCATGAGTACAGTTTGTCAAAAACATTTCTATTTCAAGCTATTCAGTTTTGTCAAACAGAGGCAATTTAGTTTAGTATAAGTACAGATTTTGTTTACTCACAGTTAAAGTCGAAACAGTTCCAGATTAAACAATTCAGTTTAGTGTAAGTACAGTTTCAATGTTAAAAACAGTTCCATTTCAAACAGTTTAACATAAGCACGCAGTTTAAATATGAGTAAAGTTTACTTGTCAAAAACATTTCTATTTCAAGCAACTAAGTTTAGTCAAACAGTTCTAATTCAAACAAATCAGTTTAGCATAAGTATGCAGTTTAGTTTTATCTAACCCATAGATAGAGCCCTATTAGGTGCTACCATTCCGGTCCAGAGTGGACCTGGGAGCAATGGCAATGATGGGGAACTCCGCATTCCCCATAATTCCAGTATCACTGGAACTTTACCTTTAGATTATTTAGTGTCTTATCCAGGACACTCGCTGAGGTGGAGGGAGTCTTACCCCTTTGAAGAGAAGCAGTCGGTGTATTCTACAACACCAGCCGACTGGGCAAACGATTAGAGAGAGATTGTTATAATCTATCTATCTATCTATCTATCTATCTATCTATATTGATGTTTCTAAGTATGAGTCATTGTTAGATGTACTTGTCTTTAATTGGAATCATTTTGAGATGAGGCTTTTAATCTGAGAATTAATTTTTATTTATTGCGGACTTTTTCCCCTCATCTTGGTAGTTTTTGTGTTCTATCTTCTTTCACTACGTTTCGGCCAAATTTCACCTCTGGCCTTCTTCAGGTGATTTACCGCGACCTCGGATAGGAATGCTGAGTCTTGTAACCGTATCTCCACTAGACCAGTAACTTTGTAAAAACAAATGATTATAAAAAAGTATAATTATTTGTGTTAGAGAGAAATATTTGAAACCGTTTAAATGTGCAGAAAATTGATCTCAGGTTCGCGTCATACCAAAGACTTTAAAAAGGGTACTTCATACCTCCTTGCTTTACACTCAGCATTATAAGGTACGTATCATGGATAAAGTGGAGTAATCCAGGGAAAGGAGTAGCGCCCTCCCCTACACATCGGTGTAGTAGCTATTGAAAAGGG
>OY757908.1:101224435-101481935 GCA_963585895.1 Sepioteuthis lessoniana
GAACCTCACCATCAGATGGTTGGATTTCATATCCAGAACACTTGTTGAGAGTGATGGTGGTGGTGGTGGTGGTGGGTTCTTATCTTTCTGTAGAGATACAGTCGGTGTATTCTACAGCTAACTGGTCAGTGAACGTCATAGCGCGAGTTGATATTAAATTCAAATGATTTTGTTTTCTTTCTTATTGATTGATTGATTAATTGAATGGTTGATTTCAATGACATATCAGCCTGTCTAGGGTTATTTTATTCCTGGAAGTTAGGCAATCATGTTCATTGTACGGTCATATTTACATTTTTTGTATAGTTGTTTCTAAAAAATTTTTTTTATTTGCACATGGTCCCATAACGTATGAATAATTTTTAAACAGATCAATATAGACCCATAAAAGATACTACCACTCAAGGTCAGAGTGGACCATGGAGAAATAACTGTGAAAAGGTACTCCACATTCCTCAGATGTCCAGAAGTGGAACCTCACCATGACACGGCGTTCATTTTTTTATCGTTTATGTTTTAATGACAAAATACACCAAAGGAACCTTTATGACCACAACTTTGACTTAAGTGACACTTTTCCAATAAAAAATGAACACAATTCAACACTAGAAAGATGTATAAAGGCAGCACTCATCCTTAAAACTACTACAGATGGTTCATGGTCAGATTTCTACAACATATCCCTTGTCCTTGCCAAATTAACAATCAATACGCAAAACTAAAAGATATAAATAACCTAAAAAATAAAACAAAATAACTTGAATAAATACAGTTCAAAATTTATTAAAAGTTCATATTAAATAGTTGTTACCCATTTGAAGCACATTGTTGCTTAACTTTGATGATCAAGTTGAGAATGATATTTGAAGCGTGGCTTGACTGTAAATAATGATAGTGCTTTTTTGTTGCAATTTGTTGTTATTTACTTCTATATAAAACAAAATAAAAAATGAACACAATTTCTCACGGAGGAGGATGTCCTCATGGTGTAATGTTAAAACGCTGGACTGCAGAATCGTAGTAAGCGAATTCGAGCTCCAGTCGCGCTAATATGTTCACTTTCGGACAAATAGTATTGGGAAAGGTATGAACCCACTTATTCTACTAGCTATGGGTTAAATAATACCACTACTGTTTTTCTAGATTGATGGCTTTGGTATTAAATAACCCACAAAGGTTAATATGCCATTAAACAAAGAAATCACACCAAACCTTATCACAAGAAAGATGTATAAAGTATACACTCATCCCTAAAACTACTCCAACCAGTTCATGGTCAGATTTCTAAAACATATCTCCTGTCCTTTTCAAATAATCAAGGAATATGGAATGCTGAAAGATATAACCTAAAAATAAAACGAAATAAGTTGAATGAATAAGGTTCAAAATGTAACCAATGCAGACGTAACACATAGAAAAAGAAAAGAAAATGAATAAAAGAAAATATATATATATATTTATATGTTATATATATATATATTTATATATTGAGATATACTTTTCTCCCTCTAAAATGAGTGTAGAGTTCTGTTTTGCTAAATGACATTAAATTTTGAAAGAGTTATACTTATAGCAAAATATGTCAATGTGATTGTCTTCTATTGTTCATGACATTATTCCAAACATTACTCTCTTTCTCTCTTCCCATCTCTTTCTCACACACACACGCACACACACACACACACACACACACACACACACACACACACACACACACAGAAGGAGGCACTTGTGGTGTAATGGCTATCGTTTAGGGAAATGGACACGGCGACCCGAGTTCAAATCCTCGAGGAAGCCCCTTGTATTTCGCATACCATATAGCACTTATGCCCTTGGGAAAAATATGAATTCTCTATTCTCCCCCGACAATGGGTAAAATAGTCGGGCTGTGTAGGTGTAAAGACATGGTATAGCAACCGGTCTCGGAAAAAGAAAACCCTGAATTCAAACCTGTTAAACTCCTCTTAAGATATTGACCTAGTGTTACTTTCTGCTGAAGGGAAGAACTTAATATATATATATATATATATATATATATATATATATATATATATATATGTATATGTGTGTGTGTGTGTGTGTCTCACAGTCAATCAGTTTATGATCAGATTTCTATAACATATTTCGTGTCCTTACCCAGAGATGTCGGGTATTGAAAGACAAAAACATTCAAAAATCTATAATTTTAAATAAATAATGTCCAAAATTTAGCCAATACGTATCATATTAGACAAAAAAGTACTATTCATTCCCTTTTCGCGAGTAGATATTTATCCATTTACCACCAAGTCAGATTTTGTCTGGAATCATCTTATAGTGGGAGTCACGTACGAATCAAAATTCATGCGCAGCCATCCCAAAAATAAGCGCTTGGTCCTCTTTCTCGTCATGACTAGTTTACGTTTTTACTGGATAAAATTAATTCTGAAAAACCTATCCATATAGCGAAACATTTCAATTTGATTTTTCGTTAAGTTTTCTTTCATGCATATGATATATTTATTTCTTCATGTGTGTGTGTGTGTGTGTGTGACTCTGGGTGTCTATTTGGATATGTGTTGGTGTATATGTATGCTTACACTTCCCCAAACGTAGGGAACCTCTCTTAAATATTTTCTTCTCTTCTACTATCTTCTCTCTCATCCCCCTCTCTCTCTCCCTTCTCTCTTTCCTTTCTTTCGTTCTTTCTTTCCTTTCACTCTTCATTCTTTCCTTTCCTATTGCTCTCTAATACATACACATATACCCCCGGGCTTCGATTTCCATTCTGTCGAATTACCTAAAAACTTACGAATACAATTTTGAAAGAAAAAAAAAAGATGTGAAAATATTAGCCAGAAGGAAAAAGATGACAATTTTCTAAAATTATTCTAAGACTTTATAGAAATATATATATATATATATATATATATATATACGTGTGTGCGTGTGCGCGCACGCGCACACGTGTGTGTGTGTGTGTGTGTGTGCTCGCTTGTGTGTATATATTTATGTATATATATATATACGTGTGTGTGTGTGTGTGTGTGTGTGTGTGTTCTAGAATTTTGAGCCCGGTCGGCTGGGGCTGTAGAATACGCCGATTGCATTTCTGCAGAAGGATAAGACCCCTCCTATCAAACAAATGTTCCGGATCTGACACTAAACTTCATCTGATGGTGAATCTCCAGTCCTGGAGCGGTGGGAAATGTGGAGAACCTCTTTATTACCATAAACTCCCAGATCCGCTCTGACCCATAGTAGTAGTACCTGTGGGAGTTCCATCTATGGGTCAAATCATCATCATCATCATCATGTCGCGCTGGTAGCACGGATATCCCTGACCCTCTCTCACCACTCCTCCCTATCGTTCATCGCCCTAGGCAGGTCTTCAGGACAACATCCCGTATCCTCACATAGCTGCTGAATGTATGTTCGTGCTGGTCGTCCTGATTTTGCACGGCCATGTGTGGGGGTCCATAGGAGTACATCACTTATGAGTTCGTCCCTGCTTCTTCAACAGTGTCCTGCATGTCTGGTTCGTCTAACTTGAATAGTTTTCGTGATAGAAGGTAGGTGGCCGTACAGTTGGAGTCTCGTGGGGTAGAACTGTTTAACAATTGAAATGTGTCCAAACAAATGACTGATGTTAAACGGAATTGTTAGTGTTCAATAGCGATGCTTGAAACCATTTAACTGTGTGCAAATAAAATTATTGTTGTTACGTAGCCTAATGAAAACAGAAGCCAGTATAAACTTAGAGGTAAGCTTTATTTTACTTTGCTGGTACTTGCTAGGCACCTCTGGTGGTGTAACAGTTAGCAAGCTAGACTACACGAGTGAGTTCGAGTCTCATTGGGTGCCCCATTCATTCGGCCCTGTGCCACATCGAAGCAAAGAGCTTCGTAAATTACTAGGGCACCTCTGGTGGTGTAACGGTTAGCAAGCTAGACGAGCGAACTTACACGAGTGAGTTCGAGTCTCATTGGGTGCCCCATTCATTCGGCCTTGTGCCACATCGAAGCAAAGAGCTTTGTAAATTACCTTTGCTGGTACTTGCAGGTTTACATGGTATAATAATCCACTTGTTTGTAAGCTAAACGAAAGTCGTCTATTACGACTACTCCATTCAAAACTCATGAGGGATTGATATCGAGTACTTTTGTTGCTTCAGATTGCAATACTTTATTGGTTTGGTTTGGGTGTTTAATGGTATATCAACCTTTATAGTTTATTTAATGCCAAAGCCATCATACGAAAACAGTAGTGGTACTATTTAACCTATAGCTGGGAGGATAAGGAGGTTCTTACCTTTCCCAAGGGTATTTGTCCGAAAGTGAATATTATAGCGCGACTGGAGTTCGAACTCGCTTACTACGATTCCGCAGTCCATCGCTTTAACCATTACACCGCGAGGACACCCCCATGCAATACTTGAAGCGTCTTAACTGGGTACAGTTGTTAAATACTAAATAGAAGTATCTATATTTGATAAGAATGTTTGAAACCGTTTAACCGTGTGAGAAAATTGAAATGTTAGTATTATATAGCAATACTCTAAACTATTTTATTGCCCAGTCAGCTGGAACTGTAGAATATACCGAATGCGTCTCTGCAGAGGGGCAAGACTCCCCCCCATGAGTGTCCTGGGTATGACACTAAACAATCTGATAGTGAGGTTCTAGCAGTGCTGGAGCTTTGGGGAATGCGGAGTACCCCTTCATTGCCATCGCTCCCAGGTCCACTCTGACCTGGCGTGGTAGCACCTGATAGGGCTCTATCTATGGGTTGAATAGAACTAACAGCATTCTTATGCTAAACTGAATTGTTTGAGTAAACTGAATAGCTTGAAATAGAAATGTTTTTGACTATTAAACCGTACTTACATTTAAACTGCGTGCTTATGCTTAACTGAATTATTTGAAATAGAACTGTTTTTCGACATTGAAACTGTATTTACACTTAACTGAATTGTTACATATAACTGCTTGAATAGTTTGAAATAGAAATGTTTTTGACAATTAAAATGTGTACTTATGTTAAACTGAATTGTTTTAAATAGAACCGATTATTTATATAAAAATGGATTCAGCGTTAAATAAACTACAAAGGTTGATATGCCATAAAACCCAACAAACCAAACCAAACCAAACCATTTAAACCATTTTAATGCGTGCAAATAAAGCTATTAGTGTGAACAATACGTGAAGTCACTTCGCTAAGTAGAATAATCAGAGTTAGAGAGAAACATTTGAAACCATTTAACCGTGTACAAACAAATGAGCCCTGGCTCGTTTATATAATTAATCTATAAATTATTCGTTTATAAATCTTTTATCTTTAATATATGTATGTATAAACAGGATATGACACTAAAAAGCCTACAAGAGTTGACATGCCGCAAAACCCAACCATGTAACCAACCAATCTGAAAATTTGACTGAACTTTTTCAGATAAGATAAAAAGATCGAAGTTATTACATTCCCGTCACGTTGCGACTGGTTTCAGAGGCCATGTTCTCAGATAAAGTGATTCTGACGTATTGGCTTGGAGTAAAACGATCGGCCGATTGAAACTAGAATCGGACAAATGAACAAACATGAAAAAAAAAAAAAAAAACAACTAATTGACTTTCACGTGTGGAAGTATGCGTATTACGACACGGATAATGGCATATCAACCTTCTTGGGTTATTTAATGCCAAATCCATCTTTCTCGAAGAACCGTAGTGGTACTATTTAACCCTTAGCCGGGAAGGTAAGGGGGTTCATACCTTTCCCAAGTATATTCGTCTGAAAGTGAACGTTATATGCACGACCGGAGTTCGAACTCGCGTATTACGATTCCGCAGTCCATGGCTTTAAACATTACACCATGAAAACACCTACCGATCATATTTTGTTTAAGAAACAAGAAAGAAGTGACAATTTGGTGCTGCTAAATCTTCAAAACGTAAATAAGCATTTGGTTACTCAACATGAAATAGCAATTTTGCTTGGAATAGGTCGCTTTAGATTGTCAACTGGGGCCGCAGAATACTCCGACTGCATCTTTGGAGAGGGATAAGACCCCACCCCCACGAATGAGTGTCCTGAATGACATTAAACTGCATTTGATGATGAGGATCCAGTTCTGAAGCTTTAGGTTAAGTGGAGTACCCGATGATTGCTTTTACTCCCTGATCCACTCTGACCTGATTGGTAGTACCTGGTAAGGGTCATATCAATGGGTTAAGTAGAACCGTTCTATCATTTACTTATTATTATTACAATCTGTTTAAAACCATACAGTGGGTTGGCCCAGTCTTAACCCTCGGCATCTCTGCAAAGGGGTAAGACACCCCTATGAGTGTCCAAGATATGACACCTAACAATCTGATACTGAGGTTCCAGAAATACTGGAGCTTTGGAGAATGCAGAGTACTCCTTCGTTACCATTGCTTCCAGGTCCACTCTGGTCCAGAGTGGTGACACCTGATAGGGTCCTATCTATGGGTCAAATAGAACTAAACTGTGTACTCATGCTAAATTGAATGGTTTGGAATAGGACTGCTTAATCATTTAAATGTGTGTAAACAAAATGCTAAATTGAATTGTTAGAAATAGAACTGTTTATATGTATAAAAATGGATTTGGCATTAAACAATCTAAAATGGTTGACATGTGATAGAACCGAACCGAACAAAACCATACAACAGAGTGCAAATTTTTATTTAAGACGATGGAAGACTGTTTATCATTTTTAATTGTAATTTTTCAAGTCTTCTCGTTATTTTTCTTGTGTTGGGATCCAGGTGGTAAAGAAATTGTCCCACATCTTCCGGTCAAGGGCTTTCGACTATACTTTTGGTTGTCATCAGGGGTCACGTAGTTTGATTTGACTGATTTTTTTTTTGTTTTAATTATTCGTAGCGTTTTGTTTTGAAGTTGTCGGTTGGAACATTTTCAGCATTTCGTTTTGTTTTGTCGAAAGCGCTTGGGCAGAAGATATGAAACAATTGCTTTACCACCTGGATCCCGACACATAATAGATAACAAGAAGACTTGAAATTTACAATTAAAGAAAATAAACAAAAAGTGTACCATGGTCTTTAATAAAACTTGCCTTAATATATGTGTGTGTGTAAACAGGATTTTGCATTAAATAACTCACTAGGGTTAATATGCCATAACACAACTACCAACCAACCAACCAACCAACCAGACATTTAAACCGGAGATTTTTTAATCTATTTCTTAACACTGTGAATAATAATGGGTCGAATTCCTGGCCGTGTGCTATTAAAGTAGAATTTCACACTACGTTCCATTTGCCTGTCCGTATTTTTCAAATCCTCTTGAATGAGCATATCAATGACCTCCGTCACAGCCTCTTTCATCTCCTCAATTGTCTCATAACGACAGCCTCTGAGCTTAGGGAATAACCGAAAGTCACAGAGACCAAGGTCTGGGCTATAGAGAGGCTGAGGAACTGTCTTGATACCCATCTTGGTTAAATAGTCTGTGACAAGGATGGAGTTGTGGACTGGTGCATTGTCCAGGTGGAAATGCCACTGACCCGATTTGAAGAGTGCTGGCCTCTTCCCAAGGAATCTCTTCCTGAACTCCATTAAAACCTCGACATAGTAACCCTAACCCTAACTCTTTGGCTAATCAACTCTGGTCTATTGACTTCCTTACTCTTCCCACACCCCTCATCATCTCTCACAGACTCCCTGCTTTCCTTGAATCTCTTATGCCACTCAAAAACTGATGGTTGATTCATGCAAGATGGTCGAAAAGCAATCTGAAGCATTCCATACGTTTTTGTGGCATCATTTTTTGCCAGTTTAAAACACAATTTTATTGCATATCGTTCATCTAAAGTGTCCTCACGTCCAGATTGCATTTTTGAAATTCACCAGCAGTGAAAATCAGGCTTTAGTAGGGTGTGTTCCAATTGCTGCTGTAGCTGTTCATTTGAACCTGAAATCATAAAAATTGGTCAGTCATCTCATAAAATGTATAGCAATAACATAGTGAATTTTCAAGAGTCTACGACAAATTTAAATGCCTGTACAAAAAAGTCTGGAAACTTATCGTATGCACCTCGTATATATATACATATATATATATAATCAAATCGTACAGCTAACACGACAATTTTAAATGCCTGTACAAAAAAAGTCTGGAAACCTATTGAAGGCATCTCGTACATGTATGTGACCCTATACAAAACCATCCCTCACTGAAGGTGCGGAAGTGCGATCACCAAACATGTATTAATACGAAGAAAGATCACATGGCAAATATGGCTTTAATATGGGTACAATGATGCTACAGAGAGGCCTTAGTAGTTGTGGTTCAGTAGCCATAAAACCTTCTTTGGTAATGTAAAGATACAAATGGTACGACAATCGAAGTCTAGCAGAAGCTACTAAAAAAGTGTATGCATATCAAATGGTGCTTAGATGAGAAATTAAGAATAATTGGAATTCCTGAATCGAGGTGAATTGTTGAACATAGGATCGAAATTAGGGTTATAGAAATACAAACGACTTTATTTCTCTCGAAAGGTGTCAAATCTTTTGTTGTGTGAGAGACAGAGACAGGAAGGCGAATACAGTCTGATCTATAACTTCTCTTGACCATACCACGCTGTGTTATCTTCAAAGCCTTACTTGGTACTTCTGCTTCTCAGCCGGGAGGTACTCAACCGTAAGCCCCCTGTGAGCTGCTACCCCAGTGGGGCGTTCTCCGTGACAGCCCTCTTCTGGCCGCAAGTTGAGACTGACTCAAGATCCACACTCACACTCTACTGCCCGTATCTCACATGGGCATCTGCATATCTCATTTCATAACACCCACACATTTCCGTTCAACCATGTGACTGCTTTCCCTTATTTTCACTGATGCGTCCTGTGCAGAGAATCTCAGATTGACGGCTCGGTCAAGGGTCAATAAGTAACATTAGTACTAAATAGAAAGTATGAAAATTAGTTCTTGGTTTGCTACCAACACCCAAATTGATATAAGTTCGGGGATTCTATTTCGGTACCTTCAGTCGTGAAGAGTGCGTATGTTGTCACACACATACACACACACATACATACAAATAATTGTGTGTATGTGTGTGTATGCCTGTATGTGTATATGTGCGTATAATCTTGACACAACTTGTCAAAATTATTACTAGTTTAATACTGAGTTATATATATTCGTAGAGTAGTGGTTATCGTCATAGGAAAAAGAAAAGGCGATCCGAGTTCAAATCCTGAAGGAGACTGTTTGCATTCCACAAAACAGGAAAGGTATAAATTCAATTAATATCCTTCCAGCTGGAGTTAAATAGTTGGGCAGACTGTACTCTTCAAGAACCTTTATTATGGCAACCTGTCCAGAAGGGCAACTCTGAATCAAAGATTTGGCCCTGTGTGGTATCCTGTTCATGTGGAGAGGTAAGTACACACACACACACACACACACAAATATATATATAATCATGAAGTTGTGCCAACAGCACAGATTTTCATCTCTATCTTTCTCTCTCTCTCTATGTCTATCTTGCGTGGGTGTAATCTCTTAATTCAAAATATTAAAATTATTACTTGTTTATTACTAAGTTAAAAATTTTTTAATTGTCTTTCAGACAATTAAAAAAATTATAACTTAGTAATAAACAAGTAATAATTTTAATTACACACATAATATTTAATTACACACATACACACACCTCCATCTCACAAACCATCCAAGCTAGACAGACAAGACATGTCAGGCACTGCTTGAGAAATGCGCACGAACTCAAAAGCAAAATTCCCTCATGGGCTCCTAATCTTAGATCAGCCAGAATTGATCGAACAGCAAAGACTGGTCTGTGCAGACACTGAATGAAGTCTAGAAGACCAACCAGGAACGATGGATCATTGGAACGGATGGCTAGAGAGAGAGAGAGAGAGAGAGAGAGAGAGAGAGAAACAGAGTCATGCTGTCGGTGCGATTTGATGATAATGATGATGATCAAGATGATGATGATGTCGGTTTTCATGCTGAAGAAAAAGTGTTAATTTTTGTGCAGAAAACAGGCTCGAGAATCTGTAATATTTGTATCTATATTTTTACTTTTATTGACCAATCAGCGCTTAGGAGCTGGTTTTTAATAATTGACCAATCGGCGCTTACGAGCTGTTCTCTTTTTTTTTTCTTTTTTTTTTCTAAAAATATCTTTGAAATTTCGTAGACGACAATATTTGACTTGCCGCAATAAATTTGAAGGACAAATTCCAAAATAATTTAAGGAAACCTTTCCCATCAAGATTGTTTAAAATACATTTTTTAACCAATGACAATTACTGCTAAATCATCAACTTTTTAAAAAAATTTAATTCCTAACCAATCTCAATCTCATAAACAAGCGAAGAAATAAATAATCCTCCAGTAGATCCATTCCGTAAGGGTACTCATAACCTTTCGATTGAAAACTTTTCTAGTGAAAATCTTTTGTGTGAAAATTTAACATTCTGTTCCTTCAAGCATTCATTTAATTTCGACGTCGCTTAACTATTCTAAAATAATAAAAATATTTATATAGACATGCTTGTACTCCTATAATAATAATAATAATAATAATAATAATAATAATAATAATAATAATATTAATATTTATATAGACATGCTTGTACTCCTATAATAATAATAATAATAATAATATCTATATAGACATGCTTGTACTCCTATAAATAATAAAAATATTTATATAGACATGCTTGTACTCCTATTTCAATTGTACGCTTGCTGATAAAAATAGATTCAGCTACAGCCCCATACACATTTAACCATATTTACCAACCCCTCCGCTCGGGCAGGATATGACACAAGGTCAATTTTTTAAGCGGAGTTTGACAGGTTTGAATTCAGAGTTTTTCTTCTCCTAGACTAGTTGCCTCACCAAGGCTGAAGAGCTTAGTCTGTCCTACTATTTACCCATCGCTGGAGGGAGAATAATTGGATTCATACCGTTCTTATAGTGCTATGTGAAATGCAATCGGTCTCGTCCAGGATTTGAACTCGTGTCGCCGTGTCCATTTCCTACGACGATAACCATTACACCACGGGCACCTCCCATACACATTTAACACATGAATAATTTTTCTCTCTTACATAGTGACATACCCACGCATAGATATTCCACACTCATCCAAATGATAGGTGAGGTCATGCAGACGGGCCACACACTTGTTGACCGTATTGTGTGGTACGCGGACTGGTTTCGTTTGCCGCAATATATATGCGATGTTTAAAATTTAATGTGTAAAACGCCTCTAATTCGAAAATCTACACAAAAATATAGGGCAACATCACAACATTTTATGGTTTATAAAAAATGCAAAAGTAAGGCAGATTAATAACTCAAAACTAATAGTTTCTCAGTCACAATCGTCAAGTGAGAGACGATATGAATGGATTATTAGCTCACCTTTAGCCTTGAAAATCTTTTGAATTTTATATATATATATATATATAAGCATATTTTATTAGATAAAAAAAAAAGATGATGGGCTATGAAATGTTCGAAAGCGCTCGGGCAAATTTTGGTAAATACATTTACCAATTCCAACCTAAAACCATGACACTTATCAGTAAACTTGAAAGGGTCTTAATAAGATTATATAGATAAAATGTGTCTTTATTATTTAATCAAACTTGTTTAAATAAAAGGTTGCTGCTCAACTACACACACACACACACACACACACACACACACACACTCATATATATATATATATATATATATATACGCAGTCCATTCAATAAATAAGGTGAATTTTACCAAAGGACTTTGCAGTAAGAAGCAGTGTTTACAGTTGTATCATTTTCAAGGAAAAGAATTCCGAGGGTTCCTTTCATGCGTGAGAAATTTGTCAGCATGCCCTTCTTTACTGACCATTGTTATCAGAACTTTTTTCTTGAAGCCATGTTTGCAAGAAGAAGCAAGGAAATCAATTGTGATGCATCCTTTCATGTCCAAGAAGACTGTCAGCATGACCTTCTTTACTGACTGCTGCGACAGGAACTTTTTTCTTAATGGGAGAGTTAGTGCGTTTCAATTCCATCGACTGTTATTTTGACTCAGGCTCATAGTGTTAATTCTCCCTGCACATCACACATTCTTCAGTAAAGTTCACATGGTTTGCACTTCTCTAGCCCCTAAAATTTGATGACAGACCTCTGTTCAGACTTGAGGCACTGTTTGATTTGCCGACATTTTGAATTGCTTCAAACAAGGATTTTCTCAAGATTAAAATAGTTTTTGTTATAAACCAATACCAAATAATGCAGAATTTACGTTTATGGAGAAAAAAAAATCTGCAAAAAAAAGAAAGTGTTGCTTTTTCAAAATATTTCCGTTATTGAATGAAAGGCCCTCGTATATATATATATATATATATATATATATATATATATATATATATATATATATATATATATAATCTATGCATTTAATTCATGTAAACATTTACAGAGATATGCACCCAATAAATATCAAAGCTGTTAAGCAACCATAAAAGAACAGTCTTTTTCACGATAAAACTTTTCAGATTTTGACGATCACGGAAGGTGTAAATATTTATAACTCCATTTCAAAAGTGTCAGCATCCTCATTAAGCACGCACCCACCTTACTCGCACATATATTTATAGAGAGATAGAGAGAGAAAGATAGAGAGTGTGTGTGTGTGAGTTAAGTGTGACAGTGAGGGTGTGAGAGAAAGGGAAAGAGTATGAATTTAATTGTTACTTTCGAATATATTTATTTATATTTTTGAAATTTTTTTGTTTTCTCATAGAAATACATAAGACGGATCTAATAGGAAACCGTGAATGCTCCTCTTCCCATATCCACCCACAAACCTACCCCCCCCCCGCATACATACAAGAACAGGGTCACAATTCCTCTCTAAATTCCTGCAAATATACGCATGCGCACATATGCCTATAAATATCAAAGCCGTATTTATTGATACGTTTTCCCAGTGATTGACTTTCTTTTCGTCCAACGATTTTCTTTGATGTTGTTTCCTATTTAACGGCAAATTTTTACGCCTTCTGACTTCATTCGAACCAGGGAGTGAAAGGTCTTCAGCCCCCAACCCTCAATCCGGTCGACTGACGTCTCCTTTCTACTTTAACCAGTTTCTAGTCGATAAGAGCACCCCTTTCTTTTTCATTTTCCCTTCTCATTTATTTTACGCAGACCTTTTTTTTTTTTTGTTGCCTTCACAGTTTTGTACTTCATGGTCTGGCACTTCTGCAGACCTTTAACCTTACCCTCCAAAGCATGAAGCCCGAGGGGGTAGTGCTTGAGGCAATTTCCTGATTGTCTTTTGTTTATTATTTATTTCTGTTTCATTTCAAAGAATTTATTACTCCAAGACTGATTGCTTTGCTGAAAACTACTTTTCTTGGTTTCCTATCTCGCGTGTAACTTACAGAAAAAGAGTCTTTTCATTCAGTCAAAAACTGATAAACTACCACAAAAGTACATTCTTGTTCATAATAAAACTCCAAAATTTCGGATTGTTTCCATGACGGAAGTTGAAAATGTTTACAATCCTTTTTCCAAACTGTTTGCAACCTCGCCAGAATCCGGGCTCCTGGACGCTTCCAAGTATTCTAGCTTTTAGAACGCTGTGGTCTGGATAGTCTGGATCCTTCCTCTGATCTCCAGTTCTTTTGGTCTCTTTAACAGGTTCAACCGTTTCGAGTGTTGTATAGCCACATACATATACATATACAACTGCATATACAAATATATGCGGAAACAAAGTCAAACACAATGAGGAACTTCAATGAACGAACGAACACACTTCTTTATAAAAATATATCACTCACACTTTATTCTCAAAAGGTTTGATGTTTCTTGTGTGTTAGAGGTGAGTGGAGACAAGAACAGACTGTTATTTTGACCCAAAGTTCTCGCGACTATAGCAGCATTTCTTTCTCATCTTGGCTGGGTTGCTCAACCGTGGGTCACTGAGGGCCCAAAGCCCTCTGTCTGTCGCTGGCTCTCAATTCGGCATCTTGTCTCCAACTGACTCAAGCCGTCTGTGTGCTGGTTATATTCCGCTGTTCTTTCGCTTATTTACACAGGTACATCTCTTGATTGATGGCTCGGTCGAGGGTCAATATGTTACACGAGCCCAAGGAACAAGCAACAAATTCCTTGAAATGGTGATAAAGAAATACTTGTAAATAAATAAATACGATTAGTGTCATGGTCACCTTTACGTTCCACATTTTTTTTTATTCTTTCGTAAAACCCAGGTATTTGTCTACATTTTTGTTTTCTTTCATTTTTGCTCACAAGTCTGATTGAACGGTAAAATCCACAAGTTGACAAGTTATTTTCTTCTTGTAATTTAACATTAGATCTGATTATCTGGCCGGGATTAGGTGATCCGTTTTTATCTCAAAGTACCAGAGAATGTATTATTAATTTACTCTTTTGAGAGTTTTTCACACCACCGTTATCTGATGGTTTTCCACTGGAGTCTGAGTGCTAACAAGTATCTGCTTCCAATATTTCCAAGTTTTCTTTTCTTCGAGCGTACTGATTTTTTCTTGATTTGGTAGTTTAAAAAACAAAAAATGATGAAATGAATATCCCCCCCACGAGTAGACAGCCTCCAAAACTACCTAAAATTCAGTAGTAAATAAAAGTTAAAACGAAGAAGCATTTGAATTCAGGAGCCAACAGAGGAAGAAATATATCAATATTGGTCAGTATGTCTTTAAGTCCTATTAATTTAAAATGCTGAATTTTACAAAATGTTATGCTGTATTTTGTTTGTGAAATAATGCTTAAACTATGCGTTTTAAATGTAAAGACACGCTTACTCTACTATAAAGCCAAATTGATGTTAGTCTTTCCAAATGTCAGCGAACAATGCAGAATGTTTTTGAATCTCTTCTATAATATAATTTAAAAATTCTTAAAGAAAGCCCTAACAGTAGTTTAGAAGAAAAAAGTAAAAGCCAAAAACACCAAAAAAAAAAGACATTTTTAAAAGCTCTATAATTCCTGAAGCCTACTAGGTTCACAACGGTAGTATAGAAAAAAAAAAAGAAGGAAAAGAAAAAAATAAATAAATAATAAAAAGCCAAGGAAAATGTCCCAATACCGCCCAAAAAAGTAAAAATTCAGTACCAGTGAAAGTCTGACGAAAGTACCTTAATCTTGGGACTTTAACTAAGTTAAAACTTAAGAAACTTAAATCAAAATTACCCCCACCTTTTTTTATTTTTATTTTTTTTACGTACACATGGGAAGCAGCATGATGTACGTAAAGGTATTTGAATAAACACATGGACGACCATACTCAATACCTAACCGGTCCTGGACGTGAGTTTGACGACTTTACGCTCAGGATCGTTAGTTCGATCGGGGAACTACTGCTGCTCCTCTATAAGAGTGGCTTCTATAGAAGAGAATAAAACAGCCATCGAAAGATAACCATGACCCACACTCAAACCACATACACAAACCGCATCGCTCTTCGCACGGGTAAAAAAGGGACGCGTCCTGCTGAGGTTGGAGCCCTGGCCTCAGTGTTCGAAAAATCAGCTACAGAGCTCAAACAATGAAAACTACTAAAATGCAAGCAAACACTACAAATAGCCACATTTAACGTAAGAACCTGAAATAGAATAGGACAACTACCAGAGCTAATCGCATCGGCCGAAGAACATAAGATAGACATAATATGCATACAAGAACACAGATATACGCACACCGAAGATATCAGATATCACGAAACTGGCAATGGGTGGTCGCTCGTCACTGTATCCGCATGGAAAAACTCTGTCAACGCCGCAGTAGGAGGGGTAGGATTACTTATAGGACCTAGAGCATTAAAAACGCTTAATAGCGTTGAGAAAATACAACCTAGAATGATGGCAGCTACTTTTAACGGCAACCCCAGAGCAACAATCATCTCATGCTACAGCCCCACCAATGTTAGTGAAGAAAATGAAATAGTCACCTTCTACGATGAGTTATCCTCATTAGTGCGTAGCATCCCGAAACACAACATGTTAGTCATTGGCGGAGACATGAATGCCCAAATCGGGAAAAACGGAAACAACAAATACAGCCTCCACAACACGTCAAATAGGAATGGGCAACATCTAACAGATTTCATGATATATTAGCATGCCTCAATACAAACTACCAAAAAAGGGAGGGCAAACTATGGACATACATGTACGCAAACAATACTAAAGCTCAGATAGACTACGTCCTTATAAACAAGAAATGGAAAAATAGTGCAATGAATTGCGAAGCATACTCCTCTTTTGAGGGTGTGTCCACCGATCACCGAATAGTCACAGCGAAAATACGGTTAAGCCTACGAAAAAACGCCAAACGAACAGCGACCACCAAACACTATGACTGGGCCCTATTGAAAAACAGAGATATAAGAGATAAATACGTATTAGAATTAAGAAACTGATTCGAAACACTACAAGAAGAGACCGAAAAAAGTACACCAAAGCAAAACTGAAAGCAGCAAACCAACAAGAAAGAATAGAACTGTGGAAACAGCCCTTCGAAAACCTACTAGGAAACCCACCGAAAATAACACATGAACCAATCACCAGAATAATTAGCAAACAATTAGACATTAAACTAGGGCCATTCACACAAGAAGAACTCGACTCGGTTCTCAGAAAAATTAAAAATAGGAAAGCTGCAGGGCTGGACGAACTTCCCCCGGAAGTATGGAAAACCAGACAATTCGACGACATACTGCTCCGACACTGCAACGCAGTATACAATCAAAATCCGATAGATAGATGGATGAAGGGATGCATACTCCCTTTCCCTAAAAAGGGGGACATCGGATTAGCCAAAAACTACCGAGGCATAACACTTACATCCATAGCAGCCAAAATCTACAATGCCCTACTACGAAACCGCATAGAACCCAAAATAGACAACATACTTAGAAAAAACCAAAATGGCTTCCGAAGAAATAGATCCACGACCTCACAAATATTAACCATCCGTAGAATCCTTGAAGGTGTACGGGCAAAAAAACCGACAAGCGACATTAATATTTGTCGACTTTACCAAGGCTTTCGATTCCATTCACAGAGGAAAGATGGAACAAATCCTACTAGCGTACGGCATACCTAAAGAAACCGTAGCGGCAATAACGATTCTCTATAGAAAAACTAAAGTAAAAGTACGATCACCGGATGGAGACACAGAATACTTCGACATTGTAGCAGGAGTACTACAAGGGGACACGCTGGCTCCGTACCTCTTTATCATTTGTCTAGACTACGTACTTAGAACATCGATTGACAAAATCAAAGAGAATGGCTTCGAACTGAAGAAGAAAAGAAGCAAAAGGTACCCCGAAACAACAATTACTGACGCCGACTACGCCGATGACATAGCGATACTGGCAAATACACCTGACCAAGCCGAAACACTACTGCATAGTTTGGAACGAGCAGCAGCAAGCATAGGCCTCTATGTTAATGCACACAAAACGGAATATAAGTGCTATAACCAAACGGGGGACATCTCCACTCTAGAAGGAACCCCTCTTAAACTAGTAGACAAATTCACTTACCTAGGAAGCAGCGTCGAATCAACCGAAAAGGACATCGAAACGAGGTTAACGAAAGCATGGACAGCTATCAATAGGCTATCGATTATATGGAAATCAGACCTAACCGATAAAATGAAACGCAGTTTCTTCCAGGCAGCGGTCACATCGATACTGCTATATGGCTGCACTACATGGACGCTAACAAAACGGCTGGAGAAGAAGCTAGACGGCAATTACACAAGAATGCTGCGTGCAATCTTGAACAAGTCCTGGCGGCAACACCCCAAAAGACACCAACTCTTATGGACCCCGACACATGGCCGTGCAAAAGCAGGACGACCAGCACGAACATACATTCTGCAGCTATGTGAGGATACGGGATGTTGTCCTGAAGACCTACCTAGGGCGATGAACGATAGGGAGGAGTGGCGAGAGAGGGTCAGGGATATCCGTGCTACCAGCGCGATATGATGATGATGATGATGATTCCTACTGTCGTTTGGCGTTTAAAAATTTTTTTATTATGAGCATGACACATTTTTCTTAGCTAAATTCGGCCCTTATATCGTCACTGTATATTAATCCCCCCCCCACTGCAAGTTTTCCACACCAAATTTAGCAGGTGGTTTGTCACTGAAAAGGATTATTCAAAGTAACGAGTGCAACGTTCTGGATGGTCAAAATTCTTCCTCTGATCTCCAATACATCCAAATTCCTTTCCAGGCTCTTGGGGACCATTGCAGACGCACCAATTACTCATGGTATTACCGTAACCTATATGTCTTATAGATTTTCCAGCTCTCAGGCATGATTCAAGTATTTGTTGATCATTTCCCAGTAGATTATCTTCAGAACCCAGTGGTGTAGAATCTTGTACTAGCTTTATGCTTGTTTGATGCATTCGCTCCTGGTGTTTAATCCCAATCCCCATATAACCTATTTCTCTGCGCCTTATTCGTCTTTGTTTTGATATCGAGGCGTTAATTTCGGAGCATCCCTGGTGTGCGTGTGAATACATAAAAGTAAGTTAAGTAAAGTTGGTGACCGTAGTTGAGGGTGACCCGAAGGTTCCTTTTTCGATAGCTACTACACCAAGGTGTAGGGGAGGGCGCTATTCCTTTCCCTGGATTGCTTGATCCGTAACTTATAATACTGAGTATTAAGCAAGGAGGCATCAAGCACCATTTTTGAGTCTTTGGTATGACTCGACCTGGGATTGAACCCAGGTCTCCCAAGCCATTGGCGAACACTCTAACCATCATGCCAATATCCGGTATCTTTACTTGTGAATATATAGAGAAACAATAATAATATATTATCATACATAATTATGCAATTTTGTTTTTGGCTTCAGAGTTTCAGTACCTAATAATATCCGTTTTGATGTTCCAATAAATACGAAAAGGTCCTGGTATCATTTGTTCAAAAGATAATTAAGTTTTTATAAAATTTCATTTGTTTATATATATATGTGTGTGTGTGTGTGTGTGTGTGTGTATTACGCTAATTGATCTGACCTAGAAGTTGTCTAAGTTTTCGAGCTTATTTCAACAGTGCTGAGGTCTGGATGGTCTAGCTTCTTCCTGTGATTTTCAGTTCCTCTTGTGTGTAAACAAATGACAAATGTTTAATTGGATTGTTAGTGATCCAAAGCAATATTTGAAACCATTTAACTTTGTTTACGTTCCAAGCTGAATTGTTTGTAATAGAACTGTTGACATTTAAAACATACTTATGTTAAATTGAATTGTTTGAAGTTGAACTGTTTTTACATTTACTGTGTGTAAACAAAAAAACTATATACCTATGCAAAACTGAATGGTTTGAAAATAAGTGAAACCATTTAACTGTGTGCAAAAAAAAATGTCAGGCTGGTTTTAAAATGTTATCTACGAAATTTTTTTAGTTATCATGTATAAAAAGGATATAGGATTAAATAACCTAAAATGGTTGATATGCCATAAAACCCAACCAAACCAAATTATGTATATTTAATATATATGTATAAAGAGGATTTGACATTAAATAATCGACAATGGTTTATATGCAATAAAACCCAACCAAACCAAATCCTATATGTCCAATATATATGTATAAAAAAAGAGTTGGCATGAATCCATCCGTTCTTCCACCACCGCCAAACTATGGGTAGGACAAACTTATTACTCCAGATTTGGCAGGGCGACCGATCTGGGAGAAGGAAAATTCTAAATTCAAACCAATTGCATTCCGTTTAAAAATTGACCTTGTGTCACCTGCTGTCCTGGTTTAGAGGCTGGGTAACATTCACCACCTCTCTCTCTCTCTATCTCTCTCTCTTTTAACTTTCTCAAACCCAAAACAAGCAGGTGTAGTTATTTTACTAAGCATTACGCTTTCGTGGCCCAAGTCCAGAAATTTGGGTCACCTACTGAGAGCTGAATTCACAGGTAATGGTCGGCTAGCCAAGCGCATTAACCTTGTGGCGTAATGGCTAAAGTGGTGGACTGCAGTCTCAAAGTAAGTGAGTTCGAACTCCATTTGCTGAATTTACTTTCAGACTAATACACTTGGGAAAGGCACGAACCAACTAATCCCTCCAGGTATGGGTGCAATAGTGTCACTGCTGTTAATCTACAAGGTTACCTTTAGCATCTAATAACCCACGAAGGTTGATATACCATTAAAAAAACAAATCAAAACCGTATTGATGGATGCAAAGATATTGTCTTAAAATCTTTTTTTTTTCTTGGAAGCAATTAATTTCCCCCATTTTCTTTCTCTCTTTCTCTCGTTCTCTGTGGGTGTGTGTGTATTTTGTCCTTCACATTATTTTGGGATACGCATGCGTGTTTTGGAAGAATGCGTTCGCTCCATAAGATAGAACCAATCGACAAAAAGACAGTCTTATTCACTATTTATTCTCGAGTATGACGATTTAGGCAGTAATTCTTCTCCTTATTCACCACAAATGTCATGGTTTTTATTTGTCACTTATTCTTTCTCATATCAGAGTCGTTCTTGTGTCACCTTTCCCGCCTTTAATAGATTATTTATGACTAGCAAAACAACCCGGCATTTGCAGGCACGAAAATACTATAGGAAAGCATATTTTGAATATTTCAGTTTCCTAAAGCATATTTTATGAAGCAAAAATCCATTCTATTTGCTTTATGTACCAATGAAACCGGTCATTAATTTTGTTTCTAGATGTGACAGCCATAACCCTCACATTCATGTAAATGGGTTTGGCGCTCCTGCCGATGTCAAGTTTATTTGCTTTCTTTGTAAATATATATATATATATATATAATAGTCATTTATATATATATATATATATATATATATATATATAAACCTCTAATCGACTGAAAACTATTCAAATTGCAAACACGAGTAAGTTCAAGTCTCATTGAGTACCTCATTAACAAGGCTTTGTGCCATAGATGTTCTCTGTCGAAAGCAACCAGCTGGAAACATAAACGTATGTAAGAACGAAATAAATAAATAAATCCTAAAAAAATACAAATCTCTTTGTGGACCTACTCATTTTAAAATATTTCTTTCTCTCTTTGGACCAACAACAATTTTTTTTTATAAATATACACGTACACGCATACACACACACCCACACACACATATATATATATACACAAACGAGTATTTACCAATATAGCTATAAAAAGTAAGAGAGATATTGATTATTTTCAAAAGTACCCTCTTCTGGCATAAACTATTTAAAATTTTCAAAAGCCTCTAAACAACGTTCAGAATTTATTACCATGCCGATTTTGGCTAGCAATTTCTGGCATCATTTTAAAAAGACAATTTTGAAGTATCAGATGTAACTGTATAAGCGAAACATATATGAATAGATAGTTTATTTCACTAACAAGTTCTATTTTTTTTCATTTTGTATCTGTTAGCTTCGCGAAACAACAAATCTGCGCCCGGATCTCGGCACAAGTCAGGTAAAACTGTACGTAAGACCACCACTTGCTCTTACAGCAAGTCTCCCTTATTCAGAACACCATGGGAAGGGCGAGGTGCTATACAACTTGGCATTAGCGTCAAGAGATTTTTTCTATGACTTTTTTTTTTCTTCTCCTAGATCTCTTAGAAAGCCAAGTCTTCCTTTTGATTTTACGCATAGACAGAGTAAAAAAGATACATACGAGCCTTTCGTAAAGATGTTGGCGCGAAGGGGAAACACTCGCCGAGTTTGTTTTTTCGGTGAATACCACTACCCCACATGCGTATTCTCTTTTCAGTATTACTACGATATTGCATTAAAGCACCACGCAACGGTTATTCCCAGGTCCACTTTGATCCGAAGTGGTTGTACCTGTTAGGGTTTCATCTGTGAGTCAAATAGAACTGTTTAATTATTTACAAAAAGGGAAATCATTTCACAGCGTGCAAACAAATGATCAATATCTAACAGCATTGTAAATATTTGATAGCAATAAATGTAACCATTAAACTTTAGTGTAAGGGAATATTTACCAACCCCTCCGCTCGAGCAGGATATGACACAAGGTCAATTTTTAAGCGGAGTTTAACAGGTTTGAATTCAGAGTTTTCCTTCTCCTAGACTAGTTGCCTAACCAAGACTGAAGAACCTAGTCTGTCCTACTATTTACCCATAGCTGGAGGGAGAATAATTGGATTCATACCTTCCCCAAGGGTATTAGTGCTATATGAAATGCAATCGGTCACGTCCAGGATTTGAACTCGTGTCGCCGTGTCCATTTCCTACGACGATAACGACTACACCACGTAAGTGTAAGGTAGAAATACTTGAAACCATTAAACTGTGTAAAAATAAAGCTATTTTTGTTAACAATACATGAAACGATTCAACAGTGTGCAAACAATAAATAGATCTATTAGTGCTAGATAGAAATACTTAAAAACATTTAACTGTGTCCAAATAAAATTATTAGTGTAAGAGATAAATACTTGAAACCATTCAAATGTGTCCAAATAGAACTATTAGTGTTTGATAGAAATATTTGAAACCATTAAACTGTATAAACATAAAGCTATTCTTGTTAACAATACTTGGAACGATTCAACAGTGTGCGAAGGATAAATAGATCTATTAGTGCTAGATAGAAATACTTAAAAACATTTTACAGTGGCCAAATAGAATTATTAGTGTTAGATATAACTACTTGAAACCATTAAACTGTGTAAAAATAAATCTACTCTTGTTAACAATACATGAAACGATTCAACTGTGTGGAAACAATAAATAGATGTATTAGTGCTTGATTGAAATACTTGAAACCATTTAACAGTGTCCAAATAAAATCATTAGTGTAAGATACAAATACTTGCAACTATTTAAGTGTGTGCAAATAAAACTATTAGTGTTAACCATACTTGGAATCATTAAACAACGTGTAAACAAACGGGCTCTGGCTCATTTAGAAACTGTTCGTTTACTAATAATATATATAACCGGATGTAGAGGAGGGTGCTACTTCCTTCGCAGGATTGCTCCAATTTACCCTTGATCCATACCATATAGTTCTGAGTTATTTAAGCCAGGAGGCATCATGTACAATTTTTTTGAGATTTTGGTATGACTCGACTTGGGATTAAATCCCGGTTTCCCGGGCCATTGGCGAACAACGATCTCAAATAACTTTTACCTCATCTCTGCTTCTAATTCAATCTATTTTTCCATCTTTAAAAAACGACTTCCCTACATCTTGTGTGCATGTATGTGTATGTGTATGTGTGCTTGTGTCCCCGTCCACTACCGGTCATGCATTATGAACAGTGACTGTGTGTGTTTCCAGTATCTGATAACTACATCGGGCACGATAAAGCTAAAAGTATTTAATGGCCAGCTAATAAATGGTCTTAAAAGCCCCCAAACCATAAGCAGACCGACAATGGCAACTGGGTCTCATTTCCTTGGAGGCTTATTAATGAAAAAGTCGACAGTTTGACACGGGAGCGGGGTGACAATGGCGTCGAGGAAAGTAGTGCTGGTAAAGGCTATACTGAATGCCATGATGCTGGTCATTGTAATGGCTGCGATAGGAAATGAAAAATACCTTATCGGATAGGACAACCAGAAAAATCGAACCAAACAAACAATTTCAAATTCTAGTAGCCGATCACTAGTGTCAGTTCGTGCAGATGCATAAAAAGACATGATAGTTAATTATCAGTTTGGTTTGTTTGGGTTTTATGGCATATCAACCACTGTAGGTTATTTAATGCTAAATCCTGTCAAAAACCAAACTAGCCACTACCACCATCACTAAAACCTATATCTATTTTCCTCCATCTTCTTTCCCTTATCTATCTTTTGTCTTTAAACCCTTTCTCTTCCTTTTTAACTTTTTAGTTTATATTTTCCCTCGTTTGCTAAAATGTAGAAAACCTCAGAAAATGTTTTGTTGGATGAAGTTCTTTTGTTAACAAAGAACGAAACATTACCACTAAACACATTGTAAGTGTTTGATTCATTAACTTTTCCACATATTTTTAACATCTTGTCAGATTCACCAAAATCTACCATTTCTCCATACCATTTCTCTACATCTTTATTATATATATATATATATATATATATATATATATATATATATATATATATATATATTGCTAACTAAACGGCTGAAGAAGAAGCTAGACGGCAATTACACAAGAATGTTGAGAGCAATATTGAACAAGTCCAGGCGCCAACACCCTACAAGACACCAACTATACGGCCACTAGCCTCCCATCACGAAAACTATACGTTAGACGAACCAGATACGCAGGACACTGCTGGAGAAGCAAGGACGAACTCATCAATGATGTACTCCTATGGACCCCCTCATATGGACAAACAAAAGCAGGACGACCAGCTCGAACATACATACCGCAGCTATGTGAGGATACGGGATGTAACCCTGAAGACCTGCCAAAAGCGATGAATGATAGGGAGAAGTGGCGAGAGAGGGTCAGGAATATCCGTGCTAGCGGCATGACATGATGATGATGATATATATATATATGATTAGTAAATATATTTTGTAGCTAACATTCTTAAAGAACCTTGTGCTCTTTTTTGTACACAGTTAAATGGTTTCAAGTATTAATCTATAACAGTCACAATTTAACATCAGTCATTTGTTTGCACAGTTTATTCTATTTTAGCCATAGATAGGATCCTATCTGGTACTACCATTCCGAATCAGAGTGAACTTGGGAGTAATGGCAATGAAGTGGTACTCCACTTTTCTCGAATCTCTAAGGCTGGAGCATCGCCATCAGATTGTTTAATGTCATATCCAATACACATGTTGGCTGGGTTTTACTGAGTCTGCAGATATACAGTCGGCATTTTCTACAGCCCCAGCCGACTGGGCTGGTTAGATATTAGTGTCTCACCTATTTGGTTTCATTTTGATGATAACTGATTTAAGAAAGAAAGAATACGTGAGTTACCTGGATCATAATTGTTTTATAATAACATATTATTATTTACGCAAGTTCCTATACCATATTTACCAACCTCTCCACTCGGGCAGGATATGACTCCAGGTCAATTTTTAAGCGGAGTTTAACAGGTTTGAATTAAGAGTTTTCCTTCTCCGAGACTAGTTGCCTCACCAAGGAAGAAGAACCCAGTCTGTCCTACTATTTACCCATAGCTGGAGGGAGAATAATTGGATTCATACCTTTCGCAAGGGTATTAGTGCTATGTGAAATGCACTTAACCTCATCCAGGATTTGAACTCGTGTCGCCGTGTCCATTTCCTACGACGATAACCATTACATCACGAGCACCTCCTATAAGTGGTTTTCAGTAGTCCAAGCGGCTACAAATCTCCTCAATTTCTCTGGACTTTCCTCAGTATCAGAGCCAATCCCCGTAGCAATGTAGTCTGCATAGTTTCACTTCTTTCAAGTTGTTTTTCAAATCTTTCTGGATTGTTCCAAGTACTCTAACTATTATTGGCATCATTGTTATCAACATGTTCTACAAGTTTTCTCAGTTATCTAGCCATGTCCAGATATCTGTCTAGTTTCCGCGTTACTTTCACTTTGTGGTTAGCGAAATCTGCTACTTTTTATTAACCAGTGCTTCGTGAGGTCGTTGAGCAGGAATTGGGTGATCAATTTTTTACTCAAAATCCAAGAGAATTTTGTATGTTTCTTTTTCCACGACAGGTTCTGGTTTGTACTTTTACCACTTTTATATATATAGTCAAAGTTTAGTCGACCATATATAGTGCTATGCGCAAAGACCAGAATATTTTAACTCTGTGCTAGTTTTTCCGACCAAGTCATGTACTCCTATAGACCTCCACATATGGCCGAGCAAAAGCAGGACGACCGGCTCGAACATACATACAGCAGCTCTGTGAGGATACGGGATGCAGCCCAGAAGACCAGCCAGAGGCGATGAACGATAGGGAGAAGTGGCGAGGAAGTGGTCAGGGATATCCATGCTGGCGGCACGACATGATGATGATGAATACTAACAGGTGTATTTTCAGTGAAGTCTAAGTGATTGCGAGTGTCGTCTAGTCTCCAGCACTTGTCTAAGTATACGAGCTTATTTCAACAGTGCTGAGGTCTAGATGGTCTAGATTTTTCCACTGATCTCCAGTTCCTCCCGTTTCTTTTCCATGTCTCAAGCGGCCCAGTTGGCTGGGGCTGCAGAATGCACCGATTCCATCTCTGCAGAAGGGTACGACTCCTAAACAATCGGATGGCGGGGCTCCAGTAATGCTGGAGCTTTGGGGAATGCGGAGCACCCCTTCACTGCCATCGCTCCCAGGTCTACTTTGGTCTGGAGTGGTAGCACCCGATAGGATCCTATCAATGGGTCAAATAAAAGCTGTTTGATATTTAAACTGTGTACTTATGCTAAACTGAATTGTTTGAAATAGAACTGTTTTTACATTTAACTGTGTGTAAACAAACAACTGATTGATACAATGCAATACTTGAAAATATTAAACTGTGTGCAAACAAATGATTGATTGTAAACAGAATTATTCGTATTAAATAGAAATAAGTAAAACCATTTAACTCCGCGAAAATAAAAAAAATGAGATCAGACCCGTTTAAAAATGTTACCTTGAATATGTGCTTAAAAATTGGTCAAGTTACTGACATATATATATATATATATATATATATATATATATATATATAGCAAGGTCTCGATACTTATCTCTCTTTTCGCTTTCTTTCAGCTTTACCCTGTGATCAGCCCAAACGGCAAAGTCCACAGGTCGGCTGGTTCTATCACTAGGTCTGGTCGTCTGGGTATACGTCAGTGGTATACGCACAACCCGTTTGGGTTGGGCGTATACCACTGGTTTTTATTGTCAAATTTAAATTTCTTACACGATTTTCCTGTTGTTTAATTTCCCCACCTTGTCGTGTCTAGTTTTATACTATTTTTGCACTAATTCATGTCAATCGCTTATTACAAGATTGATCGTTTCGACTCTATCACCATCTGCTATTTTGTTGTGTCTTGTCTATTCTTGCTTTGACATAGTCCCTATGGTGTTGTTTTTTGCAGCTAGTAAAAGAGATTCGGTTTCTTTCTTAAGGTTTCCCTATTTTAGCCATAACCACGTTTTCTCGTGTGTATTATTATTATTATTATTATTATTCACTCATTTGAGCTTTTCACATCAGGATTAGCCGATGGTTTTTCACTGAAGTCTGAGTGACAGCAAGTCTCCTCAAGTCTCAAGGACTATTCTTAATATTCTGGCCGTTCTCAACAATGCAGTCGTTTGGATGGTTTCCACTCGTCCGCCAACTTCCAGGTCCTCTAGTCCCTTTAGCAATCCTTTAGTTACTGTTCCAAACGCACCAATTACAATTAGTATAATTGTCACCTGCATGTTCCACAGTTTTTTCAATTCCCTCGCAAGGTCGAGGTACTTATCCTTCTTTTCACACTCTTTCAGTTTTATTCTGTGGTCAGCCGAGACAGCAAAGTCGACTATTTTGCAAGTTCTCTTTTTTTGGGGGAGGGGTTGATTATTATTAAATCCGATCTTCTGGTCGGGATTAGGTGATCCGTTTGTATGTTAAAGTCCCATAGGAGTTTATGCGTGCCATTTTCTAAGACAGGTGCTGGGTCGTGCACATACCATTTGTTAGTATGGTCGAAGTTAAGTTTCTTACACATTTCCCAATGAATCACCTTGCCGACCCACTTTTGTTTGTTATGCCTCTTTGGGCATCTCCACATTTTTTCTCTCGTCTCCCATTAACCATAAAAAATTTGTACTGAACATATACATTAATAATATCATATCTATATATAGATCAAATTCTAAGAAGGGCAGGAGAGAAGATAAAACAAGCGAAACAAACAAGAATAGCTGAGTAACAAAGTACTGGGAATGACAGGAAAAAAAAAAGTAAATTGTTATTTAAAAAAAAAAAACAATAAACAGTGGAGGAGCCCGTGTTGTGATGGTTATCGTCGTAGGAAATGGACACGACGACACGTGTTCAAATCCTGGACGAGACTGATTGCATTTCACATAGCACTAATACCCTTGGGAAAGGTATGAATCCAATTATTCTCCCTCCAGCTATAGGTAAATAGTAGGACAGACTGATTTCTTCAGCCTTGGTGAGGCAACTAGTCTAGGAGAAGGAAAACTCTGCATTCAAACCTGTTAAACTCCGCTTAAAAACTGCCCGAGTGGAGGGGTTGGTAAATATGAATAAACAGTAATAAGTAAAAAAAAAAAAAAAAAAAAAAAAAAAGGAAGATAAACGGTAAATATAGAAAAAAAAGGTTTGGTTTGGTTGCTTGGGTTTTATAGCATATAAACCGTTATAGGTTATTTAATGCCAAATCCAATTTTATTCAAATAAACTCCTATTTCAAAGAATTCAGTTTAGCATTAGTACGCAGTTTAATTGTCAAAAACATTTCTATTTCAAGCTATTCAATTTTGTCAAACAGTTTTAATTCAAACAATTCAGTTTTGTACAAGTATAGTTTTTGTTTACACACAGTTAAATGTCAAAACAGTTCTATTTCAAAGATTACAGTTTATAGTAACTACAGTTTTCTTGTCAAAAACAGTTCTATTTCAAATAATTCAGCTTAGCATACAAAAACAATTCCATTTCAAACAATTCAGTTTAGCATAAGAACGTATGTTAAATGTCAAAACTGTTCTATTTCAAGCAATTCACTTTAGCCTAAGTACAAAGTTTAAATGTCAAAACAGTCCTATTTCAAGCAATTCACTTTAGCATAAGTTTGGTTTGGTTGTTTAATAGCATATCAACCTTTGTAGGTTATCTAATGCCAAAGCCATTCTCCTAGAAGAACACTAGTGGTACTATTTAACCCATAGCTGGGAGGATAAGGGGGTTCATACCTTTCCCGAAAGTGAACGTAATAGCGGGACTGGAGTACGAACTCGCTTACAACGATTCAGCAGTCCATCACTTTAACCATTACACCACGAGGACAACCCCTGAGCATATGTACATAGTTTAGTTCTTTTTGACCCATAGATAGGACCCTATCAGGTGCTACCACTCCGGACCCCAGTGGACCTAGGTACTCTGCATTCCCTTAAGCTCCAGCATTACTAAAGCCTCAGCATCAGATTATTTAGTGTCATATCTAGAACATTTATTGCGGGCGGGGGATGTCTTAACCTTCTGCTGAGATGCAGCCGTGTATTCTACAGCTGATTGAACAAGGAAAAAAAGGTTAAGTGAAATATTTAATGAAAGAGATCAAAATAATTACAGGAGAGAGGATGAAAGGGATAAGAGAATTGAAAAGGTAAAGGGAAATTTTATTTTGATATTCGTATGAAAATGCGGAAAAAATACAAATGAGGAAATTATGGTATGTGTGGAACTACGATAAATACGTTATTCATTTAAATTTTTTATTTATCAAATTCAGTTCTCTTCTTTCCTTCTTTCTTCTTTCTCTTTCTTTCTTTTCTCTCTCTTTTTCTTTTTCTTTTTCTTCTTCTGGCCCAGTGGGTAGAGTGTTTGGCAATGGTCCGTGAGACTGGGGTTCAATCCCAGGTCGAGTCATACCAAAGACTTTTAAAAAAATGGTACTTGATACCTTCTTGCTTAACACTCAGCATTATAAGGTACCAGTCAAGGGTAAAGTGGAGCAATCCAAGGAAAGGAGTGTCGCCCTCCCCAACACCTCGGTGTAGTAGCTTTCGTGTCGCCCTCAACTAAAGTCGCCAACTTTGCTTTTTTCTTTTGATTCGAAATTGTTCTCGATAAACAAATGGAACATATAAATTCTACATTATATTCCCCCCAAATCATATCACAATTTTTTGAAAGAAACGCTGATTTATTGATTTAACATCACTAGATACCATCCTTTCCAGTTCTGGTGATGGTTCATTAGAACCGAAACGCTATAATGTCGGCTTTGTTTCTCAATAGAGTTTTCCTTCTGCTTGGATAACCTTGATATCAATTTTTTCTCTATAAAGATATTATAGATTTTCACATGGCTGAGGACAAATGTTTCGCAACAGCCTGGAGAATTCTAAGCTGAACAGTAAGAATATAGTGACTTCTTAAAGCACACACACACACACACACACACAAACAGACACACACACACACGCACACACAGAGACACAGAGACACACATACACACATATACACACATATGAACGAGTCGTTTGTAGAATCATGGATACCATCGTCGAAAATAAATGAGTCGACTAGAGTTCAAATTCTTGGCGAGACTATTTGCGTTTCACATAGCGTTAATACTCTTGAGAAAGGCATAAATCAAATTGTTCTCCCGCTAACTATGTGTAAATGGTTGGTCTGACTGTGCTCTTTAACCGCGATATGGCAACCGGTCTAAGAGAAGGAAAACTCAGAATTTAAACCTATTAAAATCCGCTTGAAAATTAACTTTGAATCGTAACCAGGAGGGCTAGGTAAACACACACACACACACACACACACACACATGCACACACACACACACACATGTACACACATACATGTACACACACACGCACACACATGTATGCACACACACACACACATGTACACACATGTACATGTACACACACACACACATGTATGCATACACACACACATGTACACACATGTACACACACACACATGCACACACACACACACATGTACACACATGTACATGTACACACACACACACATGTATGCACACACACACACACATGTACACACACACATGTACACACACACACACACATGTATGCACACACACACACACACACACATGTACACACATGTACACACACACACACACACATGTACACACATGTACACACATGTACACACACACACATGCACACACACACACTTGTACACACATGTACATGTACACACACACACGCACACACATGTATGCACACACACACACACATGTACACACATGTACATGTACACACACACACACACACATGTATGCACACACACACACACATGTACACACATGTACACACACACACATGCACACACACACACATGTACACACATGTACATGTACACACACACACACACATGTATGCACACACACACACATGTACACACATGTACACACACACACATGTACACACACACACACACACACATGTACAATGCGAACATATACAGGGCGCCTCTGGTGGTGTAATGGTTAGCAAGCTCGACTAGCAAACCTACACGAGTGAGTTCGAGTCTCATTGGGTGCCCCTTTCATATGGCCTTGTGCCACATCTAAGCAAGAAGCTTAGTAAATTTCCAATGCGAACATATACAGCCACAAATACGCGGAAATATTTCTCTCTTTTTTCTCCCTTTCTCTTTTTGTATTTCTTTCTCTTTCTTGAAATATTTGTTTTTTCACCTTTCGTCTCATAGAAATGAATAGTTACAAGGTTCTTTAATCAACTCATCCTTTTTTTTATTATCTCCCCTTTTTTTTTTTTGCTATCTCTCCTCTTTTCTATCCTTCCACTTTTTTTTTTTACCTCTCCTTCTCGTGTGTGTTTTTGCTTTCTACTGAATCTTTTGGTCTTTCGTCAGCATGCGCTATCTTGTTGATTTACTTTTTCTTCTCTTACTAAATGCTCGCTCTTTCTCGACTTTCTTACTGCTATTGTTCTTCATATTTCCACTTCTTCTTCTTCTTCTTCTTCTTCTTCTTCTTCTTCTTCTTCTTCTTCTTCTTTCACTCTTCTTTTTTTTTCTTCTTCTTTTCATTCCTCTTTCACTCTTCTTCTTCTTCTTCTTAACACTTACTTTCTTACTTCTTCTGCGCACGTCCCCTCTCTTCTTCTTCTTCTTCTTCTTCTTCTTCTTCTTCTTCTTCTTCTTCTTCTTCTTCTTCTTCTTCTTCTTCTTCACACACTTTCTCTTTCTCTTTTTTCAGCACACTTCCTTTTTCTTCTTCAGACTTCCTCTCTCTTTTTTCTTCTTCACAATTCCTCACATGTCCTCTCTCTTTCTCTCTTCTTTTTCTTCACTTACCTCTTGTTCTTCTTGTTGTTTTTTTCTTGTTATTCGTATTTCCTCTCTTCTTCTTCTTCTTCTTCTTCTTCTTCTTCTTCTTCACATTTTCTCTTTCTCTCACTTTCTTCTTCACACTTATTCTGACTTCTTCTTCACACTTCTCTTTTTTCTTTTCACTTCCTCTCTCTCTTCTTCTTCTTGTTATCCGTATCCCCTCTCTTCTTCTTCTTCGTTTTGTTCTTCTTGTTCTTGTTCTTCAGACTTCCCCTCTCTCTACTCTTCTTCTTCACTCTTTCTCTCACTTTCTTCTTCACACTTTCTCTTTCTCTCACTTTCTTCTTCGCACTAATTCTCACTTCTTCTTCACACTTCTCTTTCTTCTTTTCACTTCCTCTGTCTCTCTCTCTTCTTTTTCTTCTTCTTCTTCAGACTTCCCCTTTCTCTACTCTTCTTCTTCACACTTTCTCTTTCTCTCACTATTTTCTTCGCACTTATTCTCACTTCTTCTTCATATTTCTCTTTCTTCTTCTTTTCACTTCCTCTGTCTCTCTTCTTCTTCTTCTTCTTCTTCTTCTTCTTCTTCTTCTTCTTCTTCTTCTTCTTCTTCTTCTCTGTTATCTCCGGATACTATGCAATATTTCTTAATAGGAAGTAAATAGGATATTGTGGAGCCTCAGACTTATCTTCCAGTCTTATCTATCTCTGCATTTTTCTAAAATTCTCATAATGCTTTTATATATCAATGAAGTGCGTTAAAGAATATGCGTTATTAATCATGACAGAAATGAACAATGACTGAAGCATAAATTTTTCTTTAGAATAGTTCGTTTTGCCCTCCACACACTAATTCCAACGAGTTTTTCATGGTCGGAGCACCCCAGAAACCTCTTATAAGGTATGAAGCTGGATTGTTATATTTCTGTTAATGCCTTTCACGTTTTCAAATATCGGGTTTGAAATAAATTTTTTTTTTGATAACAAGAAAAATATTGTATATGTTGTGGCTTGTATGGCGATTGCTGCACTTGGATAATTCTTGGAGCATTTTGCTCAAGAAGTATGGGAAATGATTTCATTTTTTCTTTTTTTTGTTTTTCCAAATTGGCATTGATTTGTTTTAAGTAGGAGGGTTTAAAAAGAGATGAAAAGGAAAAGAAAAAGTAAAAAAAGAGAAAAGAAGTGAAAAAAGGGATGATATAGTTTAGATGCTTGGGGTTTTAAGTCAAACTTAGGTGAGAGAGAAAGAGAGAGAGAGAGGGGGTAGGAAGAGAGAGAGAGAGAGAGGGGGTGGAGACTGTAAGGAAGGAAACAAAATGAAATTTGATAAAGTAGAAAAAGATCTTTTTTCTGAACTGAAATAGTCTAGACAGTAATCTAAACATCTAGACGTCATCCCTTTATCATATATGTTACTCCGTTGAACACTCGTCTTCATTTAAATTTAACATTATACATATATATTCAATATATATGATTTCGTTTGATTTGGTTTTATGGCATATCAATCTTTGAAGGTTATTTAAAGCTAACTCCTCTTTATACATATATATTAGATATATTTGATTAGGTTTGGTCGGGTTTAATGGCATATCAACCATTGTAGGTTATTTAATGCCAAATCCTCTTTATACATATATATTAGATATATATGATTTGGTTTGGTTGGGTTTTATGACATGACAACCACTGTTGATTTGGCTTTAAATAAGCCAAATCCTTTTTATACAAATATTCTAAATATGTATGATTTGGTTTGGTTGAGTTTTATGGCATATCAATCATCGTTGCTTATTCAATGCCAAATTTTCTCTCTCTCTCTCTCTCTATATATATATATATATATATATATCATCATCATCATCATATCGTGCTGGCAGCACGGATATCCCTGACCCTCTCTCGCCACTCCTCCCTATCGTTCATCGCCCTAGGCAGGTCTTCAGGACAACAACCTGTATCCTCACATAGCTGCTGAATGTACGTTCGTGCTGGTCGTCCTGCTTTTGCGCGGCCGTGTGTGGGGATCCATAAGAGTACATCTCTTATGAGTTCATCTCTGCTTCTCCAGCAATGTCCTGCATGTCTGGTTCGCCTAACTTGAATAGTTTTCGTGATAGGGGGCAGGTGGCCGTACAGTTGGTGTCTTGTGGGGTGTTGCTGACACACAGATTGATGATCAAGCAGTTATATTTCTAACAATTCAATTAAGCCAAATCAAAGTTGAATAGTTCTAAGTATAACTATGATATCAAGCTTTTATATCCAACACTTATAACTGTATTCAATATTAATCTTATTTAGTCGGCTGGGGCTGTTGAATACACCAACTGAACCTCTGTAGAGAGGTAAGACCCCTCCCACAACGAATATCCAGTTAATGACACTAAACAACCTGATGGTGAGGTTCCAGTGATGCTGGAGCCTGGTGAATGCTGAGCACCTCTTCATTGCCATCACTCCCAGGTCCACTCTGTTCCGAAGTTGTAGCACCTGATTGGGCCCTATCTATGGATTAAGTAGCACTAAACTATATATAATATATATATATATATCTGAGAAACCTCTTTTATATTGCATGAATTTATCTTTTCTTGAAGCATGAAGTGTTTGGTATTAATAAAATTGCAAAATAGATATTAAGAAAAATGAAATATGTAGAAAGGATTTTAAAACCATCGTTGGTATAATTGGCGTGTTGGTGTTTATGGAATCATCCTCAACAGCTACTTAAGCTTTAGTATGTCTGACGTGGCAAAAGTAAAAAAAATGGCTGCCCCATTACTTTTGCCTCTCTATGCACAAAGAGAGAGAAAGAGAGAGAGAGAGAGGAGGGAGGGAAAAAAGAAAGGGAGAGAGAGAGAGTAGTGTCTTCTTGTTTATTTTTGTGCTTTTTTTTTTGAATTCATCTCTTTTTCAAAAAATCCCCCCCCCCACACGGCTTTTAATTTTCAATGATCCTTTTGATCGTTTTCTTTCTTTTTACTTTTTTTCCTCTTGAATTTTACTCTATACTGTCCCCTCACACATTCTTCCTTTTCTTGTCTTTATCTTCCTCTCAACAAGTCAATCGTCTTTTACTTTCTTTCTTTCTTTCTCCAATCAGTCATTTACGTTCTTTCTTTCTTTTTTCTTCAATCAGCAGTTTCTTTCTTTCTTTCTTTCTTTCTTTCTTTCTTTCTCCAATCAGTCACTTTCTTTCTTTCTTTCTTTCTCCAATCAGTCACTTTCTTTCTTTCTTTCTTTCTTTCTTTCTTTCTCCAATCAGTCATTTACGTTCTTTTTTTCTTTCTTTCTTTCTTTCTTTCTTTCTTTCTTCAATCAGCAGTTTCTTTCTTTCTTTCTTTCTTTCTTTCTTTCTTTCTTTCTTCAATAAGCAGTTTCTTTCTTTCTTTCTTTCTTTCTTTCTTTCTTTCTTTCTCCAATCAGTCACTTTCTTTCTTTCTTTCTTTCTCCAATCAGTCACTTTCTTTCTTTCTTTCTTTCTTTCTTTCTTTCTTTCTCCAATCAGTCATTTACGTTCTTTTTTTCTTCCTTTCTTTCTTTCTTTCTTTCTTTCTTCAATCAGCAGTTTCTTTCTTTCTTTCTTTCTTTCTTTCTTTCTTTCACTAATCCGTCCTTTTCTTTCTTTCTTTCTTTCTTTCTTTCTTTCCTTCTTTCTTCAATCAGCAGTTTCTTTCTTTCTTTCTTTCTTTCTTTCCTTCTTTCTTCAATCAGCAGTTTCTTTCTTTCTTTCTTTCTTTCTTTCTTTCTTTCGCCAATCCGTCCTTTTCTTTCTTTCTTTCTTTCTTTCTTTCTTTCTTTCTTTCTTTCTTTCTTTAATCAGTCACTTTCTTTATTCATTTCTTGCTTGTTTGCTTCTCAATCACTTTCTTCTTTTCTTCTCTTTTTTTTCTTTCTCTCTCCCCCTCTCCCTCTCTTTGTAATTTCCGACACGAAACAAAACTCTTTTTCTCCCAATCATTTTCCCGCCACTCTTACCTAATCAGCCAATCGTGTGCACACATTTTCAGGATTCGCTTCTGACATCAAAAACCTTTCATGTAACCGTGAGCAGACATCTTTGTTCTCAGAATTGTCGGAAAAAAGCAACAACAATGAAGAAAAGGAAAGGAGATTTATAAAAAAAAAAATGAACAAAAAAAAAAAAAAGACGACAAAACGGACGAATGATTATTCACTCTTCCGATTCCTGTATTCTGTCATCGGCATTAAATATGCAGACACACATACGCAGGGGGAAAATAAACGGCCGTGGCGGCTGGCGTATGAGTGTGTGTGCGTACACGCATGCACATTCGAGCAAACGCACATAGGCAGAAAGCACTTACAAGTACACGCAATGTTAGCACATATATAAATACAAATACGCACAAACACACACACACACACACACACACACATGTATACATAGAAGTACAAGGACATAAAGACGTGTACAGACATGCAAACATAAACACCACACACTTAAAGCAATCATCGTACTCTTAGAGACATAAGACTCTAGCTTTAAAAAAAGGGCAAGCACAAGGTACATATTGCGATGGAACCTGTGCTTTCGTATCCACGGATTCCAGCAACCACGGACCGAAAATATTCGGGGAAAAAGTTTCAAGAAATGTTCCAAAAACAAAATATGACTTTGGTGAGTACAAAGTTGAATCTATGAGAATAAAATGACGTGAACACTTTCTTTCTTTCTTTCTTTCTTTGCTTTTATATAACTCTTTGCCTTTTCGCCAGTCTGTCACTTTCTTTCTTTCTTTCTTTCTTTCTTTGCTTTTATATAACTCTTTGCCTTTTCGCCAGTCTGTCACTTTCTTTCTTTCTTTCTTTCTTTCTTTCTTTGCTTTGCTTTTATATAACTCTTTGCCTTTTCGCCAGTCTGTCACTTTCTTTCTTTCTTTCTTTCTTTCTTTCTTTCTTTCTTTCTTTCTTTCTTTCTTTCTAATAAGTATTTGCCTTTTCTCCAATCAGTCTTGCCCAGTCGGCTGGGGCAGTAGAATACACCGACTGCTTATGTGCAGATAGGTAAGACCCACCTCCACAAACGAGTGTCCTCGATATGACACTAAAGAATCTGATGGTGAGGTTCCAGTAATGCTGAAGCTTTAGGGGATATAGAGTACCCCTTCATTGCCATCGCTTCTATGTCCACTCTGTCTCAGAGTGGTAGCACGCGATAAAATTCTATCTATGGGTCAAAAAGAACTAAACTGTGTGCTTATGCTAAACTGAATTGCTCGAAATAGAACTGTTTTGACATTTAAACTACGTACTTATGCTAAACTGACTTGTTTGAAGTAGAACTCTTTTTGTATGCTAAACTGAATTGTTTAAAATAGAACTGTTTCTAACACTGAAACTATACTTACACTAAACTGAATTGTTTGAAAATGAACTGTTTTTATATTTAACTGTGTGTAAACAAAAATGATACTTATACTAAACTGAATTGTTTGAAAGAGATATGTGTGATAAAACTGAATTGCTTGAAATAGACATTTTTTGATAATTAAATGGTGCACTTATGCTAAACTGAATCGCTTAAAATAGAACTGTTTATTTTATTATATTTTTGGTACATGAAAATTTATATAAACAAATGAATAACGAAATCATTGGCAAAACATGCATTTGGCATTGAATAACCAACAAAGGTTGATATGCCATAAAGCCAAACAAACAAACGAATCTAATCAGTCACTTTCTTTCTTTCTTTCTTTCTTTTTGTTCATCCCATTGCTTTTTCTTTTTACAGTTTCGATCTGTCTTTTTTTTCTTTCAGAAATCCTGCCTTTCTTTTCAACACCTGTCATTTGAGCAATTTTCCACTTACAGACAAATGACGTTACATATAAAGCAAATACACACAAAAGGATTAAAAAGAAAGATTTGAATCTATTAAAAAAAGCGCCCAAAAAACTTCCCTTAATCTACATTTAAAAAAAAGTGATGTGTAAGCATACCCTGCTGACGCCTCTCGTTATTTCATAGATTCTCTGTCGTTCTGAAGCACTTGTCGTTTGGCTATTGTTCAATTCGTGTCGAGCTAATTCACTTCTCTTATTATACTTAACTTTTGTTTTTTCTTTCTGGAATTTAGAAAGGAAAAATTCTATCTGATGAGATTCATCTTTTAGTTTATCGTATACATCAATGCGTGCCGGCAACACAGACGCCTTTGATTCTCTCAGGCCATCAGTCCATATTGCAATTCATACTTGATAGATCCTATAGATGCCATCCTGTGTACGTTCAGAGCTAACAGATGTAAGTTTTTGCTGCTCGGCCAACACTGGCGTGTCCGTGTATTGCAATTGATTGGTGTATGTCTTATTCGTCTTAAATGACATGTCTGATGGGAGAATATAAATGTATATATATATATATAGAGAGAGAGAGAGGTTTATGGTTATCTCTAGCTCACTAAATGAGTTAATTGTGGACCAAATTTTGGGTATTATTAGATACTGCTCAATATCAAAGATAGAGCTTTTTTACACACACACACACACACACACACACACATATATATATATATATATGTTACATAGTAGTGTCTGTGTCCCCGGCTTTCATGCGTAAAGTATGAAACTTAGGGTCAGTTAGAGTGTTCGCCAATGGCCCGGGAGACCTGGGTTCAATCCCAGGTCGAGTCATACCAAAGACTTTAAAAATGGTACTTGATACCACCTTGCTTAACACTCAGCATTATAAGGTACGGTTCAAGGGTAAAGTGGAGCAATCCTGGGAATGGAGTAGCGCCCTCCCCTACACCTTGGTGTAGTAGCTATCGAAAAGGGAGCCTTCGGGTCACCCTCGACTATGGTTGCTAACTTTACTTTACTATATAGTCATCTAAAGACAGACTGTTTCGTTCTATCAGAACTCTTCTGTGTGGCTAGACACGTAGGACACTCGAAGCCGGGATCGAAACCCATCCAACGTTAGACTAAGTCTCAAACCGCTCGGCCAACAAGCGTGCCACATTTGACTAAGGGAATTGTTAAGGTATTTCTGTAGCAACAGCAGCAACCGTTTGTTTACATTTTTATACCCTATCGGCGACCAGAGTGCTCAATTCTTTCGAAGAGCTTTGCATTACGCTAGCGGCGGCCGAAAATTCTTTCACTAGAGTGCTCAACCCCCATGGGGGAGCGTATATTGTCAAATACATAAGGATGTGACTCTAGGTCAGTTTTCAAAGCATTATTTAATAGGCTGGAATTTAGAGTTTTCCTTCTCCTAGACCAGTCTCCATACCATGGTTAAAGAGCGCAGTTTGCTCTACTATTTTCTTATAGCTGGAGGGAAATATTTGGATCAATAACCTCCCTAAAGTTATTAAGCGCTATGGTGAATGTAAACAGCCTCGACGAAGATTTGAACATGTATCGCCGTATTCATTTCTTACGTAGATAACCATTATTCCTCGAGCGCCTCCATATATATATATACATATATATATATATATCTATTCCCCCCACCCCAACATGAGCAGGATGCGACATGAGGTCAATTTTAAGCGTAATTTAACAGGTCGGAATTCTGAATTTCCCTTTTCCCTAGACCTGTTGCCTAACCAAGGCTAAAGAACCCAGTCTTCCTACTAAGTACCCAAAAATGGACGGAGAATAGCTGGATTCATACCTTTCCAGAGAATATTAGTGCAATTTGAAATGCAAACAGCCTCGTCCAGGTTTTGAACGAAGGTAGCCGTGTCAACCTCCTGTAACTACAGCCACTACACCTGGGGCGATTCCATTCAAGAATATATATATATAGCATCATATTTGCTCCATCTTTATTGATCGCTTGATCCTTCATCATCATCTGGATTGATGCTTTCTCTTCGACTGTATCCTCTTTGATGACTTTTACAACTGGTAGCAGCTGTCTTTCAAAACTTAATTGGTTTCGTTGGGTTATGATTTGTTTGCTAAGGTTTATGGCATATCAACCATTGGAGGTTATTTAAAGCCAATTCCTCTTTACACATACATGCATACATATTAAATATATAATAGTTTGGTTTGGTCGGGTTTTATGGCATATCAACCAATGTAAGTTTTTAAAAGTCAAATTATCTTTATGTATATATGTTAAATATATATGATTTGGCTTGGTTTAGTTTTATGGCATATTAACCATAGTAGGTTATTTAAAGTCAAATTATTTTTATACATACCTATCAAATATATAATGGTTTAGTTTGGTTGGGTTTTATGATATATCAATTATTGATAGTTATTTAAAGCCAACTCGCCTTTACAGAAATATGTTAAATATTTATGATTTGGTTTGGTTTGATGGCATTGTAGGTTATTTAATGCCAAATCCTCTTTATACATATATATTAAATATATATGATTTGACTTGGTTGGGTTTCATGGCATATCAACCATTGTAGGTTATTTAATGCCAAATCCTCTCAATACTTATTTATTGAATATATATGATTTGTCTTAGTTGGGTTTTATGTCATATTAACAATTGTAAGTTATTTAAAGTAAAATTCTTGCTATACATACATATTAAATATATAACAGTTTGGTTTGCTTGGGTTTTATGGCATATCAACCACTGTTAGTCATTTAAAGCCAAATCCTCTGTATACATAAATGTTAAATGCATATGATTTGGTTTGGTTGGGTTTTATAACATATAAAACATTGTAGGTTATTTAATTTCAGATCCTCTTTATAAATAATTATTAGATATATATGATTTGCTTTGGTTGGGTTTTATGGTATATCAACAATTGTAGGTTATTCAAATAAAATTCTTTTTATATATACATATTGAATATATGATGGTTTGGTTAGGTTAGGTTTTATGGCATATCAGCCATTGTAAGTTATTTAAAGCCAAATCCTTTTTTCCATATCTGTTAAATATATATGATTTTGTAGATTTGATTTTGTTTAATGGCATATGAACCATTTTAGTTTATTTAATGACAAATCCTCTTTATACATATATGTTATGGTACCCAACCTGCGGACTATAATGAACTCTTCCTGCTGTTATTAATCCCGGGAGAATATTCATCTCGGTATGAAGATCTCCCTAGCCTAACACTTTGGCAGCCAGACTGACGTTCAACACTCTTTTCTATTTCTAACAATTCTGTTTAGCATAAGTCATTTGTTTGCACTCACTTTAAATATCAAACAAGTCTATTTGACCCATAAATGGGTCCCTATCAGGTGTTACCACTGTTGGCCAGAGTGGACCTGGGAGTAATCGCAATGAAGAAGTCCTTCACATTCCCCAAGGCTCCAGAGTTATTAGAACTTTAGATTGTTTCGTGCCATATCCCTATTTACCCTATTTACCAAACCCTCCGCTCGGGCAGGATATGACACGAGGTCAATTTTTAGGCGGAGTTTAACAGGTTTGAATTTAGAGTTTTCTTTCTCCTAGACTAGTTGCCTCACCAAGGCTGAAGAACTCAGACTGCCCTACTATTTACCCATAGCTGGAGGGAGAATAGCTGGATTCATACCTTTCCCAAGGGTATTAGTGCAATGTGAAATGCAATCAGTCTCGTCCAGGATTTGAACTCGTGTCGCCGTGTTCATTTCTTACGACGATTCCTACATCATATCCTGGACACGTTTTTTTTTTTGTGAAGGTGGGGTCTTACTCCTCTGCTGAGATGCAGTTGCTGTGTTCTCCAGCCCCTACTAACAAAGCTGAGCAAACGTTTGGGCAGGGATAACAGGGAAACTGATGACTGTAAATGTTACTATATTCAGTTCTTCATGAGGATTTTTTTTTAATTGTTGGCTTGTGTCTTATCGAGCCGGAAAAAGGTTTAAATCATTTGTTTTAATAACACTTGATGGTTTAATGCCTATCCTGTTAATAGTATATATGATTTTTTTTCAAAGAGCCGGAGCTTAATTTTTTAAACACTGTTAAATGGTTTTAAATATTGCTATTTATTGTTTGAATTGATTTAGACTTCCCTATCAAATACAAATGGTTCTGTTTGCACACAGTTAAATCATTTCAAGTATTACTATCTTATACCAATAATTCAACTTGATATCAATCCTTTACTTGCACACAGTTGAATGGTTTCAAGTTTAGTAAATGTTTAAATAGTTCTATTTGACCCTTGCCCCGTCGACTGGGGCTGTAGAATACACCGACAGCACCTCTGCAGAGTGGTAAGACCCCCACTCCAATGAGTGTTCTGGATATGACATAAAATATGATGGTGAGGTTCTAGTGTCGCTGGAGCTTTGGGAAATGCGAAGCATCCCTTCATTGCCATTGCTCCCACGTCCACTCTGGCCCAGAATGGTAGTACCTGATAGGGCCCTATTTATTGGTTAAATAGAACTAACTGTATACTTATGCTACACTGAGTTGCTTGAAATAGAATTGTTTGATTAAACTGAATAGCTTGAAAAAGAAATGTTTTTAACAATCAAACTGTACTTTCACTAAACTGAATTGTTTAATAGAGAATTGTTTTGACTTTTAAGTGTATGTAAACAAAATCTGTACTTGGCTGAATTAGAACTGTTTGAATAAACTGAATAACTTGAAATAGAAATGTTTTTGACAGTTAAACTGTACATACATTTAAACTGCGTGCAAATGCTAAAGTGGATAGTTTGAAAAGGAACTTTTTTTGACATTGAAACTGTACTTACATGAACTGAATTGTTTAATATAGAACTGTTTTGACATTTAACTGCGGGTAAACATAATCTGTACTTATACAAAACTGAATTAGCTGAATAAGAACTACTTGACTAAAGTGAATAGCTTGAAATAGAAATGTTTTTGTCGATTAAACTGTACTTATATTAAAATTGTGTGCTTATGCTAAACTGAATTGTTTGAAATAAAACTGAGTATTTTCGTAAAAATGGATTTGGCGTTAAATAACCTACAAAGGTTGATATGCCATAAAACCTAACCACCCAACCAACCAACCAACCTGGAGACTTGAGGAGACTTGTTGTCACTTAAACTCTAGTGAGAAACCATCATCTAACGCTGGTGTAAATAAAACTCGCAAAGGTGTAAATAATTTATCGCTTCTCCAATGCACAGAAAACCTTTAATTCACGAGTCTTTAGCTGTCGAGATTGTCCTCATCAAATTAATGCTAAAAAATGTGGGACATTAGTAGACGAAACCCCTTCCTCCACAAAAAAAAATCGACATCAACAAAAAAGACAAAACAAATAACCAATAATTCTAATCATAACAAATATACTTTTTTTTCAAAGAAAAGAATCCTGCTGTTCTACTTTAAATAATTCAGTTTTTTGTAATACAATCTATTGACACCAGGCTACGTGTTAAGCATGTTAGTTTTATTTTTCAAACTATATTCTCATACAGTCGGATTTCATAACCTTACTCAACTCTCTCTCTCTCTCTTGCTCACACACACAAACACACACACACACACACATATATATATATATATATATATATATTGACCTAATGAGTTCAGTGTTCACCAGTAGTCCGGGAGACCGGGATTAATCCCAGGCCAAGTCATTTCAAAGTCTCAGAGAATGGTACTTGATGCCGCCTTTATAACTCATAGCATTTTAAGGTACGTATCAAGGGTAAAGTGGAACAATCCAGGGAATGGGGTAGCACCCTCCCCTACATCTTGTTTTAGTAGCTATTGAAAAAGGAGCCTTTGAGTCGCCATCGACGACAGTCGCTGACTTTTATTTTGTATAGCTATATATATTGACGGCAAATTATTGTTTGTGTTTGGTTAAAGACCACGAAATTTTCCTTTTCTTACGATCCTGTTTTTCTGCTGTCTTCTTGTTAGTTTCTTTATATCAGGGTCCAGCTGATAAAGCACCACCGCTAATAATAAACGCTCCCAACAAAATAAATATCGCCCACAAACTAAAAAAACAAACGAAGGATAATCTCCCAGAAGACAATCAATCGATATGATCAAAAGTGCTCGGAAGCAAAACATAGGGCAACTTCTCCATTTATTTGACCCTGGTTGGTTGTTTAAGTTTTATGGCATATCAACCTTTGTGGGTTGTTTAATGCCAAATCCATTTTTATACAAATAAACAGTTCTATTTCAAACAAATCAGTTTAGCATGAGTAAACAGTTTAATTGTCAAAAACATTTCTATTTCAAGCTATTCAGTTTAGTCAGGCAGTTCTAATTCAAACAATTCATTTTAGTTTAAGTATAGCTTTTGTTTACACACTGTTAAATGTCAAAACAGTTCTATTTCAAACAACTCAGTTTTGCGTAAGTACAGTTTTAATGTTAAAAACATTTCTATTTCAAACAATTCAATTTAGCGTAAGTACGCAGTTTAAATCATAAACAGTTCTATTTCAAGAAATTTAGTTTAATATAAGTACACAGTTTAGTTCTATTAAGAGCTACCACTCCGGGAGCGATGGCAATGAAGGGGTACTCGTATTCCCTAAAGCTCCAGCATTACTGGAACCTCACTCTCAGAGTGTTTAGTGTCATATCCGGTATACCCGTTTTGTGGGAGTGTCTTACCCCTCTGCAGAGAAGCAGGGTTAGGGTATTCAACAGCCCCAGCTGACTGGGCAATATTTGACCTTAATAGAAAATAACTAGCAAGAAAACGAGAGAGAAAAAGAACAGCACAAAGGAAAGTTCCATGATCTTTAAATAATTCTGTATTAACATTATATACCGGCTTCTCAATATACATGGGAATCATCTGACTTTTAATAAATCAACTAATAATGATGTGTTCTTTTTTGTTTCAGATTTGAAAATTGTCTATTATAACAAGTATTAAACCTCAATCACAATGCCGTGGACAAGAGAGGAAAAGATATTTTGCATCACAATTTATTTAGAGGTAAAAATCATTCAAAACTGTCTCAAAATTAATGCAACCCATTGATATGATAATGATTACTGAGAAATGAAACTCAAAAAAAAAAAAAAAAAAAAAGATTGCATATTATGGAAGCCGATATAATAACAATTAAAAAAAAAGCATTGATTTGATATCTCTAGATCAACGGATGCGTTTTTTACAGGATATGTTCCAAATGATCTTCGTTGCGCTTGTCTCTGTAATAAATCATTATCATATTGTTGCTTATTTGTCGATAGAGACGAAACGATGAATCACATAATAAGCGAATGCAGCAAATTAGTGCAAAAAGAGTATAAGAATAGACACGTTTGGATGGGGAACGTGATCCACTGGAAATTGTGCCAGAAATTTAAATTTTTACCTCTATTTTGATACACCCTGTATATATATATATATATATAGAGAGAGAGAGAGAGAGGGAGAGAGAGAGGGAGGAATGAGCGGAGGGAGAGATCAACCGATTTCCATACAAAAAATTCACTTATCATATTTACCCAACCCCTCCGCTCGGGCAGGATATGACACAAGTTCAATTTTTTAAAGCGGAGTTTAACAGGTTTGAATTCAGAGTTTTCCTTCTCCTAGACTAGTTGCCTCCCCAAAGCTGAAGAACCTAGTCTACCCTACTATTTACCCATAGCTGGAGGGAGAATAATTGGATTCATACCTTTCCCAAAGGTATTAATGATATGTGAAATGCAATCAGTCTCGTCAATGATTTGAACTCGTGTCGTCGTGTTCATTTCCTACGAAATGCATCTAAAAAAATTGGCTCAAAAGCTATGGTTTTTGCATCTGTATTTTTGGATTTATTGACCAATCGCTGCTTTTGCGCGAGTTTTAAAATTTCTTTGGGTCTTCCAGGCAACAATATTTGACTTCCAGCGAAAAATTTAAAGGATCAAAACCCAGAATAATTTTTAAAATCTTTTCGCTCCTAGATTGTAAAAATATATTTTTAACCAATTAGAATTATATATAAATCATCAACTTTTTAAAAATCTAATTTTGTGCCCGCTTCAGTCTTAATATTAACGATAAAATAAATGCATTTTCAGTAGGTTTCACGGATTTATTTGGTAGCCTTCTAAAAAATCGGTTTGTCTTCGTGGTTAAAGCATTAGACTGCAGAATCGTAGTTTGCGAGTTCGAACTCCATTTGCGCAAATAGGTTCACTTTCGGACAAGTACCCTTGGGAAAGGTGTAAATCTCCTTATCCTCCAAGCTATGTGTCAAATACTACTACTACTGTTCTTCTTGAAGGATGGAGTTAGCATTAAATAACCCAAAATTGATATGCAATTAAGCAACCAAAATCAAAAATTTCCATTTATTTATTGAGTGAAAATCAAACCTTCTTCTCCTTCAAGGATACATGTAATTTCAACATCGCTAAATTATCTTGAATTGAATAAATATATTATTGTTTACAAAAATATTTGTACTGCTATTACGATCTCTTCGTTTACTGGTGAAAATTTCAGTTCCAGCCACTTACATATTTTTTTAAAGGAATTAGTCAACTCCTCGCTAGATCCGAGCCTTGCCCCACCACCCAAAGTGTCAACGCCACGTAGACCTGGTTAAAACAACTTTCTGACAAACTGGTTGGCAAAAGCAATAGCCAATCAAATTCGTAGAAACCAAGGTTTACGTTGACAAATCTTTATAACGCGAACATAGCTGAGAGCGTTATAGTTAGGGTGGCTAACCGGGAAGTGGTCATCCCGAGTGGGTTCAATCTGGTGAGGTGGGTATTATGTTGAAAGACACGACCCCACCCTCCGATGACCCAGTTGAAAAGACATAACTGAAGATGCCACCTTGTGCCTTTTTGACTAATCAAACAAGCGTATTACTTTTAATGCATACATATACTTTTCTCTTATATCCATTTAAGTTAAAAAATCGCAAACTTCTATATTTCTTACATCCCTTAAAATATTTAAGCTCTGACTAATATAATGTTATCTTACCAGAAAAGACTGTGTAACTTCCGTATTTTCAACCAACTTGACTCAATTTTATAAAAATCAAAATGTATTAATTTGTAAATCGGTGTTTTTATTCAATCATCCACATCTTTTCCCGCCACACACATGTACATATGTTCTCTGTTAACAGAAACTATTAAACTTGCTATCCTGTGTTTCACGCTGTGAGTCATTCTTCAGGTAATTAAAGATGAAAAAAAGTAACCTGCTGGTTAAGTTAATATTATGTATGCCCACCATATATATATGTATATATATATATATATATATATTGAGAGAGAGAGTGATAGAGAGATTTTATTGATTGGTTAAGAGATTATTCCTAACTGACATCAACGATAAAGGAGGAGAAATGTTTGCTTAAGAACAAAGTTTAATGTATATCTTTTTAATCATCTGATGATCCTAGTATCGGCGTGGGATTTTTAAGGTTGGTTTGGTTTGGTTTTATGGCATGTCAATCACTGTAGGTTATTTAATGCCAAATCCTCTTTATACATATATAAAAGATATATATGATTAGTAATTATATGTCAACACACAGTTAAATGATCAAACTGTTCTATTTCAAACAATTCAATTTAATATAAGTCTTTTATTTCCACTCAATTTAAACGTCAGACAGTTCTATTCAACCAATTCGACCCATAGATAGGACCCTTTCAGGTGGACCTGGGAGCGATGGCAATAAAGGGTACTCCGCATTCCCCAGAACTCCAGCACAACTGGATTGTTTAGCGTCCTATCTAGGAAAATCGTGACGGGGATGTTACCCCTCTACAGAGATGCAGTCGGTGTATATAAAAATACAGCCCCCGTCATTTATTTACACACATTTAAAGAATTAAACAGTTCTATTTCTAACAATTCAATTTAGCCTAGGCAGCGGTCACATCGATACTGCTATATGGATGCACTACATGGACGCTAACAAAACGGCTGGAGAAGAAACTAGATGGCAATTACACAAGAATGCTGCGTGCAATCCTGAACAAGTCCTGGCAGCAACACCCCACAAGACACCAACTGTACGGCCACCTGCCCCCTATCACGAAAACTATTCAAGTTAGGCGAACCAGACATGCAGGACATTGCTGGAGAAGCAGAGATGAACTCATAAGAGATGTACTCTTATGGATCCCCACACACGGCCGCGCAAAAGCAGGACGACCAGCACGAACGTACATTCAGCAGCTATGTGAGGATACAGGTTGTTGTCCTGAAGACCTGCCTAGGGCGATGAACGATAGGGAGGAGTGGCGAGAGAGGGTCAGGGATATCCGTGCTGCCAGCACGATATGATGATGATGATTTGTTTACCCCCAGTTACAAGATCAACCAGTTCTGTTTCGAACAATTCAATTTAGCATAAGTCAACAACTTTGAATGGTTCCAAGCATTGCCATGTATCATTTTCAATTCAATTAAACATCAGTTATCTGTTTGTTCCGAGTTACAAGATCAACCAGTTCTATTTCGAACAATTCAATTTAGCATAAGTCATTTGTTTGCTCTCAGTTTAAATGTCAAACAGTGGTATTTGACCCATAGATAGGACGCTATCAGATGTTACCACTCCGGGCCAGAGTAGACCTGTGAAATGAAAGGGTACTCCGCATTCCCCAAAGCTCCAGCATTACTGGAGCCTCACCATGAATTCACCCATGAATTCACTCATTGCAGAGATACAGTCGGTGTATTCTAAAGTCCCAGCCGACTGGGCTTGCATATATTAGTGGAATATATGAATTTATACAAAATGTTAAGGAACAAATCTTCCGTTTCAAATTTTCCTTTATTTCGTTTAGCTTTTGATAAATTCTGTTTTTTTTTTTTCCTTATTTCATTGTATTTGATGCGTAAATTGCAATAAATTGTCGTATAAGATATTATTAAAACAAAGAGAAGAAAAGAAAAAAAAACAAGCATTAAAACCTAATTATATTTAACGAAACAGCAGATGTATTTTCTGTTTAAAACTCCGCTCTCAAACGTTTTCTATGATTTTCTATTTGTGTCTATTTTCTGTTATCTTCAGTACACCTTCCTCATGTCAATATGTGTCAAAAAATCTATTTCTTCTAACGTTAGGAAACAAAACAAATTTCCTTGTGTTCTGTTGCGCGACTAATTTGTCTGTCTATCATCTCAAGTACACCATATACGCCAATGTGTGTTGTCAAATCAACCACATCTCATGTTACATGAAAAAAAAAAACGAAAAACAAAAGCAAAACAAAAGACAAAAAAAAAACTCCTGTTCTGTTGTGTGACTTAATTTTCTTTAATCTTAGTGATGGATATCGCCGTAGAAAATGGGTACGGTGACACGAGTTCGAATCTTGGACGAGACTATTTACATTTCACCCCTCCACTACAATAGCCGAAACAAGCCAATGGAGATTTCACTTAATAAGAATGTTGTTTTAGTGTATGCAAATATCTTTTATTTCAACGTTTCAGCTTTTGATATTGAAGGATGTGGAGAGTCTTTTTGGTGTGATGGCGAAAGCTCTGGACTGCAGTCTTGAAGTACGTGAGTTCGATTCCCAGTTGTGTCATTAATTTCACTTTCGGACTAATCCCGTAGAGAAAGGCAGGAACCATCTTACCCTATCACCCATGAATTAAAAAGTAACACTGCTTTTCTTCTACAACAATTTGAAAAACAGCTCTATTTCAAACTATTTAGTTTAGCATAAGTACGCAGCTTAAATGTCCAAAACAGTTGTATTTCAAACTATTCAGTTTAGTCAACAAAGTTAGAGAGTTCCCTGTATTGCTATGTGTCACGGACAATTCAATTAAACATAAGTCATATATTTGCACACAGTAAAATATAGAAGCAGTTCTATTTAAAGCAATTCAGTTGAGCATAAGTACGCAGTTTAAATGTCAAAACAGTTCTATTTTAAGCAATTCGGCTTAGCATAAGCTCACAGTTTAGTTTTCTTTGACCCTTAGATAGGACCCTATAAGGTGCTACCACTTCGAGCCAGAGTGAACCAAGGAGCGATGGCAATAAAGGGGAGCTCAGCATTCCCCAAATCGCTGGCATTACTGGAACCTCAGTATCAGATGGTTAAGTATCATATCCAGGACACTTGTTGGGGGAGTCTTACTCCTCTGCAGAGATGCAGTCTGTGTATTCTACAGCTCCAGCTGACAGGGCCAGAGTTCTGTAAAAGATCATTCGTGTTGATTGTATAGACTTACCAACTCCCCACGAGCAGGATGTAAGACAGGGTCGATATTTAAACGTAGTTTAACATGCTTGAATTAAGTTTTTTTCTTTCTCCTACATCGGTTTCCATTCTAAGGTTAAAGAGTACAACCTGCCCTGCTATTTTACCAATAGCTGGAGGGAGAATAGTTGGATTCATACCTTCCTCAAGGGTTTTAGCGCTATCTGAATGCAAACAGTCTCGTCCAAAATTTGATTGCATGTCACCGTGTTCATTTCCTTCGACGATAACCACTGCAATACAAGCACATCAAAATGTAAGGGATGTCAACCCTCGTAGGTTATTTAATGCCAAATCTTGTTTATGCATATGTATTAAATATATATGATTTGGTTTGGTTGGGTTTTATGGCATAACAACCACTGTAGGTTATTTAATGCCAAATCCTATTTATACATATATATTAAATATATATGATTTGGTTTGGTTGGGTGTTATGGCATAACAACCACTGTAGGTTATTTAATGCCAGATCCTTCTTATAGATATATACATTAAAATACATTCTCACACAACATCTAACATGGATGACTTCAAAACAATCTGCATATATGAAATCTTACCTATGTTTGCGTATTTCTTAAAAAGACGGGAGGATTTTTCTCGTCTCTTGAAAAATTCCCAACATTTTCAAATATCTTTCCATGTGCCAAACACGTTCTTAACACTTTTGAATTAAGAACGCTATGTGCACGTTTGTATGTTTTCATTGTATACATTTTATTTGCCCCTGTTATTTTGACAAGCATCCATCGCTTCGTGAACAATTTTCCAGATATCAAAGTCCTGATGATGGTAATTGAAACCGAAACGTTTAACGTCAACTTTACATCACAATAAATTCACCTATTTGGATTATTCTTTTTTCTGCTTTCTCCATATATACATTAGATATAAAGGAATAGTTTTTAGATAACAAGCTCATTTGTTTGCACACAGTTAAATGCTTTCAACTATTGCTATTTAACACTAATAATTCTATTTAATATCAATCATTTGTTTGCACACAGTTAAATGCTTTCAACTATTGCTATTTAACACTAATAATTCTATTTAATATTAATCATTTCTTTGCACACAGTTAAATGCTTTCAAGTATTGCTATTTAACACTAATAATTCTATTTAATATTAATCATTTGTTTGCACACAGTTAAATGCTTTCAACTATTGCTATTTAACACTAATAATTCTATTTAATATTAATCATTTGTTTGCACACAGTTAAATGCTTTCAACTATTGCTATTTAACACAAATAATTCTATTTGATATTAATCATTTGTTTGCACACAGTTAAATGCTTTCGACTATTGCTATTTAACACTAATAATTTTATTTAATATCAATCATTTGTTTGCACACGGTTAAATGCGTTCAATAATTGTTAATAATAACTGTCTTATTTGTACATAGTTAAATGATTCGACGTATTCCAATGTAATACCAAAAATCCAATTTTTTCACAATTGTTTCAAGTATTCCTATCCAACACGGATGACGATATTTCGTATTAATCATTTGTTTGCTAACACTTTAATGGCTTCAAGAATTGCTGGTCCCCAGGACACTTGTTGTGGGAATCTTACCCTCTGCAGAGATGCAGTCGGTGTATTCTGCTTCCCCAGCCGACTGGGCCAGATCCAAACAGGGACATCCATTTAGATTGGAGTGTCTGAGGAGTGTTTTTGAATGGATGTCTTCGTTTCTATTTCCAGTGGCAACAGCTATAAATACGCAGACGTCGTAGTTTAGTTCTGAAGATTGACATATAATAGGAACGTGTTGTGGAGGACTGAATTTACTGTTTTATTACTCAACATTACAACACTTAGGTCACAATCTATTGGCTGAAAATGCCCAAGAAGCATTTCCATGTTTTGTCGTTCATTCTTCCTGGAGAAAAAAAAAAATTCGAATTAATTCTTTTTTATCTATATGTTTTTTTCCTGCAGCATTCGTGATAACTACGCCCACTTTGTGTTAGTTCTGAAGAAAGGCTGTAACATTCAAAGTATTGTAACCATGCCAATACTACTGTATGGCATGGCTGCACCACTTGGACTCTAGCAAAACTCTTTGAGAAAAAGCAAGATTGGAACTATATAAGGATGCTGCATACTGTTTTGAACAAATCCTGAATGCAGGAACCTACTAAACAGCAGCTGTACAGCCACTTTCCTCCTATCTCACAAACTATTAAAAAGGGCGAGCAAGACATGCTGAGTACTGCTGGTAAAAGTAAGAGCGAAACCACCTGCGACTTTCTCCTATGGAATCCTATACATGGATACACCAAAAGCCTACATTCATCAGCTTTGTGTGGACATTGGTACTGATAGGGATGGATGGTGAGAGAAATTTAAAGGAACCTGTGCTGTCGGTACTCCTTGATGATGTTGACGCTGATGATAAAAAAATACTTTGAGAAATTCAGGAAACTTTCACAGCAAGTTAATGCACTCAAAGAAATATACCAACAGAAGAATTGCATATCCATATTGACAGACTCAGATTCATAAAAATATCAGAATCAAATTCTTCTCGTATACAAATATTTTCGTGAATATACTTTCTTTTTTTTTTGCCAGCATTAAATTGTAGACAAGCGTACATCCTCACGTACAGTTTAAACAAAAACCATGACTGATCCCTGCATGCGTGCTTACAAACAAACACGCACAAAATTACAATGCCCTATTATCTTCAACATCGAAAACCTACACGAAAGGTAAATTTCCTTCCCGATCTGTTCGGCTCCTTTTTCTTTTGTTCTTCAAGAAAACGTTTCCTCTCTCTTTCTCTATCATCTTGGATATTCCGACTGTGTTAAAAACATTTTCACGCAAGCAAGCTAAAACGATAACAAGCCGCACGTTCTTCCTTCTTCCTTTTGCCATTCTCACTCTTATCTTTTAAAAATAAAAACATCCGTGTTCAAACACTAATTACTTACCACATGCTAGTGCCACGACCCACATCGATATCTAGCACTACCCCAGGGAACATTTCAAACCCCACCTCGACATCAACATTCAATTTACTTTCAACTTCATTTTTTTTTTTTTCATCTTTTTTTTATTCCGCATTTTTAAGTTTATGCTTCGATTATCTTTATATATATATATATATATATATATATATATATATATATATATATATATATATATATATATATATCTGACTGATGTACAAAACGATCTGTGAATCTTAAAAGGAAAAGAAAAAAATCGTCACCCAAACTTAAAATTTATTTTATACTCAGGTTGCAAAAAAGCAAATCTTAAAGCCTGCTTTCTTGATTCACATATAGTGGCAAGTGATTTTGATTACTTGGGGCAACACAGTCTTTCTCCTAACGTACTGTCAATGTTGAAAGCTGCAATTGCAGTTTGCATTTTTTTTTTTTTGTTTAAACTTAAAAAAAGAACAACCTTTGTTATAGTGATACACGAAAATAGATAAACAAAAATAAATCAACCCTGTCAACTGGGGCTGTAGAATACACCGATAGCATCTCTGTAGAGGGTTAAGACTCCCCAAATGAATGTCCTGTTTATAACACAAAACTGCATTTGATGGGGAGGTTCCAATCCTAGAACTTAAAGGAATCTGGAGTACCCTTTCATTACCATTACTCCTGGGGTCACTCTGACCTGGAGTGTTAGTACATGTTATAGTTGCATCTATGGGTCAAAGAAAACTGTTTAAAACTATGCGAACGAATGACTGATGTTAAATTTAATTGTTAGTATTACATAGGAATACGAGAACCCAATAAACTGTGGAAATAAAGGTATTAGCATAAGCAATACTTGAAACTACTTCACTCTGTGCAAACAAATGATTAATAATAAATAGAATTACTGGTGTTATATGGCAATATTTGAAGTCATTTAACTGTGTGAAAACAAGAACAAAATCTGTGTGCAAAAGAATTCGCTCAAACACATTAAAAAATAAGATTGCCAACAAAATATTCACTTACAAATTCTATTTGTATAATCATTTAACAAACAAATGACTGATGTTGAATCAAATCGTTAGTGTTACATAGCAATACTTAAAACCACTCACCAGTGTGAAAAGTTGAGTCAGAGATATTACATAGTTTGGTTTGGTTTGGATTCTTTGTTTAATGGCATATCAACCTTTGTAGGTTATTTAATGCCACAGCCATTTTCCTAGAAGAACAGTAGTGGTACTATTTAGCCCATAGCTGGGAGGATAAGGAGGTTCATACCTTTCCCAAGGGTATTTGTCTGTGTGCATAATTGAGCTGCTTATGAAATAAAGTAACGATATTTAGACATCCAAACTCTTTTTAGGTTATTTAATGCCAAAGCCATTTTCCTAGAAGAACAGTAGTGGTACTATTTAACCCATAGCTGGGAGGATAAGGAGGTTCATACCTTTCCCAAGGGTATTTGTCTGTGTGCATAATTGAGCTGCTTATGTAATAAAGTAACGATATTTAGACATCCAAACTCTTTTTAGGTTATTTAATGCCAAAGCCATTTTCCTAGAAGAACAGTAGTGGTACTATTTAGCCCATAGCTGGGAGGATAAGGAGGTTCATACCTTTCCCAAGGGTATTGGCCCGAAATATTACATAGTGTTGTATAGCCGTAATACATATACAAATATATGCGGAAACATAGTCAACAATAATGACGAACTTCAATGAACGAAACGAACACGCTTCTTTATAAAAATATAATCTCACACACTTTATTCTCGAAAGGGTGATGTTTCTTGTGTGTGAGGGGTGAGTTAGAGACGGGGACAGACTGCTACATATTGACCCTAAGTTCTTATGACCATAGCAGCACTTCTTCTTCATCTTGGCTATGGTTGCTCAACCGTGGGTCACTGAAGGGCGCAAGCCCTCAGTCTGCAACCTGCTTCTCTCGCTGTCATCTTGTCCCCCAACTGACTCCAACTCCAACTGGAACTGGAACTGACCCAAACCGTCTGTGGCACCTGGTTATATAATTGTCTCACATACACCTGCTTCCGGTGTTCCTCTGCTTATTTACACAGGTGCATCTCTTGATTGATGGCTCGGTCGAAGGTCAATATATAACAATAGCAATACTTAGAACCATTGAGTGCAAATGGTTTTAAAATTTAAAAATTTTAATTTGGTTTTAAAGCACATCAACCATTGTATGTTATTTAATACCAAATCCATTTTTTACATATAGACAGCTATATTTCAAACAATTCAGTTTAGCATAAATACACAGTTTATTCCTATTTGACCCATAGATAGGACCGTATCAGATGCTACCACTCCGAGCTGAGAGGACCTGGAGCGATAGCAATGAGGGGCTACTTCGTATTCTCCAAAGCTCCAGCATTACTGGAGCTTCACTATCAGATTGTTTAGTGTCATATCCAGGACACCCGTGTGGAAGGTGTCTTAACCGTCTGCAGAGATGCATTCAGTGTATTCTACAACCCCTGCCAACTGGGCAATGAATGAAAAGTGTTCAAAAAAATTATTAGGATTAAATAATAATACTTGAAACCATTTAACTGTGTGCAAACAAATGGGCTCTGTCTCAGTTAAAAATGTTATTTACAAACTATTCGTTTTCAAATCATATGCTTAATATATGTATAATCAATAATTAAATAACGTACTAGGGTTGATATGCCATAAATCCATAACCGCCTAATAAAACCAAAAGCGAATAAACAATCATTCTTACCAAAGCAAATATATATTTCTTCTTAAACCAATATCCAGGTATTTGTCAGTCTTTTCACATTCTTTTATTTTCAGTCTCTTGTCCATTGGAGCGATAAAATCTATCAGATGACAAGTTTTTCTCTTGTTACTAATTAATATTCGAACTGGTCTTCTGCTAGGTATTGGATAATCCGTTTGTATCTCAAAATATGGATAATGTATTAGATAATCCGTTTGTATCTCAAAATCTCAGAGAATTTTACGCGTCTTATTTTCTAAGGAAGACTCTGGTTATTGCATATATCATTTGACAGCACAGCCAAATTTTAAACTCTTGCGCAATTCCAAGTGGATCACCTTTTCTGCCCAGTCATGCTTACTCTAGTATTCCTTTTCCGACAGTTTGCTGTATTCGGTTATATGATTAACCGTTTATTGCTAAGTGGGTTGAGTAAGTAGAGTGGGTAGAGGGAGATCGAGTTTCAATCCCAGGTCGAGTCATAACAAAGACACAAAAAAAATGATTCTTGATACCTTCTTGCTTATCACTCAGTATTAAATGACATGTATCAAGAGTAAGCGGAGCAATCAATTTGGAAAGGAGTAGCGCCCTCCTCTACACCTCGGTGTAGTAGCTATTGAAAAGGGAGCCTTCGAGCTGACCCCGACTTCGGCCGCTAACTTTTCTTATTTTTATATAACCAACACTCGGCAAGCTGACAAATTGTGATGCGCGTTTCTCAGTGTTGGTGTTATCTCTGAATATCAACCCTTAGAACCCTGAACTACCCTTGACCTTATGTCTCTCCGACCTGGGTTCCTGGCTGAAAAATCGCTGAAAATATCAAATGTAGAAATAGTGATGTAGAAATGAGAATTCCCGGTCCCAAATTCAGGTCGTCCAGCTATATGTACTAGGAGACAACGGCAAAAATACTGGCCAAATGCGCCAGGCCATGATTCAGATGTAAGGGCACATTGGATTGGATGTCTTCTGTTTGACCACAGTAGTGTAGAAGTGGGGATTCCTAGATTTTATTCAGACATCTTGGCATTAGATTCTTATATTCTGTATAAGGGTTTCTCGTTCTTTTTCATTCTTGGCAAATATTTTGATATCATCCATATACATTAATATATTTCTGCAACTTTGTAAATTTTCGAATGAACAACTCTTATCATCTCTTTGTTCTAAGCTTTTCATGGAATAGTTCCTTCCTGTTACCTACGTTGGCCTGAAAGGCGACATCTTCACACTAGACGGAACCTCCCTGAAACTGGTTGACAAATTCACCTACCTAGGAAGCAGCGTATCATCAACCGAAAAGGACATCGACACACGGCTAACGAAGGCATGGACAGCTATCGATAGGCTTTCGATCATATGAAAATCAAACCTGACCGATAAAAGGAAACGTAGTTTCTTCCAGGCTGCGGTCGTGTTTATACTACTGTATGGATGCACTACTTGGACGCTGACAAAACGGTTGGAGAAGAAGCTCCACGGCAATTATACAAGAATGTTGCGAGCAATATTGGACAGGTCCTAGCAGCAACACCCCACAAGGCGCCAATTGTACGGCCACCTACCACCTATCATGAAAACTATACAAGCTAGACGAACCAGACACTGCTGGAGAAGCAAGGACGAGATCGTAAGTGATGTGCTCCTGTGGACCCCCGCATATGGCCAAGCAAAAGCAGGACGACCAGCTCGAACATTCATACAGCAGCTATGTGAGGATACGGGATGTAACTCTGAAGACCTGCCGGAGGCGATGAATGATAGGGAGACGTGGAGAGAGAGGGTCAGGGATATCCGTGCTAGCCGCACGTCATGATGATGATGATGATGACGTTGGCCTGAAAGCCTTATATATATAGAGAGAGAGATGGAGAAAAAGCTTGACGGCAACTACACAAGAATGCTGAACAAGTCCCGGATGCAACACCCCACAAAGCAGCAGCTATACAGCCACATACCACCCATCTCAAAAACTATCAAAATTAAACGAACCAGACATGCAAGGGACGAGCTCATAAGTGATGTACTCCTGTGGACCCCTTCACATGGCCGAGCAAAGGCAGGGTGACCAACTCGAACCTACATACAGCAGCTCTGTGCAGATACGGGGTGTAGTCCTGAAGACCTGCCGGAAGCGATGAACTATAGGGAGTGGTGGCGAGGGAGGGTCAGGGATATTCATGCTGATGGCAGGCCAACATGATGATATGATATGATATATATATATATATATATATATATATATATATATATATATATATGTGTGTATATATATCTTTTTAAAATAATTTTCCTAACTAAAAAAGTATTAATTAATATCCATGCTGATGGCACGACAAGATGATATATATATATATATTTTTTTTAAATAATTTTCCTAACTAAAAATGTATTAATTAATATCTATGCTGATGGCACGACAAGATGATATATATATATATATATATATATATATATATATATATATATATATCTTTTTAAAATAATTTTCCTAACTAAAAAAGTATTAGTATTTGTGCTCAAATTGGCCCGTGAAGTAATAATTTTTGCGTGTGTATTTTGGGATTTATTGACCAGTTGGGGCTTTCGCGCTATTCCAAAATATTTCCTTGAGACTTACTGACGACAATATTTGGCTTGCCGCGAAAAAGTCTGAAGGATGAAAGCCCAAAATAAATCAAGAAATATTTTCCCTCCTAGATTGCAAACAAATACATTTTTAACCAATTAGAATCATAGATAAATCATCCACTTTTTTAAAAATATAATTTCGAGCCGACCACAATCTTATAAATAAGCGATGAATTAAATCTTCTGTTGATTTATAGGTTCATTCTGTAAATCTACCCAAAACTTTCAACTTTATTTTATTCATTTATTTTTTTTTTCATTTATTTTTTTTATTTTCATTTTTTTTTTGTGTGTGAAAATCTAACATTCTGTTCATTCAAGTATGCATTTAATTTCAACATCGCTTAATTACTTTTAGTTGGACAAAATAGTTTCTTTACATAAATATGCTAAGAGTTCCATTACACTCTTCTTCTGCCGCTGATTTTTTATACACTAACATATTAACGCATAAATATACATTACTCCAATAGTGACATGCTCACACGAAGATCCATTACACACGCAAAATATATCAACTATAGTTAGACAACACAAACAACTACATTAAATGTCTGAACTATTCTTTCTTGTCATGTGAATATTGGAGAATATTTATGCTTAAACTAACATCATCTTTTCTTACGGCAAAGAACTTTGTAACTTTTGTTTTTCAACCAAACTTTTCTTTCAAGTTGGACAAATAAATTGATTAAAGTTGTAGATCGGTATTTTATTCAATCATTTAATAATTTCTCAAATATACGAGGGGGTGTCCTTGTGGTGTAATGGTTAAAGCGATGGACTGCGGAATTGGTGGAGGAATTTACCAAACTTGTCTTGAGTGCTTTCCCAACTTATCAGAGGCCATCATCTGGGGATAGTTTTCATTTGTAAAGAGTCTTATATATCTATATCTATCTATATATATATAATGACAGAGAGCTCCTGATAAATAAGTAACTGAACTTGTAAAAAATATTAAAGGTTCATAAGTTAATAAGGCAGTAAGATACTTATCGGATTATAGTGGCATACACTTCTAAAATACTTATGCCTCTCTCTGGGTCCAAATCGCAAAGGCGCAGAAAAAAAAAAACAGTAAGATAACTTGGGACTACATTGCCCAGTCGGCTGGGGCTGTTGAATACACCGACTGCATCTCTGCTGAGAGATAAAAACCCTCCACTACGAGTGTCCCGGGTATGACACAAAACAATCTGATGGTGTGGCTCCAGTAATGCTGGAGCTTTGGGGAATACAGAGTACCCCTTTAATGCCATCGCTCCCTGGTCAACTCTGGCCCGGAGTGACAGCACCTGATAGGGTCCTATCTATGGGTAAAAAGGAACCAAACTGTGTTCTTATGCTAAACTGAATCATTTGAAATAGAACTGTTTTTTGATATTTAAACTACATATTTATGCTAAACTGAATTGTTTGAAATAGAACAGATTTTGTATGCTAGATGAAATTGTTTGGAATGTTTTAACATTTGACTGAGTGTAAACAAAAAAACTATACTTACACAATACTGAATTGTTTGAAATATAACTGTTTATATATATATATATATATATATATATATATATATATAAATGGATTTGGTATTAAAAAACTCACAATGGTTGATATGCCATAAAACCTAACCAAACCAAATTATAGATATTTAATATATATATATAAAGAGGATTAGGCATTAAATAACCTACAATGGTTGATATGCCATAAAACCAAACCAAACCAAACCAAATCATATATATTCAATATACATGTATAAAAATGATTTGGCATTTCATAGCCAACAGTGTTTGATATGCCATAAAACAAAACAAAACCAAATCATATATATTAAATATATATATGCTTGAATAGGATTCGGCATTAAATAACCTACAATGGTTGATATGCCATAAAACCAAACCAAACCAAATCATATGTATTTAATATACATGTATAAAAAGGATTTTGCATTTGATAACCTACAATGGTTGATATGCCATAAAACCCATCCAAATCATAGATATTTGATATATATGTATAAAGTGGATTAGGCATTAAATTACCTACAATGGTTGATATGCTATTAAACCAAACCAAACCCAACCAAAGAAAAAAACCACAGGATCTCACAAAGGATTATCCCTGAAAACGATGGGAATTAAAAAGGGAAAATACATAGTATACAGCAACGTAATAGCAATTTTTAAAGATATATATCAATGAATATATAAACTACTTATTTTTGCATATAATTGCACGCGCATTCATTATGTTGGCACCTAAAAAATGCACATTTCTGAAAGCTCAAACCCAAACTGAAAAAAAAAAAAAAAAAAAAAAACGAAACAAAAAACAACAAAAACAAACAAGTTCTTCCTTTGAAAACAACGGAAGAAGCCTATTCAGAAACGCACATGCGCATACCGTTTTGTGGCTGTATTGAATTATTTCTACTCAGCCACATGTACGTGTGAAAGCCACACGATTACCAGCAGAATTCTTTAAAAAAAAAAAAAAAAAAACACACACAAAAAAAACTTTCCGATAACACTACCCCTACACATCTCCCCACCACTTGCCATCCATTATCTCCAACCTATATCACCCCCTCCTTTTTTATCAGCAGGGGTCATGAGTTGAAGGTGAGAAATCAATTTTCTATTATTTTCTTTGCCTCTTTTATATATATATATATATATATATATATATATATATATATACAACTGCCCCAATAAAGTAATTTAGAAGACAACTAGAAGAAAAATTTTCATCAAAAGAGCCGAAACTAATCATTTCAAATCATCGCAGATTCTGCGGGGTGGTGTGCTCCGAAAGTAATGCCTTCTATCTGTTTCTACGGAAACTACAACGGATACAAGGAACAGATAAACGCCGTCGGATAGAGCAAGTTTTCGGCTACAAAATAATATTATTCAACATAGTCCTCATCATTGACAATGCATAAGGGACAAGCTCCGAAAGTAATACATCCAATCTATTTCTACGGAAACTACAACGGATACAAGGAAAAGAAAAACACCGTCGGATAGAGCAAGTTTTCAGCTACAATCTACTGTTTCTCCACGTACGCAATACCACTGGCTATGCATTTTTGCCAGCAATGAACAGCGGCCGGCATGCTGCGCTGATATAAGTTGGAAAAGCCGAGTGTTTGTTTAATCACGTTGAAGTTTACAAGTAGTACTTGGTTCAATAATTTTCCAAAGTTTTTTTTATTATGTATGTTAACTAACATTCTGTAATCTTTAAAGTTAAAGTTATGATTAATTTCTAAATAATGTCAAACCATTGCATTTTTGTCACCTTTTTTTATGCCTCTTTTGTGTTCATAAAATTTGAAAAATTCAAATCCAAGTATTATATAGCATAAAAGCCAGCACTAGGTTTAATGTTGATATTTGTATTCTTATTATTGATTATTATCTTAATTGTTTTTGAAGAATTAATTAGAATTAATAGACTAGAATTAAAAATGAAAATTAAAAAAGGGCAAATATCACAGTATGATAGAAGAGAATAGAAAAAAAAAAATAGAAAAAGACAAGAATAGAATGGAAAAATAGAACCGAAGAACAGAATTGAAGAATAATAAAAGAAGTTAAAAAAAGGAATTGAATTATAAAGATTCTCTAGAAAAGAAGAGGGTGTCCTCGTGGTGTAATGGTTAAAGCGATGGACTTCGGAATTGTAGTACGCGAGTTCGTACTCCAGTCGCGCTATTACGTTCACTTTTGGGCAAATACCCTTGGGAAAGGTATGAACCCCCTTATTCTCCCAGCTATGGGTTAAATAGTACCACTACTGTTCTTCTAGGAGAATAGCATTGGCATTAAATAACCTAAAAAGAGTTGATATGTCATTAAACAAAGAAACCGAAACCGAGAAAAGAATAGAAAAACAGAAGAAAAATACAATATTGTCTTTAATTGGAATCATTTTGAGATGAGGCTTTTTAATCTGAGAATTAATTCTTTTATTTTATTTATTGCGGACTTTTTGTCCTTATCTTTGTAATTTTTTTTTGTGTTGTTTCTTCCTTCACTACGTTTCGGCCAAATTTCACCTCTGGCCTTCTTCAGGTGATTTACCGTGACCTCGGATAGGAATGATGAATCTTGTAACCGTGTCCCCAGTAATTACTGCCTTCCATAGTTGTTGTCTATCGCACCACATTTTTGACCAAGTAAACCTCTGGCCGGGTTGGGTAGGATTTGAAACCGCTATCTTCTGACAATGCTCACCTAGAACCGTAGAGACTCAACGCCTCTATCCGCTGCGAAGAGTTAGTGACTGTTTTGATTCCAAGATTGTTGAAGTTTTTTTAGATGATGTTTGTAGATGAATTATTGGGTAAAATAATATATCTGTGCAAGAAATTATTATTGGAAAAATGATTGTTAGAAATTTTTGTAAAACATTTACATTTATAAATTCTGAGAGCTTTTATTATAGTATGAATTGGCCGAGCGGTTAGAGTGTTCGCCAATGGCCCGGGAGACCTGGGTTCAATCCCAGGTCGAGTCATACCAAAGACTCAAAAAATGGTACTTTATGCCTCCTTGCTTAACACTCAGCATTATAAGGTGCGGATCAAGGGTAAAGTAGAGCCATCCAGGGAAGGAGTAGCGCCCTCCCCTACATCTTGGTGTAGTAGCTATCGAAAAGGGAGCCTTCGGGTTACCCTCGACTATGGTCGCCAACTTTACTTATGAAGGATCTAGGATATTGAAGTTGTGTGAAGGACTTTTGTATATAGTCAAATTCATCATTAAACCCATTTGGGGGTGAAAATCTTAAGAGGTCTAAAGTTCTGGATCTGATTTTTTGTCTGATAGCAGATCAACCTTCGTGGGTTATTTTAATGAGTAAGCCATCATTGTAGAACTATCTATTTAACCCATATCTGCGGTAAAAAGGGGGTTTCATACCTTTCCAAAGGGTATTAGTCTGAAAGTGATCATAATGGCGCGACTGGAGTTCGAACTCGAAAACTTTGAGATCACAGTTCAGACTTTCCCCTAAGAGATCTAAGTGAAAGACATTTGAATACCCCTCTTTTTACTTTGCTGTTATGATGTGAGTAAAAATGCGTATGTTTATTTTCATTGGTGGATTTACATTGAACTTTATATTCTAATTTATAATCATTCATTCTTAAAATGTCAGAAAGTTAAGAAGTTAGTAGTTGCTAATCCGTTAGTAAAATCTATGATGATGAAAAGATTATGGAAGTGAAGAAAAAGAAACGAAAAAAATATGGAGATAAAATATACATACATATATTGTCATCCACAGGCAGACTGTTTCGTTAGATTACAACAAGTCAGTGCGGCTAGATACACGAAATGTCACAAGAAAGGATCAAAACCCGAATCAAAATCAATAATATAACCTCACAACCACCAGCAATCCCAACGGAAGAGATAGAATTTAACGTATATGTATAAATTTTTTCAATTTGTTTACACTTTACGCTAACAGAGACATGAGTACTGTGCATTCGTTAAAAGAGCTTTCTCTCTCTCTCTCTCTCTCTATATATATATATATATATATAAGGAAATGCGTTACGTTTTGATATAAATTTCGAATGCCCTGATGAGAGTTTAATATAAAAAAACGAAACGTTTAACGTAGGCAAATAATTCAATATAACAATCTGAATATCTTGTTTTTCATATCTATACATTTACTTACAGTTGGATTTACATCGATCCCCAGCCCGACACACCTATATATATATATATATATAAGATTGGATAGTGTTGACATACAGTCCACAGTGCTTAGTGATTGCTTGTTCCGATGACTGTATCATGGAGAAACTGAGAGTCACCAAGTGCCGTTAGCTCTATGTCTTCGCTATTCACTATCCTTACCTTGATATACATGCACTATCATCGATCATCATCATCATCATGTCGTGCCGCTAGCACGGATATCCCTGACCCTCTCTCGTCACTTTTCCCTATCATTCATCGCTTTTGGCAGGTCTCCAGGGCTACATCCCGTATCCTCACATAACTGCTGTATGTATGTTCGAGCTGGTCCTCCTGCTTTTGCTTGGCCATATGCGGGGGTCCATAGGAGTACATCACTGATGAGTTCGTCCTTGCTTCTCCAGCAGTGTCCTGCGTGTCTGGTTCGTCTTACTTGTATAGTTTTCGTGATGGGAGGCAAGTGGCCGTATAGTTGGTGCCTTGTTGGGTGTTGCCGCCAGGACTTGTTCAATATTGCTCTCAACATTCTTGTGAAATTGCCGTCGAGCTTCTTCTTCAGCCGTTTTGTTAGCGTCCATGTGGTGCATCCATATAGCAGTCTCGATACGACCGCTGCCAGGAAGAAACTGCGTTTCATTTTATCGGTCAGGTCTGATTTCCACATGATCGAGAGCCTATCGATAGCTGTCCATGCTTTCGTTAGTCGTGTGTCGATGTCTTTTTCGGTTGATGAGACGCTGCTTCCTAGGTAGGTGAATTTGTCAACTAGTTTCAGAGAGGTTCCGTCTAGTGTGGAAATGTCGCCTGTTTGGTTGTAACACATATATTCAGTTTTGTGTGCATTGACATGGAGGCCAATGCCTGCGGCGGCTCGTTCCAAACTATACTGTAGTGTTTCGGCTTTGTTAGGTGTATTCACCAGTAACGCTATGTCATCAGCGTAGTCGGCGTTGGTAATTGTTTTTGCGGGGTACCTTCTGCTTCTTTTCTTTCTCAGCTCGAAACCATTTTCTCTGATTTTGTCGATCAAAAGCACTAATTGTTTATGAATATATATTTACAAAACCCTCTGCTCATGCAGGATGTAACACAAGGTCAATTTTTAATTTGAATTCAGAATTTTCCTTCTCCTTGACTGGTTGCTTAAGCAAGGCTAAAGAACCCATTCTGCTCTACTATTTACCTATAGCTTGATGGAGAATAATTGTATTCATACCTTTCCCAAGGGTATTAGTGCTACATGAAATGTAATCAGCTTCGTCCAGGATTTGAATTCGATTCGCCGTGTCCATTTCCAAAGACTATTGCATCACAAGCATCTCCTTAATTGTTTATAACTGTAGTAAATGTTACCTATATTTGTGTATATATATATATATATATATATATATATATATATATACGTAAATATATATATATATATGTGTATATGTATATATATATATAATCATAATCAATTTTTAGACCATGCGTAGAATTCAGTGTTTTATAGAAATTGTATTTTGTACTGGTGTTATTTTGCTCCCTGTTCATGATGTCTTTTCCAGGGAAATAAATGGGAAGTATTACTTTCGGAACGTCCCTTATACAAGCAATAACAACGCAGCCGAACTTTTTTTAAAACCCTGCCCTCCCTACATACTCCACTCTTTCTTTTTGTTCCTTTCTTCTTCTTTCCATTGTCGTATTGTGACATCAAATTGTCATATAAAATCTTTGTTACGTATAGAGACTCGTGTTGTTTTTGACAACAATTAGACAAGTGATTACATCGATTTAATGAAAGTGTGTTCTTTATTTCGGAATAGGTTAGAAATTCAATTATCCCCCATTTAAACGCGACAGCCTATTAGATACATTTGTTTAAGTGTTAGCAGAGATGCGCTCCACTGGGCCGTGAAAGCTTCTCTCTTCCTTGCGAAGGAGTCAATCACTGTTGTAACTCTTGCTATGCCTTTAAAATTAATGGAAATAAACAAATCCACTTCGAGCCAATTGTTTATACGCTTATATAAATTCCCGTCTATTTTTAAAGCGTAAGAAAAGAAACGCTATAATATAAATTACTCAGTAATCTACCGTTGTTAATACGAACTTGCTATTGTATGTGGCTTATCTGGTTAAAAGAAAAGATTTTTTTTCACTCGTCATTTGGCTCCAGTTTTACTAGAAATGTGAAAAGGTTTTTTTTTTACAGCTTTTGACGTTTTTGTGTCATTTTGAAACTGTTTGGCTTTTGTGTCAAATATTTCATTCATGTTATTTTTTTACCTGTGAAAAAAAATTCTTCAAATATATTTGAATTTCTACGAGATGATTCTTTAAGAAGATAAACAAAATAACATTATATAGATGGATTCTTTAAAATTTTAATATATAATTTAAATTTAATCACACACACTTGCATATATATATATATATATATATATATATATATATATATATATATATATATATATATATGTGTGTTTGATTAAATTTAAATTATATAATCACACACACATGAATATATATATATATATATATATATATATATATATATATAATTTAATTTCTTCTGTGATATAGATTAAATTCCATTTTATATATGTAAGACTCTCCTTCAATACTTCAGAATGTACTATTGCTTGAGATTGCAAAAGATTGGTTGGTTGTGTTTTATGGCATATCAAATCTTGAAGGTTGTTGAATGCCTAATCCTCTTTATACATATAAAAGTAAAGTTGGCGACCCGAGGGTCCTCTTTTTAGTAGCTACTGCACCGGAGGGCGTAACTGCTTTCCATGGATTGCTACACTTTACCTTTGATCCCTGCTGATTGTTAAGCAAGGAGGTATCAAGTACCATTTTTGAGTCTTTGGTATGACTCAACCTCGGATAGAGCCCCAGTCTTCCGGACCACTAAACTCACTAAACCAATGGCCCGGTGATTATATAATCAGTCTTTCTGATTTGTGAACGAATTATTTGTAGGAGTCATTATAAAGAAACCACAGTTAATATGTCTGCGCACTGTTAAATTGTTTCAAGTATTGGTATTTGATAACAACCATTCAATTTAATCTTAACCATTTGTTTGCGCACAGTTAAATAGTTAAACAGTTGTTATTTGTTAGAACACAGTCAATCATATATATATATATATATATATATAAGATTTGTAAGTGAATAATTTGGACATAATTCTATCTTTAATGAACTTACAGTAATTTATTTTTCTACAATTAAGTATTGCTACTGTTTAGACACAGTTAAATGGTTTCAAGTATTACAATATAACACTTGCAATTCTTTTAGAATTTGTTTGCACTCAGGGGAGTGGATAGAACTATTGCAATTAAACTCTAGAAAATCTCTCTTGACCAGTCGGCTGGGTCTGTTAAATACACCGACTGCTTCTCTGCAGAGGAATAATACACCCCACACGAGTGTCCAGACATATGACATTAAAAATCTAATGGGAAGATCCCAGTAATGCTGGAACTTTGGGGACTGCAAAGTACTCCTTCACTGCCATTGCTCCCCGTTCCACTCTGGCCCAGAAGTAGTAGCACCTGATAGGGTCTTATCTATGGGTCAAATAGGACTAAAACTGCGTATTTATGCTAAACTGAATTGCTTGAAATAGAACTGTTTTGATATTTAACTGATTTAACTGATTTGTTTGAAATAGAATTATTTTGACATTTAAACTGCGTACTTATGCTAAACTGAATTGTTTGAAATAGAACTGTTAAATTAGTTATTAATTCTGATAAATAACTAATTAATTCTGATTAATAACTAATTTGTATGCTAAACTGAATTGTTTGAAACATTTAACTGAGTGTAAACAAAAAAAACTATACTTATACTCAACTAAATTGTTTGAATTATTACACAAAGACTCAAAAAATGGTACTTGATGCCTCCTTGCTTAACATTCAGCATTATAAGCTACGGATCAAGGGTAAAATGGAGCAACCCAGAGAAAGGAGTAGCACGCTCCCCTACACCTCGATGCAGTAGTTATTGAAAAGGGAGCCTTCGGGTTGCCCTCGACTACGATCACCAACTTTTATTTTACTCATGCTAAACTGAATTGTTTGAAATAGAACTGTTTATTTGTATAAAAATGGATTCGGCATGAAATAACCTACAAAGGTTGATATGCCATACAATCAAAACAAACAAATAAACAAACAATAATTCTCTTCACCATTACGTACAGAGTTAAAGAGTTTCAATCTTTTTAAGTAACACTAAGAATTAATTTAACACAAGTCATATGTTTGCACACTATTAAATAGTTATCCTATTTACCCAACCCCTCCCCTCGGGCAGGATATGACACAAGGTCAATTTTTAAGCGGAGTTTAACAAGTTTGAATTCAGAGTTTTCCTTCTCCTAGACTAGTTGCCAAACCAAGGCTGAAGAACCTAGTCTGTCCTTCTATTTACCCATAGCTGGTGGGAGAATAATTGGATTCATACCTTTCCCAAGGGTATTTGTGCTATTAAATGGTTATACAGTTCCATTTAGCCCACAGATGGGACCCTATCAGGTACTACCACTCTGGTTCAAAGTGGACGTGGGAGTAATTGCAATGAAGGAGTTATCCCTCATCCCTATAGCTCCAAGCCTGGAGCCTCACCATCAGATGCAGTTTAGTGTCATATCAGGACACTCGTTAGCGAGGCGGGGAGGATATTACTCCTCTGCAGAAAAGCAGGTGGTGTATTCAACAGCCGCAACTAATTGAGCTGGATTGCAAAAGAAAGAAAAAATATATTGACTCTAACGCCATGTCAATTCGCCAAGGTTTATTTTAAGCTAAAAGGTTAGAGAATCACATTCATCGTACGTTCCTATTTGCATTTTTGTGTAGTAGGTTTTTAAAAAAAAATTTTTGCACGTTCCTATCGATCGATTTGACCTAGAGACAGGTCCCTAACGGATATTACCACTCCAAATAAGACTGGGAGAAATGGCATTGAAGGGGTGCTCTGCACTCCCCAGATCCCAAGAACAGAAGTCTCACTATCAAATACAGTTTGATGTCATATGTAGGTAATATAATCTAAGCTCCTTCGATAGCGTTCAAAACAATATGTAGTTTTAATTTCCGTGCAATACTATATATATATATATATATATATATTGCTATTAGAAGGAAACTCAAATCTGGTTAAGTTGCCATTATAAATCTATTTCGCCGGAGAATATTATTATACTCTCCGTCTCCTCAGATGACTTTTTACATATTAGACTTGAGGTTGCGGAACAGCACGACGAGTATCCTGATATGACACAAAACAACCTGATATTGAGGTCCCAGTAATACTGGAGCTTGAGGTGTAATATAATGGCCGAGGGATTTCGTTTTATGCCTTTGGGTTTTGTTAGGCTGAGAAGCTTTCGGCTCAGCACATGGGTTACTTAGGTGCAGCATTAACGCCGGTGTTCACGTGCGTGCGCACGGGCGGAGCGGACGTGTCACTCAGAGATGTCACGATAGCCCGAGATGGTAAACGGGGCTAGCAAGTGCGAATGACGTCACGCACCGGAAGCGCGCGGAGGATTTTGGGAGATTTTGAAAAAGTCAGTGAGTAGAGTTGAGACTAGACACCGGACGAGAAGGGCTGACTTTCGCTTGCTCGCGGAGGCCTTGGGCGGGTGTCGCGCGAGATGGTGGGGGAGTGCAGATGAAAAAGCCAGAATAGAAAGATTGTGCCTCTCTCTCTCCTTATCTCGAAGAACCTTTAAACTCAAAGGTAATAAAAAGTTTCGTACCTGAACAAAGAAGTCGTAAGTGTTTTTCGTGTTTCGAGATCCTATGTTCTATGGTATATATATATATATATATATATATATATATATGAACATTATATGTCCATTTACCATATCTATATCCGGTATGGTACATAGGGAATGCGGAGTACCCATTCATTGCCACCGCTGAGTGGTAGCACATGATAGAGTCAAATAGAACTAAACTGTCAACTTATTCTAAACTGAATTGCTTGAAATAAAACTGTTTTGAAATTTAAGTTATTGTAAACAAAAAATATAATTATACTAAACAGAATTATTTGAGGTTTAAGTCGGCGTTAAATGACTCGAAAAGGGTTGATACGCCGTACAACAAAACAGCCAACCAACCAACCTTTCAATTTATCTAAGTGCTTAAAAGCACTGAAGATGAATATCTGAATTCAATACATTTTTTGCGATAGTTATCGCATAACTTGTGAAAAATCACTGATATATTTGAGTTTCTATGAGATAATACTTTTAGAAATAATCTAATTAACATGTGGATATTTTTTATATCATGGTTTAAAAAATATTCATAGATATATTTGAAATTCAATAAAAAAAATACGTCTATAAAATAGATTAGATAAAAAATTTTGAGTTTTGATTAAAAAATGTATCAAGACTGAATCGTTTTTTAAATCATAAAATTAAACTTTTCAACTAAAATGAAGATGTGTGTTAAGCTGAATAATAGAGTAAGGATGTCTAGACGTTCAGACATTATCTAGACGAATCAAAGGCAAATGTTGATACTTTATGAGGTAAATCATTATTTACGATTCTAGTTACCAGTGAAAAGATCTGTCCTGGGTGTGTATGTATTTACCAATCACGCTGCACGAGTAGGGTGTGACACAAGGTCAATTTTTAAGCGTAGTTTAACAGGTTTGAATTCTGAGCTTTACTTTTCCTAGACTGGTTGCCCAAGGTTAAAGAATTCAGTCTGGCCTACTATTTACCCATGGCGGAAGGGAGAAGAATAGGATTCATTCCTTTCCCAAAGGTATTAGTGCGATGTTAAATGCAATCAGCCTCGTCCAGGATTTGAACTCGTGTCACCGTTTCCATTTCCTACGACGATAACCATTACACCATGGGTACCTCCCTAAAGATCTGTCCTAGGTATGATACTATTTTAAAGTGTTAGTCCCTGTTAGTGTCCCATCTTTGTTTCAATGATCCTAGATCCTACATCCTAGATCGGTTTAGTGGCATATCAACCATTTTAGTTTTTTTAATGTCAAATCCTTTTATGAGTACAAAGTTTTTGTTTACACACAGTTAAATGTAAAACAGTTCTATTTCAAACAACTCAGTTTACCATGTCAAGAAAGTTAAATGGTTCCAAATATTGCTATATTTTACTTACAATTCAATTAAACATCAGTCATTTGTTTACACGCAGTTAAATGATCTAACAGGTCTATTTCATAGAATTCCATTCAGGATAAGTACACAATTTAGTTTTATTTCACCCGTTGATAAGACCCTATCAGGTTCTACCACTCCGGGCAAGAGTGGACCTGGGAGCAATGCCAATAACCGATGGACAATAAAGGGGTACTGGAAGCTCACCATCAGATTGTTTAGTGTTATATCCAGAACTCTTGTTAGGGGACTTTCACCCACCTACAGAGATGCAGTCGGTGTATTCTACAGCCAATTTGGGCCACAAAGACACTCGTTGGGAGTGGGTCTTACCCTTCTGCATAGATGCAGTTGGTGTATTCTACAGCCCCAACCGACTGAGCCAGATTGTTTAGTACCATATCCAGGACACTTGTTGGTGAGTCTTACCACTCTGCATATATGCAGTTGGTGCATTCTAAAGCCCCAGCTGACTGGGCCAGATTGTTTAATTTCATATCCAGGGCACTTGTCGGGTGTATCTTACTCCTCTGCATAGATGCAGTCAGTGTATTCTGCAGCCCCAGCCGACTGAGCCAATGTTTCAAAGAGATCGATTGGAATATATAACGTTTGATAGGAGTAGCATAAAAAATTAATTCTATACAAATTTGTTTAACAGTAGTTACTTGAAGCTATAGCTGTTTACAAATCAGTATTTTAATGGATATTTGAAATTTCTTAAAAAAGACGGATTTTTTCAACACTTTATTATATATGTTGCTTAGTTTTGCACTATCGATCTTTCATATTTTAAAATGAAGACGAAAAACAAACAGAATAAATTGAAGCTTCAGTCTCGATATTTTTTATTAGACTTCGTGTTTTTGTATCTCTAAATGTTACAATTATCTAAAAAGAAAAAAGAAAAAAAAAAAAAAAGAAAAAAGAAAAAAACGGCACACCATATCGAGGTTTCTAATAGAGAAATACATTTCAAATGCTCTTTGAGAATAATGCAAGTTGTTGTCTAGTTTAGAACTGAATGATTATTCTTTGTCGCGAGAGTGTCCTCCTAGTCCTTTTTAATTACCCAATTTCTTGATATCACGAAGTGGCTTTGAAAGATTCACGCCTTCTTCAACAGAAGTGTCAGAATCATAATGGACTGTCATAACAATGAGGTTCCAACGAGTTCACAAAAAAAGGGAAAAATATTATTCATTCATTATTATTTATTTTATTTCATCACTGAGTTATGATGTTGCGGTGGGTTGCTGCTTTGATCACTAACAATTTTTTTTTACCTTCAGGTATGTATGTATTTACCCAACCCCTCTGCACGGGCAGAGTATGACACAAGGCCAATTTTAAGCGGAGTTTAACAGGTTTAAATTCAGAGTTTTTCTCCTCATTAACTGGTTGTCTAACCAACGCTAAAGAGTTCAGTCTGCCCTACTATTTACCCATAAATGAAGAGTGAATTATTGCATTTATACCTTTCCCAAGTGTATTAGTTCTATGTGAAATGCAATCAGCCTTGTCCAGGATTTGAGAGTTTTCCTCCTTCTATATTGTTTTTTTTTCTTTTTTTGTGTGTGTGTCTACGATCTTTTTGTTGATAATTACCAGCTTTCTCATAATTTCTTTGTGAAAACATTGATTGATGAACGACTGTGATTAAATATCTTTGCAATATCTCAAAGCAAAAGTCCACAATTATTGTATATCACATTCTGGCCTTTTTTCAAGCTCAGACCACTGCTTACTGACCATTTGCAAAGGACTGATCACAAATTAGAATATCAAATCATGAAAAAGAAAATTCGAAGAAATTTCCCTTCTTTTTTTCTTTCAGGTATTTATGAGAATTTTCTTATTAGAAAATTATGACTTTTCGCTAAAACTACGGAAACTTAGACAATAATTATGAAGAAAAATAATTACGTCCTATATGTGTCAAAGTCATTGAAGTTTCATTTGAATTTATGGCAGCAATTAAAAACATGGTTCATTGGCGAGAAACAGATTGTCACGGTGTCTATGCTATCCTAACTTAGAGACATATATGTATATTGAACACTCTTTATTCATATAACAACTATATATATATATATATATATATATATATATATGTGTGTGTGTGTGTGTGTGTGTGTGTGTGCGTGTGTGTGTGTGTGTGTGTGTCAGTGTCGGTGTGTGTTTGTGAGTGTGGTCTTACGTCTTACCGACGATGGAGATCATATGCGTAAAGTCAAGGTTAAAATTAGTAAGCAAGAAAGACGTTTTATAAGCAGACAACACCGTTTAGTCTTGATGTGTATCTCACAGAGCTAAAGCCCAAAAGAAAAAGATAGATCGATTCTTCTTCCACTGATTGTTTCTCGTGGTGGGTTGTCCCTGCATTAAAATCATTGTTTGCAGTACTTTCGCTTTCACTTTGCCGACAGCGGGTCGTCTGTACATTACTGAAAAATTTCCCGCCTTACGTACGCTTTTAGCGCTCTTGCTTAGCAGGTAACTTTAAACATTTAAGATGGGTTTTATGCACTGACTGGCAAATGGGGGAGGAGGGGATTTTTATACACGTGCAAGAAGAACGAGAAGTGATTGGTGCGTACATATGTAAACACATTTACCGTGTGAAATGTATCAGTGTGTTTGGTCTACACATCTGCATATGTATATGGAATTATGTGATTAAGTTTGCGAATACCGATTTATATATCTGTGAATCTTTGCACTCGCTGACGGTAATACCAGTTTGTCTCATGTGCATGAATCTGCGTGTGTGAACGCGTTCCTTTGCGTTTGCACGAAAACGCAAGCGGGCATACATACATACATACATAAATTATAAAAAAAGTTATTTTTCTTCTATTTAAAAAAAACCCAGATCAGCTGGCGAGGTGTAGAATACGTTGACTGTTTCTTCGGCAGGCAAGATCTATCTATCTATCTATCTATCTATCTATCTATCTATCTATCTTCATATATACCTTGGTCTGTTCATTATCTATCTATCGATCTATCTATCTACATTTATATATACCTTGGTCAGTTCATTATCTATCTATCTATCTACATTCATTTATACCTTGGTCAGTTAATTATCTATCTATCTATCTATCTATCTATCTATCTATGTTCATATATATCTTGGTATCTTCATATCTATCAATCAATCTATCTCAATCTGTTCATACTATCTCAGTATGCTTCCCAGCTGGTGAGGCTTAGAATATGCTGACCCTATACCTAGAACAGAAGCAAGACCACCTCTTAAAGGAATATCCTGAATATGATACTAAACTGCATCTCGTGGTGGGGTTCAAGTTCTGGAGTTCTGCAGAGAGTGGAGTACCTCTTAATTGCCGTTACCCCCAGGTTCCCTCTACTCGAAGCGGTAGCCGCCGATAGGGTCATATCTGTGGGTTAAATAGAACTGTTTGACATTTAAACTGAGTGAAAACAAATGACTTATGCTAAATTGATTTGTTCGAAATAGAACTGTCTGATCATTTAACTGTGTCCATCAACAACATGTGTTTACAAATCATATATTTAATATATATGTGAAAACATGATTTGGCATTGAATAGCCACAATGGTTGATATGCCATAAAACCAAACCAAACCAAATCGTATATATTTGATATATATGTAAAAACAGGATTTGGTATTGAGTAACCAATAGTGGTTGATATGCCATAAAACCAAACCAAACCAAACCAAACCAAATGATACGGTTCGTCTGTATTTTACATTTTCATATTTTTAAAGAAGTTTTTAGTTTTTCAATATATAAACCATGAATATAAGGGAAAATACTTACATTGCATGATACAAACTGTTAAGTCACGGGCGGAAGAGACGATACATTTATCACTAAACATGTTTTTTTGTTTGTCGTTTTGTGTGTGTGTGTGTGTGTGTGTGTGAGTGAGAGAGTGAGAGAGAGAGGGAGGGAGAGTGTGTGCTTGTTTTTGCTTTTTGTTCTTTTTGAGGGGAGAGTCTTTTTTTCAAAATGCTGATGGATCTCAACAAGATTTCTCCACCCCGTCATACTGATACACTAAGTAATTTTTTTCGGGTTGGAAGTGGGCCAGATTCCTTGGTCTTGGCTTCAGAGGGCCGCTCCCAGATCTTTTACTTACTTTCATAACAAAGTCTATTGCTTGGTGCCTGAGGTGCCTCATTAGGGAAATGCCGACGGGGTCAAGAGTTTTTGCACCTGCTGCGCATGTCTCGATTCGTGCATGGGTCCCACCAAAAACCAGCCTTTTGTCATATTCTGACACAGTGAGATGTCAGATAAATCGCTTCATGGTTTAGGCTCTACGTTAAATTGTTTCGCCAAAATAACTGCTTCTTCCGGCCAGAAACAAATTTCTAAATTACCAATTAAGTAACTTAACAAAAGTAGCGATTTTTTCATAATTTTGAAAATTATTGACTCTGCTTCATTTTTTTTTTTTTCTATCTCAATTTTTTAAAATAAACGATTCTTTTGTTGGCGGCATATATGATTAACCACAACTGCAATAGCATTGTAATCGAACTATGTACCGGCCTAGGTAAGATGGTATGCTACTGGCAATTGCCCATGCAAGGACCATGTATATATATAAATATATATACATGTATATTAAATGTTCTTTAATCAAACGCCTATATCTTTTATCCAATGAGTCATGCCGGACAATTCGGAGTGAATTTTTATGACTTAGGTAACTAAGATTTTTATCAACATTATAAATTACTACTTATTAATATTATGTACACGTTAAAAAATTGATCATCATAATAAGTTGTCATTCACACACACACACACACACACATATATATATATATATATGAATTATTACTTATTACAGTATATATATATATATATGTAACATGATATGGTAGGTCCAAGTTATAAAGAGAAGGAGAGAGAGAAGAAAGACGGAAAAGCAGACATAGAGCCTACGGGAACGGCCAGCCTACTTCTGAATGACTCAGGCCAAAGCGATCGTTGCGGAGGAGTCAGGCAAGGATGAGTGACTACAGTAATTAAAAATAACTAAAACAACCCGAAGATCCAATATCGTCAGCACAGGTGTAGAACCACCGGAAACAGATATGTCTTCCCTTCGTAACCAGGCGGAAGAAAGGGACGATTCGGGTTTGAAAGTTAGTTGGCAGCTGAACCAGATGAGGTAAAGACTGTCAGTTGAAGCCTAGATACGGAAATGTAACGACAGACGAAAGTTGCGGTCCCTATTTTGGGACGAGCTCCAAAAAGGGGTATCACACCAGATGCGAACCTGTGAAGACAAAACCAACGAACTGGCTGATTAAAACAACAAGAAAATTCATAAAGAAACTTCAAGTTCGGTGTCTGCTCTCTCCTTCTTCTCATGTTTCTCTTTGTCAAGTTGTTGTATAGCCATGACCAACTATACAAACACATATGCATGCAGAATCATAACGACAACACAATAAAGACGAGCGACACAGTTCTTTAGAAAAATATACCTCTCACTTTATTTGAAAGGGTTCGAAAGGGTTACTCAAAGGTTTTACTGAGGGGAAGTTGGAGATCGAACAGAACTGCAACATATTGACCCCCACTCTTGTGGGGGTCAATATGTTTTTTTCCCGTTCGTTTCTTTCCCGTTCTCCTGGGCTGCTCAACTGGGGGCCTGGGGGCCCACTCTGCTGGGTGCTGGTTTTCTCTACCGAATCTTATCTCCAACTGATTGAACTTCCGGTGCACCTTCTTCTTGTGGGCGTCACAAATTGCACTCATTCAACCCGTCCACGGACAAGATTAAATTCTGATATTCCTCGACCGGATGCACCTGTTATTTACACTGGTGCATTTCCTATTTTGACAGCCCGGCCGGGTCGGAGGTCGATATACAACACAGTAAATGCGGTCGATTCAGCTTTCGCCGTGAGACAGCAGGCTCTTTCTTATTGGTGGTGCAAAATGGTGTCCTATTATAATAATAATATGATAAAGACACTGTGCAATGCAATTACCGGGCCATTGGTCTAAGAGTAGAGTGTTCGCCAATGGGCCGGGAGACCCAGGTCGAATCACACCAATGACTCAAAAAATGGTATTTGATGCCTCCTTGCTTAGCCCTCAGCATTATAAGCTAAGGATCAAGGGTAAAATGGAGCAATCCAGGTAATGGAGCAGTGCCCTCCCTCTACACCGAGGTGCAATGCAATTACCGGGCCATTGGTCTAAGAGTAGAGTGTTCGCCAATGGGCCGGGAGACCCAGGTCGAGTCACACCAAAGACTCAAAAAATGGTATTTGATGCCTCCTTGCTTAGCCCTCAGCATTATAAGGTAAGGATCAAGGGTAAAATGGAGCAATCCAGGGAATGGAGTAGCGCCCTCCCTCTACACCTCGGTGTAGTAGCTATTGAAAAGGGAGCCTTCGGGTCATCCTAGACTAAGGTCGCCAGTTTTACTTACTTTACTTTACAATGCAAATAGTTGCAAGAATACAAAATGAACCTGAGGAGAGGGAGTAAAAGGCCCCCGCTGGATAAGGGTCGTTGGTGAATGGCTGTAGACTGACGTAAAGAAGCTGTATTAAATTCCTCGACATGACAACTCGACCAAACTTCCGAACAGTTTTCACTGACTTCCCCTTTTCTCATTCAGCAAATTTTCTCTGCTTTTCTCCGTCTTCACACGATATCTATCACTTGTTTCCAGATACCCACAACAAATTATCACTTCCGCCATAATAGTCCTTCAGCAAATTTATCCGCCATTTTATTCCTCGTTTTTCTTGTAGAAAAGAACTCTGCTCTCTTTCGCACTTAATAGATTTTTTCCCTTCAAAATCCCGCCGCTTTCACCCATACTATTCCTAAATGCACCCCTATACCATAGAATTATTCAGTCTTCTTTACCGGTGATTACTTCTTCCGTTGATTTTTTAAAAACTTTCTGTCTCTCCTTTCGTTTATTTTCGTTTATTTATTTATCTTTCTCTATAGTTCTTTCTTCGTTTTCTCTTGATCGAATCTTATTCCTTTACTCCTTTTAAAAGAAAAAGATGGGGACTTCCATCTTTCTTCTTCTTCTTCTTCTTCTTCTTCTTCTTCTTCTTCTTCTTCTTCTTCTTCTTCTTCTTCTTTCTTTCTTTCTTTCTTTAACTTGCTTCTTTCTTGATATTTCCAACAAACAAGAACAACAACCGCCCCCGCCTTATCTTACCTATTTGATTTTATCGTCCATAATCCCCGCTGAACACTTCCGAACTCTTCTTTTATCACTCTGCAAATCACCATCAACTCACCGTCTTTTTAGCCACGAAGAGAAACAGTAGAAAGCGCTTTCCTCGTTTTATATTTCCGCGATTCTTACCTTAGCAACTTCTTTACCCGACTTTTCCCACTCACGACAACCCACCCTATCCACCGACTTTTATTCTCAACCTATCAGCACTTTCTTGCAGTCCATCATTTTTCTTTTCTTTTTCTTTTTCTAATTTTTTTTTTTTTGACTTTCGAGTCCGGCCTCCCATTTACATTAGACTGTGTCGGATTTGTGCCGGTGATATTCCTTTCCTAAAAGCATTTTATGTCTAATCGCAGAACCTCTGTTTAGTTGGCAGCCACCGAGCATTTGTAATGGAACGCAGCAAGGATTAGGAATGGTTAGGGTTTTGTTGCGTTCCGGGAGCAGTAAGGGAAGTTGACCGCTACTCTTCCTACTTCAAGAAATAAGCAATAGTCGATGTCACACGCGGTAACGAATGCCATTTGCGGGATTCCTAGACTGGTAGAGACTTTGTAAGCTTCTAAAAACAAATCACTTAAGGGAATAAAAAGTTCTGCAATATTTTAGCAACATGAGCCACGATTCAACATCTTCGGATGTTTTTATCGAGGAAACAAACCACACTGAACCATGAGATTCCGAGTTCGCCTGATACTCTTTAAGTGCAACTCCCTGGATTTGACACTATGGCTTGAGACACGGTCTGATCGCCAATTTTTTTGCAACCCGAGCGAAAATTCTTGAACCATCTGGTCACTCTATTATCATCAACTGCTTTTTTATCATTCTCTCAGCTAACTTTTTTGGTTGCTTTGGAGGCCAGTTCGAACACGGCTTAAACTGCTTTGGAGGCGTGACACACGTGCCACAAACTGAATGGCGTTGTAGAATACGCCGACTACATCTCTGCAGAGGGTGTAAGACGATCCACCCTTTCAAAACGAGTATCCTGAATATGATACTTAACTTCCTAATGGTCAGGCTTCATATCTGGACTTTTTAGGAATGTGGAGTGCCTCTTCATTGCTATTATAACCATGTCCACTTCGACCTGGAGTGGTAGCATCTGTCAGGGTCCTATCTATGGTGTTAAATTGGCCTAATGAGTAGAGTGTTCGCCAATCGTTCAATCCCAGGTTGAGTCATACCAAAGACTCAAAAATTGGTACTTGATGCCGCCTTGCTTAGCATTCAGCATTATAAGGTTCGGATCCAGGTTAAAGTGGAGGAAATCCAGGGAATGGAGTAGCGCCCTCCTCTACACCTCTGTGTAGTAGCTCTTGAAAAGGGAGCCTTTGGGTCACCCTAGACTAAGGTCGCCAACTTTAGTTTACTAAATCATTTACTGTGCTTTTAACTAAGTTTTCAATATTACTAACTGGGAATCATCATCATCATCATGTCATGCCGCCAGCACTTATATCCCTGACCCTCTCTTGCCACTTCTCCTTATTATTCATCGCCTCTGGCAGGTCTTCAGGGTTACAACCTGTGTCCTCACATAGCTGCTGTATGTAAGTTCGAGCTGGTCGTCCTGCCTTTGCTTGGCCATATGTGGGGGTCCATAAGAGTACATCACTTATGAGCTCGTCCTTGCTTCTCCAGCAGTGTCCTGCGTGTCTGGTTCGTCTAACTTGTATAGTTTTCGTGATAGGAGGTAAGTGGCCGTATAGTTGGTGTCTTGTGGGGTGTTGTCGCCAGGACTTGTTCAATATTGCTCTCAACATTCTTTTGTAATTGCCGTCTAGTTTCTTCTACAGCCGTTTAGTTAGCGTCCATGTAGTGCATCCATGTTTGCCTTTATTCTGAAGATGGCCAAATGGTTTGATGTAAAGCTACCAAGTTTGCAATGCATACCTACTGGACCCAAAATAAAGATTTTAACCCAAACAAAAAAAGAAAAACAAACTATTTACTCATCTGATGACGAATGATTTCAATAAGAAGGGGATCTCTAATGATGAGCGATAATTGGCTGAAATCCTTGTTGCTGTGAGATATAATTAGTCATAGAGAATATAATTCCTTGATCTCAAAAGAAAAAAACATTTTTATTAAGATTATAATTAATGTTGAATTTGCAAAGAAATAAATGATATTAAATTGAATTATTGGGATTACATAGCAACACTTGGAGCCATTTAATAGTGTGTAAACGGGTGAATAATGTTAAATAGAATAATTAGTGTTGAATTTGCAAAGAAATGAATGATATTAAATTGAATTATTGGGATTACATAGTAACACTTGGAGCCATTTAATAGTCTGTAAACGGGTTGATAATGTTGAATAGAATAATTAATGTTGAATTTGCAAAGAAATGATTGATGTTTAATTGAATTATTGGGTTTACATAGCAACACTTGGAGCCATTTAATAGTGTGTAAACGGGTGAATAATGTTTAATAGAATAATTAGTGTTGAATAGCAATATTGGAAAGCATTTGTAATATTACGGACGGGCACTGTCGTCAATCAGTGAAGGTGTCACGAGACTAGCGCGTGCGGGCAGAATGACCTGCAAAGTTAGACGTGATTATAATCGCTGATGAATTTTCACGTGTTTCACTGGTGACATCGAACATTCGGAGATCTTCGATTTGTTCTCCAAAGTCTCTATATAAGAAAACAAGTAACGAGATTTTGGCAGAGTTGAAGGCAGCTTTCAAAAAAGGCGAGTCAAAGGTTCCGAGGTCCCGACCCGTCCTACCCAGTCTGCTATGACAGGCTTGTGTCAATAGCCAGCTTTCACCCACACCCCGTCACCACCAAGAGGAAGGGAGAAGAAGGACGTAACTAAAATGAACTTTTCGGGTTGAAGCGATCATAGCGCTAAGTGAATAATAAACGACTGCTATATTTTCTTCCCTTACTTTCAAGTTTGAGCATTTCTTTTTCTGCGGACTTCTTTCTTTACAGCACAACACGTTGGTCCTATGGTACACATTCAACTGTGTCCAAATGAAGCTATTTGTGTTAGCAACGCTTAAGACCACTTTCATGTGTGCAAACAAACGATTAATATCAAATAGAATTATTAGTGTTAGATAGCAATGCTTAAAACCATTTAAGTGTGCAAACAATAGCAAAACTTAAAGTCATTTAACCGTGCGCAAATAAATTAGGTCTAACTGATTTAATAGTAAAATCATCAACAAAATATTCACTTACAAATCATATTACATATATGTATCAACAGTATTTAGCGGGGGTGTTCACGTGGTGTAATGTTTAAAGCGATGGACTGCGGAATCGTAGTAAGTGAGTTCGTACTCCAGTCGCGCTATTATGTTCACTTTTTGACAAATACCCTTGGGAAAGGTATGAACCCCCTTATCCTCCCAGCTATGGGTTAAATAGTACCACTACTGTTCTTCTCGAAGAATGGCTTTGGCATTAAATAACCTAGAAAGGTTGATATGCCATAAAACAAAGAAACCAAACCAAACCAAACAGTATTTAGCATTAAGTAACCCACAAAGATTGATATGCGATAGAGCATATCTGCTATGCCAAATCAAAATATTGCAAAACTTTTTGGCTCATCCAAATTGTATGCTAATCTTTTATACGTTTGCAGTAATAAATCCAATGATATTGTTTTGTGGGAGGGCGTTATCGTTTATGTAGGAGTCAGGTGACGTAGACCTTTACAAGTCAGATTGTTGTCCACTGCTGGTGAAAATGTAGAGTAAATTTCTATGTTGGAAAAAAGTACTTTATAGCGTAAACTTCGACAACGCATCATTTTTAAACACTTTGGTTTGTTTTTAAGGCATATCAACCAATATAGGTTATTTAATGCCAAATCCTCTTTATACATATATATTAAATATATATGATTTGGTTTGGTTGTGCTTTATGGCATATCAACCTTTGTAGGTTATTTAATGCTAAATCCTCTTCATACATTTATATCAAATAAATATGATTTGGTTTGGTTGGGTTTTATGGCATATCAACCCTTGTAGGTTATTTAATGCCAAATCCTCTTTATACACATATATTAAACTTGTATGATTTGGTTTGGTTGGGTTTTATGGCATATCAACCATTGTAACTTACTTAATGTCACATCCTCTTTATACATATATATTAAATATATATGATTTGGTTTGGTTGTGTTTTATAGCATATCAACCTTTGTAGGTTATTTAATGCTAAATCCTCTTTATACATATATATTAAATATATATGATTTGGTTTGGTTAGATTATTTAATGCCAATTCCATTTTTATACTTCTAAACAGTTCTATTTCAAATAATTCAGTTAAGCATAAGTACGCAATTTAAATGTCAAACACACTTCTATTTCAGACAATTCAGCTTAGCTTAAGTACGCAGTTTAAGTCTCAAACACAGTTATATTTCAAATAATTCAGTTTTGCATAAGTACAATTTTTCGTAAAATGTAAAAAGAGTTCTATTTTAAATAATTCAGCTTTGCATAAGTACGCAGTTTAAATGTAAAAACACATCTATTTCAAGCAATTCAGTCTAGCATAATTAAACAGTTTAGTTCTGTTCAACCCATAGATAGAACCCTATCAGGTGCAACATCTCTGGGCCAGAGTGGACCAGGAAGCGACGGCAATAAAGGGGTACTCTGCATTCCCCAAGGCTCCAGCATTACCGGAGCCTCACCATCAGATTGTTTAGTGTCATATCCAGGACACTCGCTGGGAGAGTCTTACCCCTCGGCAAAGATGCAGCAGGTGTATTCTGCTACTCCAGCCGACAGGGCCACATTTTTAGACAGACCTATTTGATCCATAGATGGGGCCCTAACAGATACTACCAGTATGGGTCAGAGTGAACCTGGGAGTAATGAAATAGGAGCTTCATCATCAGATGTAGTTGTGTCATGCCCAGGACATCTCTTTATTCATTTATTTATTTTGGCGGGGAGTCCTAACCCTCAACATTTTTAAACAGACCTATTTGATCCATAGATGGGACCCTAACAGATACTACCAGTACGAGTCAGAGTGAACCTGGGAGTAATGAAACAGGAGCTTCATCAGATGCAGTTGTGTCATGCCCAGGACACCTTTTTATTTATTTATTCATTTATTCATTTTGATGGGGGTCCTAACCCTCAACATTTTTAAACAGACCTATTTGATCCATAGATGGGGCCCTAACAGATACTACCACTAAGGGTCTTTATTCATTTTGATGGGGAGTCCTAACCCTCAACAGAGTATACAGTCAGTATACAGACAGCCTCACCAACGTGACGTTCAAGCAAATATTATGCTTTATGTAAATCTTTCTATATTTGACAAGAATTTTCTTTTAAAATTTGTTTATAAGTGTTCTCCTTTTGCGACCCACCGTAAGGTAATCGCACCTGTTATGAATTGAGATGGAAAAAAAAGTGAAGGACGGTTTTTAAATTTTTACCCCCAAAATCAGTTAATTAGATTTTCGGTAATGAAATTAAACAGGATAAAGTTAATTTTAAAAGAAATTTTAAAAGAAATTTTGCGGTCAACATACTATTCGTGGTGTAGTGGCTAATGTATCAGACTATAACATAGTAATAAGAGAGTTCGAAATCTAGTCGCGGTATTACGTTCGTATCTGGACTACAACCAAGATTCTTTTTCAGAACCTCCTACTAAAACAAGATATGAACCGTCCTACCACCCCACAGCTATGTTTGGTTTGATATGGTTCTATGGCATATCAACCAATTTAGATTATTTAATGCCCAATCCTCTTTATACACAAATATTGAATATATGAGTCTAAATAGATTTAAACGAGCCTGACCTCATATATAACACGGTTAAATGGTTTTACTTATTTCTATCCTATACAAATAATTCTATTTACGATTAATCATTTGTCAGCACACAGTTTAATGTTTGCAAGCATTGCTATTCAGCACTAGCTATTCAATTAAACATCAGTCATTTATTTACACACACTTGAATGGTCTAACCATTCTATTTCAAACAGTTCAGTTTGGCATACGTACACAGTTTAAATGTCGAACGCTTCTATTTGATTCATTGATAGGAACCTATTAATTGCTAACACTCTGAGCCAGAGTGGACTAGGGAGCGATGGTAATAAAAGGGTACTCCGTATTCTTCAAAGTTCTAGCATTACTGGAGCCTCACTATCAGATTGTTTAGCGTCATATACAGTACACTCGTTGGGAGAGTTTTACCCCTCTGCAGAGATGCGGTCGGTGTATTCAACAGCCCCGGCCAACTGGGCTTAGCACCACTTCTGTATTTCTTCAAGAATGGCTTTGGTATTAAATAGGCCACGAAGGTTGATATGCCATTAAACAAAGAAATCTAATCTTGTTCCTTATGTCTATTATAACTGGCATAGAATTGTATGACTTTATTTCCAGATTATCCTGGCTCTGAATGCCTCTTTGCAGAGGGATAAGTCTCCCCCAGCGTGTGTCTTAGATATCCTATTTACCAACCCCTTCGCTCGGGCAGGATATGACACAAGGTCAATTTTTAAGCGGAGTTTAACAGGTTTGAATTCAGAGTTTTCCTTCTCCTAGACTAGTTGCCTAACCAAGGCTGAAGAACCTAGTCTGTCCTACTATTTATCCATAGCTGGAGGGAGAATAATTGGATTCATACCTTTCCCAAGGGTATTAGTGCTATGTGAAATGCAATCAGTCTTGTCCAGGATTTGAACTCGTGTCGCCGTGTTCATTTCCTACGACGATAACAATTACACCACGGGCACCTCCGTGTGTCTTAGATATGACACTAAATTATCTGGTGGTGAGGCTCCAGTAATGCTGGAGCCTTGGGGAATACGGAGGACCCCTTCATTGCCACCATTCTCAAGTCCACTCTGACCCGAAGTGGTAGCACCAGATAGTGTCCTATCAATGGGTCAATAAGAACTAAACAGTGTAATTTCGCTAAACTGAATTGCTTAAAACTGTTTTTACATTTAGCTGTGAGTTTAAACTGCATACTCAGGCTAAACTAAATTGTTTGAAATAGAACTGTTTTGACATTTATCTGTGTGTAAACAAAAAACTATACTTATACAAAACTGTGGAAAAAGAAATGAGTTAGAGTGTTACTTACGTCTTGCGGGCTCCGTTTCGGGGGATATATTGGCAGACATGAATGTCTATCTGCTTCTGATATTTATGGTCAGAGTTGAGAGTAGGAGGGATGAGAGTGAGAGGTGATTACAACCTATATATTCAGGTTCAGTCACCTCTTCCTTGTCATTCTAAATCGTGTTACCAAAGAGACCTGACCGTTATTTTTCTAATCCAAAAAATTGGGATAGTCCTGTTACCAGACCTTGTTGGGCGGGTCGCTTAAAGAGCAATTCTTTTTTGCAATCCCGATTGCTGCCTGCACTTTAAGTATCGCCCTGCTACAATTTTTTTTTCAGACATTTATCTGTGTGTAAACATAAAACTATACTTATACAAAAGTGAATTGTTTGAAACTTATCGAAATGACTATTCGGCGTTAAATAACCCGAAAATGGTTGATACACCGTAGAACAAAACAACCAACCAGCCAATTTTAAATGTTGACTTTGAAATAAGGGTTATAAAAACTTTTAGCGGGTGGTTTGGTTTCCAACCTTCGTAGGTTATTTAATGCTAAAGCCTTCCTTCAAGAAGAACAGTATTGGTGCTATTTAACCCATAGCTGGGAGGATAAGAGGGTTCATACATTTCCTAAGGGTATTTGTCCTAAAAGTGAACGGAATAACGTGACGAGAGTTTGAACTGGCTTTCTACGATTCCTCAATCCATCGATTGAACCATTACACCACGAGGACACCCCACACCTTGTGACGGTCATACCTTTTGCGCTAATTATAATTATCATAATTATTATTATTATTATTATTTACTCCTTTGGAGTTTTTCACATCAGCGTTAGCTGATGGTCTTTCACAGGAGTTTGAGTGACAGCAAGTCTCCTCAAGTCTCCAGGACTCTTCTCAGTATTCTGGCCGTTCTCAATAAGGTAGTAGTTTGGATGGTCTCCACTCGTCCGCCAACCTCCAAGTCCTCCAGTCCCTTTAATAATCCTTTTGTTACTATTCCAAACGCACCAATAACAGTTAGTATAATTGTCACCGTCATGTTCCATAGTCTTTTCAATTCCCTTGCAAGGTCGAGGTACTTATTCTTCTTTTCACATTCTTTCAGTTTTACTCTGTGGTCAGCCTGGACAGCAAAGTCGACAATTTTGCAAGTTCTCTTTTTTTTGTTGATTATTATAAGGTCCGGTCTTCTGGCCGAGATCAGGTAATCCGTCTGTATGTCAAAGTCCCATAGAAGTTTATGTGTGTTATTTTCTATGACAGACGCTGGGTTGTGCATATACTGTTTGTTCGTATGGTCAAATTTCAATTTCTTGCACATCTCCCGGTGGATCACCTTGCCGACCCAGACATGTCTAGTCTTATATTCCTTCCGCGCTAATTTGCTGCATTCGCTTATTATGTGATTGCTAGTTTCATCTTTGTCACCGTATAGCCCACATTTGCTATTTTGTTGCGTCTTATCTGTTTTCGTTTTTTTTATGATTGGTTCTTACAGCGTTGTTTTGTGCTGCTATTAGGAGAGATTCTGTTTCTCTCTTAAGGTTTCCTTTTCTTAGCCATATCGAGGTTTTGATTCCATAATGACTTTTTATTAAAATTTTGCTTCATTTTCACTCGAAGGTACATGGACTCTCTCTCTCTCTATATATATATATATATATATATATATATATATATATCTCTGAGTGAATAGTGAAGCAGATTGGGCGCTCTAGCCTTGTAGATAGACAAACCGGTCTGAATTCAAACCACCCACCAACGTGTCAGGGTGGCAAAGTCACTTACTACATTGGGTCAGCTCCGGAACTGTTTCTTGTAACTTGTAATATGTACCCCTTGTATAACCTGTCACATGTTACTAGGAGAAGAGATAAGTACCACCAACTCTCGTTATCAGTACTCATATAATTCTTTGCTGATGTCTCACACATAAGAGGTTATCGGAATGTTGGGGGTTGTATCTGCTACATATCTGGTTGATAACATCTGTTTTGACATGAAGTGTAGGTTAGTCTAAACAAAAATCCGTTCACACAAACCCCTGGCGCCAATAGTCCGGGAGATCTGGGTTCAATCCCAGGTCGCGTCATACCAAAGACTTTAAAAATGGTACTTGATACCGACTTGCTTAACACTCAGCAATATAAGGTACGTATGAAGGGTAAAGTGGAGCAATCCTTGGAAAGAAGTAGCACCCTCCCCTACACTTCGGTGTAGTAGCTATTGAAAAGGGAGCCTTCTGGTCGCCCTCGACTAAAGGGAGACAACTTTACTTTACGTACTATCGCCTAAAAACCTTTGTGCATAATTTAATACCAGATCCTAGGGATATTAGATTTGTAAACAAATAGGTTTTAGATAACTTTATTTCAAAGTTTGCATACAGCTAAATAGTTTCAATTATTGCTTTTGAGTGATCGTTCTGATGTGGAAAAATATTGTTATGTAGCTGAAACTGTTCTCTATCTAACGGTGGTATTGTGTTTCTTGCATTAACTGTAGTTTTCGTGGTAACAAATAAGAGTTCGAACTCTCTCTCTCTCTCTCTCTCTCTCTCTCTCTCTCTCTCTCTCTGAGTGAATAGTGAAGCAGATTGGGCGCTCTAGCCTTGTAGATAGACAAACCGGTCTGAATTCAAACCACCCACCAACGTGTCAGGGTGGCAAAGTCACTTACTACATTGGGTCAACTCCGGTACTGTTTCTTGTAACTTGTAATATGTACCCCTTGTATAACCTGTCACATGTTACTAGGAGAAGAGATAACGGTGTTTTTGTGTTTCTTGTATTACCTGCAGTTTTCGTGGTAACAAATAGGAGTTCGAACTCCAGTCGCGCTATCACATTCACTTTTGGTTTGATACCCTTAAAGAAGGCATGAACCCTCTTATTTCCCACCTTCAACTATGGGTTAAATTGTACCACTTCTGTTCTTCTTTGGCATTATATAAATCACGGAGGTTGATATACCATTAAAGGAAGAAGAAGAAGAAGAAGAAGAAGAAGAAGAAGAAGAAGAAGAAGAAGAAGAAGAAGAAGAAGAAGAAGAAGAAGAGCATTTAGCGAAACTGAAAGAAAATTTTATGCAAAATTATGCAAAAATAATGTTAATAGTACAAAAAGAGTATAAGATTAGACACGACTGGGTGGAGGAAGTAGATCCAGTGGGAATTGTCCAAGAAACTGAAATTTGACAATGATACCAAATGTTATTTGCACAAACCAGAAGGAGACGGATAAAATTCTCAGTGATTTTGAGATTTCCAACAGATAAGCCTAATCCTGACGAGAAGACCAGACCGATTGATAATTTACCAAAAAAAAAAAAAAAAAGAAAAAAAAGAAAGATAACTTGTCATGTTGTGAACTTTGTCGTCTCAGCGATAAAATAACCAAGTTCTTAGACCTTGCCAAAGAACTATAGAAGTTAAACCCACGAGTTGCCCGTGGTGCAATGGTTATCGTCATAGGAAATGGACACGGTGACACGAGTTCAAATCCAAGAGAAGACTGATTGCATTTCACATAGCACTAATACCCTTGGGAAAGGTGTGAATACTATTATTTCCATCCAGCTATGGGTAAATAGTAAGACAGACTGGGTTCTTCAGCCTTGGTGAGGCAACTAGTCTAGGAGAAGGAAAACTCTGTTAAACTCCGCTTAAAACAATTGACCTTGTGTCATATCCTACTCGAGCGGAGGGGTTGGTAAATATGGTAAACAAACGAGGAAAGAGAAATTTTATTAACCAGAATTGGAGAAGCTCCGACCAATTTGGATTGTGGAAGAACAGAGATGTAGATTGCAAATGCGCAGGTTGGTCGAAATGGATTTTTGAAATGAAATATAGATCAATAATATGTTATTTTGATGAGAAAGAATTTGATAAAACGTATTATTGGATGAGAAAGGAAAGAAGATATGTTGCTTTTTTTTAAAATTTTGACAGATTATTGTGTTTACGAAATAGCGGACGGCGAAATCAACGGTAGCTTTAACCCGAGAAGCCAGTGGCTGTCAATCATTAAAGTCGGTTGAGTACAGAAAACCCCGTGTTTGAAATAATTTTTTAAAATTTGAATGTGGAAATTTCTTTTTGCAAGCATTTCTGATCCAGCAGCGGTTGTGTCGATACTGCTATATGGATGCACTACATGGACGCTAACTAAACGGCTGGAGAAAAAACTAGACGGAAATTACACAAGAATGTTGAGAGCAGTATTGAACAAGTCCTGGCGACAACACCCCACGAGACACCAACTATACGGACACTTGCCCCCCATCACGAAAACTATACAAGTTAGACGAACCAGACACGCAGGACACTGCTGGAGAAGCAAGGACGAGCTCATAAGCGATGTACCCCTGTGGACCCCCATATATGGATGTGCAAAAGCAGGACGACCAGCACGAACTTACATACAGCAACTATGTGAGGACACAGGATGTAAACCTGAAGACCTGCCGGAGGCGATGAATGATAGGGAGAAGTGGCGAGAGAGGGTCAGGGATATCCGTGCTGGCGGCACGACATGATGATGATGATGATGATAAAACTGGTAGTAATTCTAAACTCTGGGAAAACACCCTTTCTCGGTGATGGTGAAAGGGAATTAAACACCAACCCGCTGCAGCAGATCGAAGAAGCGGAATTACATATTGAAACCCAAATTAGGAGAAAATTCATATTGTTAATAGCTTCTACTGCCTCCACCCAAAAGTGAGAAAAAATTCATATATACGATACTTAGAGAGTCTAGCGGGAGACCAGCAGATGGCAGCTACTAGACTTCCCGTTGCTCTCGGCTCCGGCCTTGCATTAGACTGCCTTGGGTTGGAGAAGCAGAGAAAATACAGAGATAATATGACGCTTTGAGAGAAACAGAGAAAAGCCTGTGATAATGTGACACTTTGAAAGAGGATGAGAAACTAAGATGACCCTAAACCAGAGCCGTGAAAGTAGAAAAGCATAGTGAAGAAGACTAAGATAATACGATGCTTTGAGTTGAGAGAACCCTGTGAGAGACTGCCCAGAGTAGGGAAGTCAACTAAAGCCTGCAAGACCCACGGAGATAGAGAAGCGAAGAGAGATGGAGATAATATGACACTTCGAGAGGGCCTTGTACCAGACTGCTCTGGATATTGTAAGCGAAGAAAGCTAAGATACTATGACACTTTGAAAGAAGTGAAGAAAACTTAAGATAATATGACACTTCGTGAACCAATACATTTTGAGATAACCTTGCACCAGACTCGTTATAGGAAAGAAGCGAGTAAAAATTAACATAAAATGCTACTTGAAATCACCTTGTACCTGACAATCAAGAAACCGATAGAAACTCAGAACTAAAGACTGAGAAAGGCAAACATAACCGCCATTTAAGATTGCCTTATGCCAGACTACAGTAAAACTTAAGCGATAAATTGAAGGGAGTCTTGTGTCTCATTTTGAATGCCAATAAACTGACTGACTGTGGATTTGTGAACCTGGGTTTCTGACTAAAGCTTTCCCCTACTGGGAAAGATGAATTCATGTACCATTTTTAAAGACCCCCCTTTTTTTTTACTAAATATCATTATTGTTACAAACCATGTTTTATTCTTTGTTTAGTGGCGTCGACTGTCTTTTTGCTTTCTTAATGATGCGGTCTCATCTGTCTACTCGTCGATCGGCGACTCCGACTAGCAACTGACCTGCTGTCTGGATCAAAATCACAATGTAGGCAGATAGCGAATTAGTCATGTCATACGAATACATAAACAACCAGCGGAACGGTCAACAGATTGAAAGCTGAATTACCCCCGTGTTTGGTTAGGGCGGTTGTATTGCGATAGTGGAAGATGAGAGTAACGGTGACACCAACTGTGATTGGTGCTCTTGATACAGTTCCGAAAATCTTGGAAAATGGGTTGGAACGGTTGATTAGAGGAGGACGAATCGAAGCCATCCAAACTGCAGCATTGTTGAGATCGGCCAGAATACTGAGAAGAGTCCTGGAGATTTGAGGAGACTTGCTGTCTCTCAGACTCTTGGGAAAGACCATAAGCTAACGCTGATGTGAAGAACTCATAAGAAGTGAAATAATAACATGGGACTTTGACTACAGACAGATCACCTAATCTCGGCCAGAAGAACAGACCTTATAATAATCAACAAAAAAAAAGAGAATTCGCAAAATTGTCGACTTTGTGGTCCCGGCAGAATAAAACTGAAAGACTATGAAAAGAAGGATGAATACCACGACCTTGCTAGAGAATTGAAAAAACGATGAAACATAAAGGTGACAATCATACCAATTGTGATTGGTGCTTTTGATACAGTAACTAAAGGATTATTAAAGGGACTGGAGGACTTGGAAGTTGGCGGCCGAGTGGAGACATCCAAACGACAGCTTTATTGAGAACAGCCAGAATACTAAAAAGAGTCCTGGAGACTTGAGGAGACTTGCTGTCACTCAAACTCCAGTTAAAGACCAAAAGCTAATGCTGATGTGTAAAACTCTAAAGGAGTAAATAATAATAGTAGTAATAATAATAACAGTAAATTGAAATTTGACCGTACGAACAAATGGTATGTGCACAATCCAAAATCCATCCCGGACAATCAGATGCTCAAATTCTCTGGGGTTTTAAGATTCAAACAAATCACCTAACCCCAGCCAGAAGACCAGACTTCGAGATCGTCAAGAGAAGAAAAAGAAGAGAACCTGCCGAACATTGGACTTTGTCGTCTCTGTGACCACAGAGTTAAAATCAAAGAAACCGAAGAGAGAGAGAGAGAGAGAGAGAGAGAGAGAGAGAGAGAGAGAGAGAGAGAGAGAGAAAGAGAGATGTACTTGGACCTTGCCAGAGAACAAAAAAAATGGAACGTGTAGGTGACGGTGATACCTTTTGTAGTTGGTGTGCTCGGAACAGTCCCCAAACGGACTGGAAGACTAAAAAATCAGAAGACAAGTGGAGACCATCCAGTCTACAGCATTATCAAGATCGGCTAGAATACCGAGAAGAGTCCTGGAGACTTGAGCAAACTTGCTGTCACTCAAACTCCAGTGAGAAACCATCCACCAACACTGAAAAAAATTCGTATAATAACAATAACAAGCGTTCCATAAAGAAAGTCATAAAATGGGGGGTTTTACTTTCGGGGTGCTCCTAGCAGTTTTATGAGCATGTGTGTACATCTTTGATAAGAAAACGTGAGGAGGAATATGAACCTTTTAGTGAGGAATCACTTGTCCGCTAAGAAGAGCCTGTTGAAGATATTATATTCATTTTCTCAACTGTTTGCTCTAAAGCTTTAAACCAGCTTTTCTTTTCCTATCAACGTGCCGTCTATTACAAACGCCTATTACAACAAAACATCAAAACAGAAAGCTGCTTTTCATGTTCACATTACTAAGAGTTCTAAGATATGCACATCCCTTCTGAGCCAATCATACACGCAGGCGCACAGGCAAGTTCTATCTATATTCAAGATACTTGTTTCTTCATTCGGGTTCTTGAATAATAGACGAGGATTGATATGGAAATAAATATGTCGTGAAAACCAAATTTTGGTGAAATATCTGTTTATCTTTCTATTTATTTATATAAAATAATAGCAATATATCTATCATAATATGATAATGTAGTACGAACGAAAAAAAAAAAAGGGACCCTGTTTATAAATCGATTGATTTTAACGGCATATCAAGCCGTTAAGGTTTATTTTATACCTAGAGATTTGGGAATCGCGTTCATTGTACGTTCATGTTTACAATTTTTTATTTTGTATTTTTCGCATGAATTTTTTCTCCTTTTTTTTTTTTTTTTTTTTTACACACAGCCATATCAAATAGAATTTTTTTTACTTTTTTTGCACACAGTCATATCAAATACAATTTTTGTCTTTTCTGCACACGGCCATATCAATTAATTTGTTTTTTCTTTTTCGTACGCGTCCATATCAAATACAAATAAGTTTTGAACGGAACAGTTTGATCCGTAGATGTCACCCTAAAAAGTAATACTTCCGCTCCTGGTCTGAGTGGACCTGGTAGTAATGGGAATAAAGTGGAACTCCACATTCCCCCGATCTAAAGAAATATGAGCCTCACCAACAGACGCCTTTTTTCTGCAGGAGGAGAAATTGAGCATATTCTAAGCCCGACCGACAAGGCAATTTCACCAGTTTAGAATTAAAATAAATAAATAAATAAAAGTAAAAGCCAATTTTTAAAAGCTCACAAAAAATCGGTAAATTAAATTTTCGGTTATGAAATAAAACAAGATGAAGTTAATTTTAAATCTGAGTTTAGTTTGCGCAGATGAATAAAATAGAATCAAACTTACTCTATTGTTCTGTCAACGCCATCTTTGGGTAAATATTATGGCAGACCTGACCGATAAAATGAAACACAGTTTCTTCCAAGCAGCGGTCGTGTCGATACTGCTATATGGGTGCACTACTTGGACGCTAACTAAACGGCTGGAGAAGAAGCTGGACGGCAATTACACAAGAATGTTGCGAGCAATATTAAACAAGCCCTGGCAGCAACTATATGAAGACCTGCCAGAGGCGATGAACGATAGGGAGAAGTGGCGAGAAAGGGTCAGAGATATCCGTGCTAGCGGCACGACATCATGATGATGATGATGATGATGGATACTTTAAACGTGCTTCGGTAACCAGTCTATGAGAAGGAAAACTGGATTCAAACCAGCTTTACTCTGCTTTAAAATGACCTTGTGTCAATTCCTAGCCATGATGTTTTTTTTTTTTTTTTTTTTTTTTGGTTTAATTGCGTATTAGCCTTCATTACTTACTTAATACCAAAGCAGAAGAACAGTAATGGTACAATTTAGGTTGGTTGTGTTTTATGGCATATCAACCACTGTAAGTTATTTAATGCTGAATCCTCTTTATAGAGACTTATCAAATATATATATATCATTTGGTTTGGTTGTTTGGTATGGCATATCAACTATTGTGGGTTATTTAATGACAAATCCTTTTTTATACATATATATTAAATATATATGATTTGGTTAGGTTGGGTTTTAAGGCATATCAACCATTGTTGTTATTTAATGCCAAATCCTCTTTATACATATATATTAGATATATATGATTTGTTTCGGTCGGCTTGTATGGCATATCATCCATTGTTGGTTATTTAGTGCCAAATCCTCTTTATACTTATATAACAAATATATATGATTTAGTTTGGTTGTGTTTTATGGCATATCAACTATTGCAGGTTATCATAATTGTTCCTTACTTAAAATTATTAAACAAATCTTCTTTATTTATATATATTAAATATATATGATTTGGTTTGGTTTTGTGGCATATCAACCATAAATGGCATAAATATTCCTTTTTTTTTATTCTATCTGTTCCCAAAAACACCCCTAAATAATTATATTTGATAATATAAGAATAAATAAAATGAAAAAATAAAATAAAAGTAAATAAAATGAAAATAAATAAATAAAATTTTCTTTTTTTATGAATTAAATAATTCAAATATATATATTCTTTTTTAATTGATGATATTTAAGAGAATCATTCTTACAATTTTCAAGAAGATTTCACATTGGAAGAATACATCTTCATTAAACACACACACACACACACAAACACACACACACACACACACACATATATATATATATATATATATATATATATATATATATATATATATATATATAAACAAAGTATTCAGAGGATGATTTCCTCTGAATAGCTTTTTCCATATTTGTGCATTCATACCCACCCATACCAACACACTCAATCGTACACACACACACACATATATGTATATATATATAGTTTTATTTTATAATATATATGATATATAACATGAAATATCAATATAATATTATATCATTATATAAGTATATACTCCACCAAATTTTGGTTTGGCTTCTTTCTTTAATGGCATATCAACTTTTGTAGGTTATTTAATGCCAAAGCTATTCTCCTAGAAGAACAGTAATGGTACTATTTAACCCATAGCTGGGAGGATAATGGGGTTCATACCTTTCCCAAGGCTATTTGCCCGAAAGCGAATGTAATAGCGCGACTGGAGTACGAACTCGCTTACTACGATTCCGCAGTCCATCGCTTTAACCATTACACCACGAGGACACCCCACCCAAATTTTGGGTTTCGCATCATAATTTTAACTGTTCTGTTCAGCAAACGTTATCTATATCATATCTATAAACTTTTATGCTATATATATATATATATATATATATATATATATATATATAATATTATATATATATATATAATATATATATATATATATATATATACTTAAGAAAAACATAAAATAAAAATATAAAAATAAATTTATTTCCATCCTGAAAAAACTAGAATAGACACAGAAAAGTGGGAGGGGATAGAAGAGGGATGAAGAGTTATCTCCTCATTAAGCCCACTTCCGATTCAAATTTTAATTTTGGTTAGAAATGTAGTAGTTTTTTTTTTTTAATTTTTGATTATTTTTATTTTTATTTTTTTTAAATAATTAAAAAAAAAAACTACTACATTTCTAACCGAAATTAAAATCCCCTCCCACTTTTCTATGTCTTTTAAGTTTTTTTATCTAAAAGATCTGAAGAAGTCCTGTTAATTTTTTTTCGTGTTTTGGAAATTTCAAAAATGCGTAACAGGATGGAAATAAATTTATAATCCTATGTGACCGGTTTTGTTGTTTTTCTTAAAGAATTTATTGCTCTGTATTATTGTTACGTTGAGCTCTTTACCAGGAAAATTTAAATATTCACTCATGAATAATTTCTTGTCCTGATGGAATTACTCCTAACTCCGGTTTAACTGGACCAAAGAATACTATATATATATATATATATATAGGGTGGAACGATAAAATCATCGCCCTAGAAAAGACGACATGATTCCATTTCCGTTTAATGAAAACCGGTTTTCTTTTTTTGTTGTAGACCATCAACTAGTTTGCCAGTTGTGTACAAATCCCAAGAGCGATAGGAGCCTTCTATCATGTCTGAAAGTGACACAATGTTTAACGAGCGAGATCAGAGATGCGCCGCTGTACAACTCATGCACTCTACCGATCCAAGTTATGACAACAGGACCATTGCCAGCATCCTCAAAATGCAAATCTTGATTGCCACGAATAACAGGGACGTGCCCAGGGTGATGAAAATAAAGTTTCTGGCAACGGTTATGGTCTTTGGTGTGGTTTCAAGTGAGGGCCACATCATGCCACCTCACAGCTTCGAAGTCAGCTTGAAAGTCAACACCAAAGTGTACCTGGATGTGCTGAAGAGTGTGGTGATCCCCTGGTGCATTCAGGTGACCGGTGGCAGACTCTGGGTGTGGCAGCAGGACTCGTCGCCAGCCACAAGTCCAAAGAGACCCAGTCTTGGCTTCAGAAGGAGTGCAACGACTGAACCCGTCGGACTACTTCGTTTGGTCATAAGTCGAGAACATCACCAACATGACCTCCCACAACACCAAAGTCAGCCTGATCGCCGCCATCCGCCGAGTATTCGCCGAGCTCCCGCCAGCGCTTGTGGAAAAGGCATGCTCCCAGTTCCGAATCCGTATCGAGGTGGTGATTGAGGCTGAAGGCGGCTACATTAAATATATCAGCTCTACAACATAATCAAGTTACCTGAATTGATTTTTTCAATAAAAATAAAATAAAGCCGTAGGGTTGTATTCTTTAGGACGACAATTGTATCGTTCGACACTATATATATATATATATATATATATATTATATATATATGTTCTATTACCCAGACGGCTGAAGCTGTAGAACATGCCGACTGCACCTCAACAGAGAGGTAAGAACACCCCCACCAAATAAGTGTTCTGGATACGACACTAAACAATGAGGTTCCAGTGATGCTGGATCTTTGGAGAATGAGGAAAACCCCTTCATTGCCATTGCTCCCGGGTCCAATCTGGCCCGGAGTGATAACACCTGATAGGGTCAAATAGAACTAACTGCATACCTATGCTAAACTGAATTGTTTGAATTAGAACTGTTAGACTAAACTGAATATCTTGAAATAATGTTTTTCACAATTAAACTGTACTTACATTTAAACTGCGTGCCTTTGCTTAACTGAATTGTTTAAAATGAAACTATTTTTGATATTGAAACTGTACTTATTCCAAACTGAATTAGCTGAATTAAAACTGTTTGAATAAACTGAATAGCTTGAAACAGAAATGTTTTTGACTATTAAACTGTGAACTCACGCTAAACTGAATTGTTTGAAACAGAACTGAATATTTACGTAAAAATGGATTTGGCGTTAAATAACCTAAAAAGGTTGATATGCCATAAAACCCAACCAACCAACCAACTATACACATGTTGTATAACGCTTTTAAAAAGAACTTATATATCTTTTTTTTAGGTGCCTGTGGTGTTATAGTTATCGTCATAGGAAATGGATACGGTGACAAGAGTTCAAATCCTGGACGAGACTGATTGCATTTCACATAGCACTAATACCCTTGGGAAAGGTATGAATCCAATTATTCTCCCTCCAGCGATGGGTAAATAGTAGGGCAGACTGTTTTCTTCAGTTTTGATGAGGCAACAAGTCTAGAAGAAGGAAAACTCTAAATTCAAACCTGTTAAACTCCGCTTAAAAATTGACTTTGTGTCATATCCTGCCCCAGTGGAGGGGTTGGTAAATACGTATATATCTTTTTCTCTCGGTAGCCCTATATATAGGCCTTGCTTGATATTTGAGCAACCCCCTTCTCCTTACTTTATTTCACCTCAATTCTTTCATCAGTCGTCCTTTTTTAACAGAGCAAATTGGGGCGACGGAGTCTAGCCTGCTAGAAACACTATTCGGCGTAGATTTTAGAAGATTGTGGCATTACGCTGATAAATGTTTTTATTATTCGAAATAATGAAAAATGGGAAAAGTGTAATGTTTTTCTAAAAAAACAGAGATGCTGTTTTATTTCAATAAAGCAGTGGGGATTTTAGAAGAATTAAATCAGTGCATTTTTTAAATATGTATATATATATATATATATATGTGTGTGTGTGTGTGTGTGTGTGTGTGTGTGTAATATATTATCGCCACGTGAAAGAAAGAGCGAATTATTGTTTAATTTTTGGCTAACAGAAAAATTACAAAAACATTGAAATAGATTTTTCTAACCAGAGAAAGAAAGAAAGAAGAGAAATTTAAAGTCGGAGAATCACAAACCAAAACAATAAGCTGAAGAGTAAGTGAGGCTACGGAAGAGTCAGCCTAATGCAAACTGGGGAAAAAAGCAAACTTTAAGAAATGGAAAATTTTGATCTGAATTTGGAAGTATGTAAATTATGATGACGTATGAATCACGTGGGGAGAAAAGGGCGTCCCTTGCAGAGAAATGGTTAAAAAGAAACGTGATGAGAGAGGAGGGAGGCAAAGCCCTATTGTAGCAGTCGGACCAGAAGCTGTATGGAGGCGACAAACCTCCTCCCCTCTAGTGGTAGGCACTGAGATTCACTGTTGGGGTTGCAGAGATCAACAGTGAATGAAATAAAATTGTTGAAGATTAATAAACAGCCGTTGATGATATACGCCCACTTGAAAACAGAATAAACAATTATATAAACCGGATTTTTGCGGGCAGTTAGCAGTGCGGCGAGAGATCTTGGCGGAGTTGACTTGAAGCAGAAAGGACTCCTGTAGAAAAAGCCTTGCACCAGACTCGGAGATAACCAGATCCTCTCCGTTGTTTCAACAAGCGGAAGATAAGGCATTGAGAATACGTAGTGAGTCTAAGGGAGGACGACTGACCGTTGACTTATGCTGACCGTGTACTTAGACGGACCGCCGCAAGAGAAGGGCTAGATTCCGAGACATTCTGCTTCGTATTCTGGGGAAATGGAACATTGAAATAACAACAATTATTTCGTGATTGTTCGTGGTTCTTTTCTGACTAAAGACATTATTATCTTATTATTCAACTTCGTGTTTATTCGTTCCCTGGACTTAAAACTTATTTTTATTTTTTTTAATTATTGAATGATCAGCCGGCCCGGTTATTTCGGCTTTCGGCGTAAATACTGGATCCAGTTGTTTGGATCTAAAGTTCGCAACGTGGGCAGACGTCTGGTTCAGCTGAGATTTGATTTCCCACCTGGTAAGGTCAGACGTCGAGTGGTCGAGTGAACGGCTGGGTGAACGCCACGAGTGGCCCTGATGTCTCTTTCGCGACGCCATCTTTACCGTTGTTTGTTGTCTTCTGTTTTTATATCCGTTTGTTCTAAATTATCTGCTAAGATGGTGATTGGTTGATTGTTTGGTTTTTATGGAATATCAACCTTTTTTGGTTATTTAACGCCAAATCTATTTTTATGAAACTAATTCTATTTCAAACAATTCAGTTTAGCTCAAATACACAGTTTAAATGTAAGTACAGTTTAATTGTGAAAAACATTTCTAATACAGGCTATTCAGTTTAGTCAAGCAGTTCTAATTCAGCTAATTCAGTTTAGTATAAGTACAGATTTTGTTTACACACACTTAAATGTAAAAAAAACAGTTCTTTTTTAAACAATCTAGCTTCGTGTAAGTACAGTTTTAATGTCAAAAATAAGTTCCATTTCAAATAATTCAGTTTAGCATAAGCACGCAATTTAAATGTAAGCACACATTTTATCTTTTAGTTAAACAGTTCTAATTCAGATAATTCAGTTTAGTATAAGTACAGGTTTCGTTTGCACACAGTTAAATGTCAAAACAGTTCTATATTAAACAAATCAGTTTAGTGTAAGTACATTTTCAATGTCAAAAACAGTTCCATTTAAAAGAATTCAGTTTAGCATAAGCACACAGTCTAAATGTAGGTACACAGTTTAAAAATCATTTCTATTTCAAGCAATTCAATTCAGACAAACAGTTCTAATTCAAACAATTCAGATTCAAACAATGCTATTAGTTCTATTTAACTCATAGATCAGGTGTTACCATTCCTGGCCAGAGTGGACCTGGGAGCAATGGCAATGAAGGGTAACTCCGCATTCCCCAAAGCTCCAGCATCACTGGAACCTCACCATCAGATTGTTTAGTATCATATCCGAGACACTCATTGGGGGACTTGCCCCTCGGCAGAGGTGCAGTGAGCAATAAGATGGTGAATGGCAACGCTACCACCTTTTCATGTGCACGTAACATTTAAATATTTCTAGGCGATTTTTCTTTTCATTGTCCGCTGTGACCTAAATGGAGAATAAGGGATCAAGATGGAGCTTTAATCCTCTGATGTGTAGAGTTTCTGGGGTAATAGAATACACCGACTACATTTCTCGCTACGAATGTTCTGGATATGACACAAAACCATCTGCTGGTGAGGTTACAGTCCTAGAGCTTTGGGGAATATAGAGTATCCCTTCACTGCTATTACTCCCTGGTCATTTTTTTTCTTTTGGTTTGGTATAATGGCATATCAACCTTTGTAGGTTATTTAATGCCAAAGCTATTCTCATAGAAGAACAGCAGTGGTACTATTTAACCCATAGCTGGGAGGATAAGGGGGTTCATATCTTTCCCAAGGGTATTTGTCCGTAAGTGAACGTAATAGCGCGACTGGAGTTCGAACTTGCTTACTACGATTCCGCAGTCCACCGCTTCAACCATTACACCACGCGGACACCCCCCTCCCAGGTCAAGAGGATCTGTTTTGGCAGACTACTGTCCTCAAATCTCTCCAAGTGACCAGCCGATCTTAGGTTGAGTCGGGCGAATATATTGTTCATGCCAGAGAGTTTAGATTTCTCCAGGATGAACTTATTTGGGATATTCTGCCACCACTTAACATTTTGCACAAGCAACGCGTCATATAGACATGAAGTCGTTTGGCTTCTGTTTTGTATACCATTCAAGGTTCTGTGCCGTACAAGAGGGTTGAGAGAATTATGGCATGGTATAGGGCACGTTTAGTTTTTATTGAGAGGTCTTTGTTTTATTTTATTTTTCTCCTTGACATTTAATGAATAGCACCAAAAGATTTTGTCGATGACGTAATCGAGAAGTTTACGAATTGATCCATCGAAAAATTGAAAAAAAAATTAGATAAAAATATATTTGCATTTATCGGAACTTTGATATATATATATATATATATATTAGATTAGTGAGATATATTATTGATTTGTCTTCAAATTGAGTCCTTAGCCTTGCCCAGTCGGCTAGGACTGTAGAATACACTGACTGCATCTCTGTAGAGGGATAAGACCCCACCAACGAGTGTTGCTCAGTCGGCTGGGGCTGTAGAATACAACGACTGCATCTCTGCACTAAGTTGTAGGACCTGTTTGGGTCCCATCTATGAGTCAAATAGAACTGTTAAATTTTGAAACAATTTATCTGTGTACAGGGTGTCTCAAAATAGATGCAACCCATTAATATGATAATTTATATTGCACCAACTCATCTTTCATCTGAGTCTTAAAAAGCCATAATATCACTTCAGAAAGGTCAAACCAGATGACAAGTGCAGAAATTGATTGACTTTATCTTACAGTGCCCATGAAAGACCAATTTCATGGGAACGTCTTCAGAGGGACTTTTTCGGACTCCTTCCGACAGAATCTCTCACCGTATCCACATTGTCAGGACATCTTGCAGTCAACTTCCTGTAAGATCTGGTATTTTCGGCCTTCTTGTTGAGGTTGTATATTGACTTTGTAGCTTGAAATTTGGGTTCCCAACGATAAATTTGGCTTTTCTGGGGATAATTGTTAACGTTAAAATTGCGAGATTCTGCTCGCTCTTTTGAATGATTTTCTCTCCAAATAAGTGTGTGACGCAAAATATTTTTTCCTTTCTTGTCCAACTATTAATCTATAACAATTATTAACCCTAGATGACAATAATCGAGGATTAATAATTGTTATAGTACACTGTTTTGTATTCTGAAATTAAAAAAAAAAAAGAATGCAGTATTATTATTAGTAGAGTCACCATTTATATCGAGAAAACCTATTCAAACAAACAACGTTAACTGAACTATTAATATTACATAGCAATGCCTGAAACAATTTAATTGAGTGTAAATAGAATTATTAGTGTTATGTTTTTAGGATGACACTAAACCGTATCTAATAGTGAAGATCCAGTCTTGAAACTTTGGGGAATCGGAAGTGCCTCTTCATTGCCATTGCTCCCAGGTCCACTCTGACCCGGTGTTATAGTACCTGTTAGGATCCTTTATATGAATTAGATGAAAGACAGTGGTTTCAAGCTGACAAAGGAAAGAAGCAGAAGATACCCCGCACAAACGATTACGGATGCGGACTACGCCGATGACATAGTGCTTCTGGCAAATATATCCGTCCATGCCGAAACCCTGTTACATAGTCTGAAACGAGCAGCTTCAGGCATAGGCTTCCATGTCAACGCACACAAGACGGAATACACATGCTTTAATCAAAGAGGTGACATCTCCACACTAAATGGTAGTTCTCTGAAACTGGTGGTCAACTACCGAGGAAGCAGTGTCTCATCAACCGAGACTGACGTCAACATGTGACTAGCAAAGGCATGGAGAGCAATCGGTCATATGGAAGTCAGACCTGACCGATAAGATAAAACGCAGTTTTTTTCCCAGCGGTGGTTGTGTCGATACTGCTATATGGATGTACTACTAGGATGTTAACTAAACGTATAAAGAAAAAGCTTAACGGCAATTACACAAGAATGCTGTATTGAGCAAGTCATGGAGGCAATACCCCACGAAACAGCAGCTATACGGCCACCTACCACCCATCACGAAAACTATCCAAGTTAGACGAACCAGACATGCGGGACTCTGCTAGAGAAGTAAGGACGAGCTCATAAGCGACAATTTCCTGTGGATCACTTCACATGGACGAGCACAGGCAGGACAACCAGCAAGAACCTACACACAACAGCTCTGCGCCGATACAGTATGAAGCCTTGGAGACCTACCGGATGGACGATAAAGAATGGTGGCAGGAGAGGGTCAGGGAAATCCGTGCTAGAGGCGCGACATGATGATGATGATGATGAAGGGAGGAAAAAACTTTGACAAAAAAGCCAGACGTGTGGCAACCTGTGAAGACGGATTCACGCGCCTTCACGTACTTCCGGCTAGTCACTGCAACCACTGAGATGCTGATTTCGCCTTGGGCCATCCTTGCCAGCCCATTACCTTCTGAGAGGCAGAGAAAGGTGTACAAGCAACTGGCAAACCCTTGTGAACCTAAATAAAACTTCGACAGCTTCCCCTACGAAACATGTACCCCAACGAAGAAAAATATCTATACTGGCAAGGTGTCATCCTGAATAAAAAGGTCCAACAAACCTACAACCGCAATCTAGCACCATAGAATATTAAAATGATTCTGAACAAACCCACATAAACAGACCAGAAAAGAGGAGCTCCAAAAATACTGACTGAGGTCAGATTCGCTGAAAGAGGCAGCTATCAGAGATGAGACAATCTACTCTTTCTACTGGAACAGGAAAACTTCGACCGACAGAAGTGAATCTGGTGTGGCTTTTGCAGCTAAGAATGGCCCTCTGCAAAGTATGTCTCAGGATCCCAAACCAGTAACTGACATTAAGGGTTTTCGGACTATTGTTTTCATCTTTATTATTATTTCCACAACGTTTCGGCCGATATGTCCTCTGACCTTCTTCAGGTATTTGTCGAACTCGGGAATCTACACGGAACATCGAACTACGTCCTATATCTATAAGGAGGTAGCCTGTTTTTATTCCGTTAGCCATATCCGGGTACAAGTGTTAAGAATTTCTGCATTGTTACTCGCCTGCAGTCAGGATTGAACCTGCAACCTCCAGATGATTGTCTCCTTAAAAGCTTAGGGAACCAACTAGTTCGACAAACACCCGAAGAAAGCCGCAGGAAATATCGGCCGAAAAGTTGGAGAAATAACAATAAAGGTGAAGACAATAGTCCGAAAAACCTTAATGATAAAGATCATCAAGCTTCGTTTCATAAATTTAGACTACCAGTAATTGACAGTCTTATTACGTCAAGGTTTCCATTTGTCGACAGTAGATATTGTACCCGGATTGCTGCTTATACCTTGACTATGACCAACATCCCAGAAAAAATAAACAGTTTCTACTACTAGCTCGACCAGATACTTTATACTGTCCTGAACACAAACCAAATCGTCCTTTAAATGCTCGAGTTAGCCAATCCAATATACCTGGCCAAAGGTTCTTGGTAAGTTTGGAACGGCGAAGGTTAATAACAATGGCAATCTGCTGCTATCCATTTGTTGTATAGCCGTGATGAAGAAAGAAAACACTACACTTAGTTACAAAAATATAACTCTCCCATTTTATTCTCGAAAGGAGTCAAAGTTTCTGTGGTGTGAGAGAGACGGAGACAAGCGGAGACAAAGAGAGACGAAGAAAGACTGCCATATTGACCCATAATCTCTTCTTTTTAGGAGCTCTATGGGACGCTGCCCCAACGAGTCGCCCAGTCACTCGCCGGCACTCTCCGTGACTGACCGAATTTCTTCTGGCTGCAAGCTCAAACTGACTCCAGGCTGACGTATCTCACGTGAGTATCTGCATATATCATTTTACAATGCTCACCATTTCCATTCAACCACAGGACTGCTTCTGTTTATTTACACAGGTGTGTCCTGAGCAGAGAAATCTCTGATTGACATCTCGGTCAAGGGTCAATATGAAACAGATCTGTTAAGGTTGCCTATTGGTTATTTCCAGCACCTACTTCAAACACAATCAAGTCCAAAAAACTGGATGCGCCCAAGATAGCGTGATCTACCAAACTTTCTGAACACAAGAGCGATGAGAGAAGCCAACTGCAATACTGACCATGTTATGATTAAGTCCACAACCAAACTATAAGAGAGGTGAAGAATAAGGAAAGACAAAATGCCAAACAGGAAGCTCGCAACCAACACTCAAGTTCAACAGAATCAGGGATGACCTGCAGGCTTTGCTAAGCGACAGCCTCGCTGAAATTCCAGCAGGTACTGTAAAAGAAAAATGGGACTTCTTCAAATTGATTGTGTACAGGGTATCTACAGAGGAACCCTGCACTACAATAGGGTAGCATTAGGACAGGTTCGACAGAAACATCATTGAGTTAGAAGAGCTGGTTATCAACAGGAACCGAACCAGTAATAACATAATTAGCAAGAATACCAAAATCAGCAAAGACCAGATATATAACATGCTGTCAACTTCTCCCACAGACAAGTAGAGAACAGATTATTAAACTACAGGAATCGAGCCAGGAATAATATGATCAACAAGTACACCAAAATCAACAAAGACCAGATATATAACATGCTGTCAATTTATCCGATAGAGAAGCGCAGAACAGCTCATTAAACCACATGAACCGAGCCAGGAATAACATGATCTGCAATTACACCAAAATCAGCAAAGGCAGATATATAACATGCTGTCAACTTCTCGCACAGACAAGTAGAGAACAGATTATTAAACTACAGTAATCGAGCCATGAATAATATGATCAGCAAAAACATCAAAATCTGGAAAGGCCAGATGTAAAGGCCAGATGTATAACATGCCGTCAACTTCTCCGAAAGAGATGCAGAGAACGAAAAAATGAATGGTTGCTGACAAAAGAGGCTGAACTTCAGACACTTGCAGATGCTAATGACCACAAAATTTGTTGTTGTTTTTTTTACCAAAGCATGAGAACTATGTAATGACTAAAAAAGAACTGCATAGAATAACTGCAAGCATTCGACAACAAAACAATAATCACAAAGAACCACGAACTCCTTACCCGTTATTCTTTACCTCACTGCCCAACTGTTAACAGTGATGCCCGTGGTGTAATGGTTATCGTCGTAGGAAATGGACGAGACTGGTTGCATTTCACGTAGCACTAATACCCTTGGGAAAGGTATGAATCCAATTATTCTCCCTCCAGCTATGGGTAAATAGTAGGCCAGACTAGGCTCTTTAGTCTTGTTGAGGCAGAAGGAAATCTCTGAATTAAACTCCGCTTAAAAATTGTGTCATATCTTGCCCGAGCGGAGGGGTTGGTAAATATGGTTAATAGTGGAACAACATGCGGTTGACAACATTGAGCAAAGGCTAACCCCATACTGGATGTGTAAATACCCAAACTGAGATTAAATGAGTTAGGTTATATCTATACTCCCTAACGGAAAGTCTTCTGGTGCCGACAAACTGCATCCAGAAGTTATTTAGAGAAGAGGTAGGAGTCTTGTCGAAGTATATGTACCATGATGAGACGTTTGAGAAAACTTGCAAATCTCAGCAAACTGGAAGGACTATCAACTAGTAACCATTTTCAGTAAGAGAGACAGACCAGATTACGGTAGGTACAACGGAATCTCGCTTCTCTCTATACCAGGGAAAGCGTTATCGACCCTAGCAGATGATTCCTTACCTGAGGCACATTGTGGGTTCCGCGCAAGCCGAGTAAGCACGGACATGAGACACATACAGAATAAATACATTGAACAGTATATGCCCCTCTATATGTCATTTGTCGACTTCATAAAAGCCTTCGACACTGGGTATAGGGAAACGCCATCGACTATCATTGAAAACTAGGGTGACCAGACTATTTCGTCAGGCTCATATCTGCCTTAAATACAAGAATGAAGACATATCAGCTTCGGAGAACTCTAGAAACAAAGTGCGCTTGGGAAAGGAGTGAAATAGGGCTGTATTCTTTTTATGGTCTTGTTTGATGCCTTCAGTGATTCTATTCAAGGAGTATGGATACAGAGTAGACCTGAGCAATCAATTTAAGTCAGTATGAAAGACAAATAATGTTCTGGTACGCGAACTCGTGACGACACTGATTTCGTGGAACACAGCCACCAAGATACGGAGGAATGATTACCCGTTTTTCAAAATATACATTAACCTCAAGAAAACCAAAGTTATATAACAACCCCCTCTACGATCTTTAACAGTGTGCAAACAATAGCAATGCTTAAAACCATTTATCTTTGTTCGAAAAGAAAATGAACACTGGCTTGTTTAAAAAATGTTACGTAGAAACTATTTACTTAAAAATCATATGTATAAACCAGATTTGCCCGTGGTGTAATAGTTATCGTCGTAGGAAATGGACACGGCGACTCGAGTTCAAATCCGGGACGAGACTGATTGCATTTCACATAGCACTAATACCCTTGGGAAAGGTATGAATCCAGCTATTCTCCCTCCAGTTATGGGTAATTAGTAGGCCAGACTGGGTTCTTCAGCCTTGGTGAGTCAACTAGTCTAGGAGAAGGAAAACTCTGAATTGAAACCAGTTAAACTCCGCTTAAAAATTGACCTTGTATCATATCCTGCCCAAGCGGAGGGGTTGGTAAATATGGTAAACAAGATTTGGCATCAAATAACCTACAAGGGTTGATATGTCATAAAACATAACCAACCAACTAACTCAGGTTGACATTGGAGCTAAGGTACAAACTCAAGTAAAAAATTCATCTATCTAGGATTCACAGTAGCCTACAACAACAGACTAGATGTAGAACTAGATACTCGAACGTCAAATGCTTCCAAGGCCTTTGGTGGGCTGAGGAAATGAGTCTGGCTCAACAAAGACCTCTCAATAAAAACTAAACGTGCCCTATACCATGCCATAATTCTCTCAACCCTCTTGTACGGCACAGAACCTTGAATGGTATACAAAACAGAAGCCTTGAATGGTATACAAAACAGAAGCCAAACGACTTCATGTCTATCTGATGCGTTGCTTGTGCAAAATGTTAAGTGGTGGCAGAATATCCCAAATAAGTTCATCCTGGAGAAATCTAAACTCTCTGGCATGAATAATATATTCGCCCGACTCAACCTAAGATCGGCTGGTCACTTGGAGAGATTTGAGGACAGTAGTCTGCCAAAACAGATCCTCTGTTATCAATTTAGAGAAAGGACACGTAAAAAAGGTTAACCAAAACACAGGAATAAGCTTATCATCAAAAGAAAATTGAGAGTCATGAACATTTCTTTAAACGATTGGTAATTACCTGTCCAAAAATCAAAAAACTAGTGGAAAAAAATTAATAGGATGTTATCATGGAATACGATGGAGAGCTAGTTGTAAAGTGTTTGATAGCAATACTTGAAACTATTTAACAATGTGCAAACAATATCAATACTTGAAACCATTTAACAATGTGCAAACAATATCAATACTTGAAACCATTTAACAATGTACAAACAATATCAATACTTGAAACCATTTAACTATGTGCAAGCAAATGAACTCTGGCTTGTTTAAAGAATGTTACGTAGAAACTATTTACTTAAAAATCATATGTAGAAACAAGATTTGCCCGTGGTGTAATGGTTATCGTCGTAGGAAATGGACACGGCGTTCAAATCCTGGACGAGACTGATTGCATTTCACATAGCACTAATACCCTTGGGAAAGGTATGAATCCAGCTATTCTCCCTCCAGCTATGGGTAAATAGTAGGACAGACTGGTTTCTTCAACCTTGGTGAGTCAACAAGTCTAGGAGAAGGAAAACTCTGAATTGAAACCCGTTAAACTCCGCTTAAAAATTGACCTTGTGTCATATCCTGCCCGACCGGAGGGGTTGGTAAATATGGTAAATAAGATTTGGTATCAAATAACCTACAAGGGTTGATATGTCATAAAATACAACCAATTAACCAACTCAGATTGACTTCGAGTTCAATAGCTGTCAATCATACCGGTTAATCGTTTTATTTTATCATGCATTTAACAGTTAAGGGATCAATGTTTGTTCGCTTGTTTTTTGGAGTTTTATGGCATATCAACCTTTGTAGGTTATTTAATGCCAAATCCATTTTATACAAATAAGCAGTTCTATTTCAAACATTTCAGTTTAGCATACAAAAACAGTTTCATTTCAAACAATTCAGTTTGGCATTAGTACGGAGTTTAAATGACAAAATCATTTCTATTTCAAAATATTCAGTTTAGTCAGTTCTAATTCAAACCATTCAGTTTAGTATAAGCATAGTTTTTGTCCACACACAGTTAAATGCCAAAACAGTTTTATTTCAAATAATTCAGTTTAGCATAAGTACGAAGTTTAGATGCCAAAACAGTTCTATTTCGAACAATTCTGTTAGCATATGTACGTAATTTAAATGTCAAAAGAGTTCTATTTCAATGAATTCAGTTTAGCATAAGTACGCAGTTTAGTTCCATTTGACCTATTGATAGGACCCTCTCAGGTGCTACCACTCCGGGTCAGAGTGGACTTGGGAGCAATGGCAATGAAGGGGTTCTCCGCATTCCCCAAAGCTTCAGCATCACTGGAACCTCGCCAACAGATTGTTTAGTGTCATATCTAGGACACTCGTTGGGTAGGGTGTCTTACTCCTGTGCAGAGATGCAGTCGTTGTATTCTACAGCCCCAGCCGACTGAGCAACACTCGTTGGTGGGGTCTTATCCCTCTACAGAGATGCAGTCAGTGTATTCTACAGTCCTAGCCGACTGGGCAAGGCTAAAGACTTAATTTGAAGACAAATCAATAATATATCTCACTAATCTAATATATATATACATATATATATATATATATCAAAGTTCCGATAAATGCAAATATATTTTTATCTAATTTTTTTTCAATTTTTCGATGGATCAATTCGTAAACTTCTCGATTACGTCATCGACAAAATCTTTTGGTGCTATTCATTAAATGTCAAGGAGAAAAATAAAATAAAACACATTTATACACTTACACAAGCACACACAAGCACAAACACACATATTTTAAAGGTAACCTAATTTTCAAATGAGTTTGTTAGAGCTCATTTCTTTGTGCAGTGAAATAGTTTCGAGTATTCTTATCTGATACTAGTAATTCAATTAGATATTAAGGATGCCCAGACGACTGAGGCAGTAGAATACACCGACCGCTTCTCATCAGAGGGTTAAGACTCCCTCAATGAGTGTCCTTATATGACAAAAAAACTATCCGATTATGAGGTTCCAGTAATGCTGAAGCTTTGGGGAATGCGGAGTGCCCCTTTATTGCCATCGCTCCCAGGTTTGCTCTGGCCCGGAGTGGTAGCACCTGATAGGGTCCTATCTATGGGTCAAATAGGACTAAACTGTGTACTTATGGTAAACTGAATTGTTTGAAATAGAACGGTTTCAACATTTAACTGTGTGTAAAGAAAAAACTCTACTTATTCTAACGTGAATTTGAGAATTAATTTTTTATTTATTGCGAACTTTTCGTCTTCATCTTGGTAGGTTTTTTTTTTGTGCTGTTTCTTCTTCACTACGTTTCGGCCAAATTTCACCTCTGGCCTTCTTCAGGTGATTAACCACGACCTCTGATAGGAATGCTGAGTCTTGTAACCGTATCCCCAGTAATTACTGCCTTCCATAGTTGTTGTCAATCACACCATGTTTTTGACCAATTAAACTTCTGGCCGTCTTGGGTAGAAATTGAAACCGCTATCTTCTGACAATGCTCACCTGGAACCGTAGAGACTCAACGCCTGTATCCGCTGCGCCATGTAGTGAAGAAGAACTACACAAGTGCAGTGAAATAGTTTCGAGTATTCTTATCTGATACTAGTAATTCAATTAGATATTAAGGATGCCCAGACGACTGAGGCAGTAGAATACACCGACCGCTTCTCATCAGAGGGTTAAGACTCCCTCAATGAGTGTCCTTATATGACAAAAAAACTATCCGATTATGAGGTTCCAGTAATGCTGAAGCTTTGGGGAATGCGGAGTGCCCCTTTATTGCCATCGCTCCCAGGTTTGCTCTGGCCCGGAGTGGTAGCACCTGATAGGGTCCTATCTATGGGTCAAATAGGACTAAACTGTGTACTTATGGTAAACTGAATTGTTTGAAATAGAACGGTTTCAACATTTAACTGTGTGTAAAGAAAAAACTCTACTTATTCTAACGTGAATTTGAGAATTAATTTTTTATTTATTGCGAACTTTTCGTCTTCATCTTGGTAGGTTTTTTTTTTGTGCTGTTTCTTCTTCACTACGTTTCGGCCAAATTTCACCTCTGGCCTTCTTCAGGTGATTAACCACGACCTCTGATAGGAATGCTGAGTCTTGTAACCGTATCCCCAGTAATTACTGCCTTCCATAGTTGTTGTCAATCACACCATGTTTTTGACCAATTAAACTTCTGGCCGTCTTGGGTAGAAATTGAAACCGCTATCTTCTGACAATGCTCACCTGGAACCGTAGAGACTCAACGCCTGTATCCGCTGCGCCATGTAGTGAAGAAGAACTACACAAGCAATAAATAAATAAATAAATAAATAAATAAATAAAAATTAAAAAAAAAACAACCAAGATTAGGTCAAAAAGTCCGCAACAAATAAAAAATTAATTCTCAGATTAAGAAGCCTCATCTCAAAATGATTCCAATTAAAGACTAACGTGAATTGTTTGGAATAGAATAGTTTATATGTATAAAAATGGATATAGTATTAAATAACCAACAATGGTTGATGCACTATAAAACAAAACCGAATAAACTTACAAACATAAATATTTATGGGAAACTCTTAAGGGAATTCCCACTTGAAAAAAGACTAAAATTCCTTAATACTAAATTTTAGAAAAGGATGACAAAACTATGGACCTACACCTACACAAATAATACTACAGCAAAGATAGATTACATACATAAGATAAATAAATACACAGATGACATAAGATAAATAAATTACATAAGATAAATACATACAGATTACGTAAGATAAATAAATTAGATAAGATAAATAAATACACAGATTACGTAAAATAAATTACATAAGATAAATAAATACACTGGTTACATTAGACAAATAAATACACAGATTACATAAGATAAATAAATTACATAAAATAAATACATACAGATTACATAAGATAAATAAATTACATAAGATAAATAAATACACAGATTACATAAGATAAATAAATTACATAAGATAAATAAATACACAGGTTACAAGAATAAGAAATGAAGGAGTATCTTCCAATCGCAGAACTGTCACAGCAAAGATATGATTGAATTATAATTAATGATTTGTTTGCACACAGGTGAATGATTTTAATGTATTGCGAGCCAACATTAGCAATGCTATTTATCAAGTATTCTAATGTAATATGAATAATTTGCCCACAGTTGTGTGTTTTTACAAATAACAAATAATAATACTTATCATCAAGTTGCACTGACAGTGCGGATTTCCCCCCATCTCTCTCTTTCCATCCGTCCCAATTATCCATCGTTCCCGGCCTGTCTTCCAAACCACATCCTAGGTCCGCACAGAGCTGATGTAAATAAGTTCTTGCTGGTCGACCGATATTGGCACGTCGGTGAGAGGGGTCCATAAAAGACCGTAACTTATGAGTTCGTCCTTGCTTTTCCAGCAGTTTCCCGCATGTCTTGTTCATCTTGCTTGGATGGTTTTAGAGATGGGAGGTAGGTGACTGTACAGCTGTTCTTTCATGGGATGTTGCTTCCAGGATGTATTCAAAACAGCCTGTAGCATTCTTGTGTACTTCTCATCTAGCTTTTTCTCTATGCGTTTTGTTAGCGTCCATGTGGTGCATCCATACAGTAGTATCGACTATGCGACAGTTTGAAAGAAATCCCGTCTTATTTTATCCGTTAGATCAGACTTTCATATAATCCATATTTACCCAACCCCTCCACTCGAGCAGGATATGATACAAAGTCAATTTTTTTTAACAAGTTTCAATTCAGAGTTTTCCTTCATCTAGACTAGTTGCCTCACAAAGGCTGAAGAACCTAGTCTGCCCTACTATTTACCCATAGCTGCAGGGAGAATAATTGGATTCATATTAGTGCTATGTGAAATGCAATCAGTCTCGTCCAGGATTTGAACTCGTATCGCCATGTACATTTCCGACGACGATAACCATTACACAATATAATCGATAACCTATCGATAACAGTCCTCGCCTTCCCTAGGCGTAATGCTTAGTAAGTGATTAAACAGTTTTAATTGACTCATAGATAGGACCCTAACAAGTACGACCAATCCGAGTCAGAGTAAACCTGGGAGTAATGGCAATGAAGGGGTACTCCACATGCTACAACCCCAGTATCATATCTCGTGACAATACCCAACATTATATAGACGTTTGATTATCCTCTTTTCTCACATCCCTGTCTGATGATTGTGTACACCGCATGAAACTTGAAGTAACAAATTTCTAGTGTTCCTGATTATAATATGCTTTGAAGTTTTAGACCAACTCTGTCTTAATAGTATTGAGCTCGAGGAAAAAAAATCCTATCTGAATTTCTTCTCACGTGTCTATCCACAATGAAGTGTTGTGATAAAACGAAACAGTCTGTCGGTGGATAACGATATATTTGCTCCCCACGAGAGCTGAGCTCTCTAGCGGGAAATTTGCAAGCTATCACATAAGCGGAAACACAATAGCTCTTCTCTGGTTTGGTTTGGTTTCTTTGTTTAATGGCATATCAACCTTTATAGGTTATTTAATGCAAAAGCCATTCTCCTAAAAGAACGGTAGTGGTGCTATTTAACTCATAGCTGGGAGGATAAGGGGGTTCATACCTTTCCTAAGGGTATTTGTCCGAAAGTGAACGTAATAGCGCGAATGGAGTTTGAACTCGCGTACTACGATTCCGTAATCCATCGCTTTAACTATTACACCACGAGGACACCTCCAGCTCTTCTCTAGAATTGAGTACCACTGGTAGCCGATAACGTATATGTAAAAAGAGATACGTAAAAAAATATTTCACAAAAGAGAATGACGGTGGCTCTTAGGTAAGACATCCGAGTGACGTAAAGTTAGCCGGGTTTCGAAGCATCTCACGTATCTAACCGCACTGAAAAATTTTGATAAAACGAAACAGTCAGTCTGTGGATGACAATATATATGCTCCCACCCACTGAGGTTTGAGCACTCTAACGGGAAATCTACAGGTGACCACATAAGCTGAAATATTGTAGCTCTTCTCAAGAATTGAGCACTGCTGGTAGCCGATAACGTATATGTTAAAAGAGATAAATAAAAAATTCCTTCACTTATGCAGAGAATGACGATGAGTGACGTAAAGTCATCCGGGTTTCGATCCCAGCTCGAAGCATCTCACGTTTCTAGCTACACTGAAGAGTTGTGATATAACGAGACTTTCTGTGGCTTGAGAAAAATATTTATTTTACCCAGCAATATCTATTTTTCAGCATTACCCCATCCTTGTTGTATTCTGAGAAGGTTTCAGAAAATGTTGGTTGTGTTTTACGGCACATCAACTCTTGTAGGTTACTTAATGCTAAATCCTTTTTATACATATATATAAAATATATGATTTGTAAACGAACAGCTCGTAGGTAACCATTTTTCAACGAGCCAAAATTCATTTGTGAGCCCACAGTTAAATGATTTCAAGTATTGCTATCTAACACTAGCAATTTTATTTGCACACATATAAATGGTTTTTAGTATTGCTAACACTAATAGTTTTATTAGCACACAGTTAAATTGTTTCAAGTATAATAAGTGATTATTTGAACCATTGGTGGGACACTAACAGGTACGACTGCTTTGGAACAGAGGGGACGTGGGAGCAATGGCAATGAAGGAGTACTCCATTGTTCTTAGAACTCCTCGATTTAAGGACCTTACCATCAGATTGTTTCGTGTCATATCCAGGACACTCGATGGTGGTGGTGGTGGTGGGGGGGGCTTACCTCTCTGCAGAGACGCAGAGACGTATTCTCCAACCACAGCCGACTGGGTTGAATTTTAGATCAAAATTAATTCAATAACTGTTGCAGGCAACGAACTTATTGATCCACCCTCGTGTGTGTGTGTGTGTGTGTGTGTAAATTCGGCTACAGACGGAAATAGAAGAAAGAGTAAGAGAAATATTGTGAGTACCATTGCGAGACTGTTCTTTTTGACTGGTGTCATATGTTTCTCGGTTTCCTTATTTTTCTTATTTTCTTTCTCGATTGTCCCTCGAAAATCTCCCCGGCACCAATCACACCCGACCCACAGATTCGTACCCCTCTGCAACAGACTTCCCCACCACACACCCATACACACCCCAATCTACTCAACTACGTAGCCATCTCCGTTCTATATTTGTTCAACGAATGGCAATGAATTTTCAACGGCCTTCTTTGGATCACTTTTTTAATATCAGGTTTTCCAGTCGCGTCATTTCCAACATTTTTTTTTCTTCTTCTTCTTCTTCTTCTTCTTCTTCTTCTTCTTCTTCTTCTTCATCATCATCTTCTTCTTCCGTGGTGTAATGGTTATCGTCACAGGATATGGACACAGCGATACGAGTTCAATTCCTGGACAAGACTAATTGCATTTCACATAGCACTAATACCCTTGGGAAAGGTATGAATCCAATTATTCTCCCTCCAGCTATGGATAAATAGTAGGGCAGACTAGGTTCTTCAGCCTTGGCGAGGTAACTAGTCTAGGAGAAGGAAAACTCTGAATTCAAACCTCTTAAACTCCGCTTAAAAAAATTGACCTTGTGTCATATCCTGCCCTAGCGGAGGGGTTGGGTAAATAGGATCTTATTATTATTATTATTATTATTATTATTATTCAGACTTCTTCTTCATACTTCCCTTCTCTTTTTCTTCTTCTTACTTTTTTCTTCTTCTTCTATATTATTTTTTTACTATTTTTATTATTTAAACTTCTTTATATTTCTCCTCGCTTCTTATTTTTCTTATTTTTTTATTCTTATTCTTTTCCTTATTATTATTTACTCATTAGGGTTTTTCATATCAGCGTTAGCCGATGGTCTTTCACTGGAGTTTGAGTGACAGTAAGTCTCCTCAAGTCCCCTGGACTCTTCTCAGTATTCTGGCCGTTCTCAATACGGTAGTAGTTTGGATGGTCTCCACTCGTCCGCCAACTTCCAAGTCCTCCAGTCCCTTTAATAATCATTCAGTTACTGTGCCAAAAGCACCAATCACAATTGGTACAATCGTCACTTTCATGTTCCACAGCTTTTTCAATTCTCTAGAAAGGTCAAGGTACTTATCCTTCTTTTCATATTCTTTCAGTTTTATTCTGTGATCAGCCGGGACGGTAAAGTCGACAATTTTGCAAATTCTCTTTTTTTTATTGTTGATTATTATTAGGTCTGGCCTTCTGGCCGAGATTAGGTGATCCGTGTGTATGTCAAAGTCCCATAGGATTATTATTATTATTATTATTCAAACGTCTTTACACTTCTTACTATTATTATTCAGACTTCTTCTTCTTCTTCTTCTTCTTATTATTATTATTATTCAAACTTCTTCTTCTTCTTCTTCTTCTTCTTCTTCTTCTTCTTCTTCTTCTTCTTCTTCTCATTATTATAATTATTAAGTTCGTTTATAGTTCCTCCTTGTTTTTATTTCTCTTTCACTTTCTTTTTCTTTTTGATGTCATTGTCTTTTTCATTCACCCGTTGCTTAAATTATTTCATTCGTCTTTTTTCATTATTCTATTTTTTCTGCTTATTTTAAATTCGTTTTTCTTATTCCCTTTTCTCGTCTTCTTTTTTTTATTCATTTTTGTTTTTTCACTTTTTGAATTTTTAAAAATTCTTTTGCACCTTCGTTTTTTTTCTTTTTTTGTTTTTTTTTCTTCTTCCACACTTATTTTCTTATTTTGAATGTTTTCAAAGGTTTTTCTTTTTTTATTTCCTTTCTTTTTCTTTCTTCAATTTATTTCAATCTCGTTTATCTTCTTTATTTTCATTCTCTTTTTCATTCATTCTATCTTCCAAATATCTTTTTTGAAAGCTTTATTTCATTCTTTCATTCTTTATCTTTTCTTTCTTTTTTTCTTCAGTATCTTTCCTTTGTATTCCTTTTCGTTTTTACCTCCTTTTTTAATACATTCATTCATCTTTTTTTCTTTTTTTTTTTTTACTTCCGTTAAGTTTTCTTCTTTCGTTGATTTTTTTTCTTTCAATTATTTTTTGAAATCTTTTTCATTCCTATATCTTCTCTCTCTTTTTTTTATCCATTTTTCTTTTTCCAATCTCCGTTTTATGATTGTTTTTTTTTTTTCTTTTCTCTTTACTCTTTAATTTATTTTTCTTTTCGAATTCTTTTTCTTCTTGTCTAAAATTACCGTCTCTTTTTATTATAAATATTTTTATTTTTATTTCTTTTCACATTTTCTTCTTCTTCTTCTTCTTCTTCTTTGATTTTCCTCATTTGTTCTCTTTATTCTCTCTTTCTCCAGTTTCAGCAGATTTTCTTCTTCTTCTTCTTCTTCTTCTTCTTCTTCTTCTTCTTCTTCTTCTTCTTCTTCCTTGATTTTCCTCATTTGTTCTCTTTATTCTCTCTTTCTCCAGTTTCAGCAGATTTTCTTCTTCTTCTTCTTCTTCTTCTTCTTCTTCTTCTTCTTCTTCTTCTTCTTCTTCCTTGATTTTCCTCATTTGTTCTCTTTATTCTCTCTTTCTCCAGTTTCAGCAGATTTTCTTCTTCTTCTTCTTCCTTGATTTTCCTCATCTGTTTTCTTGCCTCTCTTTATTCTCTCTTTCTCCAGTTTCAGCAGATTTTCTTCTTCTTCTTCTTCTTCTTCTTCTTCTTCTTCTTCTTCTTCTTCTTCTTCTTCTTCTTCCTTGATTTTCCTCATCTGTTTTCTTGCCTCTCTTTATTCTCTCTTTCTCCAGTTTCAGCAGATTTTCGTTTCCTTTTTTTTTTATTCTTTAATAGACAATTTTTTTTCTTCTTTTTCATTTTTTTTTTCTTTCATCTTATTTATCTGTTCATACTTTTCTTTGGTCTCTGTTTCTTTATTCCTCTCAAACATTTTTCTTTCTCAATCTTCAAATAATTTTTTGTTTATTCTTTTAATTTCCTTCATCATGTCTCTTCGTGCTTTTCTTTCCTCTCAATTTCATTCTTCCTCACAGCTCACCTCCAACTATGGTTTAAATAGTACCACAACTGTTCTTCGACAAAGATGGCTATGACATTATATAACTCACGAAGGTTGATACGCCATTAAATAATGAAGTCAGACCCTCCTTACAATTTTGTCTTTTTTCCCTTCTTATATATATTTTGTAGAGGTTTCTTTCTCTTGTTATCTTTCTCTCTCTCTCTCTCTCTCTCTCTCTCTCTCTCTCTCTCTAAAATTATATATATATATATATATATATATAATTGTCTTTTTTTCCTTCCTTAAATTAATTATCTTATGTTTTTCTTTTGTCTCTATTTCATTCTTTGATACAGACTTCCTTTTTTATTTCTGAATTTTTTTATACACGATTCTATTTCCTTCTTTTTCTTTGCTTCTCTTTCTAACTTTTTCTTCTTCAATCCTTCATGCTTTTCTTTAGTCTCAATTTCTTCTTTCATTAACGATGTTTTTTTTTCCTTTTTCTATTCGTTTTTCTTTCCTTCTCTTTTTTCCTTTCCTGCTTTTATCTTTTTTCTTTTCTTAAATTCTCCACGCACTTCACTTTAGTTTTTCTTTCTTTCTTTCTTTCTTTCTTTCTTTCTTTCTTTCTTTGCTCTGCATATCTTTCTTCCCGACAGAAACTGCACCTTTCATTCCGCTGCTTTTTCTATGACTTTTTAAATTTCTTTTTTTTTCTTTCTCGTTCCTTTCTTTATTTCCTTTACTTCTTTTTTCTTAGTTTTTTTCTTCTTCTTCTTTAACTCTCCTCGCACTTTTCTCTAAACTCTCTTTCTTTCTTTCTTTCTTTCTTATGTCTTCATTCTTCTCTTTGCTCCAAGTATCTTCCTTCCCGACAGGCACTGCGTCTTTCATTTCGCTGCTTTTTCTATTTGTTTATGTTTTTCCAATCAGTTTTTGTTTAATCCCGAAGAATCCATGCGGGCATTTTATTGTACTCTGTCATTCAACCCCCGCAAACCGGGCGCGTGCCGAGCCATTCCGTGTCCTGTAAAGGTTGACATCTTTTATGTCCCCCGTATATCGGCTACAAAATCCGACCTACGCTAATACTCGGGTTGCTCATAACCCCAACCCACAAACCCTTGGTTTATGTTCATTGCTATTCTTTCTTTATTCCTAAGGATTCTCTCCCTTGGTTGCTTTCTCCATTTCCAATGGCACATCGTCGCAACCACCCAACCCTGGTCCAAAGACGTGTTCCTACCCACCTCAACTTAATTAAATTCATTCCCACACGCCTGAACAAGTTGGTCCTTCCCAACACTTATCAAATTACCGTCACTCGGACAACTACTGTTTTCAGAAGGTTTTTTTTACGAGATTTTTGGCTGTTCTCTTGAAGAATTTTATTTCATGAACAAATTGCTGTTGGTTGCCTCGGCTATTTTGCCTGGTAATATCTTGATGAAAAAATTTTTTTCTTCTATCCTCATATTACAATTAAGCAAAAATAAATCAATAAAAAGAATACTTCCCGTAAAAAATAACGCGATTATTGACGTATGGTTTAGTCCTTTAGCATGGGATTAGACTGTTGTACCTGTATGGTTTACATTGGAACGAATCGTTGCTTTGTCTTAATTCTATAGTTCTCCGTGTGTTCTGCGAAGGATCAAATTATCGCTTTGTCGTACTTCTTCCAAAGATTTGACTGTGAAATCTGTGTGCGCCGATGTCCAATGATTATTTTTTTTTAGATATGTAAGATTTGAAATGTTAAGAAAAGGTTATTATTTTAAAGTCCTGTCGACTAGGATAAGACTGTATCTCCAGTAGCGAAATAAGACTCATTAAAAGGAGGTGTCCGAAGTACCTCTTGATAGCCATTACTCTGAAGTCTTCCCCGACCCAGAATGGTATTACTTGTTAGGATCCCATCAGAAGAATCCTGCGCGTCTTAATTGTTATTTCGGTTCATGCCTTTGAATTTAGTTAGGCTGAGAACCTTTTGGCTCAGCACATGGGTTAGTTAGGTGCAACATTGAAGCAGGTGTTAACGCGGGTGCGCGCGGGCGGATGGAGGTGTCACTCAGATGTCATAATAGTCCGAAACGAACCAAGGTGACAGGGTGCGGGTGACGTCACGCACCGGAAGCGCACGGATGTTTGTGTGAGAATTTGAAGAGAGAAAGAGTCGGGTACAAGACGCCAAACGAGAAGAATCGACTTTTGGAGCTCGCAAGCGCGAGGCGAACGTGCGCCCTAGGGGGGGGGGCGCTCGAGATGGGGGCGAAATGAATAAGACAGCATAGAAGATTGTGTCTCTCCTCCTTACGTCGAAACCTTTAACTCAAAGTTAATAAAAAGGTTTCGTACCCGAACAAGAAGTCGTTACGTGTTTTCGAATTCAGAGATTCCTATGTTCTATCGTTATGAACATTATATATACATTTCGCACATACCGTTAATTGTGAATATGGTACATAGGAGGCAGGTGGCCGTACAGTTGGTGTCTTGTGGGGTGTTGCCGCCAGGACTTGTTCAAGATTGCTCGCAGCATTCTTGTGTAATTGCCGTCTAGCTTCTTCTCCAGCCGTTTTGTTAGAGTCCATGTAGTGCATCCATATAGCAGTATCGATGTGACCGCTGCCTGGAAGAAACTGCGTTTCATTTTATCAGTTAGGTCTGATTTCCATATAAAACTAGTAGACAAATTCACTTACCTAGGAAGCAGCATCGCATCAACCGAAAAGGACATCGACACGAGGTTAACGAAGGCATGGACAGCTATCAATAGGTTATCGATTATATGGAAATCATACCTAACCTGTAAACATAGTAAAACTTTATTCGTCGATAATGAATTTCAATATGGTCTTTAAACCTGAAGACCCACCAGTTGGTAGGGCTTAGAATACAGCAGGGGGGGTGTCCTTGTGGTGTAATGGTTAAAGCGATGGACTGCGGAATCGTAGTATGCGAGTTCGTACTCCAGTCGCGCTATTACGTTCACTTTCGGGCAAATACCCTTGGGAAAGGTATGAACCCCCTTTATCCTCCCAGATGTGGGTTAAATAGTACCACTATTGTTCTTCTAGGAGAATGGCTTTGGCATTAAATAAGCTAAAAAGAGTTGATATGCCATTAAACAAAGAAACCATTAGAATACAGCGACTGTCACCCTTGCAGAAGAGTAAGACCTCCCCAAATATACATAATTGACATAATGGTTAGAGTGTTCGCCAATGGTCCGGGAGACCTGGGTTCAATCCCAGGTCGAGTCATACCAAAGACTCAAGAAATGGTACTTGACGCCGTCTTGCTTAGCACTCAGCATTATAAGGTATGGATCAAGGGTAAAGTGGAGCAATCCAGGGAAAGGAGTAGCGCCTTCCCCTATACCTCTGTGTTGTAGCTATTGAAAGGTATCTTTCGGGTCGCCCTCGACTACGGTCGCCAATTTTAATTCATGGAGATCTGGGAAGTGTGGAGTACTTGATAGTCATTACTCCCAGGTCCACTCTGACCCAGAGAGGTAGTACCTTTCAGTGTCCCATCAATGCGTCAAATAGATCGTTTTAAGAATTGTTCACATTTGATTGGGTCATATGTAAAAAAAATAAATAAAAATAAACAAATGAAATCAAGAGACAATGCAAATATGAACGTATAATTTTTCTCGTCTAAAATATACGGACTAATGTGGGTGGGGCAACAGGTCTAGGAGAAGGAAAACTCTGAATTCAAACCTGTTAAACTCCGCTTAAAGATATTGACCGTGTGTCATATCCTGCCCGAGCGGAGGGGTTGGGTAAATATGCTAATGTTTTTTTAGCAAAGAAATGTATTCTTGCGCGTGTAGTTACGTTATGTTGTTTACATCCTCGCTAAGTTTTGTTGGAAAATAAAGGAGAGATAGGATGAAGAAGTTAGAATATGCTGCAAGGTTTTTTTATGACGGTTTTAATGGCAGCGTGGAAAAGAGGGTTTACGTTTATGCTGCAAGTTTCGCAGGAAGGAAAGAAGTAAGGAAACGAAATGAAGTTGTTATAGAGTTGAAAAAGCATTTTAGTAGCTAAATGCCTGAGCGAAGAGTGCATCGTTAGGTTAAGGTATTGTTGAATTTGTGAGGGTTTGAGGACAGAAATGATTGTAGTCACCGTGAGTTTGTCGTTCTGGTTGTTTCGGGGAGAAGCGTGAATGTCTCCAGAAAATGTTGCCCAGAGATGAAGTAGCTAGGTGTCGGAGCGAAATTTTGCATCGCAGTCGACATAGCCAATACTAGAGGGGAGTAAAAGTTGTTCCTGTGTGTGGCGTATTGAATTCATCTAATTCATATTCAACTGGAAACCCTTGGTCTAAGAGAATAGACGCAAGGGGTCCATAAATTAGACGGTGTTCCTCATGGTGGTGTGATGCTGCTGCTGCATCAAGTGTTTCATGTCGAACACAGAACTTTGTAACAAACCTTTCATTTGATCCACGGGGGTAGAATGTAACATGACCAAGAATTGCGTGTACACCATGTCATGTTGTGATAAAGTCTACAAAGGCTAGACATGCCATCGACTAAAATAAAGGCTAGATGAGCATCGAAAAGCAATATGTCGAGATATGCTAGAAAGTCGGGTATAGCAGACTGAGTATGGAAATAAAAGGGAAACCATCTACCCTTCTGGGAGGAAATTAAAATAATACATAGAGAAGGACATTGGAAAATAAGACGTCTTTAAGAAGCAGCGAATATGTTGGGCTACAGGAAAGAAGACCAAGCATAAAGATTAATACGAAAAAAAAAATGCAACATGACCTAAGGTAAAAATTGATATAATAATAATAAGTAGTATCTCGTAAGCTGATAAGGATATTACGTTTATAAGTCCCCAAAATTCACTCGAAATTGAGCAGCCGGGCTAATGCTATAGTGCGTTTGATTAAACCGCTTCTAAAAAAAAAAAAAAAAAAAAAAAATCAAGAGACAAGTTCAATCCTGATCGCAAGTAAATTCCATGAAATGGTTGTTATAGCTTAAAACTTGTATCTGGGTATGGTAAACGGAATTAGAACAATCTACTCCAGCAGGTTAAATAAAGAGTTCTGTTCAAAGATGCGTAGGCACTCGAGTACTACATGAAACACCTAAAGGATTTATCATATTTACCAACCCCTCCGCTCGGGCAGGATATGACACAAGGTCAATTTTTTTAAGCGGAGTTTAACAGGTTTCAATGCAGAGTTTTCCTTCTCCGAGACTAGTTGCCTTACCAAGGCTGAAGAACCTAGTCTGTCCTACTATTTACCCATAGCAGGAGGGAGAATAATTGGATTCATACCTTTCCTAAGGGTATTAGTGCTATGTGAAATGCAATCAGTCTCGTCTAGGCCTTGAACTCGTGTCGCCGTGTCCATTTCCTACGGCTATAACCATTACACCACGGGCACCTAAAGGACTTTTCGATCGATATGTTATAAATATAACAAAGAAGACAGTAGTCCGTATACTTTAAAGGATAAAAATTATAAATATATAATTTTTATCCTTTAAAGTATACGGACTATTTAAAAAAATATATATATAGTTAAAAAAACAAATTATATATATTATCAAGATTTTTTTCAAATTATATATATATATATATATATAAATTAAATCGCGAGTCGGGACTATCCTACAACAGTTTCGCGTAAAACGCCTCCTCGGTGCTAGGTACCCTAAGGAGCCGTTTTAGGCGAAACTGTAGTAGGATAGTCCCGACTCGCGATTTAATTTTTGTAATTAGCTCTATTTAGTATTGAGCACTTTTTGTAATTGTAGCATTGCAGCATTTTGCGGTGGGGTTTTGTTCTTTTGACCAACTGATTGCATATCTCTGGATTTTTTTCAACTGGTGTGACGAAATTGGCCTTTTCTTTTTTTCTCCCAATAATCTTTTTCTTTTTTCCCCTGGCAGTGATTCGAGATTTGTTATCGCTGAATCCTGGCGTTTTTTTTTTCTTTGTTACCGTGAATGCTGGTAGATAGTAAATTAGTAAATATATATATATATATGTTATCAAGATTTAAAAAAATTATATATATATATTATCAAGCTGTGCCTTAAAAATTTAGACAAACAACGAACGCTGTTTCCTTATCTCTAGGCATGAAATAACCCTGGACAAACTGACTGGTCATTAAAATCAATCACTGATTCAAACATGAAGAGGTTCATCGCCACTATCGCATGAATAAGCTTGCTTTACACTAATTGTAGCAATTTACGTTTCCTCTTAACAATTAACCTTCGATCATTCATTTTTCTTCTCTACACCCTGAACCACGTTAATTAGCTAATTAACCAATGATTGATTTACATCAGTTTAGACTGAAGTGCGGATGGCAAGGTGGTTATCAGCGCAGGAAAAGATATTGCTGAGACGAGTTCGAAATTCCGACCAAGTCTGTTAGCGTTTTACTTCACGTAAATACATTTGTAATAGCATTACGGTTATCGCCGTAGGAAAGAGAACCGGCAACACGAGTTCAAATCCCAGATGAGGCTTTTTGCGTTTTATCTCGCGCTAATGATTTTAGGAAAGGCAAGAATCAATCTTCTACACACACACACCCCAACTATGGGTAAATAGTAGAGTAGACTGGTGTTACGTTTCGCTCTGGCCAAACAAACGACAACATGTAATATATGTAAAATATACATTTATTTTTTTCGACGGACGCTTGTGTGAAGTAGGAGCAATCAGGAGAGGTATTCGAATCGTTCGTCTATGAGGCCTGGACAATTCGGCGTAAGTTAGACGATGGCCGAGAAAGCGCACGCGAGGTAACGACGAGACAGGCTTGTGTGAACCGCGGAATTTCACTGCCTTCGGTTCAAAATCGTCGACCTTATATTACCATGAAACTCCCACAAGGACATATGGACACGCATCTTCGCCCACGCAATCTCCTCCCATAACTGGCCAACGGAATATGCAACTTCCACCGTTTTTGGAGTGACAGGTTTGATCATCATCGGGCGGAAATAACTGTCATGCAATTCACAGGTCACCCTCTTCCGGTGCATCACATTGTGACTGCACCGTGGAATTTTAACCTCGTCCCATATTATCAGCCAAGCTGTATTTTACACTGGGTTTATTTAGCCTTGCTATGGCTACCAATCTATGAGAAGGAACATTTGAATTAAAACCAGCTGTACTCCGTTTAAAAAGTGACAATGTGTAACATCCTGCTCTTAGCGGAGTGGTTGGGTAAATACATACATTTGTAAAGGTATGAACCAATTTCTTCTTCCCCACTCCCTCCAGTGGAAGTCTCCATGGTGTAATGGCTAAAGTTATGGACGGGGGCTTCGAAGTAAGCGAGTCTAAAATCCAGTCGCACAATAAACTTCCCTTTCGGACTATTTCATTTGGGAAAGGCATGAACCCTTTTATCCCCTCCAGCTATGGGTTAAACAGTTATCACTGCTGTTTTTTTTATAAGGAGGAGTTTTGGTATTGCATAACGCACGGATGTTGATGTGCTATTAAACAAAGAAACCATACGATACCCGCCCCTTCGGGGTATATTGGCAGAGCAGACTGGACTTGATGGACAACCCGTTTAGGAAATGGATAATTCTGAATTAAAGACAGGAGCTGGAGTCCCTAATTTTTTCAATATCGGTCTCAAGCAAAGAAGAAGAAAAAGAAGAGTTGGACATGGCTCAGTCTACCCAACCGTTTTAGCTATAGCTGGAGGGAGAATAGTTGTATATATATATATACGAGGGTCATTAAATAAGTTTACAGACTTTTTTTGTATGGGCAGTTTATTGAGAGTACACACAAGAAGCTCTAGTCCCCTTCGAAGTGATCTCCTCCGGCTGCAATGCCCTTGTACCGTTGAAACAACTTCTTGAAGTCCCATGGAAGTCCTCTGGTGTGAGCATGTCAATGACCTTCGTCACAGCCTCTTTTATCTCCTCAATTGTCTCATAACGACAGCCTTTGAGCTTAGGGAATAAGCAAAAGTCACTGGGAGCAAGTTCTGGACTATAAGGAGGCTGGGGAACGATCTTGATGCCCATCTTGGTCAAATGGTCTGTGACAAGGATGGAGTTGTGGACTGGTGTATAGTCCTGGTGGAAATGCCACTGACCCGATTTGAAGAGTACTGACCTCTTCCCTAGGAATCTCTTTCTGAACTCCCCTAAAACCTCAACATAGTCACCCTAACCCTATCCCTTTGACCAATCAACTCTGATGTATTGATTTCCTTACTCCTCCTACATCTCTCATCCTTCCTCACATGCTCCCTGCCTTCCTTGAATCTCTTATGCCACTCAAAAAATGATACTCGATTCATGCAAGATGGTCGAAAAGCAGTCTGAAGCATTCCATATGTTTCTGTGGCATTTTTTCCCCCAAGAACAGAATTTTATTGCATATCATTCTTCTAAAGTGTCCTCACGCCCAGATTGCATTTTTGAAATTTACCAGCTTTAGTAGTGTGTATTCCAATTGCTGCTGTAGCTGTTCAGTTGAACCTGAAATCATAAAAATTGGCTAGTCATGTAGAGCAATAGCATAGTGAATTTTCATGAGTCTAAGACGATTTTAAATGCCTGTGCAAAAAATTCTGGAAACTTATTGAATGCACCACGTCTATATATATTAGATTTATATATTTAATGCCATGGAAGTTTGTCTACGACCTTTGGTTTCATGAAGTTTTCACACAAAAAAAACTTCGTGAAACTAAAGGCTGCAGTCAAACAAGCGTGGCATTAGATATATAAATCTTATATATATTTATTTATCATTATTATATAATAGCTCAATCCTGTTAGTGCTCAGACCATACGCCGCTCTCTACATCTCAATATCTATTGAGCACTTTCCAAATTATATCGGACTTGGTTTGCCACAAACCCACAAAGTGAATTAATTACAACGCTAACAAAACGGCTGGAGAAGAAACTAGATGGCAATTACACAAGAATGCTGCGTGCAATCCTGAACAAGTCCTGGCAGCAACACCCCACAAGACACCAACTGTACGGCCACCTGCCCCCTATCACGAAAACTATACAAGTTAGACGAACCAGACATGCAGGACACTGCTGGAGAAGCAGAGATGAACTCATAAGAGATGTACTCTTATGGATCCCCACACATGGCTGCGCAAAAGCAGGGCGACCAGCTCGAACGTACATTCAGCAGCTATGTGAGGATACAGGATGTTGCCCTGAAGACCTACCTAGGGCGATGAACGAAAGGGAGGAGTGGCGAGAGAGGGTCAGGGATATCCGTGCTACCAGCACGATATGATGATGATGATGATTGTATCACAAAAGTGAGTACACCCCACATGTTTCTGCAGATATTTAAGTGTATCTCTTCATGGGACAACACTGACCAAATGACACTTTGACAATGAAAAGTAGTCTGCATGCAGCTTATATAACAGAGTTAATTTATTTTCCCCTCAAAATAACTCAAAATATAACCATTAAAAGCTAAACCCCTGCCAACAAAAGTGAGTACACCCCTTAGTGAAAGTTGTCAATATTAACATACACCACGTAAACTGAGAGATATACTTGAATATATGCAGAAATGTGAGGGGTGTACTCACTTTTGTGATATACTGTATATATATAATTTTATTTCGATTATATGGAAATCAGACCTAACCGATAAAATGAAATGCAGTTTCTTCCAGGCAGCGGTCACATCGATACTGCTATATGGGTGCACTACATGGACGCTAACAAAACGGCTGGAGAAGAAGCTAGACGGCAATTACACAAGAATGCTACGTGCAATCTTGAACAAGTCCTGGCGGCAACACCCAACACGACACCAACTGTACGGCCACCTGCCTCCTATCACGAAAACTATTCAAGTTAGACGAACCAGACACGCAGGACACTGCTGGAGAAGCAGGGACGAACTCATAAGAGATGTACTCTTATGGACCCCCACACATGGCCGTGCAAAAGCAGGACGACCAGCACGAACATACATTCAGCAGCTATGTGAGGATACGGGATGTTGTCCTGAAGACCAGCCTAAGGCGATGAACGATAGGGAGGAGTGGCGAGAGAGGGTCAGGGATATCCGTGCTACCAGCGCGACATGATGATGATGAAGACTAATACTGTTGGAAAAGCTATGGATCTTCCTATCATCCCAACTACTGTCGTTTTACAAGAATGGATTCGGCATTGATATGCCATTAAACAAAGAAACCAACCTTACCTGTAGGCATAAAATAATCCTGGATGGGTTGAAGTACCATTAAGATAAATGAAAGTCTATTTCTTTTTCAATGGGGGGTTGCCTGTTTTTGTGTGGGTTGCTTGTTTTTGAGGGTGTTACCATTTGAGAGGTTGCTTTGGAGGGTACTTTTTTTAGAAAGACACGGATTCCTTAATTATTAAAACTGCTGAGCAGATTGAACTTGGGGATAAACAACTCTGTATTTGTAACCAGAGGCAAGAATCAGCCTTAAGTCCATTCCTTCGGCTTTACTACACAACACAAAGAAGGCTTAGTTAACCATTAAAGAAAATAGACGGACGAAAATAGAAGAAGGCAAAGCAGTTCTGGCGCATGTAAGCTTAAACACATTTTGAGTTAGTCTTTCACTTGAGGTTCTTAAATGCCAATATCTGTCTGATTGATCGACACGAATCATTTGATGATTATTGACCGTTTTAAGATATCACACATTTTGTACTCTATTTGTTGTATATTGACCTTCGACCCGGCCAAACATGCCATTCCAAAGTGATGCACCGGAAGGAAGTGATACATTCAGATGGCAGTTATGAGAAGAAATCGCGTAGGCGGGCTTGGCTGACGATATGAGACAAGGTAAAATCCCATGGTACTCTCATAGACTGATGCACCGGAAGAGAGTGACCAGTGAACTGCATGACAGTTATTTCCGCTAGATGACGATCAAACATGCCATTCCAAAAATTGAGTGGGCGATTGAACTATTATATAACTCGGTGGAGACAGGAAGTCAGTGAGTTGGAGATCAGATGAGTTAGAGAGAAGATGCAGGAATGAGAACATGTTCCAGAGAGGCTGGCCCACAGGCTCCCGGTTGAGCAGTCCAGGAGAACGAGAACGACACACAGCGATGCCCGGAGGGGCTGGGGAGGTCAATATGTTGCAGTCTTTGTTCAGTCTCCAACTCCCTCTCACATACAACCTTTCAAATAAAGTGAGAGGTATATTTTTTTTTTAAGAAGTTTCGCTCGTCTTTATTCATTGCGTCAATATGTATTCTGCATGTATATGTATGTACATGTTCTGCATGTATATGTATGTAGATGTGTATATATGCATGAATCTGCGTGTGACTATACAACATATTCAAGCAGGCCGAGAATACGTCATCTGCATCCCACTGCAAAATGATGAGACCACCCCTAATCTCTCCGTCAAAAAAAAAGGGGGGAAAAGATCTGAGTATGAAACTAAACTGCATTCGGTGTTATGGCTCCAGTTCTGGAGCTTTGGGGAGTGCAGAGTCAAATCTGTCTCATTGGGTGCCCCATTCATGCGGCCTTGTGTTACATCTAAGCAAAAGGCTTAGTAAATTCCCACCTCTGTCTGAAATAACGTTTAAAATGATTTTGAATTGCATTTATACCTTGGAGGCGCTGGTAACCAAACGGCTATTGTCATTGGAAATGAAATCGGCAACTCGGTTTCAAATCCTGAACGTGGATATTTGCCATTCACTCTATACTGAACCTATTTACCAACCCCTCCGCTCGGGCAGGATATGACACAAGGTCAATTTTTAAGTGAAGTTCAACAGGTTTGAATTCAGAGTTTTCCTTCTCCTAGACTAGTTGCCTCACCAAGGCTGAAGAACCTAGTCTGTCCTACTATTTACCCATAGCTGGAGGGAGAATAATTGGATTCATACCTTTCCCAAGGGTATTAGTGCTATGTGAAATGCAATCAGTCTCGTCCAGGTTTTGAACTCGTGTCGCCGTGTACAATTCCTACGACGATAACCATTACTCCACGTGCACCTCCAATATACTGATGGCTTTGGGAAAGGCATTAGCTGTTCTACTCCAGTTATTGTAGATTAGTTAATACCATATCCATTTTATACATATAAACTATTCTATTACAAACAATTCGTTTGTTAAATGTCAAAACAGTTCTATTTCAAACAATTTACTTTACCATAAGTAATTTTTTTTATTTACGCACCGTAAAATATAACAACAGTTCTATTTCAAACAATTCAGTTGGCATGAGAACGCATTTTAGTTCTACTTGACCTATTGATAGGACCCTATCAGGTGCTATTATTCCGAGCTAGAGTGAACCTGGGAGCGAAGGCTATGAAGGAATACTCGGCAATTCCCAAAGCTCCAGTATTACTGGAGCCACAGCATCAGATTGTTTAGTGTCATATCCAGGTTTGTCGTTGACAGTTGGGGGTCTTACCCATCTGCAGAGATGCAGTCGGTGTATTCGGCAGACCCAGCCGGCTGGGCCAGGATAAATAGGGTAGACTGGGTTCCTTAGCATTGATAATGCAACCTATCGAAGAGAAACTAAACTATGAATTCGAACCATATACACATAGCTAACAACTAAATATAAAGGGTTTTCTTCTTTAAAATGATTGTGAAGACACATCGTTGTAGAGTATATTGGAAACAGTTTGAACGACTTCGGTTTAAAATAGCCCATCAAGTGATGATGTGCCATTAAACCAACTAGTCAACACCACCGGACAAGACGAAAGGGTACGTTGGATGAATAAGCCTGAGAACCCTTGATTTATTACTATCATTATCAAAAGAAATTCTAAAACCTGTTTTGGCCCGGACGACGCGGTAAATTCTTGCGGTAAATTCTTTCGATGAAATTGTTGTCTTTTAATTAAGCATTTCTATAACGAGTCTGGCCAGTCTCAGAATTAGCTGACAAGTTGAGACCAATTATAAATCTGAAACCGATTCAATTAAACAAAATTAAACAGGGACAGCAGGTCGAGATCTCCCCTTTCTAAAATCGCAAATTATTTGGTACTAGCTGAAAACTAGCTCACTTTAGGCGTTGAATTTTGAGTTTCTCAAGTCGACGTGAAATTTATGTCTCAGAGATATAACACTGAAAAATGTTTTTTTTTTTTTTTTTTTCGTTTTGGGCTTTATTTTTTTATCTTCTATAATCATTTTTTTTTGTGCGACACTACTGAGAAATCTATTAAAAAAAACCCATCATTTTTAGAATCCGAATATGGAAGAAGCTATCTCTTAAAAGCTCAAGCTTAATGTTAGAGTCAGGGTTGAAATACTCATCAAAACCTACAAAAGGTTTGCACGATGATTTGAGAATATATATATATATATATATATATATATATTGTGTGATGGCTATCTGAAGAGGTTGGTTTCTGAAATGAATCTGTAATAATCAAATGATGATTGGTAGAGTTTTTCACAATTATATGAATTTGCTTTGTATGAAATTTTTAAATTTATAAATAATCTTAAGTTGAGCACTCCGGGAGATTTAAAGAATTCTCTAATCTATTCGCAAATAGAATCATTCCCAACTCATCTTCTTTATGTCTCGGCTACCGTTGAACGGATGTATGTAAACAATAGTAATTGTGATTCATAACCGTTTAAAATTTACTTCGCAGCTAATATCTCCTCGTGGCTGAATGGTTAGAAGCTTTGGTTTGACGTTTGAGTCAACCGGGTTTCGATTCCATCTACGGGAAAATACTGTCTAGCCACACTGATGAGTTCTGATAGAACGAAACAGATCTATCCGTGGATGACTATAGAGATAAGAATAAAGATAAATGGTATTTGATTAATAATCCAATTTGTTTTTGAACTGTTCAGATTTCTAAAATCAAAAAGTCATGTATATATATATATATATATTTATGTGTAAATATAGAAACAAAAAAGTGTTTTAAAAAGGTTTTTACATATATCACAGATGTGTTCAAATTCTGGCCAATAGAGCAGAATAAAACCTAAGATAGATAAATATTTACTCAACTCTTTATCACAGCTCCCTTACAATTAGTTTCGCGTATTTTTACCCCCCAAAAAACAGACACATATGCATATATGCACACACATACGCGTGCTCACACACACCTACACACCCACACAGTCATCCACAGACAGACTGTTTCGTTCTATCAGAACTCTTCAGTGTGGCTAGACACGCAGGACGCTCGAAGCCGGGATCGAAACCCGTCCAACTTTACGTTAGACTGTGTTTCCACCAAGCGGACCACGTTGGCTAAGGGAATTTTAAGGTATTTTTATTTTTAGAAACAGCAGCAGCAGCCTTTGTTTACATTTTTTTTATACCCTATCGGCTACCAGAGTGCTCAATTCTTTCGAAGAGCTTTGCATTACGCTAGCGGCGGCCGGCAATTCCTTCGCCAGAGTGCTCAACCCCCATGGGAGAGCATATATATATATATATATATATATATATATATATATTAGGTGATTTGTGTGCATTTCGTGAAATTCAAAAAAAAATTAGATCTGAAATGGATAGATCACTATTCATTCAGTTGGTAGACAATAGCTGTGACGCCAGAAATAAAATAGAAATTAATGGAACGTTTATTTGAAATTAGAAATTGCAATGCTTCTTTATATACAACAGGGTATTTATAATTAAAACCACCATAGTAAATGGGCAATTTTGTGAGGTAACATCGCCGTAAGGTAATGGTGACATTGTTCACAAATTAGAGAAACCACTAATTTGAAGCAACGTTTATTATAAAATAATGACAAAATAATCATTAATTGTCTCTGTCGTCATTAATTACAACAAAAAATTAAAAAAAGCTCCATCAAATTTAATGTAAAAAAAAAAAAGAACTTTGTTATTATGTAGCCATTTACGAATTGTGAAAATTGTTATATTGGGTAAATTCAAAATTTTAGAAGAGCCCATGAACACGAAATCTGGAACCGATTCAGCAACCTCAAAATACCCAAAATATATTGTGAACTATTTTTCTTTATTAAGTTGTATAATTATAAGTCCTGGCGGCAACACCCAACAAAGCACCAACTATACGGACACCTGCCTCCCATTACGAAAACTATCCAAGTTAGACAAACCAGACATGCAGGATACTGCTGGAGAAGCAGGGACAAGCTCATAAGTGAGTTACTCCTATGGACCCCCACATATAGCCAAGCAAAAGCAGGACGGCCAGCTCGAGCATACATACAGCAGCTATGTGAGGATACGGGATGTAGCCCTGAAGACCTGCCAGAGGCGATGAACGATAGGGAGAAGTGGCGAGAGAGGGTCAGGGATATCCGTGCTAGCGGCACGACATGATGATGATGATGAATTATCTTACCCCTTTGAGAGTTTTTCACACCAGCGATAGCTGATGGTTTTTTTTACTGGAGTCTGAGTGACAGCAAGTCTCAAGTCTTCAGGACTCTTCTTAGTATTCTGGCCGATCTCAACAATGCTGTAGTTTGGATTGTCTCCACTCGCCCACTAATTCCCAAGTCCTCCAGTACCTGTACTAATCTTTTGGTGACTGTACCGAGCGCACTAATTACGATTGGTATCACTGTAACTTTTACGCTCCATAGTTTTTTTTTTCTGTTCTCTAGCAAGGTCTAGGTATTTATCTCTCTTTTCGCTTTCCTTCAGTTTTACCTTGCAGGTCAGCTGGGACGGCAAAGTCCCCTAATCGGTAAATTCTCTTTTTTTATTTTGTTGTTGACTATCTGGTCGTTTGACTGGTTATTTGTTTGTATCTCAAAATCCAAGACAATTTTGTGTGCCCCTGTTATTATAATTATTTCGCTCCTCGCGTTTTTTTCATAACAGTTTTAACAGGCGCTCTTTCACTGGGGTCTGGAGTCTGAGTAACAGCAAGTGTCCTCGGGTCTCCAGGACTCTCTAGAGTATTCTAACCAATCTGAACAATGCTATGATTTGTATGGTTTCGATTTTTCTCCTGATTTCTTCTTTCCATCAAGTCCTCAAGTCTCCTTTCCAAGCCCTTTAAGTGTTTAAGCCCGTTCCAAGTTCACCAACTACAATTGGTATCACCGTCAACTTAATGTTCCATAGCTTTTGTAGCTTTCTGGCGAGATCCGAGTATTTGTCTAACTTTTCGATTTCTTTATTTTCACTCTGGTATGACACCTCCAGACATTGAACCACGGTCTCCCGAGCCATTGGCGAACACTGAGCAAAAATAACTTTAACTCATTTAAAAATAAAACTATCCACAAAATATTTACTTACAAGTCATCTTTATACACACACACACACATATACATATATATATATATATATATATATATATATATGACTTTACCATGTTTGAAAAATACTTGAAACTATTAAACTGCGTGCAAGTAGATGGTAAATGTTAAGTAGAATGATTAGTGTTTGTAGTACTTGAAACCATTTAACTGCAAGCAAACAAATATGCTCTGCTTTGTTTAAAATCTCACTATTGACTTATATATATATATATATCTTTTCGTTGTAGGTCTAAAGAGGGAAAGAAATATTATAAATGTCCACAAAGTGACTTGTATATTTTTAGGATTTATTTATCTATGTTGTTCTTATATACGTGTATGTTTCCAGCTTGTTGCTTTCGTCAGAGAATATGTATGGTAAAAGGCCTTGTTAATGGGTTACTCAATGAGACTTGAACTAATTCGTGTTTAGTGACATCCATAAAACCCATAACCAACTGAAACCCATTAAAGCTGCAAACACGAGTGAGTTCAAGTCTCATTTACTCCCCCATTACCAAGGCCTTGTACCATTTCATGTTCTCTGACGAAAGCAACCAGCTGGACATATACACGTATGTAAGAACAAAATAAATAAATCCTTAAAAAGTCTAAATCTCTTCGTGGATCTACGCATTTTAATATATATATATATATATATATATATATGGGGGTTGTGTTGAAATGTTAGATTGTATCGGCTTTATTTCATCTCGAAGTTCTTCAGACAGAGACCGTTTTCTGAGTTTTTCTATTTAAAAGCATGTGAGGATAAATAAGATAGGGGAGGGGGTATAGTTGTAGAAGGAAAAGCTGGAAGGGATTTAAAATGCATCAGGTTTCATGAAAAAAATGTTTTGAAAGTGGAGATAGATTTTAGGGAGCTGATAAGAAAAAAGTCAGGACACCGAAACCCTCCCTACTTTTTTCTTAACAGCTCCCTATAATCAATTTCAAGAAGAAATAAAGCCGAACGATATATCACATATCTAAATTTGAATTAAGTGTTTGATTTATCCAAATTTCCACATATTTCTATTATATATATATATATATATATTATATAAACAGGGTTTGGTATGAAATAACCAAATATATATATATATTTTTTTTTTTTTAGTATACAATCAAAATCCGATAGATAGATGGATGAAGGGATGCATACTCCCCTTCCCTAAAAAGGGGGACCTCGGATTAGCCAAAAACTACCGAGGCATAACACTTACATCCATAGCTGCCAAAATCTACAATGCCCTACTACGAAACCGAATAGAACCCAAAATCGACAACATACTTAGAAAAAACCAAAATGGCTTCCGAAGAAATAGATCAACGACCTCACAAATATTAACCATCCGCAGAATCCTTGAAGGTGTACGGGCAAAGAACCGACAAGCGACATTAATATTTGTCGACTTTACCAAGGCTTTCGACTCCATTCACAGAGGAAAGATGGAACAAATCCTACTAGCGTACGGCATACCTAAAGAAACCGTAGCGGCAATAACGATTCTCTATAGAAACACTAAAGTAAAAGTACGATCACCGGATGGAGACACAGAATACTTCGACATTGTAGCAGGAGTACTACAAGGGGACACGCTGGCCCCGTACCGCTTTATCATTTGTCTAGACTACGTACTTAGAACATCGATTGACAAAATCAAAGAGAATGGCTTCGAACTGACGAAGAAAAGAAGCAGAAGATACCCCGCAACAACAATTACCGATGCCGACTACGCCGATGACATAGCGATACTGGCAAATACACCTGACCAAGCCGAAACTCTTCTGCATAGTTTGGAACGAGCAGCAGCAAGTATAGGCCTCTATGTTAATGCACACAAAACAGAATATATGTGCTATAACCAAACGGGGGACATCTCCACTCTCGAAGGAACCCCACTTAAACTAGTAGACAAATTCACTTACCTAGGAAGCAGCGTCGAATCAACCGAAAAGGACATCGAAACGAGGTTAACGAAAGCATGGACAGCTATCAATAGGCTATCGACTATATGGAAATCAGACCTAACCGATAAAATGAAACGCAGTTTCTTCCAGGCAGCGGTCACATCGATACTGCTATATGGATGCACTACATGGACGCTAACAAAACGACTGGAGAAGAAGCTAGATGGCAATTACACAAGAATGCTGCGTGCAATCCTGAACAAGTCCTGGCAGCAACACCCCACAAGACACCAACTGTACGGCCACCTGCCCCCTATCACGAAAACTATTCAAGTTAGACGAACCAGACATGCAGGACACTGCTGGAGAAGCAGAGATGAACTCATAAGAGATGTACTCTTATGGATCCCCAAACATGGCCGCGCAAAAGCAGGACGACCAGCTCGAACGTACATTCAGCAGCTATGTGAGGATACAGGATGTTGTCCTGAAGACCTACCTAGGGCGATGAACGATAGGGAGGAGTGGCGAGAGAGGGTCAGGGATATCCGTGCTACCAGCAAGATATGATGATGATATATATATATATTATATAAACAGGGTTTGGTATTAAATAACCAAATTTCCAGATATTTCTATCATACATATATATATATATATTATATAAACAAAGATTGGTATTAAATAACCTACGAGAGATGATATGCCGTAAAACCCCACCTCACCCAACCAACAAACCAAATGAAAAGCGCAGAGAAATCTTTCAAGTGTCATTTTGTCGGACGAATTACGACAACTGCAACTACTTCTACAAGCAGTACCCATGGAAACTTTACTTTTGTTTTTTTTTGGGGGGGTTGGGGGGGGTTTAGGTGTGGGTGTGAGGACCTTAATTAAAGAGGAATAATATGCATAAAAAGAACAAAAAAAAAATTGTCCCTTAAATCATTTTTCGACTTGGTAGCAATAACAAGTGTTTGTCCTTTCTTTTTTTGCGGGGAGTACCCCGTGGTATAATGGTTAAAGTGCTACTCTACAGCGAGTGAATGAGTTCGAACTCCAATCGTTCCAGTCAAATTGATCTGACAGGAAAAAAACCTTAAGAAATAACTAATCAAACGATGTAAATATGAAGTACAATGAATGTGACCCCTTAACTCTAGACAGCAATCTCTATGGTGTCGTTGTTAACGTGTCAGACAATTACATCAAAGTAAGCGAGTTCGAACTCCAGTCGCGCTATTACGTTCACTTTCAGACCAATACCCTAGTGAAAGGTTTGAATCTCATTATTCCCCACCTAACTATAGGTTAGATAGTATTAATGTCGTTTTTCTCCAAGAATGGCTTTGGCTTTAAATAACCCAGGATGGATGGATGTACCATAAAACAAAGAATTCAAATCTATCGATCAATCTCGTCTGTTTCTTTCTCTCTCTGGTGTAGAGCGAATAAACAAACGTTAAAACTTCTATAGGACTATATTTTTGATGAGGTTTTTAAACAATTCAGCAGTTTTGTTAATACATTCGTGGAATCTGCCATATGTGATTAAAAAATGGTGTCACTTCTCGAAGCAGTATCTTTATTATAAAAATACAAGTGATATTAATGGGGTGTCCTCGTGGTGTTATGGTTAAAGCGATCGACTGCGGAATCTCAGTACTCGAGTTCGAACCCCTTGGGAAAGGTATGAACCCCCTTATCCTCCCAGTTATGGGTTAAATAGTACCACTGCTGTTCTTGAAGAATGGCTTTGGCATTAGATAACCTACAAAGGTTGATATGCCATTAAAATAAAGAAACCAAACCAATCAACTGATATTATATAGATCTCCTGTGGAAGATTCAAATAATGTCTTGACAAGGATGGATTTTTGGTGGGTGATTGGGTGGGGTTTAAAACATACCAACCATTGTAGATTATTTAATGCCAAATCCTCTTCATGCATATATATTAAATGTATATGATCTGGTTTGGTTGGGTTGGGGTTTTATGGCATATGAACAGTTGTAGGTTATTTAAAGCTAAATCCTTTTCACACTTATATATTAAATTTATATGATTTGGTTTGGTTGAGTTTTATGGCATATCAACAGTTGTAGGTTATTTAATGCCAAATCCTCTTTAAATACATATATTAAATATATATGATTTAGTTTGGTTGGGTTTTATGGCATATCAAACATTGTAAATTACTAAATGGAAAATCCTCTTCATGCATATATTTATATCAAGTGTATATGATTTGTTTTTTTTGGGGGGGGGTTAAGGCATATCAACCATTGTAGGTTATTTAATGCCAAATCTTTTTTATACATATATATTAGATATGTACGATTTGGTTTAGTTGGGTTTTATTGCATAGCAGCTATTGTTGGTTATTTAATGTCAAATCCCTTTTATCCATATATATTGAATATGATTTCTAAACAGATTTTGTAGATAACATTTTTAAAGGGGCCTGTGATCATTTTTTGCTCTCAGTTAAATGGTTCCCCTTATTTCTATCTAATACGAGTAATTCTATTTATTATTAATTACTTGTTTGCACACAGTTAAATATCTTCAAGTATTGCGATTTAACACTAACAGTTCAATTAAACATCAGTTATTTGTTTACACACAGTTAAATGATAAAACAGTTCTATTTGAAATAATTCAGTTTATTATATAAACAAAGTTAAATTGTTCCAATTATTGCTATGTATCACTAACAATTCAATCAAATATTAGTTATTTGTTTATACACAGTTAAATGATCAAACAGTTCTATTTCAAGCAATTCATTTTAGCATAAGTCATTTGTTTGCACTCAGTTTAAATGTCAAACAGTTCTATCTGACCCATAGATGGGACCCTCTCAGGTGCTACCACTCCGGGCCAGAGTAGACCAGGGAGCGATGGCAATAAAGGGGTACTCCGCATTTCCCGAAGATCCAGCATTACTGGAGCCACAACATCAGTTTGTTTGGTATCATATCCAGGATACTCATTGTGGGAGTATAAATAAACCGAGAGCTCACTTGATTTTTGACTCTGGGTCATGAAAATCAGATCATTTTGAGGTGAGTTTAATCCGGAAAAAACCGGGACATTGGCCCAGCGGTTAGAGTGTTCGCCAATGGCCCGGGAGACCTGGGTTCAATCCCAGGTCGAGTCATACCAAAGACTTTAAAAATGGAACTTGATACCACCTTGCTTAACACTCAGCATTATAAGGTACGGTTCAAGGGTAAAGTGGAGCAATCCAGGGAATGGAGTAGCGCCCTCCCCTACACCTAGGTGTAGTAGCTATCGAAAAGGGAGCCTTCGGGTCACCCTCGACTATGGTCGACTAACTTAATCCGGAAAGGTACTACCTTATTAGGGTCCCATCTATGAATAAAACAGATCTATTTAAAAGTCATTCGCGGAGGTGCCCGTGGTGTAATGGTTATCGTCGTAAGAAATGGACACGGCGACACGAGTTCAAATCCTGGACGAGACTGATAGAATTTCACTTAGCACTAATACCCCTTGGGAAAGGTATGGATCCAATTATTCTCTCCCTCCAGCTATGGGTAAATAGTAGGGCAGACTAGTTTCTTCAGCCTTGGTGAGCCAACTAGTCTAGGAGAAGGAAAACTCCGAATTGAAACCTGTTAAACTCCGCTTAAAAAAAAATCGACCTTGTGCCATATCCTGCCCGAGCGGAGGGGTTGGTAAATATGATTTAAAAATCATTCGTATTTAGAAAGACTGTGTGCCAAAGAAAAATAACAATTAAAAAACAACTACACAGAAAATGTAAATAAACACGATTCCTTAACCTCCAGGCATAAAATAACCCTTGTTGGGTTGACATTCCGTAAAAATCAATCAATCAATCAATCAATCGATCCAATTTGGTAGGTTTTTATTAAATTTTTGGAGGTATGAAACTTAACAGAAAATGAAATTAGTGACCCGAGTTCAAATCCTGTATAAAGATGGAGATATATTGCAAACGCATTTTACTTCGTGCTAAGCCCTTAGGAAAGGCATGAATCCATCTTTACCTGTGGTGGAGGCCCTGGATAAACCGTTTGGCCGTCTTTAGAGGACAGACAGACAAACTCGTGACAGTTATTTATGTTGATATGTATTTCTAAAGGTTTTACATACGTCTTGAGATTTTTGATTGATTTTTTTTCTCAGTTAAATGTATACGAGCTGGCTCTGGCAGTAGAACGCCTGACTTCCCACCCTTTGGTTTTCTTCTCTGCCATTGGAGCCACACTCTCAATCGCAAAATGCCCTTTGAGCAAGTCTCTTCAATAGAAAATGACCGACGTTGAGAAAACTGTCCGAAGTGTACCTTTGTTGTCTCCGAGGTAAAGTGCCTTAGTACTGCAGTGAGTGAATATGATGGATGTGACAGTTAAGTGTCAAATCATAAATTGAGGGATATAAATACAACTTGTGAAAAATTACTTTGCCCCCAACACATAAAAGGCGCACTTAAGATGGTGAAGGATGAAGATTCGCTTGCGGAAGAACTATGAGGAACCCTTTTCACACTCAGGCTTATTCTTGCACCAAGATGATAAATACGTTTTATTTATTTCTCCATATATTCATTTTTCTTTCATTCAATATATCGGCGCATCGAAGAAACAAGAAAAAAAAAATGAATTGGAACTCTCCAAATGCAAGAGTTATGAAAACGACGCAGTTTTCATTTTGTGAGATTAATTTATTGACGCTGAGTAATAGTGTTGATTATAAAAACACAGAATTCAGGATAGTACGGTCAATCATTCAACCTCTTAAAGCTAGCTGGTGAGGCTCTGCTTAATCTTGCGGAATAGGCTTATGAATAGAGCATTGAAGTGGAGATTATGAGGTTTTATTTTAATTTCAATGGTCCGATAAGGCTAATTAATATCAATGACACTACTTTTTTATGAATGAAGAGTAAACATATAAAAATCAAAAGGCATTTTTTATAACCTAGGAAATATTTCACACTAGCTGAAGTACCCGTTAAAGCTGAATTAGAGGACTTACTTGGATCACAACCACTATAAGACTATCAGACAATTACGGTAATTATTTGTGTATAAGACGCGCTATTTCTTGATTTTCAGCCAAAACGTTATGGATGCGTATTATACATGAGATCTATATCATTAACTTTTATTCCAGTCACATGCTTCACCATTTTAGGGACGGGATGAGGTAAATTATATCTAAAGTATAAATTAATGTGTTTTTGGCCGATACGGAGACTTATCCACTGGAATATGAGTTTGTTTATTATTATGTTTCTCCGAGTAGAAGCTTAGTTTCATCATTGGCTGATGGAATCTTTCTGTGAATATGTCCGTGCGTTCTTTTTAAATACAGTGTAAATTTTGTATTTTACGAGATATGGTAAACTCTATAAATTCTTATTTTTCCTCAGTTCGAACCAATAAAAAGTTAAACAAATGCCAGATTCAGGTTAAATTTTAACAGCTACAAATTCTAAAAAAAAGTCAGAGCGTATTATACAAGAGAATGTTTTTCACAGAATTTCGTAGTACAAGAGCAATATTGAACAAGTCCTGGCGGCAACACCCCCACAAGGCACCAACTATACAGCCACCTACCTCCTACCACGAAAACTATCCAAGTTAGACGAACCAGACATGCAGGACACTGCTGGAGAAGCAGAGACGAGCTCATAAGTAATGTACTCCTATGGACCCCGACATATGGCCGGGCAGAAACAGGACGACCTGCTCGAACATACATACAGCAGCTATGTGAGGATACGGAATGTTGCCCTGAAGACCTGCCAGAGGCGATGAACGATAGGGAGAAGTGGCGAGAGAGGGTTAGGGATATCCGTGCTAGCGGCACGACATCATGATGATGATGATTTACGATATAGAGAAGTCCCTTCATTTTTTTCATTTTGATAAACCTTTTCAAACCTTGTTGTACTAAAAAAAAACTTGTTAGTATAAAAAATAAATTCACATAAAAGAAAACAGATGTACCAATTATATATTTCATCTTATAAAAGTAATATTATTTCGTGAAAGGTTTTGGAGACAAGTATATTCTGAGAAACATCGAATCGCCCCGTCAAATGGGGATTTGCTGAAAGGTAAAATGAACGAATAACTTAGGCATGACAGCAAATTTGGAGTACCCCTCCATTGCCATTACTCCAAGGTCCATTCTTACCCGGATTGTTAAGGTCCCATTAATGGGTTAAATAGAATTGTTCAATCATTTATCAAGGTTTATAAATATTAGTTATTTGAAACTATACAGCTGTGTGCAAATTATTTATTTATACAAGAATACTTGATAAATCGAGTTACTAATATTAAATGTAAAACCCGTTAACTGTGTACAAACAAATAAGCACGTTTTAAAAATGTTATCTAGCAACTGTTGACTAGCAAATCGTATATCTATATATAGAATGAGTTTTGGTTGGTGTTGTTTTGTTATATATTGACCCTCGACCGAGCCGTCAATCAAGAGATGCACCTGTGTAAATAAGCGGAGGAACGGCGGAAGCAGGTGGACGTAGACAATTATATAACCAGGTGCCACAGATGGCTAGGGTCAGTTCCAGTTGCAGCTGGAGTCAGTTAGGGGACAAGATGCCAGCGTGAGAATCAGCTTGCAAACTGAGGGCTTTTAGCCGTCAGTGACCCACGGTTGAGCAACCTCAGCCAAGATGAGGAAGAAGTGCTGCCATGGTCAGAAGAACTTTGAGTCAATATGTAGCTGTCTGTCCACGTCTCCAACTCACCTCTCACACACAACATCATCCCTTTCGAGAATAAAGTGTGAGAGATATATTTTTATAAAGAAGTGTGTTCGTTCGTTCATTATTTTTGATTATGTTCCGCATATATTTGTATATGTATACGTATATTTATATATGTATGTGACTATACAACAGTTTGGTTTTATGGCATATCAACCATTGTTGGTTATTTAATGCCTAATCCAGTTTTATACATATAAACAGTTCTATTCAAAACAATTCAGTTTAGCATAAGTACACAGTTTAACTATCAAAAACTGTTCTTTTTCAAGTTATTCAGTTTAGTCAGCAAAGTTAAATAGTTCCAAGAATTGCTATGTATCAGTAACAATTTAATTAAACATCGGTCATTTGTTTACACACAGTTAAATGTCAAACAGTTCTATTTCTAACAATTCATTTGAGCATAAGTCATTTGTTTACGCGCTGTTGAATGATCTGACGGTTAAATGCAAAAACAGTTCTAATTAAAACAATTCATTATAACATAAGTACACAGTTTACTTCTATTTGACCCCTAGATAGGATCTAATCAGGTGCTACCACTCCAGGCAAGAGTGGACTTGATTGCGGTGGCAATAAAGGGGTATCCTGCATTCCCCAAAGCTCCAGCATTACTAGAGCCTCACCATCATATCAAGGACACTTATTGGGGAGTCTTACTCTTCTGCAAAGATGCAATCGGTGTATTCTGCAGCCCCAGCCGACTGGGCCACATATAAAAAGAGGATTCTGCATTAAATAACCGGCAAGGGTTTATGTGCCATAAAACACCAAAGAGATGTACAAAGAGCCCACACCACCCGATATTCGTGCGAGGTGTTTTAATGGACAGCTCATTGAGGCATTCATACCGTGATGTTGATGATTAACATATGTCCTCAACGGGCCTTGTCTGCAGGCTTTACCTGCTTGCAGGACTAAGTTCATTGCTTGGTGTCTGAGGCGCCTAAATAGGGGAATACTGATGGGGTCAAGAATTTTTGTTCTTTCCGCGCATGAGTCTCGATTCGTACGCGGCTCCAACATTAAAATGATCTTGTATCAAATTCTACCTGGTGAGAGATAGGTATAAATATTACCAAAGAGATGTGTCATCTTATCATTGTCGTTTGTTTGGACAGGCCCATTGGCTAGTGGGTAGAGTGTTCGCCAATAGCCAAGGGGACAGGGGTTCAATCTCAGGTCGAGATATACCAAAGACTCAAAAAATGGTAACTGACGCCGCCTTGCTTAACACTCAGCATTATATGATACTCAGCAAGGATAAAGTGGAGCAATCCTGGGAAAGGAGTAGCGCCCTCCTCTACACCTCGGTGTGATAGATACTGAAAAGGTTTTCGGGTCACCCTTGACTGAGGTCGCAACTTCTTTTATTTATATATATATATATACTGGCAGCATTTCTTCATTAATACATATTTCGTTGAACATAATAGACATTTTTTGTCTATATATATAAATGTCCTTTAGGAGATTGTATCTCTGAAAATAATAATATATATGTTGGTTCAACCACAACTATCCCATCCAGGAGACTTACAATGCACCTTTCTGATACAAGTTCCATAGCACAGCATTAAAAAAAAAATTCATGCCCAACAACAGAATTACGAAAAATTCTCACCGAAAACACAACAAAATTAGAACATCAAAATAACAAGCAAAAACTACAGATTCTTGAAGCACTACATATTAGGAACATACAACCCAAATTTAACAGAACTAATACCCTTGGGAAAGGTATGAATCCAATTATTCTCCCCCCCCGCTATGGGTAAATAGTAGGACAGACTAGGTTCTTCAGCCTTGGTGAAGCAACAAATCTAGGAGAAGGAATACTCTGAATTCAAGCCTGTTAAACTTCGCTTAAAAATTGACCTTGTGTCATATCCTCCCCGAGCGGGGGGGTTGGTAAATATGATAAAAATAGATATGCGTTTATAATTAAAACGTACTGACAGTCGGATTACTATCATTGGTACTGTTAACAAGCATATATAAAGAATATTATGATTCATCTTCAAGTCACACAGCTAGCACGGATTTCCCTGACTCTCTCTCTCGCCAATCCTCCCTATCATCCATCGCTCCCAGAAGGTTTTCTAGTCTACATTCTGTGTCCATACAGGGGTGTTACTGGTTGTCCAACACTGGCTCGTCCATGTAAAAGGGTTCATAGAAGAACGTCACTGATGATTTCGTTCCTGCTTCTCCAACATTGTCCTGCATGCCTTGTTCGTCCTCCTTGGATGGTTTTAGAAATAGGAGGTACGTGGCTGTACAACTATTGTTTCGTGGAATGTTGCTTCCAGGATTTATTCAATACAGCTCGGAACATTCTTGTGCAGGCTTTTTCTCGATACGCTTCGTCTGCGTCTATGTGACACATCCATATAGAAGAATTGACAATATAGTATCTTAAATAGTGGGGCAAACTTGGTTCTTTAGTTTTGGTGAAGCAACCAGTATGGGTGAAGGAAAACAATATCATATCTTAAAACAGCAAAACAAAAGCAAATATGTTTCATGGCTTGAGATCATTCGCTTCTTAGTTGGGAGGAGAACTTTTCAGCAACATCATAAAGACGTGCTTAGCGTAACGGTCTTTATAGAAAGAAATTGACCAAAGTCCGAAACCTGGATGAGGCTGTTTGCATTTCATTTTGTGCTAATGTCCTGTCTTCTCTCGCCAGCTATGGGTGAACAGTAGGGCAGACTTGGTTCTTTAGTGTTGCTGAGGCAACTAATCTGGGAGAAGGAAAACAATATAGTATCTTAAAACAGTAAAGCAAAAGCAAAATCTTTGATTTTATCTTTTCTTCATTTTTAAGAATATTTTTCTTCAGGTGAAGCAGACAATAAACTGGTACGTCTTGTCCGGGCTCACAGCGTCAACTAGAACGTAAGTTCGAATCTCAACAACAGCACTTCTTTAAGTATTTCTGATCGGCGCGGTTTCCATAAAAATCAACCAGAAATTCAGATGAAAGAAAATACTAGTAAAAATCAAAGGTTGGTAGTAATATTAAAAATAATAATACTGAGAAAAGTCCTGGAAACTTGCTGTCCCTCAGACTCCAGCGAAAGAGCATCAGTTAACGCTGGTGTGAAAAACTCGCAAGAAATAGGCACAATAACTAAAGGATTATTAAAGGGACGGGAGGTGCCCGTGGTGTAATGGGTATCGTCATAGGAAATCAACACGACGACACGAGTTCAAATCCTGGACGAGACTGATTGTATTTCATATAGCACTAATACTCTTGGTAAAGGTATGAATCCAATTATTCTCCCTCTAGCTAGGTTCTTCAGTCTTCGTGAGGCAACTAGTCTAGGAGAAGGAAACCTCTGAATTAAAAACTGACTTTGTGTCATATCCTGCCCGAGCGGAGGGGTTGGGGTTGGTAAATAGGATTAAAGGGACTGCAGGACTTGAAAGCTGGCGGACAGGTAGAGACTATCCAAATAAAAGCATTACTGAGAACGGCCAGAATACTAAGAAGAGTCCTGGAGACTTGAGGAGACTTGCTGTCACTCAATCCCCAGTGAAAGACCATCAGCTTACGCTGATGTGAAAAACTCTAAAAAAAAATTATGATGCTAATTGTGACTGGTGCTTTTGGCACAATAACTAAAGGATTATCAAAAGTCCCGGAAGACTTGGAAGTTGGCGGACGGGTAGAGACTATCCAAATAACAGCATTACAGAGCACGGCCAGAATACTAAGAAGAGTCCTGGAGACTTGAGGAGACTTGCTGTCACTCAATCCCCAGTGAAAGACCATCAGCTTACGCTGATGTGAAAAACTCTAAAAAAATTATGATGCCAATTGTGACTGGTGCTTTTGGCACAATAACTAAAGGATTATCAAAAGTCCCGGAAGACTTGGAAGTTGGCGGACGGGTAGAGACTATCCAAATAACAGCATTACTGAGCACGGCCAGAATACTAAGAAGAGTCCTGGACACTTGAAGAGACATACTCTCACTCAAACTCCAGTGAAAAACTATCAGCTTATACTGATGGGAAAAAACTCTAAAGGAGTAAGTAATAACAACGGTATATGCCCCAACCAGAATCCGAGCTGGAGAATGAGATGCACATAATTCTCTAGGATTTCGCGATGCAAAGAGATTAATAGATCTCGGCCAGATCTAGAGATAATTAAAAAAATAGGAAGAACTTTCTATATAATGGACTTCGCCGACCCGGTGGACCATGAGTGAAAATCAAAGAAAACGAAAAGAGAGACAGGTACTTGGATCTTGCCAAAGAACTAAAAAAAAATATGGAATATAATGGTGACGGTGATACCAATTGTAATTGGTGAACTTGGAGCAATCTTCAAAGGCTAAGTTAGAGGGCTCGAGGAAATGAGACCATCCACATTACACCATTGTTGAGGTTGGCCAGAATACTAAGAAGAGTCCTGGTGACCTGTAGAGACTTGCTGTTACTCAGACTCCAGTGAAAGTCCATCAGTTAATGCTGTGGTGAAAAACACCCAAAGGAGTAAAAGAACAATAATGATAATCAGAGGATGATCCAAGACCATCCAAATTACGGCATTGTTGAAGTTGGCTAGAATACTGAGAAGAGTCCTTGAGACCTGTGGAGACCATCTATCACTCAAACTCTAGTGGAAAACCACCAGCTAATGCTGTGGTGAAAATTTCGCAAAGGAGTACAATAATATTAATGATAATCAGAGGATGAACCAAGACCATCCAAGCTACAACATTGTTGAAGTTGGCTAGAATACTGAGAAGAATCCTGGAGACCTGTGGAGACTAGCTTTCACTCAGACTCCAGTGAAAGACCATCAGCTAATGCTGGTGTAAAAACTTGCAATGAGTAATATAATGATGATAATAGGACTTGTCATCAAGTAGATTTTTCTTTTCCAGTTGACCACAGTGCGAAAATAAAGAAAAAGGTAAAAAAAGAGAAATACTTGGATTTTGCTAGAGAGTTGAAAAAGCTGCGAATCAGGAGTTGATGGGATGACAATTGTAGTTGGTGCACTTGGAAAGTTCCCAATGTCTCTGGAAAGGAGAATGGACGACTTGAAGATCAAAGGAAGAATCAACACTAGCCAGAAAATAGCACGGTTAAGAACAGCTGGATAGCCGATGTGATCACCAATTAAAACTGATATGGAAAAAACTAGCAAGGATAATAATAATAATAATAATAATAATAATAATAATAATAAGAAGAAGAAGAAGAAGAAGAAGAAGAAGAAGAAGAAATTACGATTGGTGTTTTTGCATATTGACCTTTGACTGAGCCGTCAATCCGGGATTTCTCTATACAGGATACACCTGTGTAAACAAGCAGAAGCAGTTACCGTTGGTTGACAACCGAAAATGTGTAGGCGTTGTGAAATATATTCATGGGTACTCGGAGAATAATGGTCAGTATCAGTCTCGGATACACGGTCGGGCAATCGGGAGGTCCGGAGAGAATCAGCGAGTGGCCGGCGGGCGCCCGGGGGGTGACAGCGGCCTAGAGCGGAACGCGGTTGAAAACCTTTCATTAAAGAAGCAGAAGAAGTGCTAAGTGGGGCCCTGAATATAGCACAACGCGGGTAAGAAGAAATCATGGGTCAAGATAGCTGTCCTCCTAGTCTGCCTGTATTCGTCTCCCTCCCTGTCTTTCTCCCACACGGCTACAGAAGTTTCGACCCTTACGAGAAATAAAGAGACGTATATATTTTTATAAAGAAGTGTTATCATTCCTTCGTTATAGTCATTCCTTCATTTATCATTGGTGCACAACAGTGTGAAAAACCTGCAAAACGTTAAATGATAGAACTAATCGGACTGGGTTTTAGCAAATGAGAAAGAACTAGTCAGTTAGAATACGTATACATTCCAGCAGTAAAATTAAATCGAAATGGAACTTGACTAAGAGATGCAAAAAATTACGGAAAGCGAAAGTAAAAGTGAAAGTGATAATAATGATAGTCGGAGTCCTAAGAACAATTCTGAAGAACCAGGAAAAGTGAACGGGGAAACTGGAGATCCGAGAAATAATTAGGACAGCCCAGACTAGAATACTGCTGAGATCATCTGGAAAACTTAGAAGAATCCTAGGGAGCCGAGTAGGTTTACTTTCACTCGAATTTCAGTGAAGATCACGAGTTACGACCGGTGGGAAAAATTAAGTTAATCGCATGAACGACTGGATAAGAAAGATGATTCATTAGAACTTATGCAAGAGATTAAAATTTCACCGCATTGATAAATGGTATAAACACAAAACAGAATCTGTCCAAGGAAATAGAATGCATAAAATGCTCTGGGACTTTTAGATACAAACGATTCATGAAATCCCAGTCAGAAGACTAAAGCTAGTGTTACTTAACAAGAAAAAATTGCCATCTTAGTTGACTTTGACGTTTTAGCAAACCAGAGAGTGAAAATAATAGAAAACGAAAACATTGATAAATACTTGGATCTCGCTCGAGAGCAGAAAAAAGTTGTGAAAAATTAGTGCCTGTGATACCAATTGTAACTGAAACCCTTGGAACGTCCTGGAAAAAAGACTGGAGGAACTGAAAGTCAGAGGAAGAATCGAGACCATTCAGACCACTGCACTATCAAAATCAGGTAGACCATAGAAGTGCCTAGGTGACCTAATTTGGTTTGGTTTTATGGCCTATCAACCATTGTAGGTTATTTAATGCAAAATCCATTTTTATGCATAAAATCAGTTCTATTCAAACATTTCAGTTTAGCATGACTTTGCTGTTTAAATGTCAAAAGCAGTTCTATTTCAAACAATTCAGTTTAGCATAAGTACACAGTTTCAATGTCAAAAGCAGTTCTATTTCAAAAAATTCAGTTTAGCATGATTACACAGTTTCAATGTCAAAAACAATTGTATTTCGAACAATTCTGTTTAGCGGAAGGTGTTGGTAAATACATACATCTCCATGTGAGATATGTTCAAAAAGTCTGAAAGCTGAAGCAATATTTACCAAGACAGAAATGAACATTTAATATATAATGTAGCCTTTAACGCATGTCAATATGCAATGTAATCTTGTGGAAAGTCTACTGAAAATCCATAAAGACTTTTTCCCCCAACTTTTCATAAGATTACATATGAGGTATAAGCCGATTTCTCAAGACAGAAACGAACAATGAACGAAACATTCATTTTCTTTAAAACTGTCCCTTTGTCATTCAGCAAACTTATTCTAACGATTTTCTCGATGGCTTTGTAAAGAGTAAAGATACAATTTCTCAGCTGAAACTTTTATAACTTTCTGTAACATTTTTTATGGTCTGGTCATTTCTTAAACTGTTTAAAAAAGTTGTACGGATTAAAGCAGAAATTGAAGAAAGAGGAATCAGGTGGATTAATTAACCCTAAGCACAATAGTCTTTCCAAGTTTTATTAGGATAGAAAAACCTTAAAAACAGAATGATTATCATATTGAGTGCTTTTCTAGAATATTCATCAAATGCCAATAAGTTTGGGTTTTTTTTCTATTACTTTATAGAAGGATTTTAAAATACATTCATTTAGATTTAAGTTATTCACTAATAAAGACCAAGTTGTTTAAGCAAATACACTGTTTTAATTTTTATTAATAAAAAGATCTGGATTTTATTCAGTTCAGACTGAATTGTTTTCTTGTTGGTATTGAATACAATTGCTGAATCATCATGATTAAAAAAACTTAAAATGGCTGAAATAGGCTGTTGATTCTTACAAGGTTTAATATGAAACATTTTACCTTTAATTTTCACTTATACCCCTAAGAAAGGCACGAATCAGGTTATCCGTTTGTATGTTAAAGTCCGATAGGAGTTTATGCGCGGCATTTTCTAGGACAGTTGCTGGGTTGTGCATTTACCATTTGTTGGTGCGGTCAAATTTATTATTATTATTACTCCTTGTGAGTTTTTCCCACTGGCATTAGCTGATGGTCTTTCGCTGAACTCTGAGTGACAGCAAATCTCCTCAAGTCGCCAGGACTCTTCTAAGTATTCTAGTCGGAGACCGGGGTTCAGTCCTGGGTCGAGTCATACCAAAGAATCAAAAAATGGTATTTGATACCTCCTTGCTTAACACTCAGCATTATAAGGCACGGATCAAGATTGAAGTGGATCAAACCAGGGAATTGAGTAGCGCCCTTCCCTACATCTCGGTGTAGAAGCTATTGAAAAAGAAGTCTTTGGGTCGCCCTCGACTATGGTCGCTAACTTTGAATCGTTCCTGCTCGTCCTCTTATTTCCAACTCTTCCTGTCTCCTTACAAAGCCTGGGGGGTCCAACCAAGTGCTCTAATTTTTACTGGAATCACTTTCATATTCCGTAACTTTTTTAGTTCCCTGGCAAGGTCCAAGTACTTATCTCTCTTTTCAATTTCTTTGATTTTAACTCAGTGGTTCGCCGGGACGGCAAAGTCCACTATTCAACAAATCCTCTTTTTTTTTTTTTTGGTAATAATTATTTTACTGATTTGAGAGTTTTTCACACTAGTGTTAGCTGGTAGTTTTCCACTGCAGTCTGAGTGACATCAAGTCTCCTCAAGTCTCCAGGACTCTTCTTAGTATTCAATACTATAGTTTAGATGATCTCTGCTCATTCTCTTATTTTCAAGTCTTCCTGTCCCTGCACCAATCCTTTAGTGGCTGTACCTAGCGTACCAATTACAATAGGTATCACCGTCACTTTCATGTTCCATATTTTTTTTAGTTCTCTAGCAAGGTCTGTGCACTTATCTCTCTTTTTGCTTCAGTTTTACCCAGTAATTAGTCGAAACGGCAAAGTCCATAATTCTGCAGGGTTTTTCTTTTTTTGACTATCACTAGGATGTTCGTCTGGCCGAGATTAGATGATCCGTTTCTATCTCAAAATACCAAAGAATTTTGTGCATCTCATTTTCTAGGATGGATTCTGGGTTGTACATATACCATATGTTCGTATGGTCAAATTCAAACTTCTTGCACAATTTCTAATAGAACACCTTCCCCGCCCAGTCATGGCGCTAATTTGCAGCATTCACTTATTATGAGATTGATCGTTTCGTCTCCATCACCGCATAATCTACATCTTCTATTTTGTTGCGTCTTGTATATTTTTGTTTTGAGATAGTTAGTCCTTATGGCGTTGTTTTGTGCTGCAATCAGAAGAGCTTCAGTTTCTCTCTTAAGGTTTCCCTTTCTTAGCCATGTTCAAGTTTTCTCGTGTGAGATTTTGCTTGTTTGTCGCTTAAAATGTCAAAACAGTTGTTTTTCTTCTCATTGTTGTCTTCTAGTTATTTTTATTCTGATGATGCTTGATTTGTCTGTATTGTTTAAGGTCGCTGTAATGAGTCTCCCTCTGCATTTTTTAATATAGTCTTCGAGTCTTTGTATCGATGCATCGACGCTATCTTTTATGCTGGCGATTCCTTTTCCATACAGTCTGTCAAAATCATCTCTGGGAAGTAAGATCTTATGCATTGTCATGAGTTCTCTTGTTTTCTGGTCCATTGTGAGTAAATTCTTGAAGCCAAATCTCTGCAAGCTTAATCCTTAAATACGCTAACCGTATCTCCTGCTGAGAAGGAAGCTTTTCCCCTTCAGAACGAGAGGTTATCCTAAGTATAACACTAAACTACTTCCGATGGTGGGGCGCCAGTCCTGTAGCTTTAGGGAATGTGGAGTACCCTTTCATTGCCATAATTTCCAGGCCCACTCTAACCTTGAGCGTTTGTTTATTCGTTCATTTGTTTGGGTTTTACGGCATATCAACCTTTGAAGTTTATTTAAAGCCAGATCCATTTTTATACAAATAAACAGTTCTATTTCAAAAAATTCAGTTTAGCAGAAGTACACAGTTTAATGGTCAAAAATATTTCTATTTCAAGTTATTCAGTTTTGTCAAACAGTTCTAATTCAAACAATTCAGTCTAGTAAAAGCATAAGTATAGTTTTTTGTTTACAAAGAGTTAAATGTCAAAACAGTTCTATTTCAAATAATTCAGTTTAGCATACAAAAACAGTTAATTTAAAACAATTCAGTTTAGCATATGTACGCAATTTAAATGTCAAAACAGTTCTATTTTAAACAATTCAGTTTAGCATAACTATGCAGATTAAATATCGAAACAGTTTTATTTAAAGTAATTCAGTTTAGCATAAGTACACGGTTTAGTTCTACTTGACCCATAGATAGGACCCATCAGGTGCTTCCACTTCGTGCCAGAGTGGATCTGGGAGCAATGGCAATGAAGGGGTACTCCGCATTCCCCAAAGGTCCGACATTACTGGAACCTCACCATCAGATTATTGAGTGTCATATCCGGGACACTCGCAGGGAGGGGGTCTTACCCTTTCTGCAGACTGGGCAAGACCTAGAGTGGTAGTACCTGTTAGGGTCTGATCTATGGGTCAAATAGATTTGTTTAAAAGTTGTTCTCATTCAATAGGAGAGTGAGCAAAAAAAAAAAAGCAACTGCTTTAGAAACAACGACAACACAAAAACTGCAAATATCCTATTTACCCAACCCCTCCGCTCGTGCAGGATATGACACAAGCTCAATTTTTAAGCGAAGTTTAACAGGTTTGAATTCAGAGTTTTCCTTCTCCTAGACTAGTTGCCTAACCAAGGCTGAAGAACCTAGTCTGTCCTACTATTTAACCATAGCTGGAGGGAGAATCATTGGATTCATACCTTTCCCAAGGTATGTGAAATGCAATCAGTTTCGTCCAGGATTTGAACTCGTGTCGCCGTGTTCATTTCCTACGACGATAACAATTACACCACGGGCACCTCCATCAAAAACTGCAAATATAAACTTCTAGACATTAAATAACCCTAAACGGATCGACATGCCGCTAAAATCAACTAAACCTCTGCAAATTGATTTGGTTTGGTTTGTTTAATGGCATATCAACCTTTATAGGTTATTTAATGCCAAAGCCATTTTCCTCGAAGAACAGTAGTGGTACTATTTAACCCATAGCTGGGAGGATAGGGGGGTTTATACCTTTCCCAAGGGTATTTGCCCGAAAGTGAATCTAATAGTGCGACTGAAGTACGAACTTGCGTACTACGATTCCGCAGTCCATCGCGTTAACCATTACACCACGGGACACCCCCTCTGCAAATCGATGCAATCGTTATTCTATGTTTACTCCATCCGTTGTGTCACTTTCCAAATGTATCACATCGTGGTTTTGTCCACAAGCCAGGTAAGTGAATAAAAATACAGACATTCAGATAATTCCCACAAACCACAACAACGATAAATTGCTATAATTGCAATTATCACAGACTATTTACTTTCGTTTAACTTTTTGCCGTTTAATTTAAATCATTTTTGGCGTAAAAATAGAAAAAAAAAGTCTCACTTTTTTAAAAAATAAGATCATGCTATGAAGTTATTTTTTTTTTCATCAAGGCGGTGGTTGGGTTGGGGGTAAAGATATTTTCTATTATCTCGAAAACTTAAACGCTGAAATTTTGACAAACAAGTGTAAATGTGGGTATGCGGGGAAGGGTACGTTATGCGAAATCTCAGATTGTCTTTCCCACTTTATTTCATTCCACATCTGAACAGAACTCCTCCTTCGGCCTCAGATTTAACTGCTGCCACCCGACAAAGAAACAGTTTGGTAAAAATGATCTGTATAATAATAATAGAAGAAGAAGAAGAAGAAGAAGAAGAAGAAGAAGAATTGTGAGAAAAGATAAAAGAGAAGAAGAAGAAGAAGAAGAAGAAGAAGAAGAATTGTGAGAAAAGATAAAAGAGAAGAAGAAGAAGAAGAAGAATTGTGAGAAAAGATAAAAGAGAAGAAGAAGAAGAAGAAGAAGAAGAAGAAGAATTGTGAGAAAAGATAAAAGAAGAAGAAGAAGAAGAAGAATTGTGAGAAGAGATAAAAGAGAAGAAGAAGAAGAAGAAGAAGAAGAAGAAGAAGAAGAAGAAGAAGAAGAAGAAGAAGAAGAAGAAAAAGAAGAAGAATTGTGAGAAAAGATAAAAGAAAAGAAGAAGAAGAAGAAGAAGAAGAAGGCGATGATGATGCGAGAATTACAAAAAGAGAGGAAAAGAACGAAGACGATAGAAGAAAGAAAAAAAAGAAAGATCCATGTAATTGGTTGTGATATAAAAAATCCCTCCAAAATTGGGTGGAGGGAAGAAAGAAAGGTCCATGTAATAGAAGAAGAAGAAGAAGAAGAAGAAGAAGAAGAAGAAGAAGAAGAAGAAGAAGAAGAGGTTGAAATAGGGTAAAAAAACGTCGATGAATAAGAAAGAAAAAAAGAAAGAAAGAATTAAGTTAAAATAGGAAAAAAACGTCGGTTAAGAAAGAAAGAAAGAAAGAAAGAAAGAAAAAGAAAGCATCATGTGATAGATTTTTAGGAGATGCTCCGAGAAATAGAAAAGAAAGAATTGAAAAAAAAATGAGGGCAAAGAAGAAGAAGAAGAAGAAGAAGAAGAAGAAGAAGAAGAAGAAGAAGAAGAAAGAGTGTAAATCAAAGAAACATAACGTAAGAAAAAGAAAAAAGAAAAAAAGATGGTCGGAAGAAAATTCTAAAAAGGAAGATAGTTTGAAAGGTTTTTATCTACAAAGGGAGGTAACTAAGGGTGCTGGGTTTTGAATAGTGATCGATATTCAAATACTGACAGTCACAGTGAGGGAAGGTTAGGAAAAGTGATGTGAATGGGTTTGGGAGAGGGTGTTTCCGCGAAGAAAGGCCTATAGCTACGAGAAAATGTTTGTCAAGACAGACTGAGTGGTTAAGCTTTCAAACGAATGAACTCGTGAAAGAGTGGCAGAAAGAGGATGAGTCAGAGAGAGAACGAAGAAAAAAATGATGCCAACCATTACAGCTACTACTGCAAAAGAATTTTAGAACTAAGGTCCACGCTCGCTTGCACGCTCGTTCGCTCACCAATTCTCTAAAAGTGACGCAAAGAGAAAGAAAGAACGTTAAAGAGCGGAGAGAAAGGGACGGTAATCAGTGATCGATACCGTGTTTTCGTTCTTCTAGCCGCGAGGTTCGGTCTGTGCCAGAGGGAACACATCTTTCTCCTTCTCGTGCCGTTTTGGAGTGGGAAAGGCCTGAAAACGGGGTAGTGACAGGGGATGCTTGGTTACTGCGACTACTACTGCTGCTGGTTGTTGGATATTCATTCTATTGGCTCACTTTAGCGCAGACCGCTGCAGTTGTGGTTGTTTCACACTCGAGCTGGCTTAGTTACAGTCTTCATTATTATTTTTTTCTGTCCCTTTCTCTTCTTAAAGGGGCTTTCAACTACAGAGAAAAATACCGTTATACTACCATAATCTCTAGCATCACTTGGAAATTAATTCAGATTCAACTGAAACGCATCTAATCTCTGGGTGGGGTGTAGGCCACTTGTTGAGCATTAGTTAACGGGTTTTGGAAACCATATAAGGTCAGTCAATCAACTCATAAGAGTGACCGTGTCAAAAAAATATTATTAACTAAATTACAAAACAACTCCATCTCCTTCAAAATATTCCCATGGGAAGTCACACATTATTTGGAAGTTTTCAACTGACACTGCTCACTCTGTCGGCGAGTATTAGATTATGCTGACTATATAACCTGCAGACAAGGTAACCTCCCCCCCACACACACACACCAAAAAGGGGTGTTCTAGTTATGACAGTAAACTGCATCTGATAGAGGGTTCAGCTCTGCGTATGAGGGGAGTATTGAGTAACCCCTTCATAGCCATCATTTCCAGGTCCACTCAAAACCAGAATGATAGTATTTATTCAGGTTTCATCAATGGGTCAAATAGATATATTTTGAAAATGATTCATATTCAATAGAACCGTGTGCCAATAAAAAAAACTCTTAAGAGACAACTACACAAAAAATATAATAACATACTATGAACGCAATTATTTGACATTTAGGCTTAAAATAACCCTCGACGTATTGACATGCCGTTAACTACCTTAAATATCAAAATTATGTTCTTCTTCAGTCCATTGAAGTTTCGTATGGAGCACACAATCATCAGACAGAAAGAGAAGAAAAAGTTTCTCCGGCGAGGTCTTCAAGGCTACATCCTGTATCGGCACAGAGCTGCTGTATATTGGTTCTAGTTGGTCGTCCTGCCCTTGCTCGTCAATGTTATGGAGTCCACAGGAGTATGTCGCATATTAGTTCATCCTTACTTCTCCAGCAGAGTCCCGCATGTCTGGTTCGTCTAACTTGGATAGTTTTCGTGATGGGTAGTCGGTAGCCGCATAGCTGCTGTTTTGTGGGGTGTTGCCTCCATGACTTGTTCAATAGAGCGCGCAGCATTCTTGTGTAATTCCCGTCAAGCTTTTTCTTCTTATGTTTAGTTAGCATCCTTGTAGTGCATCCATATAGCAGTATCGACACGACCGCCGCTTGGAAAAAAACTGCATTTTATTTTATCGGTCAGGTCTGACTTCCATATGACCGATGATCTATTGTTAGCTGTCCATGCCTTTGCTAGTCGCGTGTTGACGTCTTTGTCGGTTGATGAGACCATATTTCCTAGGTAGGTGAACTTGTCTACTAGTTTCAGAGAACTACCGTTTACTGTGGAGATGCCTCTTTGATTAAAACAAATGTATTCTGTCTAGTCGGCGTTGACAAAGAGGCCAATGCCTGCAGCAGCTCGTTCCAGACCACGCAGCAGGGTTTCGAGTGTATTTGCCAGAAACGCTATGTCATCAGTGTCCGTAATTGTTTGTGTGGGGTATCTTCTGCTTTACATACACACACATGAAACAGAAAACTGTTATTATCAAATGATTCATCTTAACAATACATAGGAAAATTGGAAAAATATACCAAGGAGTCTATCAAGTGGTAAGTGACATAGAACGGCCAATATAACTCTTATATTAACTTCTTGCTCAGAAATTTATTTTGTTCAATGTATTCCATTTTACAGAATTTTTCTTCTAGACATAATCTGCTATTATTATAACCTCCTCTCTCTATGGGGGGTGTCCTCGTGGTGTAATGGTTAAAGCGATGGACTGCGGAATCGTAGTAAGCGAGTTCGTACTCCAGTCGCGCTATTACGTTCACTTTCGGGCAAATACCCTTGGGAAAGGTATGAACCCTCTTATCCTCCAAGCTATGGGTTAAATAGTACCACTACTTCTAGTGGGAATGGCTTTGGCATTAAATAACCTACAAAGGTTGATATGCCATTAAACAAAGAAACCGAAACCGATCCTCTCTCATATTACCTAACCCCTCCACTCGGGCAGGATATGACACAAGGTCAATTTTTTAGCGAAGTTTAACAGGTTTGAATTCGGAGTTTTCCTTGTCCTAGACTAGTTGCCTCATCAAGGCTGAAGAACCTAGTCTGCCCTACTATTTACCCATAGCTGGAGGGAGAATAATTGGATTCATACCTTTACCAAGGGTATTAGTGCTATGTGAAATGCAAACGGTCTCGTCCAGGATTTGAACTCGTGTCGCCGTGTCCATTTCCTACGACGATAACCATTACACCACGGACACTTCTTCTCTCTATGCAATTTAGTTTAATAACTGAGGGATGACCTCCATGTCCCTGTTTGGCAACCTTGATTGAAAATCAGTTGATCAGCAATCATTATTATTGCCAAACATCAAGCAGATCTGATGAATGTCTCTACTTTTGTGTCTAGAAGACAATGAGACTGATTTTTTTTTTCAGGTTAGCAACTTAGTTGATCAATTTTTAATTCAACACTAATCCTTATCGTCATCCAACGTCGATCGGATTTGATGAATTTCTTTACTTTTATCGCATTTTCCTCAGCTTAGAAAGTGACTGGTCACCAGAATGGGCTAAATCTTCCACAATTCCCTCGCCCATTAAAAAATGCCTTGTATCACCGATAAACTTGGAGCCTCTAAAGAACTAGAATTCCGTACACCTGTGTTAACTAGTTAAATGTTTTTGTTGCATTGCTCTGATGATTAACACTGGTTAGTTTCTTAGTTGGTTGGTTAGATTTGTTTTACGGCTTATCAACTCTTTTAACACCGAATTAAGTCATTTTGATAAATGTTTCAAACTTCAGTTTGGTAAAAGTTTGTTTGTTTGTTTTGGCTTTATGACATATCAATCTTTGTTGATTATTTAACGCCAAATCCATCTTTATACAAATAAACAGTTCTATTTCAAACAACTAAGTTTAGCTTAAGTGCACAGTTTAATTATCAAAAACATTTCTATTTCAAGCAACTCAGTTTAGTATAAATATAGTTTTTGTTTACACACAGTTAAATGCCAAAATGATTTTATTTCAAACAATTCAGTTTAGCATAAATATTAAGTTTAAATGTCAAAACAGTTCTTTTTCAAACAATTCAGTTTATCGGAAGTACAGCATAATATGGTAAGGATCAAGAGTAATGTGGAGAAATCCAGGAAATGAAGAAGGTATTGAAAACAAAGGTGTACTAAGACTTGACAGTGTGCTCCTTAGAAGTGGCCTTTATCGATTCTTTGATGAAGGACACTAGTTTCTGAAAAAAAAGGAAAAAATTAAAAGTTGGTAATATTCTCATTTTTAGCCAACAAGAGTAAGTTTAATAGTCACAAGTTATTCCTAAAATGCGATTTTCTGGGATGCTCTGTCAAAGAACTTGCTTGTCCAGTAGACTTCTATCGTTTGTTCAATTCTCTTTGCTGGCTTTATGTTTAATCGTAAATAATGAAAATTATTTTTTTTTAATAATGGGAGTCAGATACGTTGTACAGATTCCAACCCATTGTTCTAGTGGGTAGAGTGTTCACCAATGCCCCTGGAAACTGGAGTTCAATCCCAGGTTGAGTCATGACAAAGACTCAAAAATGGTACTTGATACAATCCAGGGAAAGGAATAGCACACTACCCTACACCTCGCTATAGTAGCTATTGAAAAGGGAACCTTTAGGTCGGCTTCGACAACAGTCGACCAGCTACTATATATATATATATATATATAATTAACTTAAATCGCGAGTCGGAAATCTCCTACTAAAGTTTCACCATAACGGATCATCAGGAAGTCTAAAACCGACGGGTCGGTTTTAGACTTCCTGATGACCTGTTAAGGTGAAACTTTAGTAGGAGATTCCCGACTCGCGATTTAAGTTAATTTTATAATTGGCTCCACTCGTGTTGAGCACTCGTGTAATTTTTAGCATTGCAGTGTTGACGGAGGGTTTTAGTTTTCTTTTGACCAACTGACTGCATATCTCTTGATTTTTTTCAAGTGGTGTGAAGGGGTTGGCCTTTTCTTTCTTTTTGTCCTATGATATTTTTTCTTTTTTCCCCCGGGCGGTGATTCGAGATATTTTATCTCTTGTTCCTGGCGGGTTTTTTTTCTTTTTTTCTGGTAACCGTGAATGCTGGTTAGATTAGGAAATATATATATATATATATATATATTACTGCTGTAAACAAAAGACAAAGACCCCATCGAATTGGGCAGTAGAATTCATCGACTTCATCTCTGCAGAGAGATAAGATGACAGCCAACAAGTGTCCAGGATATGACGTTAGAGAATCTGATGATGAGGTTCCAGTAATGCTGGTGCTTTGGAAAATGCAGGGTACCTCTTTATTGCCATCGCTCCCAGGTCCACTTTGACCCGGAGTTGTAGCATCCTATAGAGTCCTATCTATGGGTCAAATAGAATGTTTAACATTTAAACTGATTGTAAACAAATGACTTATGCTAGGTCAAATTGTTTGAAATAGAATTGTTTGATCATTTCACTGTGTGTAAACAAACGATTGATGTTTATTTGAATTGTTAGGGATATATAGCAATACTTAAAACCATTTAACTTTGTTGATTCATACTAAATTGAATTGTTTCACATATAACTGTTTGATCATTTAACTGTCTGTATCTACAAAATGTGTTTACGAATCATATATTCGATATATATGTAAAAGAGGATTTGGCATTGAATAACCAACAATAGTTGATCCACTATAAAAGTAAAGCAGACCAAAGCAAGCCAAAAGACAAAGAAAATACAAATTTATGTACTTATTAACAGTAATAGTAAGTAAAGTAAAGTTGGTGAGCGCAATCAAGGTTAACCCGAAGGCTCCCTTTTCAATAGCTACTACACCAAGGTGTTGGAGAGGGCGCCACTCTTTTCCCTGGATTGCTCCACTTCACCTTTGATGAGTACCATATAATGCTGAGTGTAAAGCAAGGCGGCATCAAGTACCATTGCCCGTGGTGTAATGGTTGTCGTCGTAGGAAATGGACACGGGGACACGAGTTCAAATCCTGGACGAGACTAATTGCATTTCACATAGCCCTAATACCCTTGGGAAAGGTATGAATCCAATTATTCTCCCTCCAGCTATGGGTAAATTGTAGGGCACACTGGGTTCTTCAGCCTTGGTGAGGCAACTAGTCTAGGATAAAGAAAACTCTGAATTCAAACCTGTTAAACTCCGCTTAAAAAATTGACCTTGTGTCATATCCTGCTCGAGCGGAGGGGTTGGGTAAATAGGATCAAGTACTATTTTTGTGTCTGTGGCATGACTCGACGTGGGATTGAACCCCGGTCTCCTGGACCATTGGCGAACACTCAACTCATTAGGCTAATGGTAACCCGCGTTTAAAGACTGAATAAAACTGTTTGCATTTCATTTTGCCCTAATGCTCGTATGGAAGGCATGAGTCCATCTTTCCTCACTTCACTTATGGGTAAGAATAGAGCTCATTGACCACTTTAGTCTTGGTATGGAAACTTGGAAATCAAGAAAAAATGAAGACTATTAAACTATACGTTTAAACTAGCTTCAAACTATACTGACTCTGAAAAGATTGATATTGCAACTAAGTATGAACTGTTAACCGGCTTAAAATGGTTAGGGAGGCGTCTTCGTGGAGTAATGGTTAAGGTGCTGGACTGCAGCCTCGTAGAAACGAGTTCGAACACCAGTCGTACAATTACGTTCATTTTCGGACAAATAAGCTACGAAAAGGTATGAACCCCTTTATCTCGCCCAGCTTGATCTACAAGGATGGCTTCGGCATTACATAAGCTACGAAACTTGATATGCCATAAAATAAAGAAAGCAAACTAAAATCACAATGATGATACTTTTTGGACCGTAAATAATTGGATATAATTGTTAAAAAGACTTTAGTACAAAATAATCGATCAAAGGTAGACAGAAAATAAAACCAACCAACCAACCAGCTAATCATCATCTAAGTGATAAGATTTGGGCACATGGGTGACATCAAAGAAGTATAAAGTGACAGTTTTACATCATAGGAAAAGAGGAGCTTCGATAAATGGAGAACTTGCTGGAATTAGTGTGTTGAATGCCAAGGGTATTATTTTGAAGAAAACTATTGTTTCATTTAATTTTCATCAATGTCTTGGGAAATATAGGTTCAATCTTTTGGACTTTTTGAACATGTCTCGTATTTTGAAGAAAATTAAGGCTTCATTCACTGTTTACTTCTGCCTTGGTAAATACAGCTTCATTCATGACACATTTTTAATACTTCTCATGCAGTGAAATCGGAGATAGTCTCATTCCCATTTTAGAAATTTATTGGTATTTAAAGTTAAAAAGATTTACTGAAATTCAACATTTATGTCCTACATAAAACAAACTCTACGTCGGAATTGTATTGACAATGATATATATATATATATATATATATATAATGTATATATATATATATATATCAATGAAGTATATATATATATCAATGATATATATATATATATATCAAAGATATGTATATATCAATGATATATATATATATATATATATATATATATATATATATATATATACAATAAACAATCGGAATGTGGTAGTAAAACAGCCTTTTTAACATACGTGCCTCATCTACTGTTTACCCAAACTCTTCGCAACAGACAAGATGTGACACAAACAGAATTTTTTTAGCGTAGCACAGCTGGTTTGAATTCAGAGTTTATTTTTTCCCAGACTTAACTTTGCCATTCTTAACAGACACACCACTCAGCTCATTGATTATATGAACTCTAATAACAATATTCAGTGCCTCGACACTCATCAATACACTTCATCTTTGCACTTCAATATGTACCATACCCATGATAGGGATATGTGTGATACGTACATAGGATGTCCATAACATATATACGTAGAACATATAGAACATTGGATCTCCGAAACTCGAAAAACACTTACGACTTCATCGTTCAGGTACGAAACTTTTTATAACCTTTGAATTTAAAAGTTCTTCAACATAAGGAGAGAGATACACATTCTTTCTATTCTGGCTTTTTCATCTGACCCCACCCCATTTAGTGCGGCACCTGCCCAAGGCCTCCGTGAGCAAGCGAAAGTCAACCGTCTTCTCCCGATGCAGGTCTCAACTCAACTAACTGACTTTTTCAAATCTCCCCAAATCCTCCGCGCGCTTCCGGTGCATGACGTCATTCACATCCACTTGTCAATCTTTCTCTGGGATTTTTATTTTGACATCTATGAACGACACATCCTCCCCGTGCGTGCGTTAACACCTGCACCCAAGTTTGCACCTAACTAACCCATGTGCTGAGCCGAAAGGTTCTCAGCCTACTAAACCCAAAGGCATAAAACGAAATCCCTCGGCCATTATATTACAAATACATACCTTGTTCTTTTACGCTTCACTTCACTTCTATTCCTGTTAAGTTATTGGGCATCCAGTGACGACGAATGTAACACTATGTAGGTGGTCCGCCAAGCAGATGATCCCTTTGTCTGTTTTGGCGCGAAACCAAACAAAGACCTGAGCCTGCGATCTCGACGTGACCAGAAGTGGGTAAGGGAACGCGTGAGGAATTGGACAAAGGAACCCACAGAAGGCAGTTGGCGAAGGGTGATGCGAGTGGCTAGTCGACACCAGACAGCTGAGAAACCAGTTGGCATGAGAAAGGGTCCAGAGCAGTGAGGGAAGACCGATCAAGATGGGTTGGCATTCCTTGTAGCTTTGTAGAAATTTCGCTAGAAATCCATGCTAGCGTTAGTCTACATATGCACAAGGGAATGCAATGTTACATAACTCCTCTTCTTGCGCTTTGAGTTAACCAAAGCATATTGTTCGTTTGATCTTTTTCTCCCACTCCCTTGATTGTATTTCTTGTAGCTATAAAGAAATGTGCGATGCCTCTATCGGAACCACTAGTTGATCACCGGCCAAGAAGTGAAATGGCTTGAAGGAGTTGACGTATTCGGGGGGCCGCGAGGGTATCGTCACACGAAAACTGCAACCATTTTACCTCTCACCGGGACTTCTATTAGCGATTGACATTGGTATTTCACTACTGTTCAACTGAAGAGCTGACTACTGGTCCCGTAGTGCTCCCCCCCCAACCACTGCTCGTTTCCCTGAGGGTAATTCCTTGCTATTTCCTAATCCTTTACATCTGTAACAAGTGATATTTGACCTAGGAAGTCCCTGACAGTCTCTAATTACATTGAGTTTTGTCTGATGGCATATCAACCTCCGCGGGTCATTTAATGCCAAAAAGGTTAAATTTGTTTTGTCTTCTAGGTAGGTTTTAAGGTTTAGACTCCAACACCTAAAGCACAGAGAACTAGATGACTCTAATTGTCACTTTTCTTTTGGTCCTTGGCTTTGTGTGACCGCTCTCACTGTTCTGGGCTCCTAAATTCTTTTACTTACCCATATTTACCAACCCCTCCACTCGGGCAGGATATGACACAAGGTCAATTTTTTTAGCGGAGTTTAACAGGCTTGAATTCAGAGTTTTCCTTCTCCAAGACTAGTTGCCTCACCAAGGCTGAAGAAACTAGTCTGTCCTACTATTTACCCATTGCGGGAGGGAGAATAATTGTATTCATACCTTTCCCAAGAGTATTAGTGCTATGTGAAATGCAATTAGTCTCGTCCAGGATTTGAACTCGTGTCACCGTGTTCATTTCATACGACGATAACCATTACACCACGGGCACCTCTTTTACTTACCTTTGCAGTCAGTATCCGGTCCCTAATATTTATTTTTTCTACATAGGGTAATTATTGCAATGCCGCAGATATGTCACTCAGGAAATCCAACACAAAAACTAGTTTTGTTGTTTGCACTGGCTCTCTCCCAACCCATTCTACCAATTATTTGGTAGAATGGGTAGGGAGAGTCTATTTCAACTTTCCGACTTTTCACCATATCAACCTTTTTACTAAAATCTAACTAAACATAATCAAATACTATAAAAACCCATTTCCAAAATAAAACTAAACAACCAAGTCTGGCTTACAATTTGCTCATTGCTTGCGATGAAGAAATGAGAACTAGGGAAATCATAAACAATTATTGTCCTCAGAGAGTGGGCGTGTCCATTAACTGACTCGTAAAATGTTTAATGACTCTCTTTTGCTTCAGTTCTTTGACTTCTGTCTTGGCGATAGATTACCGGAGCTCATTTGTTTTCACACAGTCATTTATAATTGTTGTCGATATTATTCATTTGCACACTTGCCCAGTCGGCTGGGGCTGTAGAATACACTGACTGTAAGACCCCGAGTGTCCTGGATATGACACTAAACAGTCTGATGGTGAGGTCCCATTAATGCTGGGGCCTTGGGGAATACGGAGCACTTGTTCATTGCCATTGCTCCCAGGTCCACTCTGGCCCGGCGCGGTAGCACCTGATAGGGCCCTATCTATGTATTAAATAGAACTAAGGACATACTTATGCTAAACGTAATTATTTGATTAAACTCAATAGCTTAAAATAGAAATGTTTTGACAATTAAACCGTACTTACATTTAAACTGTGTGCTTATACTAAACTGAATTATGTGAAATTGAACTGTTTTTGACATTGAAACTGTACTTACACTAAACTGAATTGTTATAGATAACTGTTTGAATAAACTGAATGGTCTGAAATAGAGATGTTTTTGACAAACGGTGTACTCATGCTAAACTGATTTGTTTGAAATAGAATTGATTACTTACATAAAAATGGATTCAGCGTTAAATAACCTGCAAAGGTTGATATGCCATAAAACCAAACCAAACCGAAACCAAATCATTTGCACACACAGGCTGGCGAGAAAAGGTAAGTATTGGACAGTGTCTTTTTAAGCAGCTTCACTTCATGAAATTCCCATTGTTCCTGACATTTTTCGAGCTCCCTACGTACGTCCAACTATGGCACATTTAGTTATTTTTTTATGTGGAAACCAGGGGCAGGACCGTAGCCCAAACATGCCCAGTGGTTCCAAAAATACCTTGAGCCCCGTCGGCATTCCTTTAAAAGAAGGTGTCTCAAGCGCCAGGCGATAAACCTAGCCCCCTCTGAAGAGAGTGAGAGCCTGAGGGGACGGCCCCCTTAGGCTCAAGGAGCGTCGGTCTTGGTGCGTGTGACATGAATGCCGGCTTCCCGGAATCGACGTTAGACAAACTCGACCGCCTGCCTCCAAAGCCTAGACACGCCCGACCTGATCCGTTATCAGGGAACACGGTCGGCCGAAATGTGTCCCGGCCCAGTGGGCCAGGCTGCGACTCAAAACGAGATACAGTCTTCCCATTCTTCCAGCTTGTTTCATTACTTTTTTTCTTTCTCTTTTGCTTGTTGCCATAAGCTCTGAATTAGTGAACCTCATATTTTCATGATAGTTTGGGTGATTGTTCTAACCATTGAACCCTCACTTTCAAATGCGGAAGATTTGTTTGTTGACATGATTCAGTAGGTTTCAGCAGGTATATGGGAGGGGAGGTCTGTTCTAAAAAAAATCCCAAGATTTATTACAAATGTGAAAGGGTCACTCATTTCACATTTGGATGGCATCTGTAAGTTATTTTTGAAGAGGAGAATTTTTTTTTTCTAGTTTAGAAATTATTTTCCCTTTTAGTGTTGAGCAGAATAAATAGCAGCCATTGGTTTATCAGATGGGTTAAAGATCAAAACACAATTTGTGAGCTGTCTGTGGTACCAAAAAAATTTAGGTCCGGTCGTGTTTCCTATGGCTATAAGCATATATATATATATATATATATATATATACATCTATGAAATTGAATAGAAGAGATGAAGAAATGCAGAAGAGGATTTTATTCATGAAATTATTTGTCGATGTTAAACGTTTCAGTTGTTAGACCTTCATCAGAGCGTGTGAGTAATTAAATGAAACGAAAAAGATGAGAAAGTTTTTAAAATTTTCTTTCTATTATTAACATGCATACATACATACATACATACATATGCACACATAGTGTCCACACACATAGATACACACACATATACACGCAAACTATCCCCGTCGACTAGGACAACAGAATAAACCGACGGCATCTCTGTAGAGGAGTAAGACTCCCAGCAACGAATGTTATGGATATGACATTAAACCATCAGATGGCGAGGCCTCAACCTTGGTGATTTGAATAATGTGGAGTACTCCTTCATTGCTATTGCTCCCAGGTTCACTCTGACCCGGAGTGGTAGCACCTGATAGGGTCCTCTCGATACATCAAATAGAACAAACTATGTGTGCAAACAAATGACTGATATTGATTTATTACTGTTATAAAGCAATACTTAAAACCAATTAACTTTGTGCAAAAAAGAGCTCCGGCTCGTTTAAGAATGTAATCTCCAAACCATATATATTTAATATATATTAATTAAGAGGATTTTGCATTCAATAAACTACAATGGTTGATATGCCATAAAACACAACTAAACCAAATCATATATATTTAATATATATATATATATATATGTATATGTATAAAGAGGATTTGGCATTGAATAACCAACAGTATTTGATATGCCATAAAACCCCACCAAACCAACACAGTTATCCTTCTTTAAACTTTTTGCACTCTGTTCAAATCAGCATTGCAGTTGATGCATTTTTGGCAAGTTATTTCACAAATGCATGCTGCACAGTCATGTTCGACGATGTTTGAGCATACTTTAAGACCGAGCTTTTATAGGACTTTACTCTCCTATAATTTATTTTGGGCGGTATGCCACTTGTTCCCACAACAAAGATGGCGGACGCACACAAATATTCAGTCTCGGGAAACCATTGGCCAGGAAAACCACGTGACCTGCGTAAAACTACGTCCGCGTTTAAGTTTCGTCCCGCGTTTTTTTGGAGCTGATTCCAAGACACGTATTTTCTATTAATACGTCATCTTTAAACACTCTTGTTTTTTTCCCAATTTCCATTGCAGCATTGACACACTCTCTCTAGGTGACACTAAGAGTAAAAAGCAAAAAAAAAAAAAATGGATAAGCCTAGCAGACATTCATTTCTTCAAAACGCTATGACAAAGAGACTTTTTCCAGCCTCAGAAAAACCGACTGTTTCAAACCTGGTTTGTCGCCTGGTTTTGAATGTTCCTTTTGTCCGCGCCGTTTCATATCTTCATTCATTTGCTTCATTCATGTACCTTTTTCCATGTGCCTTATTACAAACATAACATAAACATAAACTAGAAAATGGGAAGACAAGCTAAACATAAACTAAACACCATATAAAACTCTAACATTGAATTGTGGGGGACTAAACATATCAACCAAATAACATGTCCCCCTACAAATTGGTGACCTTCAGACTTATTTTGAATACGCAACCAAATATAAAAATAAATTAGATATATACCTACACTTTTCAAAATTTTGGGAAGCGTAGACCCCTTCTTATGAACATCCTTATTTATAAAAATGAAATCTGTGAACCCACAGATATATATATATATATATATATATATATATATATATATATATACGCAATTTATAAAAAATATTTAGCGAAAATTACAACTAATATTTGTACAGAGTAACGAGATTTGGTAAGATAAATGTGCTTGCCTTACCTGGCTTAAATTGTCGATTCTTAGTGATATTTCGTTTGGACATCATATTGATAAGTGCTGAAAATGTTATTTCGCTTAAATATGCCGTTGCAAAAGTTACTAGAAATACGAATTCGTGGTTCTATAGCTCACCGGATAATATATATTTTCAAAACACCCTTGCAGCGTCTGCGGATCCCAACTATTGATGGTACGAACGCTTTGTAATCCCCGAACCACAGTTTGAAAAATACTGGTCGAACAAACAAAACGTCTTTTCTTTTCTAGTGAATGACATTTCTATACCTGAAAATGAAATAACGTAGAATTTTGAGTTGTTTCTTTACTTGCTGTGAGAATTTGAAATCATTTGAACGAGAATTTGTCAAGTTATTAGATAACGAAATTTTGTTTTTCTGAAACACGATATATATATATATATATATATATATATATGTATATTTAGGCAGCATTTCTTCGTTAATGCAAATTTCATTAAACATAATAGACATTTTATGTCTACATATTTTCTTTTGGATCCGTTCGAATTCCCGTATTACTTTTCTTGTATTCTGGGGGAATTGATTTATGTATTGTCCATAGTTGCATGTATCCCTAGTACTTTCTGCCCGACTTTGGGCCATCATCAGGGGAGGATCTACTACAAAAGTGATGTAACTTTTGTTTTAGCATATTACAACTGTGTAAGTGCGTCTTTGCCGTTGAAGGTTGTGGCGTTTGTTTTTGAATGTGATTCTATATTTAGTGCCAGTAGCTAAAGACATTTAAGTACATTAGCACTGGTTTGAAAATTAATTCTATTAAGTGTTGGCTGTAGGTTTCTGATATGTAATGCTTCGAGAATCTGAAGTTTTTGTTTATTATTTTGATGTTCTAATATTGTTGTGTTGTCGGTGAGAATTTTCCGTAGCTGTGTCGTTGGGCATGAATGTTTTTTTAAATGCTGAGCTATTGAACTTGTGTCTGAAAGGTGCATTGTCAGTCTCCTCGACAGGGTAGTTGAGGTTAAACCAACATATATATTATTATTATCAGAGATACAATCTCCTAAAGGACATTTAAATTTATATATAACGTTGGTTTTTTGCAAAACTCCAATCGAGGGAGAGGAATTATTTCTAATGACTAGATTCGAGGTTTTAAACTTATTATAATATATAACGAGTTTTATTTTTTTATTAGGATCAGTGGGGAGTATGTTTTTGTGTATCAATGTTTTCAAGATTTTTTCATCGGATTTGTAATTGTAGTGCATTTGGTTACGATAAAAAAGTTTGATATATGTTTGTTGGCTGGATGGAGTAGTACACTGTTCATTTTGTTGGTTAACATTTTTGATCATACGTTTAATTTGTTCATCAACAATATAGTTAGGAAACCCATTGTTGATGAGAGCCTGTTTTATGTTTTCTACCTCTTTATAAAATATTGTTTTGGAGGAGGAGATTAGTTTGGCACGGGATATTAGATTATGAATAATTGCTTTTTTATATCTGAAGGGGCATTCACTTTTAAAGTGGAGGGTGCAGGAGTTGTTACTAGAGGGTTTTTTGTAAGTGGAGGTAGTGAAGTTATTATTGTTGTTAGCATCAATAAGAACATCTAAAAAGGAAATTTTATTGTTTTTGTTTATTTCATGAGTAAAGTTAAGGACTGAATTGTTTTGGAAGGTGTCTTGTAGTATGTTGATTTCGTTAATATTATTAGTAAGAATAAGGATGTCATCAACATATCTTAGGTATATTGGAGGTTTTTTTGTGCTATTAAAAATTCTATTTTCGAGATCGGACATGTAGAAATTACTGAAAATTGGGCCTAGGACAGACCCCATAGATACGCCATCAGTCTGAACGTAAATATTTCCAAGATGGTCATAAAATGGAACTTCAGTAGTACATGTTAAGAGTAGTTTTCGAAGTATATTAGAGTTGATTTTAAGAGGAGGAAGAGATGGGTTATTATAAATATTATTTATAATAATATCAATTGTTTCATTAACAGGTACATTAGTAAATAAATTTTCTACATCGAGTGAGGCTAATATACCATTATTGGGTTTAATTGTATGAAGAACTTGAATTAATTCATGTGTAGATTTTATGTTGTATTTGCTAGGTAAGTATGGTGAAATAAGCTGTTTTATTGTTTTTGTGAGTTGATAAATTGGTGTAGGTATTTGTGATATAATAGGGCGTAGAGGATGATTAGGTTTATGTATCTTTACGGTCCCGTAAAGATAGCCGGGTTTATAATCGCCAATTATTTTGGGTAGTTTTATGCTATTAAGTTCGGCATTATTAGCAGTGATTAGTTTATTAATTTTTGATTTTAGTAGGTTGGTGGGATTCTTATTTAATTTTTTGAATTTTGTGTGGTCATCGAGGATATTTTGTAGTTTTGAATGGTAATCTGTTTTATTGAGTACTACAAAAATGTTTGTTTTATCAGCTTTTTTTATGGTGATGTTAGGGTGGTTGCGTAATTCTTTAGCAGCAGATTTTAGTTGATGTGTTAATAATGTAGGTTGTTTTTTATTGTATCTATTTTTGATGGCTTCAGCCTTAAGGAGATCACGGAATTCGGGTTTGACTGAGATTACCTTATTATCCCGGAGTTTTAAAATGTTTTGGTATAAAATTTCAATTTCTGTATTCTTGTTGATGCTGGTATATCCTTGGAATAAATGGCACTTGGGTCCTAAGTTGAGGAAATCTTTTTGTTGTGGAGTTAAATTACAGTCCGAGAGATTGATAAATTTGTCAATATTATTAGGAATAAGTAGATGTCCTTTGTAGAGATTGTTTAGCTTTTTTTGAAGTGTAAGTTTGTGGTCGTAATCACTTTTGTTAATGATTACGGAAAGTCTGTTATCTAGTTCGTGGAGTTGTGCAGGTGTAATAGAGCTTTCAAGTTTGTCTCGTATTTTTTGTGATTCAAGGTTGAGTGAATGGATGTTATTCTTACAGAGTGTAATTTGTCTCTTCACGAGATCACGTCTGTATTCCAAAGTGCTGTTATATTTATGAGCTGCAGGATCATGAAGTTTAAAATATGTATATTTAGGCAGCATTTCTTCGTTAATGCAAATTTCATTAAACATAATAGACATTTTATGTCTACATATTTTCTTTTGGATCCGTTCGAATTCCCGTATTACTTTTCTTGTATTCTGGGGGAATTGATTTATGTATTGTCCATAGTTGCATGTATCCCTAGTACTTTCTGCCCGACTTTGGGCCATCATCAGGGGAGGATCTACTACAAAAGTGATGTAACTTTTGTTTTAGCATATTACAACTGTGTAAGTGCGTCTTTGCCGTTGAAGGTTGTGGCGTTTGTTTTTGAATGTGATTCTATATTTAGTGCCAGTAGCTAAAGACATTTAAGTACATTAGCACTGGTTTGAAAATTAATTCTATTAAGTGTTGGCTGTAGGTTTCTGATATGTAATGCTTCGAGAATCTGAAGTTTTTGTTTATTATTTTGATGTTCTAATATTGTTGTGTTGTCGGTGAGAATTTTCCGTAGCTGTGTCGTTGGGCATGAATGTTTTTTTAAATGCTGAGCTATTGAACTTGTGTCTGAAAGGTGCATTGTCAGTCTCCTCGACAGGGTAGTTGAGGTTAAACCAACATATATATTATTATTATCAGAGATACAATCTCCTAAAGGACATTTAAATTTATATATAACGTTGGTTTTTTGCAAAACTCCAATCGAGGGAGAGGAATTATTTCTAATGACTAGATTCGAGGTTTTAAACTTATTATAATATATAACGAGTTTTATTTTTTTATTAGGATCAGTGGGGAGTATGTTTTTGTGTATCAATGTTTTCAAGATTTTTTCATCGGATTTGTAATTGTAGTGCATTTGGTTACGATAAAAAAGTTTGATATATGTTTGTTGGCTGGATGGAGTAGTACACTGTTCATTTTGTTGGTTAACATTTTTGATCATACGTTTAATTTGTTCATCAACAATATAGTTAGGAAACCCATTGTTGATGAGAGCCTGTTTTATGTTTTCTACCTCTTTATAAAATATTGTTTTGGAGGAGGAGATTAGTTTGGCACGGGATATTAGATTATGAATAATTGCTTTTTTATATCTGAAGGGGCATTCACTTTTAAAGTGGAGGGTGCAGGAGTTGTTACTAGAGGGTTTTTTGTAAGTGGAGGTAGTGAAGTTATTATTGTTGTTAGCATCAATAAGAACATCTAAAAAGGAAATTTTATTGTTTTTGTTTATTTCATGAGTAAAGTTAAGGACTGAATTGTTTTGGAAGGTGTCTTGTAGTATGTTGATTTCGTTAATATTATTAGTAAGAATAAGGATGTCATCAACATATCTTAGGTATATTGGAGGTTTTTTTGTGCTATTAAAAATTCTATTTTCGAGATCGGACATGTAGAAATTACTGAAAATTGGGCCTAGGACAGACCCCATAGATACGCCATCAGTCTGAACGTAAATATTTCCAAGATGGTCATAAAATGGAACTTCAGTAGTACATGTTAAGAGTAGTTTTCGAAGTATATTAGAGTTGATTTTAAGAGGAGGAAGAGATGGGTTATTATAAATATTATTTATAATAATATCAATTGTTTCATTAACAGGTACATTAGTAAATAAATTTTCTACATCGAGTGAGGCTAATATACCATTATTGGGTTTAATTGTATGAAGAACTTGAATTAATTCATGTGTAGATTTTATGTTGTATTTGCTAGGTAAATCCATCCAGCCAACAAACATATATCAAACTTTTTTATCGTAACCAAATGCTCTACAATTACAAATCCGATGAAAAAATCTTGAAAACATTGATACACAAAAACATACTCCCCACTGATCCTAATAAAAAAATAAAACTCGTTATATATTATAATAAGTTTAAAACCTCGAATCTAGTCATTAGAAATAATTCCTCTCCCTCGATTGGAGTTTTGCAAAAAACCAACGTTATATATAAATTTAAATGTCCTTTAGGAGATTGTATCTCTGATAATAATAATATATATGTTGGTTTAACCTCAACTACCCTGTCGAGGAGACTGACAATGCACCTTTCAGACACAAGTTCAATAGCTCAGCATTTAAAAAAACATTCATGCCCAACGACACAGCTACGGAAAATTCTCACCGACAACACAACAATATTAGAACATCAAAATAATAAACAAAAACTTCAGATTCTCGAAGCATTACATATCAGAAACCTACAGCCAACACTTAATAGAATTAATTTTCAAACCAGTGCTAATGTACTTAAATGTCTTTAGCTACTGGCACTAAATATAGAATCACATTCAAAAACAAACGCCACAACCTTCAACGGCAAAGACGCACTTACACAGTTGTAATATGCTAAAACAAAAGTTACATCACTTTTGTAGTAGATCCTCCCCTGATGATGGCCCAAAGTCGGGCAGAAAGTACTAGGGATACATGCAACTATGGACAATACATAAATCAATTCCCCCAGAATACAAGAAAAGTAATACGGGAATTCGAACGGATCCAAAAGAAAATATGTAGACATAAAATGTCTATTATGTTTAATGAAATTTGCATATATATATATATATATATATATATATATATAAACCCAACTGTCTACACTTCAAACAGGTCATATTTCTGATCGACGCGCAGCTCAGTTCGAACACCCGTGTGAAATCTTGCCAAGTATATAGTTTCAAGCATACCTATCCAATACAAATAATTTTGACACATAGACTGGATTTAAACATTCATATTTCATATGATCAAGGACACCAAGATGTCCATGAAAAAATTCCTCGAAATGTAATTCATTATTATTATAGATTACAGTATCTAGGTATATTTAAGCCTATTTGTTAAACATTAAAAATTATGGAAGAGCTTAAGTATAATGAATTCAAAAGAATGAATATACTTGTACATACAAAAATACACACACTCCCACATATACACGCTGATGCATACACGCTCTCATACATATATATTCATATACACACTCTTTCTCTTTCTCTAAAACAGGTTCTCTGAAACTGGTGGACAAGTTCACCTTCCTCAGAAGCAGTGTCTCATCAACCGAAAATGACATCAACACGCAACTGGCAAAGGCATGGACAGCTAACAATTGGCTATCGGTCATATGGAAATCCGACCTGTCCGATAAATTAATGCGCAGTTTTTTCCAAGCAGCGATTGTGTCAATACTGCTATATAGATGCACCATATGGACGCCGACTGAACTTATGGAGAAAAATGCTTGACGGCAATAACACAAGAATGTTGTATCGTCACAACCATGACCATAACTAACTATACAAACACATAATACATATATATCTACATATGCATGCAGAATCATAATGACACAATAATAGACGAGCGACACAGTTCTTAGAAAATATACCTCTCAGTTTATTTGAAAGGGTTGTGTGTGAGAGGGAGTTGGAGACCGAACAGAAACCGCGTTTCTTTCCCGTTCTCCTGGGCTGCTCAACCGGGGGCCTGGGACCCACTCTGCTGGGTGCTGGCTTTCTCTACCGCATTTTGTCACCAACGGGTCTGGTATCCAAACTAAATGACTTCCTGTCTTCCCCGAGTTATATAATAGTTCAATGCCCCCTTTTTCTAGTGGGCGTCACAATCGCACTCATTCAACCCATCCCCGGTCAAGGTTATAATATCCTGATCGACCGGATGCACCTGTTATTTACATAGATGCATTTCCTATTTTGACAGCTCAGCCGGGTCGTAGGTCAGTATACAACAAGAATACTACGAGCTGTATTGAATAAGTCCAAGAGACAAGACCTCACAATACGCATGTTCTGGTAATGATACAAAACTGCATATGATGGTGAGGTTCCAGTTCTGAAAACCTGGGGAGTATGAAGTATTCCTTCATTTTTAAATGCTTGAATATCATTAAAACTATGTTTTCAATGTTCCAGTGGTCAAGTCATACCAAAGACTCAAAAAATGATACTTGATACCGCCATGCTTAACACTCAGCATTAAGAGATATGGATCAAGGGTAAAGTGGAGTAATCCAAGAAAAGGAGTTACGCCCTCCTCTACACCAAGGTGTAGTAGCTATTGAAAAGCGAGCCTCAAAATACAATCATCAACTTTACTTACTTATATAAGTAAAAAGTAAAGTTGGTGACCGTAGTCGAGGGCGACCAGAAGGCTCCCTTTTCAATAGCTACTACACCGATGTGTAGGGGAGGGCGCTACTCCTTTCCCTGGATTGCAACACTTTACCTTTTATACATACCTAATATTGCTGAATGTTAAGCAAGGAGGTATCAAGTACCATTTTTAAAGTCTTTGGTATGACGAGCCTGGGATTGAACCTAGGTCTCCCAGACTATTGGCAAACACTCTACCCAATGAGCCGGTTATGGCTTGAAGTAAATATCCCTATCTAATAATAATCATCATTTGTTTGCATAGCTATATGATTTCAAGTATTCCAATCCAATTCTAATAATTTTCTCTGCATCAATAGGATACAAGCAGGTAGAGGTTAAAGTGAACCTTGGAGTAATGACCATGAAGATTTACACAAGAATGTCCAGAGCTACAGAAATGGAGTCTCGCCATCAGAGGCAGTTGTGTCATGCCCATGTCACCCCTTTTTGTGGTACGGTCTTACCCCTTCTTCAAAGAAGGCAGTTAGCATATTCAGTCTTACTGACAGACAAGAACATTTTTCATCTCTCTTATCTATATTTGCCCAGTCGGCTGGGGCTGTAGAATACGCTGACTTCACCTCTGCAGAAGTTATATTGTCATCTACAGTATCATAACAACACAATAAATAAACAGAAGCAGGAAGACTTCTTTATAAATATATGTACCTCTCACTTTATTGCAAGGGTTCGAAAAGGTTATTCAAGGTTTGCGTGTGAGAGGGAGCTGGAGACCGAACAGAAACTGCAACATTTTGACCACCACTCTTATGGCCGTTAACGTTGTGTTTTTCTCGTTCTCCAAGACTGCTCAACCGGAGGCCCAGAGGCCCACTCTGCTGGGTGATCTGCTACATCTTATCAGCAACTCCTCAGGGCCCCAACTTAATCGGGGGCCCCGAGCCCCTTCGGCCTGGTGTGGCTTTCCCTACCACATCTCGTCTATAACTCCGTCCGATCTCTAACGGCAACTCTTCAGGGGCCCCAAGGCCTGATGTGGCTTTACCTACCACATTTCGTCTATCTCCGTCCGATCTCTAACTGCATGTCTCTTGACTTCTGTCTTGACTGAGTTATATAATAGTTCAACGTCTACTCTGTCGCCTACTCGATCTTTGAAATCGCATGTTTGATCGTCATCAAGCGGAAATAACTGTCATGCAGTTCACAGGTCACTCTCTTCCGATGCATCAGTCTATGAGTGTACCATGGGAATTTTTTTTACCTCGTATCATTTCATCAGCCAATTTCCGCCCACGCGATTTCCTCTCATAACTGCAATTAGAATGTGACACTTCCTTTCGGTGCATCACCTTGGAAGGGCATTTTTGGCCAGGTCGAAGGTCAAAATACAACAAAACCTCACGAGCAAGAGTCCACGATATGACACAAAACAATCTGATGTTAAAGTTTCAGTGATGCTGGGGCTGAGGGGAATGCGGAGTACCCCTTAATTGTCATTGCTCCCAGGTCCACTCTGGCCCAGAATGGCAGAACCTGATATGACCCTATCTATCGGTTAAATAGAATTAAATTGCATACTTATGCTAAACTGAATTGTTTGAATTAGAACTATTTGACTAAACTGAATAGCTTGAACTGGAAATGTTTTTGACAATTAAACTGTGTACTTATGCAAAAAGTTCAGTTTTGCATAAGTGCACAGTTTAAAATAGAAATGTTTATTTTTATAAAAATGGATTTGGCGTTAAATAAACTACAAAGGTTGATATGCCACAAAACCCAAACAACCAATCAACCTATCTATATATACATATATATATACATATATATACATATATGTATTAATATATACGTATACATATATATGTATATAACTACATATACACACATGTATATATATATATATACATATATATATACATAAATATACATATATATATATATATATATATATATATATATATAAATACGTTATATAAATATACATTTTTTATTGGCATGGGATGAGGTGCCATTTCGGCCTAGTGTTAAATCTAAGCTATTAGAGATGTGAATCTCTTATGGGGTAAGGCTAACTGAGCAAGGGAAAAAAACAACTGTTAAAATGTCTGACTCTCACTGGGTGTCCAATATATCTGAACTTGTGCCACAACTAAACTAAGCCAAGCAAATACACAGACACACATACACACAGACAGACATACAGACAGACAGACAGACACACACACACACACACACACACACACACACACACATATATATATATATACTTACTTAACTAATTTGTGGCTCATGTATAGAAGACTGCGCATCCACTGAAGATCTAACTTTTTAGTAAACTTTTACTAACCCTATATATATATATATATATAATACGAGGAGAAAATCTAAGGGGTAGGAGTATCCAATTTGAGTGCTCAATGTCAACAGCTATCAACGTATAATTAATTTGGGATTAGAAATACATTAAAACTCAAAGTGCAGAGCCAAAAAATTATTTTTGTATAAAGATAAAAAAAATTCACTTCTTTGGTTATAAATTTATTTATGATTGTCATGACCCTATTTATTATATAATAACTCCATCAGCTCTATGACAGATATTGAGCACTCTCCGAAACCCACCAAGTAAGATAGTGACAACCAACACTGTTATAATACATATATATATATATATATATATATATATATATATATGGCATTGCAGACAAAGATTCCTGAAGATGTTCTTTGATTGGTGCATGCCTGAGATGTATATGCAATTGTTAGAATCTGCCACACCAGCTACAGCAGAAGATTTGAGAAGTTCTTTGTTCTGTTGTAACACTGCAGTTTTAGGCTGTCATCAGTTTGTGATCAATTATGGTTGAGTAAGGGTTATCGTCGTAGGAAATGGACACGGTGACACGAGTTCAAATCCTGGACGAGACGGATTGCATTTCACATAGCACTAATACCCTTTGGAAAGGTATGAATCCAATTATTCTCCATCCAGCTATGGGCAAATAGTAAGGTGGACTGGGTCCTTCAGCCTTGGTGAGGCAACTAGGCTTGGAGAAGGAAAACTCTGAATTCAAACCTGTTAAACTCTGCTTCAAAATTGACTATGTGTCATATCCTGCTCAAATGGAGGGGTTGGGTAAATATGTATTATAAAGGAGGTGGATAGATAATTAGATAGATCAAACAGCCAGCAGATTTGAACTGTTGGTTCGTTGTTTGGGTTTTATGGCATATCAAACTGTGTAGGTTATTTAACACCAAATCCATTTTTATGAAAGTAGTTCTATTTCAAGCAGTTCAGTTTAGGATAAGTACGCAGTTTAATTGTAAGCATAGTTTAATTGTGAAAAACATTTCTATTTCTAGCTATTCCGTTTAGTCAAGCAGTTCTAATACGGCTAGTTCAGTTTAGTATAAGTACAGATTTTGTTTACACGCAGTTAAATGTCAAAACAGTTCTATATTAAACAAATCAGTTTATTGTAAGTACAGTTTCAATGTCAAAAAAAAGTTCCATTTCAAATAATTCAGTTTAGCATAAGCACGCAGTTTAAATGTAAGTATCGTTTAATTGTCAAAAACATTTTTATATCAAGCAATTCAGTTTAGTCAAACTATTCAGTTTAGCATAAGTATGCTGTTTTGTTCTATTAAACCATAGATAGGGCCCAATCAGGTGCTACCCCGCTGGGCCAGAGTGGACCTGGGAGCAATGGCAACGAAGGAGTGCACCGCATTCCCCAAAGCCCAAAGCATCACTGGAACCTCACCATCAGATTGTTTTGTATCACATAATCAGGACACTCATTGGTGGGGTTCTTAACCTTCTGCAGAAGTGCAATCGGTGTATTCTACAGCCCCAGCCGACTGGGCAAGATTTGAACAGATTGAGATAGATAGATAGATAGATAGATAAAATCCAAGTTAAAAAGTTGCATGAAAGTGCTCAATGTTATAACAGAGCTCGTCTAATATTTAAAATTGAGTTCTCACTGAGTCCAGTCTCCTTCCTAGCTATTACTCCCTGGTCCACCCAAACTCAGATTGATAGTATTTTTTAGGGTCTCATCTATGGATCAAATAGATCTGTTTTAATATCATTTGTATCCAATAGGATCATATGCAAAAAAAAAAACAAAAAAACAAAACTAACCCTTAAGAAACAACTGCACAAAAGATGTAAATATAAATGCACAATGAATGTTTTTCCTAAACATCTAAGCATAAAATAACCCTCGACAGGTTGACATGTCATCAAAATCAATCAGTCAGACAATCTGTCAGCTAACACTGTCTTTAAATGGTTGGTTACCATCTTTTCAGGTTCTCAACAGTTCCCATTTTGATCGAAAATATGGTTATATATATATATATATATATATATATATATATATAGTGTATCACAAAAGTGAGTACACCCCTCACATTTCTGCAGATATCTAAGTATATCTCTTCATGGGACAACACTGACAAAATGATACTTTGACACAATGAAAAGTAGTCTGTGTGCAGCTTATATAACAGAGTTAACTTATTTTCCCCTCAAAATAACTCATAATATAACCATTAAAGACTAAACCCCTGCCAACAAAAGTGAGTAAATATATCTGCAGAAATATGAGGGTTGTACTCACTTTTGTGATACAATGTATACAGGGTGGAACGACAAAATTGTCGTCCTAAAGAAAACAACACTACAGCTTTATTTTAAAACTTTTATTGAAAAAATCAATTCAGGTAACTTGATTATGTTGTAGAGCTGACATCTATTCAATGTAGCCGCCTTCAGCCTCAATCACTGCCTCGATACGGATCCAGAACTGGGAGCATGTCTTTTCCACAAGCGCCGGCGGGAGCTCAGCGAATACTCAGCGGATGGCGGCGATCAGACTGGCTTTGGTGTTGTGGGAGGTCATGTTGGTGATGTTCTCGATGTTTGACCAAACGAAGTAGTCCAGCGGGTTCAGGTCGGAGAAGGAGGGGGCAGTGAGAGAAGGGTACAAAGTCGTAGCACTCCTGAAGCCAAGCCTGGGTCTCTTTTGACTTGTGGGCAGGCGCCGAGTCCTGCTGCCACATCCAGGGTCTGCCACTGGCCACCTGATTGCACCAGGGGATCACCATACTCTTCAGCACATCCAGGTACACTTTGGTGTTGACTTTCAAGCCGACTTCGAAGATGTGAGGTAGCATGATGTGGTCTTCACTTGAAACCACACCAAAGACCATAACCGTAGCCGGAAACTTTGTTTTCATTAACCTGGGCACGTCCCTGTTATTCGTGGCAATCCAGCGATGGTTCTGGCTGTCATAACTTGGATCGGTAAAGTGCATGAGTTGTACAGCGGCACATCTCCGATCTCACTCGTTGAACATTGAGTCACTTTCAGACATGATAGAAGGCTCCTATCGCTCTTGGGATTTGTACACAACTGGCCAACAAGTAGATGGCCTGCAACAAAAAAAGAAAACCGGTTTTCATTAAACAGAAATGGAATCATGTCATCTTTTCTCAGGCAACAATTTTATCGTTCCACCCTGTATATATATATATATATATAAAGTGAGAGAGAGAGAGAAAGGGAGATAGAGAAATATAATGAAAGTAGATAAGGAAGTAAGTAAAGTTGGTGACCGTAGTCAAGGGTGACCAGAAGGCTTCCTTTTCAATAGCTACTACACCGAGATGTAGAGGAGGGTGCTACTCCTTTTCCTGGATTGCTCCACTTTACCCTTGATCCTTACCTTATAATGCTGAGTGTTAAGCAAAGTAGCCATTGGCGAACAGGTAAAATGCAAGTAAAAAGTTACATAAAAATGTCAGAGCAGGTCAACTACCTAAAATATCAAAATCATATTACCGTTAGGTCCATTAAAGTTTCATGTGGAGCCCACAATCATCAGACAGAAAAGAGAGAAAAAGTTGCTAGTCTGGTATATTTGAAGGTATGAACGTTTTGTCACATGGTATGATGTTTCTGTATATCATACACGCATACACACATGAAACAGAAAGATGTCATTATTTAATGACTTTAAGAAGTAAGAATATTGGGAAAATACGCCTAGAAGCCAATCAAATGACACTGAAGAAATTAGTTACACTTGGAAATCAATTCCCTTTTTTCTATTCAGCACGTTTGTTTTGTTCTGTATTCCAAAATACGGAATTTTTCTTCTAGACATAAGTAAAATAAGTAAAGTTGGCGACTATAGTCGAGGGTGACCCGAAGGCTCCCTTTTCAATAGCTACTACACCAAGTTGTAGGGGAGGGAACTACTCCTTCTCCCGAATTGCTCCACTACCCTTGATACAAACCTTATAATGCTGAGTGTTAAGCAAGGAGATATCAAGTACCATTTTTTAAGTCTTTGGTAGGACGCAACCTGGGACTGAACCCTGGTCTCCTTGGCCATTGGCAAATACTCTACCCTCTAGGCCAATTAGCAATTAATATTACATCCTCTCTAAGCAATTTCCTGAAATATACCGAGAGATGACCTCCATGAGCACAGAGAAAAAGAAGAAAGGGTGCAAATATCACTAAAAGACACCTGAATATTTGTATATTAGGTAGTGTCCTTCCTGCTCCCATATGTTTGATGGGATTGGTGGGTCCAGATCACATGAATAGTGAAATATCAGGTGATTGAGACTTAAGAAGCAAAGGAAAGATTAACGACTGAGACGCACGTATCAAAGATTTGGGAAGAGGAGTTCTGTAAATTGATTTTCTGTTGTGAACAAACTGTAAAGCAACGCTCCATATACAAAGATGTTTATGTTCTAACAGTTCTGTTTCGGAAAAAATGACAGTAAGTAAAACTTGCCTACTCACTTGACTGCAAAACATGTATCCCTCACAAAGAAGTGGGGTGCTACTGTATTTTAAAAGTTGGGCTGTGAAAGAATGGAGAAAGAAAAGATCTAAATAGAAATGTGTGAGGGAATTAATTTTTATTTATTGCAGACTTTTTGTCCTCATCTTGGTAGTTATTTGTGTTGTTTCTTCTTTCACTACGTTTAGGCCAAATTTCACCTCTGGCCTTCTTCAGGTGATTTTACTGTGACCTCGGATAGACAGAGGTGAAATTAAATAATCTGTTAATGTAAGAATTTGCGTTTCAACCGGTATAGTTTTTTAGATTGAACTTTGCCTCCCGCACTGGTCGCTTCCGGGTGGAAGGTGCGGGAGGAACTTCCGACCTGAACACCGGCTGGCGCGAATTCGGTCTTTTTCAAATCGACCAGCATGCGAGACTGACGTTTTTTCTTTGTGGGTCACTAGCAAGGCAAAAAGAGGTAAGCAAGTGAATTCTCTGGAATTGATTCGATTTAAATCATCACTTTCGTGGTGTGTTTCCTTTTTTGGAACATTTACGAGTGCGTTTGTTTTGTTTCAGTTTTCACGTTGGAGAATGTATAGTTGGAGAATGTGTACGCTTGTCTTTTACGCTGAACACGTGAGCAACTAAAGATATACAACTTCATCAGTACGAGACTCATGTCTTTGATTTTTGACCCCAGTTGCTGCTGTAAAATAACCTACATTGGTTAATATGCCATAAAACCAAACCAAACTTAACCAAACCAAACCAAACCCTTGATTGTACTGTATCTCTGACTTTATCCCAAGCTGAGGTAAGCTTAATGATCGAAATCTTTAAAACTCATTTCAATCAGAATTTTATTCGAATCAATTCAGTTATGGAAAGATTCCTGAGAGACTTCCGTCTTTGAAGTGTCACCTTCCTCCATAGTTGTTGCTGTTTGAGAGATTCCAAGAATTTCTCATGTCATCTTCGTACAAATCTCTCATCTTTGTAGATAGTTTTCTAAGATTACCTATTTTACAGTAATAATTTTATTCTACACTATTCAGTCAAATGGTTTTAAGTATTCCTATGTAATACCAATAACTCAATTTTCGTACATGGTTAAATGGTTTCATGTATTCCTATCCAAGACAAATAATTCTATTTAGTATTCATCATTTGTTGGCTCATATAAAATGGTTTCAAGTATTGCTATTCAACACTCAGAAAGAGCCCTTAAACTTGATAGTAGAAAGATTATTCTTATATATATATATATATATATATATATATATATATATATAATGTAACAGTAAGAAAACTCAAACCTGGTTAGATTTTTATTATAAATTTATTTCAATGAAGAATATCATTTTAATCTTCTTCTTTTCAGATGACTTACACACTTAATTTGAAAAACAGCAAATATAGATTTCAGTATATATATATATATATATATATATATACACATATATAAATTTATATATATATATATATAAATTTAGAGAGAGAGAGAGAATTTTTAAAAATATATATAAATTTAAATTTTCAGTCGGAAAGTGAAGTGGGTTTTAATAGTAAAGTATTAGAAGAATTAATAAACAAATGGTTTCAAGTATTCCTATGTAATACCAATAACTGAATTTTTGCACACAGTTAAATGGTTTCATGTATTCCTATCCAAGACAAATAATTCTATTTAGTATTCATCATTTGTTGGCTCGTATAAAATGGTTTCAAGTATTGCTATCTAGCACTAATAGTTTTATTTGAACACATTTAAATGATTTTAAGTATTGCTATGAAAAATTGTTAATTCTATTTAACACCTGTCATTTGTTTGCACACTGTTAAATGGTTAAACAGTTCTATTTGATCCATTGATAGAAGGATAAAAGGTACTACCACTCTGATAGTAGAAAGATTATTCTTATATATATATATATATATATATCAACATCATCATGTCATGCGACCAGCACGGAGATCCCTGACCCTCTCTCTCCACGTCTCCCTATCATTCATCGCCTCTGGCTGGTCTTCAGGGTTACATCCCGTATCATCACATAGCTGCTGCATGTATGTTTGAGCTGGCCATATGCGGAGGTCCACAGGAGTACATCACTTACGAGCTCATCCTTGCTTCTCCAGCAGTGTCCGGCATGTCTGGTTCATCTAGTTTGGATACTTTTCGTGATAGGTGGTAGGTGACCGTATAGTTGGTGCCTTGTGGGGTGTTGCTGCCAGGACTTGTTCAATATTGCTCTCAACATTCTTGTATAATTGCCATGTAGCTTTTTCTCCAGCCATTTAGTCAGCGTCCAAGTAGTGTATCCATATAGCAGTATCGACACGACCATAGCCTGGAAGAAACTGCGTTTCATTTTATCAGTTAGATTTGATTTCCATATGATCCAAAGCCTATCGATAGCTGTCCATGCCTTCGTTAGCCATGTAAATTTGTTTCATTTTAATCTTATTCTCTTCAGATGACTTACACTCTTAATTTGAAAAACAGCAAATATACATTACAGTATATATATATATATATATATATATATATATATATATATATATATAGTGTATCACAAAAGTGAGTACACCCCTTATATTACTGCAGATATTTAAGTAAATCTCTTCATGGGACAACACTGACAAAATGACACTTTTGTTGGCAGAGTTTTAGCTTTTAATGGTTATATTTTGAGTTATTTTGAGGAGAAAATAAATTAACTCTGTTATATAAGCTGCATGCTGACTACTTTTCATTGTGTCAAAGTGTCATTTCGTCAGTGTTGTCCCATGAAGAGATATACTTAAAAATCTGCAGAAACATGTGGGGTGTACTCACTTTTGTGATACACTGTATATATATATATATATATATATATATATATATATATGTATATAAATTTATATATGTATATTTATATATATATATATATATAAATTTAGAGAGAGAGAGAGAAAGAGTGAGAGAAAGAGAGAGAGAGAGAGAATTAAAAAAATATATATATATATATATATATAAATTCAAATTTTGAGGCGGAAAGTGATGTGGGTTTTAATAGTAAAGTATTAAAAGAATTAATAAACTAGAAAAAGGGTGTTTTTGTAAATTGACCAATCCCAATTTAACCGTGTGCTAGGTTTTTCATAGCTGGTGAAATTATTTTTAATATGTAAGCTTGCAATCTAAATGACAAATTCTTATTATATTTTATTGGTAAACAATATTTTTTTATAAAAGAATGACAGATTAAACTGAAATCCTAGATAATCTTGGAAATGTACCCTAAGCGATTCTACTATTTAAATTCACAGTGATTTGAGAGGAATTACAATCACCAGAGATCCAGAACTGGAGCCTCACCATCAGATGCAGTTTGATATCATATACTGAACACTTGTTGCGGTGGCTTTTTTTCATTCTCAATGATTGTACTCTATCTCTGACCTTATCCTAGACTGAGATAACCTTAATAAATGAAATCTTTAAAACTCATTTCTCTCAAAATTTTATTCAGATCAATTCAGCTATGGAAAGATTTCAAAGAGACCTCCATCTTTGAAGTATCACCTTCCTCAATAGCTGTTTGGGAGATTCGAAGAATTTCTAATGCTGTCTTCATACAAAGAGATTATCAATCTCTCATCTTTGTCAATAGTTTTGTTAGAATAGCTTCCATGGATATTTAGGAGATAGTTCTAAGAGATACCTCAGATTTTTGGAAGAATAACAACCTCTAGAGGTCATGGAAATATCTGTCTCTAAACTGCATCAGATGGTGAGGCTCCAGTTCTGCAGATCTGAGGAATGTGGAGTACCCCTTCAGTGCCATTACTCTCAAGTCCACTCAGATCAAGAATGGTAGTACCTGTTAGGGTCCCATCAAAAAGTCAGATAGATCTGTTTAAAAATTATTTGTATTCTACAGGATCATGTGCAAAAAAAATTATTACCATAAAAGCTTAAGAAAAAAATAAATAGAAATATGAACATAAAATGAATGCAACTAGAATGCAAAAAAAAGTTGAACCATACTATCAGAAATATTACATCAAAATTCTTGTCCACTTAACTGGGACTGTAGAATACACTGACCTCTAGGCATAGAATAACCCTAGATAGGTTGACATTCTGTTAAAATCATTTATCCTGGAAGGGAGTATGCATAGTGCAGTGGCTAACATACTGGACTGTGACCTCAAAGTGAGAGAGTTCAAACTGCAGTTGTGCTATAAATTTACTTTAGGACTAATGCCCTTGAGAAAGGTATAAAGCCCCTTATTCTCACTGCTATGGGTTGAATAGTATCACTGCTATTCTTCTCAAAGAATAGCTTTGGCATGAAATAATCCACAAAGGTTGGTATGCCATTAAAAAAAAAGTTGAACCATGCTATCAGAAATATTATATCAAAATTCTTGCCCAGTTGACTGGGACTGTAGAATAAACTGACTGCTTCTCTGCAGAAGGATAAAACTCACTACAATGAGTGTCCTAAATATGACACTAAACAATCTGATGATGAAGTTCCAGTAATGTCGGAGCTTTGGGGAATGCAGAGTATCCCTTCATTGCCATTGCTCCCAGGTCCACTCTGGCCCAGAGTAGTAACACCTGATAGGGTGCTATCTATGGGTCAAATAGAACGAAACTGTGTCCTAAATTGGTTGAGATGGGACTGTTTTGACATTTAAACTGCGTATTTATGCAAAACTGAATTGCTTGAAATTAATTGTTTTCGTATGCTAAACTGAATTGTTTGAAATTGAACAGTTTTGACATTCAACTGAGTGTAAACAAAACTATTCTTAGAAAAAACTGAATTGTTTGAAATATAATTGTTTCTGTGTATAAAAATGGATTTGGCATTAAATAACCTACAATGGTTGATATGCCATAAAACCAAACCAAACCTGACATACATTATCACTTTTATAAAATCTAGCAAAGTAGAAAGTGACTCTTTGTATATTGATGGTTACTGTTACTGAGGGGGAAAATGGTTGGTTGGTTGGTTGGTTGGATTTTATCACAATTTGTAAATTATTTAATACTAAATCCTGTTCATACATATATATATATATATATATATATATATCAAATCTATATGATTTGTTAACAAATAGTTTGTAGGTAACATTTCTAAATGAGCCAAAGCTTATTTGTATGCACACAGTTAAATGACTTCAAGGTTTGGTTTATGGTTTCTTTGTTTAATGGCATATCAACCTTTGTAGGTTATTTAATGCTAAAGGTATTCTCCTAGAAGAACAGTAGTTGTACTATTTAACCCATAGCTGGGAGGATAAGGGGGTTCATACCTTTCCCAAGCGTATTTGCCCGAAAATGAACGTAATGGCATGACTGGAGTACGAACTCGCATTCTACTATCCCGCAGTCCATCACTTTAACCATCATGCCATGAGGACACCCCCAGACTTCAAGTTATGTTATCTAACCTGAATAGCTCTATTTAGTGTTAATAATTTGTTTGCACATTGTTAAATAGTTTCAAGTTTTGTTATATATCACTGATAATTTAACATCTGTAATTTTTTTGCACATGGTTAAAAGGTTATATATATATATATATATATATATATAAAAAGTAATCTACAAACAGATCTGTTTTCTTCTATCAGAACTCATCAGTGTGTCTAGACATATGAGCTTCCCGTAGCTGTGATCAAAACCCGGTTGACTCAAATGCCAATCCAAGCTTCTAACCCGTCAGCCACGAGGAACCAGCAGCAGCAAAGTAAATTTTAAACGGTTATGAATCACAATTACTATTGTTTACATACATCCGTTTAACAGCTACCGAGACCTCAATTCATATATAAAGAGACTTGCAATAAACACTAATGGCAACACGATTACTTCATTCTCCGGAGAACTCAAACCCCCGGGGTTTGGGGAGTACATATCTCTACAGTCATCCAAATCATATATATATATATATATAGGAGTATATATCTCTATAGTCATCCAAATCATATATATATGATTTGTAAGGATAGTTTTTAGGTAATTTTGTTTTTGAAAAAGTTAGACCAAATTTGTTAGCACACAATTAAGTACTGCTATTGTTCACACTCAGTTAAATGGTTTCAAGTATTGCTATTTAACACTGACAATTTAATACCAGTAATTTGTTTGCACATGGTTAAATGGTTATATATATATATATATATATATATATATATATATATATATATATATATATACATGATTTGTAAGTGAATAGTTTGTAGGTAATTTTGTTTTTTAAAAAGTTAGAGCCAATTTGTTTGCATACAATTAAGTATTGCTATTGTCCGCACACAGTTAAATGCTTTCAAAAATTGCTTTTAAAAAAGAAATAATTCTATTTAATATCAATCCTTTGTTTGCACACAGTTAAATGCTTTCAAGTAATGCTATTTTACACTAATAATTCAATTCAACACTATTCGTTCATTTGCACACTGTTAAATGGTTCCAAGTATTATAATTTGATATCTTTAATTAAATGTTTGCACACAGTTAAATGGTTTCATGTATTGCTAACTAAGACAAATAATTCTTTTTAGCATTAATCATTCATTTGCAGTTAAATGGTTCCAAGTATTGCTATGAAGCCCCATCAATTCTATCTAACATCTATCATTTGTTTGCACACATTTAAATGGTTAAACAGTTCTATTTGATCCATTGATAGAACGATAAAATGTATTACCTCTCTGGATCAGAGTGGACCAGGAAGTAATGGTAATAATTGGGTACTCCGCATTCTCCAAAGCTCCAAGACTAGAGGCTCACCATCAGATGCAATTCTCAATCATATTCAGGACACTTGTTGTGATGGTCTTAGTCCACTGGAAAGATGCAATCAGCATATTCTACAGCCCCAGCTCACTTAGTTGAGAAAAATGAAATTATAAAAAAAACACATACATACATTTATAAGTGAGAGACTCAGAAAGAGCCTTTAAACTTGATAGTAGATTATACTCAAATATATATATATATATATATTTGAGTATAATCTACTATCAAGTTTAAAGGCTCTTTCTGAGATTAAAATGATATTATTTGCTGAAATAAATTTATAATGAAAACTTAAGCAGATTTGAGTTTTCATTATATATATATATATATATATATAACTGGAAGAAAACTCAAATCTGCTTAAGTTTTCATTATAAATATATATATATATATATATATATATATATATAACTGGAAGAAAACTCAAATCTGCTTAAGTTTTCATTATAAATTTATTTCAGCAAATAATATTTTAATCTTCTTCTCTTCAGATGACTTACACACTTAATTTGAAAAACAGCAAATATAGATTACAGTATATATATAGATATATATATATATAATTAAAAGCTATATATATAAATTTTAATATTCAGGGAGAAAGTGAAGTGGGTTTTACAATAAAATATTAGAAAAATTAATAAATTAGAGAAAGGATGTTTTTGTAAATTGACCTATCCCAAGTTAAATGTGTACTAGTTTTTTCAAAGCCAGTGAATTTTTTTAAAAATATGTAAGCTTGCAAACTATTCAAATTCACAGGGATTTGGGAGTAATTACAATCACCAGAGCTCCAGAACTGAAGCCTCACCATCAGATGCAATTTAGTGTCATATATTGGTTATTCATGGTGTAATGGTTACTATTGTAGAAAATAGACATCGTGACTCAAATTCAAACCCCGGACGAGGCTGCTTGCATTTCACATAGCCCTAATACCCTAAGGAAAGTATGCATCTAACTACTCCCCCTCTAGCTATGTGTTAATAGTAAGGCAGATTGGGCTCTTTAACCTTGGTATGGCAACCAGTCTAGGAGAAGGAAAACTCTAAATTCAAACCTGTTAAACTCTACTTAAAACTGATCTTGTGTTTCATCCTACTCATGCATAAGGGTTGGACATATATATATATATATATAAACAGAAACACACACCCTCAACACATAGACACATGCTCATAGCACTCTTTGCTAATCTTTCTTCATCATATTGCCACTTATGCATACATATTTATGCCTATTATAAAATATACGTAGGTTTATCAATTTCTGTCTCTGTCCACCAATATATATATATATATATATATATATATATATATATAATGCATACACAATTTATTTGTGCTTTATAGTTTTTCAAAGCCAAGTCAGCAGGCTTCTAGTGGAAAAGGTTAAGCCTAAATGACAGAACTGAATAGGCAGCTACACATGGATTTGTATCAAAGCCGAACTGTACAAAGAAATCATTGATTGAATCAGAAATATGCAATGTAGTGGTGGCTACAGAAATACAGTCTATTTTCAATAAAGAATCAGGGATGTTTAATCTTCAAGAGATATGACAAGGCTTGAATGAAAAGCTTAGAAGTTGACTGGCAGGGGTTAAGAGACTAAAGACACTTAACTATATAGTCTCATTAGTTCTATTTCTGAAAATGAAGATGCTAATCCACTCGACAGATAATGAATTTTGACTTTCAAATTGTCTTTGTCTGGTAAACCAATTTACATCCCTGCAATAACTTTGTTTCATTTTTTAATTAGCATGATTTCTGTCATTTCTAATGGGATCACTTACATAGGGATCAATATTGCTGTCTTACTGGGGGATAGAGTAGAGCTGGCATCAGTTGAGAATACAGGAGCATTGCTTGACTGATATCCTCAATTGCTCAAGTAAATAAAAAAAGAAGGAAAGAAAAGTTCTAAAGAAAGAGAAACGGAATAAGAGATAAGTAACACAGAGAAGGGAGCAGAGGGGAGAATAGAACATTATAGTGGGAGAGGAAAAGTGAAAAAGAAATCTGTCTATATATATATATATATATATACATACAGAGAGAGAGAGAGAAAAAGTAAGAGCAGGCTATATATAAGTCAGTAAAAAATAAAGTTAATCCAAAGTTGGGAACAATTTCAAGCAGGACAATTCAAATAGTCAACTATAGAATATTAAAATAAAATAGTCCTGGTCAATAGATCAATGCAAGAAAAATCTACAAAGCAAATAATATTTTCAAAATAAAAAAACAACAATCTGTCACATTAAGATAATAAATTTATTTCCATCCTGTTAACAAGTATTGATATTAATCAATGCGCTAAAAATTAACAAGACTTCTTAATGGATGACTGTTAAAGATAACTGTCTGCTCAACAATTTACCTATAGCTGGAGGGAGAATAATTAGATTTATACTTTTCCCAAGATTACTTGCGCCATATGAAATCCAAACAGTCCCATCCAGGAGTTTGAACTTGTGCCCCCAAATTTGTCCTTTTCTGACCAGCCATGTAGGGTACATGGTAGGTTTGGTATTGGATTGGTTTTGGTGGGGGTCATGGTCGGTAGAGACTGCTTGATGTGATTGGCAGGTAAACACAGCAGCTGTGTTCCGCAGCTGAGACTTACCCTCCCTTCGAGCCTCGGGGGGCCGTCTCCCCAGACTCTAACCCTTAGTGGAGGGGTTAGTTTTTTCGCCCATTTGATAGGGCATGCGATAGATAATTGTGCTGAAGTCATGTTCATTTTTTAAGATGGTAAACACTACACCACTAACACACACACATATATATATATATATATATATATATATATATATATAATAGCAAGTCTTATCTGTAGATTCTATATTTTTCGTAAAAGTAAATGAAACTAACAGTAATGAGACAGTTGTGAAGAGGTAAGTAAACTTTTATTTATTTTAGGTTTTATCTTGCTCTACAGGTCAGTATTTGAGCACTCTTTGATTCACAAAAACACATGTAATATATTCCTTTGACCTGCAATGATGCCAGTGGATGTAGTTGACTGATACATCCAGTCATAGATAAAATCAATTAAGTGATTACAGGAAAACAAGCATTGCATGGGTGAAGAGTTGTAGCCATGTGGGTCACGTGGGAGTTTTAAGACTCTATAAGGTCCAGAATTTTGGCTGAAGTCAGGTCCCACTGGCTGCTCCAATTTCTGACAGCCCCCCTGTGTGTGTGAACTTTATCAAATTGCTCTCCTGCTCCACACAGGTGTCACCGTTGAAGAATAAAAATATAAAATCATATTTTTACATATGTTCCTTGTTGTTTGTCAAGATCCAGTGTTAGTATACTATAAGAGCTTTTAGAATGATTTGTTTATTTCATTACATATATATATATATATATATATATATATATTCTATATATATATATATATATATATATATAATTTGGTTTGTTTTAGTTTGGTTTGGTTTTATGGCATATCAATTATTGTTGATTATTTAATGCCAATTTTTTTTAAACATAAACAGTTCAATTTCAAATTATACAGTTTAGCATTAGAAAAGTTTTTTGTTTACACTCAGTTTAATGTAAACACAGTTCTATTTCAAGCAATTCAATTTAACACAAACACACTGTTTAGTTTTATTTAACCCAAAGATAGCACCCTATCAGATGCTACAAATCCAGAGCAGAGTTGATCTGGGAGGAATGAAGCAGTACTCCACATTCCCCAAAGCTCCAGCATTACTGGAGCTTCACCATCATATTGTTTGGTGTTATATCCAGGACACTCATTAAAGGACCTTTACCGCTCTGCAGAGATACAGTCAGTGTATTCTGTAGCCCCAGCCATCTGGGTCAACTTATATATATATATATATATATATATATATATATATATATACTTGATAATAGTGCAGTTACCATAAGAAAAAGCAAGAATATTAGTTGCTTGTCTATGGGTTCAAGGTGGCTGCTTTGTGTGAGGAAAAAAAGAAAGAAAGAAAGAAGATTTAGTGAAAGATAGAAAAGAAAAAAAGAAAGTGAAATATGACAAAGAAAGACTTGGTGGAAGATTGTAGAGAAAGAAAGAAAGTAAAATATGGCAATGAAAGAAACAAAAAGTAAAAGATAAAAGACAAAGTAAGAAAGAAAGAAAGAAAGAAAGAAAGAAAGAAAGAAAGAAAGAAAGACTAAGTCGAAGATATTAGAGAAAGAAAGAAAGTAAAATATGATACTGAAAGAAAAGAAGAAAAATATAAGAAAGAAAGACTAAGTGAAAGATAGAAGAGAAAGAATGAAAGTGAAATATGACAAAGAAAGAAAGAAAGAAAGACTTAGTGAAAGATAGAAGAAAAAGAAAGTGAAATATGAGAATGAAAGAAAAAAAGAAAGACTTAGAGAAATATGACTATAAAAAAAATGAAAGTGAAATATGACAAAGAAAGAAAGAAAGTAAGAAAAAAAGAAAAAAGAAAGAAAGAAAGAAAGAAAGACTCAGTGAAAGATATTAGAGAGAGAAAGAAAATGAAATATAACAAAGAAAGAAAGAAACACTTAGTGAAAGAAAGAAAGAAAGAAAGAAAGAAAGAAAGAAAGAAAGAAAAAAACCCTGAGAATAATAAATTGAAAGAAGAATCAGTTTGTGAAAATTCATTGAAAAAGAGAGAAAGAGCACAAAGTAAAAAAAAGAAAGGAAAAGTCTAAAGTCTAGAAAAGTTCAAGAGAGAGAGGAAAAAATAAAAATAAAAATGAAGAAGCAAACATGTATGTATGAGAGAGAAACAAAGACAAAGAGAGAAAGAAAAAGAAAGATTCAATAATCTAATCTCTTTAGTAACTTTTTTTGTATTTACATTTACCTAAAAAGAATAAAAATAAATGGTATCTTACTAATCCTATATCACCTGACAGGATTATTAATATGTTTTTCTATAGATTCAATACGGCGACATCAGTTATGATGGTGAGTTGTGAATGCAGGAGCATCTGTTGACTGAAATCCTTTCAAATAACTTGCATCAACAGTAGAAAGAAAGAAAGACTAAGGGAAAGATGGTAGAGAAAGAAAGAAAGTGAAATACGACGAAGAAAGAAAGAAAGAAAGAAAGACTTTGTGAAAGACTTAGTGAAAGATGGTTGAGAAAGAAAGAAAGAAAGTGAAATACGACAAAGAAAGAAAGAAAGAAAGAAAGATGGTAGAGAGAGAGAGAAAGAAACAGAAATATAACAAAAAAAGTGAGAAAGAAAGACTAAGTGAAAGATGGTAGAGAAAGAAAGAAAGAAAGTGAAATACAACAAAGAAAGAAAGAAAGATAATAGAGAGAGAAAGAAAGAAAGAAAGAGAAATACGACAAAGAAGGATAGAAAGAAAGACTTAGTGAAAGATGGCAGAGAAAGAAAGAAAGTGAAATATGACAAAGAAAGAAAGAGAGAAAGAAAGAAAGACTTAGTGAAAGATGGCAGAGAAAGAAAGAAAGAAAGAAAGAAAGAAAGAAAGAAAGTGAAATATGACAAAGAAAGAGAGAGAGAGAAACTTAGTGAAAGACGGTAGAGAAAGAAAGAAAGTGAAATACAACAAAGAAAGAAAGTGAAATACAACAAACAAACAAACAAAGACTTAGTGAAAGATGGTAGAGAAAGAAAGAAAGTAAAATAAAAGAAAGAAAGAAAGAAAGAAAGAAATATTTAGTGAAAGATGGCAGAGAAAGAAAGAAAGAAAGAAATATTTAGTGAAAGATAGTAGAGAAAGAAAGAAAGAAAGAAAGTGAAATACAACAAAGAAAGAAAGAAAGAAAGAAAGAATAAATTGGAAGGAAAAACATTGCTGGTAAGAAGAGAGAAGACAGAGTACAATATGTTATAGAGAAGAAAAAAGTGAAAGATTAATAGTGGGAATAATTGAGAAAGAGAGGGAGACAGAATTAGAGAGAGAGATTAAATAATCTCATTTCTCGATTTACTTTCTTTCTACTATGCTTTGATCGTGTAAAACGAGCAGAAATCTCCCCATAACGAATGGCAATATTTACTTCCATGTTAAGGGCTTCTGCTGCTGGTCTAGGTTCAAGATGGTGGCATCTGTCATGCTGGTAAGATGAGAACTCAAGGCTATCAGTCAAATGAAATCCTTTTAAATCACCAGAATGAACAGAAGAAAAAGAGAAAGAAACAAAGGGATTCAGAGTATGGAGGAGAATGAAGCATAGAAAGTTATAGTGAGCTAAAAAAAGAGAAAGTGTAAAAGCAAGAGAGAGAGAGAAAGAGAGAGAGAGAGAGAGAGAATAGACATCAGACTATTCTCTCTCTCTCTCTCTCTCCTATGTTTCTTCCTTTTTTCTTTTTTTTTTTTGTTGCTTTGACTATCCAATATACTGAACTGAAAGAATAAATAAATATATTTGTGTCCACTTCATCCGTCACCAGATTCCTAAAAACAACATCTTGCCGAGTAATTCTTTTTCTCATTTGCTTTACTATAAAAAAAAGAAAAAAGCTGCTAGCATAGTACCCATCATAAATTACATGACAGAATTATATACGAAACCATAGCTAATTCTGTTTATTCTTACTTTCAAGATGGTGGCATCAGTTATGATGGTGAGATGAGAAAGCCAGACCATCAATTGTCTGAAATCCTTTCAAATCACAAAAGAAAGAAAGAAAGAAAGAAAGAAAGAAAGAAAAGTGAGAATAAATTAGAAGAGAGATATTGAAAAAGAAAGAAAAAAGTGATTCAGAGAAAGAAGAAACCTGTATTATAAGAAGTCTGAGCAAGAGAAAGGGAAAAAGGAAATGATTAAGAGTGAGTGTAAGAAAGAAAGAGAGAGAGAAAGAAAGACAAAGAAGGACACAATTATGTTACAACAATTGGCAAAGAAGAAAGAGAATAATTGGACAAACTACACTCCTATATGTTTATCACTTAGAATCTTCAGACTACTGACTTCCTATTCATTGTTATACACACAACGTTTTGGTTGATGCATCCTTCAGACTTCTTCAGGCATTTCCTGTCGAACTCAGAAGCCCTTGCATACTGTTCAAAGTTCTCTGTTGGCACCCAATTTTGACGCCTGAAGAAGGCTGAAGGACGCATCTGCTGAAATGTTGTGTGTATAGCAATGAAGTTGAAGACAATAGTCTGAAGATTCAAAGTTATAAAATCTATCAACCTTCATCTGTTACATATTGACTCTTGACCGAGTCATCAATCAGAGTTGCACCTATGTAAACAAGCGGAAGAAGATCACGTGATCTATTCTGAAGTGGGCATTATGAAATAATATGTGCAGATGCCCGTAGCAGTTGAGTCAGTTGGAGACAGTGAAGGCCAGAGTGAGAACCAGTTTGCAGTCAGTGAGAGCGCCTTACTGGGGGCTGCTGCCTCCAGTTGGGTAGCCTCCAGTTGAGAGAGTAGGAGTAGGTGAAGGCCAGAGTCAAAGCCAGCTTGCAGTCATTGAGAGTGTGTCCACTGGGGCCTGTGGCCCATACCAGGCCTCCAGTTGAGCAAACCAAACCTGGTCAAGAAGCAGAAGAAGTGTTAAGTGGGTCTTGATGATAACAGCATGCTATGGTCAAGAGAAGAAGTTATGGGTCAGTATAGTGATCTGTCTTGCCTCCCTACGTCTGTCTGTCTCACACAACACAGAAGCTTCAACCCCTTACGAAAGAATAAACAGACGTATATATACTCATAAAGAAGTGTTGTCTGTCATTACTTCAACCGCTATACTACATATCTCAGAAATTTTGACAGATAAATAATACACTATTGTATTTAAAGTCCAAGCAGTTATACTTGTAAATAGTTGTTACACTCATTGTTTCACCTGCCATGGGCTAGCCGGCAAATACAAACTTAAATAAATAAGTAATTACTATTCAAAACCCTTCTGAGAAATGAAAACAATGAAATAAAATGGGAAATTAACTGGGGGCAAATAAATGAACTGTATTGAAAAAGAATAATTAGTGGTTAATAGAAAGACTTGGAACCATTTAACTGAGTGCAAATGAAAGAGTAATGTTGAATTGAATTATTAATGTCAAATAGCAATACGTGTAACCATTTTAGGAATACTAATGTACAAACAAATCGGTTATAACTCATTTAGAAATGAAATTACCCACAAACTATTCGCTCACAAATAATATATGTATATCAATTTAGATGAGGGCAAACAGATTACTGATGTTAAATTGCTACTGATACATCGCAATACTTGAAATCATTTAAATATGAGGAAATGATTAATGTTCAAGAGAATTATTAGTGTTAGGTAGCAATACTTTTAAGCACTTCACTGTGTGTAAACAAATGATTGATTTTGAATAGAATTATTAGTCTTAGATAGCAATAATTGAAACCATTTAACTGTGTGCAAACGAAGGATTGATATTGAATAGAATTATTAGTGTTAGGTAGCAATACTTGAAACTATTTAACTGTGTGCAAACAAATGATTAATCTTGAATAGAATTATTAGCGTTAGATAGCAATAATTGAAACCATTTAACTGTGTGCAAACAAATGACTAATATTAATTAGAATTATTAGCACTAAATATCAATGATTGAAACCATTTAACTGTCTGCAGACAAACAATTAATATTATATAAAATTATTAGTGTTAGGTAGCAATAATCGAAACCATTTAACTGTGTGTACACAAAGGGTTAGTTCTGAAGAGATTTATTAGTGCTAAATTGCAATCATTGCAACCACTTTAGTGTGTAAAGAAATGATTAATTTTGAATAGAATTATTCGTGTTAAGTAGCAATGATTGAAACCATTTAACTGTGTGCAAACAAAGATTAATTTTGAATAGAATTATTAGTGTTAGGTAGGCATAAATGAAACCCTTTAACTGTGTAGAAACAATAGCAATACTTGTGTTTGAACAAATTAGTTCTTACAAATTGAAACATTCACCTACCTAAGAAGCAGTGTCTCATCAACCGAAAAAGACATCGACACGTGGCTAACGAAGACATGGACAGCTATCGGTCATATGGAAATCAGACCTGGTCGATAAAATGAAATGCAGTTTCTTCCAAGCAGTGGTCAATATTGCTGTATGGATGCACCACTTGGACGCTCACAAAACGGCTGAAGAAGAAGCTAGACGGCAACTACACAAGAATATTGCGAGCAATATTAAACAAGTCCTGGCGGCAACACCCCACAAGGCACCAACTATACGGCCACCTGCCTCCCATCATGAAAACTATCCAAGTTAGATGAACCAGGCATGCAGGAAACTACTGGAGGAGCAGGGACAAGCTCATAAGTGATGTACTCCTATGGACCCCCACATATGGACGAGCTAAAGCAAGACGACCAGCTCGAAGATACATACAGCAGCTATGTGAGGATACGGGATGTAGCACTGAAAACCTGCCAGAGGCGATGAACAATAGGGAAAAGTGGAGAGAGAGGGTCAGAGAAATCCATGCTAGCGGCACGACATGATGATGATGATGAATTTGAAAATAAAATTAGTGACCAACTAATCACTTACATATTATGTATACTTATTTAACTGTGTGCAAACAAATGACTTATGTTAAATTGTTCCTGTAACATAGCAATACTTGAAACTTTTTCACTGTGTGCAATGAAATGATAAATATGAAATTGAATTATCGGTATTACATAGAAATACTTGGAACCATTTGACTGTGTGCAAACGAATGAATAATGTTGAATAGAATTATTAGTGTTAGATTGCAATAATTGAAACCATTTAACTGTGTAGAAACGTTAGCAATTCTTGTGTGCAAACGAATTAGTTCTGATTCATTTAAAAATGAAATTACCTACATATTAATCGCTTACATATCATGTATACCTATTTAAATGTGCGCAAACAAATGACTAATGTTTGCCCAGTTAGCCGGGGCAACAGAATTCACCAGCTGCATCTCTGCAGAGAGGCAGACCTCTTCACAATGGATGTCCTGGATATGACACAAAAAAAATCTGATGGTGAGGTTTCACTAATGCTGGAACTTTGGGGAATGCATTGTACCACTTCATTGCCATCGCTCCCAGGTTCACTCTGTTCTGGAGTGGTAGCACCTGATAGGGTCCTATTTATGGATCAAATAGAACTAAACTGTCAACTTCTGCTAAACAGAATTGTTTGAAATAGAACTGTTTTTAAAAAGAACTAAACTGTCTACTTCTGCTAAACTGAATTGTTTGAAATAGAACTGTTTTTACATTGAAACTGTGTATTTATGTTAAACTGAATTGTTTGAAATAGAACTGTGTTTGACGTCGAAACTGTGTACTTATGCTAAACTGAATTGTTTAAAATAGAACTGTTTTGACATTTAACTGTTTGTAAACAAAAATTATACTTATCCTAAACTGAATAGTTTGAAATTTAATTCAGCATTAAATGACCCAAAAAGGGATAATATGCCATAAAACAAAATAACCAACCAACCAACCAACCAACCAACCAATTAGCACACTTCTCTCCCTTGTTATGGTGGAATCTTGTTTTTTTGTGTAGTAACAAATTAATTCTAATGATATCATTCCCATTGCTGAACACATCAGTTTAATATGTGATAAGGCTTCAGTTACTTCCAGGTCCACTTTGATCCAGATTTATTTGAAAATCATTAATATTAGATAGGAATATATGACACCATATAGCAGTGTGCAAATTATTAGTATTAGATCAGAATACTTGAAACTATATAACTTTGTGCAAACAAATCATTATCATGATTATTAAATAGTTATACTCACTTAAAACCATATTATTTATCAATTACTTGTATCAAGAATACATACTATTCTTTATGAAGAATTATTATTATTAATATTTACTTGAAACTGACCAGCTGGCTGGGGCTGTACAATATACCAACTGCAGAGAGATAAGACCCCTCCCACCAACCTCAGTCACAATCATCATCATCATCATGTCGCGCTGGTAGCACAGATATCCCTGACCCTCTCTCGCCACTCCTCCCTATCGTTCATCGCACCAGGCAGGTCTTCAGGACAACATTCCGTATCCTCACATAGCTGCTGAATGTATGTTCGTGCTGGTCGTCCTGCTTTTGCATGGCCATGTATGGGGGTCCATAAGAGTACATCTCTTATGAGTTTGTCCCTGCTTCTCCAGCAGTGTCCTGCATGTCTGGTTCATCTAACTTGAATAGTTTTCGTGATAGGAGGCAGCTGGCCATACAGTTGGTGTCTTGTGGGGTGTTGCCGCCAGGACTTGTTCAAGATTGCATGAAGCATTCTTCACAATGATTGTCTTTAATATGATACTAAGCAGCATCTGATAGTGAGGTTCCAGTTGTAGAACTTTGGAGAATGTAGAGAACACCTTCATAGCCATTACTCCAAGGTCCACTTTGAGCGACAGTGGTAGAACCTGTTAGGGTCCCATTTATGGATCTAATAGAATAATTTAATCATTTATGATACTTGAAACCATTTCATTTTGAGCAAATAGAACTATTAGGGTTAAATTGCAATACCTGAAACCATTTAACTGTGTGCAAGTAATAAATCACAATTGTTAGAATTATCTAACTACATGCAAGTTATATATATATATATATATATATATATATATATATATATTGTATTAATAAAAAGAAATGCAAGGAATAAGGAATCTGTGTACAAGCAAACGATTAATATCAAATAGAATTATTAGTTTAAGATCTTGGCGTCTGTATAGGAATGTAAGGTGGTCACAGAATTATTATTTTGGGATAACAATACTTGAAACCATATAACTGCATGCAATAAAATAAACTCAGACTTGTTTAAACTATTCACTTACAAATTCTATGTATAATATTTATACATAAAGAGGATTTGGCATTAGATAACCTACAATAGTTGATATGCCATAAAACCAAACCCAACCAAATCATATATGTTTAATATATATGTATAAAGAGGATTTGGCATTAAATAACCTACAATGGTTGATATGCCATAAAACAAAACCCAACCAAATCATATATATTTAATATATATATATATATATATATATATATATATATATAAAGAGAATTTGGCATTAAATAACACACAAAGAATAATATGCCATAGAACACAACTGACCCAAAATTGAAGAGTGACAGAACCTCTAACAGGTTCTTTTCAAGATCTCTCTGAAAACTTTTTTGGTCTGGTTTGGTTTGGTTTGGTTTGGTTTTGTGGCACATCAAACATTATTGATCATTTAATACCAAATCCATCTCTCTCTATATATATATATATATAAACAATTCTATTTCAAACAATTCAGCTTAGCATAAGTAAAGTTTCTTTCTTCTGCACACAGTTAAATGTCAAAACAGTTCTATTTGAAACAATTCAGTTTAGCATAAGCCCTGTTTAGTTCCATTTAACCCATAGATAGGGCCCTATCAGGTGCTACCACTTCAGGCCAGAGTGGACCTGGGAGTAATAGCAATAGCAATACTGGAGCCTCACCATCAGATTGTTTAGTGTCATATCAGGACACTCATTGGGGGAGTCTTACTCCTCTGCAGAGATGTAACTTGTGTATTCTGCAGCAGCAGCCACAGCCAACTGGGCCATAAAAAATTTGTATTAGAATGGAATACTTGAAACCATATAGCTGTATGCAAATTATGTTATATAACATATGCCATGGATTTTTGGTTCATTCCTAGTGACCCCATGTGCTTTGACAAGCTGTCATAATGTGATTAGTAAATAATGCAGCACAATCAGAGCAGTAAGTTACAACAGGTGTGTAAGTGGAAGAAGATCACATGATGAGAACCATGCAGTCAGATTTAGACAGAGTGCAGAGAATCAGAGTCGAGCATGGGACACACAGCTGATCAGGCTGTCTCTGACGAGCTTGCAAGGGGGTCCAAGCGTAGGCACCCCCTGGCTCCTGGAAGAAGATATGGGAAGAGGTCCTCTCTCTGTGTATATGTCTATCCATCTATCTCTCAACTAAGAACAAACTGTGGGCCCCTTATGAGACTGAAATGAGAGATCTATTTTCATCAAGAAGTGTGTTTCGTTCATTCATTATTGTTGATTATGTTCTTGCTTGGATCCATGAGATGCTTCAATAATTATTTGTATTAGAATGGAATACTTGATACCATATAACTGTGTGCCAACAAATAATAATCATTAAACAGGAATAATTACTTGAAAGCAAATAATTGTATATGAATTAATAGAATCACATAGGGATATTTAAACTATGTAACTGTGTACAAATATATTTGTTATAAGAATACCAATTTGAAAATATAATGAATAAATGAATGATTCATTTAGATTCTTGAGATCATATAAAGCTTTAAATTGAATGCAATTAATTATTACAATTATTTATATATAGTTGCTTGTGTAAATGAGTTTGATATTAAATAAGAATGGTTAACATGCCAACCAACCAACAAACCACCCCTGTGGGGTTGAGCTCTCTAGCGAAGGAAGTAAATGGTTGCCACTAGCGTAAAGCAAGGCTCTTCAAATGAATTGAGCTCTTGGTAGCTGTTGAGCGGATATATGCAAACAAAATAAATGTGATACATAAGCATTTAAATTTCCTTTGCTTGTGCTGGTTTCCTCGTAGCTGAGTGGTAGAATCTTGGATTGGCGTTTCAGTTAGCCAGGTTTCGATCCCAGTTTCAGGAATCAAGCCTGTCTAGCCATACTGAAGAGTTCTGATAGAACGAAACAGTCAGTCTGTGGATGACAATATTAATACATACATATATATATATATATTTTAATGTTTATATCTAATCTATAATTCTGTTGGTGTGCAAAAAAACAGACTGTACAATTTGAAAATTCTGCAAACTGATATCTGGGCAAAAAGAAATTCATAAAAAAAGAAAAGACAAAAAAAACATGTACGACTTGAAAATAATCAAGTAGCACGTATGTCAAGTCAAAAGAAAAAACACTGACAGAATTACCTCAGCTAAAACGTAATAAAAAAGTGAAGTTGGTGACCTAAGTCGAAGATAACCTGAAGGCTCCCTTTTCAATAGCTACTACATCAAGGTGTTGGGGAAGACATGACTCCTTTCCCAGGATTGCTCTACTTTACCCTTGATCCGTACCATATAATGCTGAGTGTTAAGCAAGGAGGCATCAAGTACCATTTTTAAAGTCTTTGATATGACTCGACCTGGGATTGAACCCAGGTCTCCTGGGCCTTAAGCGAACCCTCTAACCCTTATGTCAATGTCTGGTAAAACGGGATAAAGTGCTCAATACATAAGATAGTGCTAATATTAGGTAGACTTGCTCCTGGATATGTAGGAATTATTTTCATATATATATATATATATATATATATATATATCATTAATCATAACTGGACATTGGCCTAGCGGTTAGAGTGTTCGCCAATGGCCCGGGAGACCTGGGTTCAATCCCAGGTCGAGTCATACCAAAGACTCAAAAAATGGTATTTGATGCCTCCTTGCTTAACACTCAGCATTATAAGGTACGGATCAAGGGTAAAGTCGAGCAATCCAGGGAAAGGAGTCGCGCCCTCCCCTACACCTTGGTGTAGTAGCTATCGAAAAGGGAGCCTTCGGGTCACCCTAGACTATGGTCGCCAACTTTACTTTTACTTATATATCATTAATAACAAGAAAATTAATAGATATATTCCATTATAAATTTATTTAACCAATTGTTTTTTTTTTAACTGTTAACATCCGGAAATACATTTCACTTGAAAAGAAAAAGCAAATCTCTGTTCAAACCCAATCTGATGAACCAAATGATGAGCTGGTGAAATAAATTTATTATGGAGTATGTTTATTAAATTTCTTGTTATGAATGATATATTTTGTTCTGCATGCTGTTTTGTTTTATACAGGTTTATGTATATTAGTTAGCCGTACATTGAGCACTCTATTTAGATTATTCTTTTTAAGTCTTTTCACTGTGTATCTTTGTATGTATGTGTGTATGTGTGAGTGTATGTGTGTATGTATGTACGTGTGAAAGAGTATGTATGTATATGTGTGTCTATGTGTGTATGTGAGTTTATGTGTCTGTATGTGCATATGAATGTGTGTGTATAAATGTCTGTATGTATGTGAATATACAAGTGTATGTGTGGGTATGTGTGTATGTGCATGTGAATGGGTGTGTATGTATGTGTGTGTATGTGTGTATGAGAGTGTATGAGTGTGCACGGGCATGTGAATGTGTATGTGTACGTGTGTGTGTATGTGTGTATGCAAGTGTATGTGTGTGTGCATGTGTGTGTATGTGTGCATGTATGTACATGTGAATGTGTGTTTATGTATATGTGTATATGCAAGTGTATATATGTGTGTGTATGTGCATGTGAATGTGTGTGTATATATATATATATGTATATGTGTGTATGCAAGTGTATGTGTGTATGTGTATGTGAATGTGTGTGTATATATATATATATATATATATGTATATGTGTGTATGCAAGTGTATATGTGTGTGTGTATGTGTATGTGAATGTGTGTGTATATATTTATATACATGTATATGTGTGTATGCAAGTGTATATGTGTGTGTATGTGCATGTGAATGTGTGTGTGTGTATATATATATATATATATGTATATGTGTGTATGCAAGTGTATATGTGTGTGTGTATGTGTATGTGAATGTGTGTGTGTATATATATATATATATATATGTATATGTGTGTATGCAAGTGTATATGTGTATGTGTGTGTATGTGCGAGTGAATGTGTGTGTATGTGCGTATGCGAGTGTATGTGTGTGTATGTGCATGTGAATGTGTGTGCATGTATGTGTGTGTATGTGTTTGTGTGCATTTGAGTGTATGTGTGTGTGAAAGTGTGTGTATGTATGCGTGTGTGTACATGTGCATGTGTGTGTACGTGTGTGTATGTGCATGGGAATGTGAATGTATGTATGTATGTATTTGTGTGTGTATGTGTGTTTGTGTGTGTGTATGTGCATGTGAATGTGAGTGTATGTATGTATGTGTGTGTATATGTATGCGAGTGTATGTGTGTGTATGCGTGTGAATGTGTGTGTATGCATCTATGTGTATATGTGTGTATGTACACAGAGTGCTATCGAAAGATCTATGTCATTTTGTGATATAATAACTTGACCAATTCTCGTTCAAATGTTCTTAAATTTTAGCACCAAAACAAAATTCTATATTTAATATTATTTTTTCAGGTATAGAAATGCCATTCACTGGAAAATAAAAAAGTATTTAAACATTAAACAGAATTTTTAGTTGTTTCTCTACATGCTGTTAAAATTTAAGATCATTTGTACAAGAATCAGTTAAGTTAATAGATAAGAAAATTATATCGAATTTTCTGAAACACCCTGTTGTATACATCTCGGATAATATGATTTTTTTAAACACACGCACTTCATATATATAGCAAGAACAAAGAGAAAAGCATAAAGGTTGATACGCCATGAAACAAAGAAACCAGACCAAACCAAAAGAAAAAATCAATCAGAATAAATATAAATTATTGATTATTTTTGAGGAGTAAGTGATAAATAAACCAAACACTAATCAATTATTGAATGGATGAACGAGGATTTCAAAGCCATCAAACCAATAAATATTGCAAATACGAGCAATCCTTTTTCCAAAATGGTAGACAAGAATCCAGTTCCACTTTGTCTCATAAAAAGGAAAGGAAAAGTGAGAAAATGAAGCAGAGAAAAAGAAGACAGGGAAAGAAGGTGATACAAAGGCAGAATCAAGTATCTGATTGGTTGGTTTTTCACTCTTCACATGAACAGTACTAACCAATCAGAAATAACGAAAATTAACTGAAAGAAGTGACCAATGGTGAGTTATTAATGAGGTTTGACAAAGTAGATATAAAACTGAATAAAAACAAGTAAAGGACAAAGACAAAGTAATAAAAATGACAATGATTGGGTTTGGTTGGCAAATCAATCATTGTTGGTTATTTAATGCCAAATCTGGTTTATTTATATATATTAGACATATATGATTTGTAAACATAAGTTAACAAAGTTAAATTGTTCCAAATTTGGCTATGTGTCACTAACATCAGTCATTGATTTACACACAGTTAAAAATCAAACAGTTTAATTTCTAACAATTCAATTTAGCATGAGTCAACAAAGTTAAATGGTTCCAAGTATTGCTTTGTATCACTAACAATTCCATTAAACATCTGTCTTTTATGTATACACTGTTAAATGATCAAACAGTTCTTTTTCAAACAATTCAATTTAGCCTCCTAAGTCATTTATTTCCACTCAGTTTAAATGTCAAACAGCTCTATTTGACCCATTGATAAGACCTTATCAGGTGCTACTACTCTGTGTCAGAGTGGACCAGGGTGTGATGGCAATGAAGAGGTACTCTGCATTCCCCAAAGCTTCTGTATTACTGGAGCCTCATCATCAGATTGTTTAGTGTCATATCCAGGACACTCATTGTGGTGGGGTCTTTCCCCGCTGCAGAGATGCAGTCGGTGTATTCTACAACCCCAGCCAACTGAGATGGACTATGATTGGAAAGTTACTCTGGTATATGTTTTGTTATTATTATTGTTAGAATATAACAAAAAATTAGTCTGGCCTACAGCAAAAAATAAAAGTCTCCCGTCATGAGACATGTTAACTTTTTTCCAACAATTTCGAAGTGCTAATTTTAAAAAAAAACAACCTTCATTTTTGGCCAGCACATCTAGATGTTTTGTTACAGAGAACCACAATAAATAGAACAGAGATGGGCAACAGACTGAAAATAAGTGAGTTCAAACTCCAGTCGTGGAACTACATTCGCTTTCAGACATGGGAAAGGCATGAACCCCCTTATCCTGCAAGTAACAGGTTGAATAGTATTACTACTGCTCTTCTACAAGGATGTCTTTGGCAATTATTGAATGGATGAACAATTAATTTTTTTTAATGTAAAATTAATTTGTTAAATAAACTATTAATTAATGCTTAATGGTATATCAACCCATGAATGTTTTATATGTCATTAAACAAAGAAACAAAAACAAAACAAATATGAAGAAAAAATATTTCACATGCTGCAGAAGATTTAAATTTTTCAATAAATCAATTTTTCTGAAATCATAAAACAAAAATTAAAAGATGAATGTATATATGAAAGCTGAGAGTTTTCAGAGAATCTTTTTTTAATTAGATAAAGGCTTTTCTTGGTAAAAAGGAAAAGCATACATGAGAAAAAACTAAATTCGGCATCCCCATACATGATTCCTTCAATATAATCAATTCAATAACCTTAAAAAAAAATTCAATAGTCTTTGAAATTTTATCAAAAAATTCAAATAAATCTCAATATCACTGAAATATCTGAGACAGCAAGATTGAACTAAAAGAAAATCACTAAAACAAATTTCCAAATTTTGATAAACCTCATACTCTATTTTATAGGTGATTTTCTCATTGACTAACTGAAAGAAAATGTATAACTTAGTCATAGCATGAAAAAAGTTACAGCAATACTCAAATTCATTATGACATTTCAAATATAAAACCACACAAAAGCAGTTACTTCTGAAAAACACAATCAATCATTGAATCAAAACAGAAGAAAATCTTGTATACTAAAAAATAGTCCTCTTGTTTTAACTCTGAAATTCAGACACTGACAATCCATTTTATTTGATTATATAATCTTGAAGAAACAATGCCATGGGCATCTCTAGTATATCATTTCATCACAGCTCAGGTTTTACCAGGTATTTGCGTCACACAAAAATGATATCACACCCTGTAAACTAACGTTATAGAATATGTTAACAGGCCACATCCTGTACAGAATCCTGGTGGCTGAGAGACCAAAGTGGCTATGAGGAAACCTTTGATGCCTGAGTACAGATTCCTGGTGGCTGTGTGACTGAAGTGGCTATGCAGCAACCTATAATGGTTGAGTATAGAATCTTGATGGTTGAGTGATCAAAGTGGCTATGTCAAAACCTGTAATGCTTGAGTACAGAATCCATGTGGCTGAGCAACCAAAGTGGCTATGAGGCACCCTTTAATAGTTGAGTACAGAATCCTGATGGCCGAGCGACTGAAGTGGCTATGAGGAAACCTTTAATGCTTGGGTACAGAATCCTAGTGGTTGAGCAACCAAAGTGGCTATGAGGCACCCTTTAATGGTTAAGTACAGAATCCTGATGGCCGAGCGACCGAAGTCGCTATGAGGGAACCTTTAATGCTTGAGTACAGAATCCATGTGGCTGAGCAACCAAAGTGGCTATGAGGCACCCTTTAATGGTTAAGTACAGAATCCTGATGGCTGAGTGACCAAAGTGGCTATGAGGAAACCTTTAATGCTTGAGTTCAGAATCCTAGTGATTGAGCAACCAAAGTGGCTATGAGGCACCCTTTAATGGTTAAGTACAGAATCCTGATGGCTGAGTGACCGAAATGGCTATGAGGAAACCTTTAATGCTTGAGTTCAGAATCCTAGTGATTGAGCAACCAAAGTGCTTATGTGACTTCCAGCACACCTCTTTGGTTCTTTCTGAGTCAGATGGGTTGTTAGAAAAGCCCAATTTGATCAATCAGCAGGTCGTATCAAGCCCTCGCACCTACATAATAGTCCTGACCATATTCTTAAAATTGCTCTTGTGGTAAACAAGTAACTAAACCAATTTGATCTTTAGGTGCTTGAAGGCAGTGGCTGAAAATTATGTAGTTTCTGAGTAATCAATGATATTATAATATACACTGAGAATTTAGATGATATGTAGATTAATAGTTTGGAAGAGTTTGTAGCTTGTAGTTTGTACTTTTGTAGATGACCAAGTAACCAGTATCACTAATAAATAAGTTGACAACAATTATTGCATTTTTTATAAGTTGATTTCCTTCTAAAGAAAAGATATGAGGATTTTATAATTTCTTGAGAAATATCATGCAATGAAAATGGATATTATTAGGTATTATTTATCACAAAACTAACTCTTCAGCATTGACATTATGTAATCAAAAAAATATTGCATTGAAACACACACACACACACACACACACACACATATATATATATATATATATATTTTTTAAATGCCTTAGGATAAACTTTTTGGTCTGATTTGGTTAGGTTAAATGGCATATCAAACTTTGTGGGCAATTTAATGCTGAAGATATCCTTGTAGAATAACAGTAATGATTCTATTTGACCAATAGCTTGGAGGATAAAGGGGTTCATGCTTTTCCTTTGGGTATTTAGTTAGAAAGGGAATGTAGCAGTGTAACTGAAGTTCAGACTCACTTATGATAATGTCACAGTTCAGTACTTAACCCAGTATGCCACCAAGACTCCTCACTTATATATTTGGTTTAAAAATTTCAGTGCAGTAGAGTTTAGTAATAAATAATAAAGGTTCTTCACCCTCTGCAGAATTGCACTCGGTATATTATACAGCCCCATCCAACTAGGCTTTAGTGTATTTGTATGGATCATGTGTGTATGTATTTACCTAAACCCTTCACGAGTGCAAGGTGTGGCTCAAGCTCTATTTTTAAGCAAAGTGGAGCTGGTTTCAAGTCAGTTATCCTTCTCCTATACCAATGGCAATATCAAGGTTAAAGAGCCCAATCTGCCCACTATTTATCCATAGCCAGATGGAGAGTAATTGGATTTGCACCTTTCATAAGGGAAGTAGCAGATTGCATAATGCAAACAGCATCATTTGGGATAATTGTTTTACCATGATGTGTATAACATATGTTTGTGTTATCTGCACTTCTTTGTTGTAGGGTTATTTGAGTAAATATATATATATATCATATGTGTATTCATGTGTTTTGTAACACTGTGTGTGTGTGTGTGTGTGTGTGTGTGTGTGTGTGTGTGTGTGTGTGTGTGTGTGTGTGTGTGTGTGTGTGTATTGGAATATAAATGACACAATGAATACTTAATAAAATACACAGACAAAAATTTTTGAAATTCTGTTTATGGTATAATAAATAATATGAAAATATAAGCTGGAGTTATGGTATTTATGGTATGATAAATAATATGAAGCTGGAGTTATGGTATTTATGATATAATGAATAATATGAAGCTGGAGTTATGGTATAATAAATTATATAAGCTGGAGTTATGGTATTTATGGTATAATAAATAATATGAAAATATAAGCTGGAGTTGTAGATTACAAGAACTGCTTCTCAGCAAAGGGTTAATACCCCCTCCCTCAATGAGTGTCCTGATATGACACTAAATTGTGTTGTAATATCTGAGTAAATACATATGTATCATATGTGTATTCATGTGTTTTGTAACACTGTGTGTGTGTGTGTGTGTGTGTGTGTGTGTGTGTGTGTGTGTGTGTGTGTGTGTGTGTGTGTGTGTGTGCGTGTGTGTTGCAATATAAATGACATACTAAATAAAATAAGTAAATAAAGTTGGCGACCATAGTCGACCAGAAGGCTCCCTTTTCAATAGCTACTACACTGAGGTGTAGGGGAAGGTGCTACTCCTTTCCCTGGATTGCTCCACTTTACCCTTGATACATACCTTATATTGCTGAGAGTTAAGCAAGGCGGTACCAAGTACCATTTTTAAAGTCTGATATGATGCAACCTGCAATTGAACCCGGGTCTTCCAGACCATTAGCGAACACACACTTGGCCAAAGATACACTGACAAAATTTTTTTAGAATTCTATTTATGGTATAATAGATAATATGAAAATATAAGACTTACTCTCACCCAGTCAGCTGGAGTTGTAGAATACACCAACTGGTTCTCTGCAGATGGGTAATATCCCTCCCCCAACGAGCGGCCTAGATATGACACTAAACTGAATCTAATAGTGAGGCTTCAGTCTTGGAGCTTTGGGTGAATTTACATTGCTCCTAGGCCTACTCTGACCTGAAGTAGCCCTTGAAAGAGTCCTGTCTATGGGTCAAATAGAACTTTTTAACCATTTAAACTGTGTGTGATCAAATGACTTGTGTTAAATTGAATTGTTAGAAATAGAATTTGTTTGGCCATTTAACTGTGTGTAAACAAGTGACTGATGTCTTATTGAATTGTTAGTGATACATAGCAATACTTGGAACCATTTAACTATGCGCAAACAAATGAGTAATGATGAGTAGAATTATGAGTGTTAAATAGCAATACTTGAAACTCATTAACTGTGTCCCTAAACTGAATTATTGCTATTAGAAAGGAATACTTGGATCCATTTGTCTCTGTGCAAATGAATAAATAAAGTTCAACAAAATGATTAGTGTTGAAGAACAATACTTATAACCTCTTCATTGTATGTAAACAAATGATTCATATTGAATATAATTATTAGTGTTAGATAACAATAATTGAAACCATTTAACTGAGTGCAAACAAATCAGTTCTGACACATCGAAAAATTAAATTGCCAAGAAACAGTGTGACTGTTATTTAGCAACACTTGAAGACATTTAACTGTGTGCCAACAAATAATTCATAATAAATTGAATTATATTACATAGGAATACTTGAAACCATTTAACTGCATGTAAACAAATAATTCACATTAAACTGAATTATATTACATAGCAATACTTAAAGCCATTTAACTGTGTGCAAACAATTAATCCATATTAAATTGAATTATATTACATAGCAAAACTTGAAACCATTTAACTGTGTGCAAACAAATTATTAATATTTAATTGAATTATTAAGGCTGGATAACAATACTTGAATCCATTCAACTGTGTGCAAAAAAGAGTTTAGGCTCATTTATGAAAGTTATCTTCAAAATGTGTTTACAAATCATATATGTGGTGCCTTCAATTAGTTTCTAGACATCTAAAATTGTCGCAGACTCTTGAAAATTCAGTATGTTATTGCTATACATCTTATAATATGACTGACCAATTTTTATGATTTCAGGTTCAAATGATCAACTACAGCAGGAATTGGAATACACCCTACTAAAGCCTGATTGTCACAGCTGGTGAATTTCAAAAATGCAATGAGGACACTTAGAAGAACAATATGCAATAAAATTCTGTTTTAAACTTGGAAAAAATGCCACAGAAACATATGGAATGCTTCAGACTGCTTTTCGACCATCTTGCATGAATCGAGCATCAGTTTTTGAGTGGAATAAGTGATTCAAGGAAGCCAGGGAGTCTGTCAGGGAGGATGAGAGGTGTGGGAGGAGTAAGGAAGTCAATACACCACAGTTGATTGGCCAAAGGGTTAGGGTTAGGGTTACAATGTTGAGGTTTTAAGGGAGTTCAGGAAGAGATTCCGTCGAAAGAGGCCAGCACTCTTCAAATCAGGTCAGTGGCATTTCTATCAGGACAATGCACCAGTTCACAACTCCATCCTTGTCACAGACTATTTGACCAAAATGGGCATCATGACAGTTCCTCAGTCTCCCTATCGTCTAGACCTTGCTCCCAGTGACTTTAGGTTATTCCCTAACCTCAGAAGCTGTCATTATGAGACAATTGAGGAGATGCAGCCAAAGGAGGAGATTACTTCAAAGGGGACTTGAGTTTTATGTGTGTACTATGAATAAAAGTGCCCGTACGAAAAAAGTCTGGAAACTTATTTAATGATCCTCATATGTATTTAATGTATATGTATAAAAATGATTTGCTATACTATAACCCACAATGTTTGATATGCCATAAAACCCTACCTAGCAAAACCATATGAATTCAATATATATGTATAAAGAGCATTTGGCATTACTTGAGGCTATTTAGCTGTGTGTAGGGTAATGATTGGTAGTAAATAAAAATACTTAAAACCATTTTACTGTATCAAAAAAAAAAAGCACAGGCTTGATTAAAATTGTTAAATACAAAATGTGTTTACAAATCATACATATTTACAATATATATATAAACTGGATTTGGCATTGAATAACCAACAATAGTTGATATGCCATGAAATCCAGCCAAATCAAATCATACATATTTAATATATATGTATAAAAAGGATTTGGCATTAAATAACCAACAATAATTGATATATGATAAAACACAACAAAACTGAATTATACATATATATATATATATGTGTGTGTGTGTGTATGTGTGTGTGTGTGTGTGTGTGTGTAAAGAGGATTTGGCATTAAATAACCAACAATAGTTGATATATCATAAAACCCAACCAAATCAAATCATATATATTTAATATATATGTATAAAGAGGATTTGGCATTAAATAACCAACAATAGTTGATATACCATAAAACCCAACCAAATCAAATCATATATATTTAATATATATGTATAAAGAGGATTTGGCATTAAATAACCAACAATAGTTGATATACCATAAAACCCAACCAAATCAAATCATATATATTTGATATATACGAAAAAGAGGATTTGGCATTAAATAACCTACAATGATTGATATGCCTTAAAATCCAACCAAACCCAAACAGACTTCATCTTGTCCCTATTTCTTTCTTGACAATTGCTGATGATGGTTGAAAATACATCAATGAATATTAAGAACCTTAGAGAGTTCGTGTATAATTTCCATTCTAGTTTGAGACATCAAATATATAACGTTGGAAAAATATATAATAGGCTTAAAAAGTCTTTAATAAATGCAAAGAAAATTTGCTGCCTAAGTTCACCCTAGGCTATCTTCTTTTGGAATTGGCACTGTCATATAAAAATGAACAAAAGAGAAATGTTACTGGTTTATATCTATTTGATGTTTTTTCTTTATTTGTACCCAATATATATATATATATATACAGAGAGAGACAGAGAGAGAGTAAGTGAGAGGGAGAGGGAGAGAGAAAGAGAGGAGATATATGTGTATGGTTTATGTGTATATATATGTATACCTATATATTATGCATGTGTATATATATATATATATATATATGAACATATATGTATGAATATATCAATTAATAGATATAAATTTATGCATCTATATATATGTATATATATACATGCATATATATATGTAATTGAATGCATATAAATATATGTATGTGTGTATGTCTATATATATATATATATAGATGTACATGAAAATGCATGAATACGTAATTGCATGGAAATAATTATATATATATATATATATATATATATATATATATATACAAGTATCATTAAATAAGTTTCCAGACTTTTTTGATAGTACACATGAAACTTTAATCCCCCGGCTGCAATGTACTTGTTGTACTGTTCCAACAACTTGAGCGTGTCAAGGACCTTTGTCACAGCCTTTTTCATCTCCTAAGTTGTCTCATAACGACATCCTCTGAGCTTAGGGAATAACCAAAAGTCACATGGAGCAAGGTCTGGACGATAGGGAGGCTGAGGAACTGTCTTGATGCTCATCTTGGTCAAATAGTCTGTGACAAGGATGGAGTTGTGGACTGGTGCATAGTCCTGCTGGAAATGCCACTGACCTAATTTGAAGAACCCTGGCCTCTTCCCAAGGAATCTCTTCCTGAAATCTCTTAAAACTGCAACATTGACTCAGTATTGACTTCCTTACTGCCACCACACCTCTCATTATCCCTCACAGACTCCCTGCCTTCCTTGAATCTCTTATGCCACTCAAAAACTGATGCTCAATTCATGCAAGATGGTCAAAAAGCAGTCTGAAGCATTCCATACGTTTCTCTGGCATTTTTTCAAAATAAAAAACACAATTTTATTGCATATCGTTCTTCTAAAGTGTCCTCACATCCAGATTGCATTTTTGAAATTCACCAGCTGTGACAATCAGGCTTTAGTAGGGTGTATTCCAATTGCTGCTGTAGCTGTTGATTTGAAGCTGAAATCATAAAAATTGGTCAGTCATCTCGTAAGGTGTATAGCAATAACATAGTGAATTTTCAAGTGTCTATAACAATTTTAAATGCCCGTACAAAAAATGGCTGGAAAAATATTGAAGCCATCATATATATTTATAAAGGGTGATATTTGCACAGCAGCGTTGCCTCGAACAAAGCCCTCATCAGATGATAACTCTGGGTTTGGTGATGGTTTTGGGGTTGAAGCATCATTACTACTAGCCCAGAGTGCCCCAGCAGTAATGGCCAATACCACCAGAGTTTGTTCGATTGTCATCACTCTATGGGGTTGCCAGAGCCTTAACTTTGGTCTTATCTTGACTTATCTTAGACTTTCTCCATCTCTTGTCTGATGGAAAAAGTCCATGATTAGTCAAGAATAAGGAGGTTGAGTTGCTAATGAAACTTCAGCATCCGACCTTGATAGGAAATACATTGGTTATCCAGCCATTTCTGACACACTGTTCTTGCAGATCTTCATATTTTTCCAACTTACACTGATGTACCCAATCGAAATTTTCTTCAAAAGGGCTGGTTAACTCAGTAACAAAACCTTTTTTTATCTAACAGTCCAAATGACAATATCTTGATACTGGGTTGTTAATGCTATTTCAGTTGGAAATATGAAATATATATATATATATATATATATATATAGTCAAGATTCTACCGCACAGCTATGAGGAAACTAGCATCAGCGAAGGGATTTTAAACACATATGTATCATTTTTTGTTTTATTTACATATATTCACTTAACGGTTATCGAGAGCTCAATTCCTTCAAAGAGCCTTGCTTTCTGTGAGTGGCAACCATTACTTCTTTCACTAGAGAGCTCAACCCCACGGGGTTGAGCTCTCTCTCTCTCTCTTTCTCTATCTCTCTCTCACTTTCTCTCTCTCTCTCTCTATATATACATATATTTAAACAGAGACCTATTAACTATCATGGGTTATTTAATGCTGAAGTCATCCTTATAGAAAAATACCAGTGATACTATTTAGTCCATGGCTTGAGGGTAAGAGGGGTTTATACTTTTCGCCAGGGGATTAGTCTGAAAGTGAATGTAATAGCATAACTGGAGTTTGAACTTGCTTTTAAACTGTGTACTTATGCTCAACTGAATTGTTTGAAATATAACTGTTTATTTGTATAAAAATGGATTTGGCATTAAATAACCAACAATGGTCAATATGCCATAAAACCCAAACAAACAAACCATAGATAGGACCCTTTTAGGTTTTATCACCCGGGTCAGAGATCCCTCACTCAATGGAGAAAAATTTTTTTTTAGATTTTTAAATATGGATTCATACTCGTTTAAAAAAAGTATATATATATATATATATATATATATATATATATATAAAACATGTTTCATTAAATATTAAAGACGAATTGTCATCTACCAATATATATATGTGTGTGTGTGTGTGTGTGTGTGTGTAATCTCAATAGATGTCCAAACCAAATTGTGAGTAGATATATTTCATATTTTGTTTCTAAAGGATAAAGTTCGGTACTTTCCCTATAGCCAGTGTTTTTTTATCTCATATTAACATTAAGGGAATATCTGCAATTCTTTTTCTTTATAGTTAATATTCTTATCAAAAACATAGCCTGAGTAAAGATCTTTCGTTTACATTTTTGGGTGGATATTAAATGGCTTTTGCCAAACAGACTAGTAAAATATAGGAAAGGTGGATGACAGTCTGCTGACTTGGACAATTTTAGATTTATTGATTTGTGTAGCTCTCACTTGGGAGTAGTGATAAAAATGATTCTGATCATGTTTACTCAGCGAATGTATGATATCTTTAAACATCATATTTAATATAATATATACTGGGTCTGCAATTTGAATACTTAACAGAGGACCATGAGTTATTATTTCTGAATAAATCTTTTAAAAATGAATATTTGTCTCTTTATTTAGATTCAGTAAGGCTTTAAATATATATATGTATATTTATAAACATATAAATAAATAAATATATATATATATATATATATATATATATATATATATATGTGTATGTATAAGTCAGTAAAGTTGCCAACCCTAGTTGAGAGTGACTTTTTAAATAGATAGAACACCAAGTTGGAGGGAAGGGTGTTACTCTTTTCCATGGATTGCTCCACTTATCCTTGATCCATACCTTGTAATGCTGAGTGTTAAGCAAGAAGGCATCAAGTAGCCTTTTTTGAATCTTTGGTATTAATCAACCTGGAATTAAACCTTGGCCTCCTGGATCATTCAATGAACATTTTACTCTCTATGCCAATGGGCCAGTATTTACATATATATATATATATATATATATATATATAGTTTGGTTTGCTTTGGTTTTATGGCATAACAATCATTGTAGGTTATTTAATGCCAAATTCATTTAAACAATTCTATTTCAAACATTTCAATTTTGGATAAGTACACAGTTTAAATATCAAAAACAGTTCTATTTCAAGCAATTCAGTTTAGCATTAGTACACAGTTTAGTTCTATTTGACCCATAGATAGGACCCTATCAGGTGCTACCTCTCTGGACCAGAGGGGACCTGGGAGCGATGGTAATGAAGGAGTACTCCATATTCCCCAAAGCTCCAGCATTACAGGAACCTCACCATCAGATTGTTTAGTGTCATATCTAGGACACTCGTTGCGGGGGGGGGGGTCTTACCCCCTTTGCTGAGAAGCAGTTGATGTATTCTACCGCCCCAGCCGACAGGGCAATAAATGATTTTAAGTATTGCTATTTGATACTAATAATTTTATTTGACAGTAGTTTGAACACAATTGAATATTTATATTAATACAATTTTTAAGAGAATAGTTTGTAGGTAATCTTACTTTTAAATGAGATATAGATAATTTCTCAAATATTGCCATCTAACGGTAATAATTCTATTTAATATCAATCATTTATTTGCTCTGAATGTTTGTTTTGTTATTTTGTTTTTTTTTTGGTTTTTTTATGTTATATCAGCCTTCTTGGTCATTTAATACCAAATCATTTGCAGTCAGCATGGGGAGACAGAATTTATTAGCAGAGAAACAATTTGTAGAAAGAATCTGGTTTCTTTGAAAGGTTATTTGTAGGAAATTGTCTGGTAGAAAAAAGGTTTTTTCTTTTTACTTCCTTGCAGAGAAACAGCTTCTGGAAAGGGTCAGATTTTATGGAAATATTTCTTGTAGAGAAACAGTTTGTAGAAGAAATTAGGTCTTGTTGAAAGTTCTTTTAGATTTTTCTGTATTAATTCATCGTTTTCATTATTCATTTCAGTTTTCTGGAACAGCTGCTTTATGTTGTTTGTACTATAAAAGATTTCTCTTTAACGGGCCAGCTTGGTACATTCAATGAGAATGTGTTTCACAGGGTATTCAGTCTGACATGCATGACACTTTGGTTGCTGCTTTGCTTCAAGTAAGTAAGAATGTTTGTTTGCTTCTTAATTGGTTGGTTGGTTGGTTTGTTTGGGTTTTATGGTATATCAACCTTTGTAGGTTATTTAATGCCAAATCCATTTTTTGCAAATAAACAGTTATATTTCAAACTATTCAGTTTAGTATAAGTACACAGTTTATTTGTCAAAACATCTTTATTTCCAGCTATTCAGTTTAGTCAAAGAGTTCTAATTCAATAATTCAGTTTAATATAAGTATCCTTTTTGTTTACACACAGTTAAATATCAAATCAGTTCTATTTCAAACAATTCAGTTTAGCATAAGTACAGTTTCACCATCAAAAACAGTTCTATTTCAAACAATTAAGTTTAGCGTAAGTATAGTTTAAATGTCAAAACAGTTTCATTTCAAACAATTCACTTTAGCGTAAGTACGTAGTTTAAATGAGAAAACAGTCCTATTTCAAGCAATTCAGTTTAGCATAAGAACATAGTTTAGTTCTTCTTGACCCCTAGATAGGACCCTGTCACGTGTTATCACTTCAGGCCAGAGTGGATCAGGGAGCGAGGGCAATGAAGAGCTACCTCGCATTCCCCAAAGCTCCAGCATTACTGGAACCTCACCATCAGATTATTAGTGTCATAAGCAGGACACTCGTCGGGGTAGTCTTTACCCTCAGTAGGGAAGCAGTTGGTGTATTTTATAGCTCCTGTCAACTGGGCCAACGTAGGAATATGTTGTGCTTTTATGTGGTCAGTGTTCAAACTCAGATAAAAACCATAATTACAAAATCCAATTTTCCAAGCAAGCAGCTCCTCCCAACTTAAAAAAAATACTGGGTCAACACAAATTACACTGGCAACAATTTTTTTTACTTTTTCAATGTTGTCTAGATTTCTACAACTGATTTAGGGTATTTTTGCACTGCTAAATCAGGAAATGGCATCTGTTTCTCTCCATCAGGTCAGGGTTTTTTGCGAGGTTGATTTGATAAAAAATCAGATCTTTTGACAAAATCGATTACATTTTTGTGGTATTATCAGCTGATTTTTGTCAACACATATCATTCTAAATATGTTTTTAAGAGAAAAAAATGTTTTGCCAACAACATATATTGATTTCCTGATAGAAACATCGATTACTGTAAACTGAATGGTGGGAATTGTTAAAGATAAGTACACGTAAATTGCATGTTGCTTCACCATGGTTCAAACTTCAGGGCTTGAACTTCCGTTTCTTCGAACTCCTGGAAAGCTCAGCGACAGAGAGGTCTCTCTTTAGATTCCAACAGTAGTCAGCCATCATGACTGCGTCCCAGCGACCCTGATACCTAGTCTCCATCTCTTTCAGGTCATGATGGAATTTCTCCCCCTGTTTGTCACTCATTGAACCCAGGTTCTCGGGAAACCAGTCTATATGCGAAAATAGGTAGTGCATCTTGACGCTCTTGTTGCAGCCCAGGTTTCTGAAAGCAGTCAGCATGTTGTTGACAAGTTCCGCGTAGTTTCTGGCCTTATTGTTGCCAAGAAAGTTCTTCACTACCAGGACAAATGCCTTCCACGCTTCCAGTTCTACTTCGTTCATTGAGTTTTCGAACTCTGGATCTCTGACGAACTGGTGGATCTGAGGACCGTCAAAGATGCCAGCTTTCAACTTTTCCATGGTCAATCCTTGAAAAGTCTGGCACAAGTAAGTGAAGCAGTTATCATCTTTGTCCAGAGCCTTCGTGAATTGCTTGATTAAGCCGAGCTTGATGTGTAGCGGTGGGAAGAGTATTCTGTCTCTGTCCTCCAGAGGGTTGTTCATGACGTTCCTTTCTTTGCAAGGCACTAATTCCTCCCGAAAAGGCCAGCCCTTCTTCGTGTAATACTGAGCACGGTCCCTACTATACCACATGCACAGAAAACATAGTTTTATGACTTCAAACTGATCCCTTTTCGACATAATCACCCAGAACTATCGGACCTGAATACTTATTGTCATTAAACTAATCATTTCCAATCAAAATAATTATTCGACATGGCATTTTGCCCCTACCAACTTCTAAAATGCTCCACACATGCTTACATGTGAACAAAAATATAAAAAACATGTGACCATAGCTCAAAAACTTGACCTGATTGAGCAAAACCAATGTGATTTTTAGATTCAGCGCATTAGATTCGTCCTAAATCAGCTAAAAAAAACGAAAACAACAAATTTGTTGTTGACCAGTGTTATCTTTCATATAGCCTAATGTCAGACAAAATTAAAGCAAATATCTATAATAAAACAGTAAGTTTCAACTGTATGAAGCTCAGATAAAAGTCAATATTTCAAATACTGACGGTTAAGTCAGTGGTAACCTTTCCATTTGGAAGAGTGGCACTTACCAATCTTTATATATCAATTTCTAAATATTTGGTTTTGTGCTAGACTAGGGTGGCGCTGAATGTGGCTTTCACAGCATAGTCAAAAGAACAATTAAAGTTACATGCAACCATTTAAAAACCTCAAATTCCAATCTGTTCTTGCAAAAAAGAAGGCATTGGAAGATAAGTAATTTTTTAAATTTATTTTAGATAGTGTATATCAATTAAATTTTTGTTATAAAATTACTACACGGAGGCATTCTTAGTGTATCATTGTAGGAAATGAAATCATCAACTCTTTTTCAAATCCTGGATGAATCTGTATTTCACTTTATGCTAATGCTGTTAGGAATCCATCAAGTTTCCTTCCAACCATGGGTAAAAAGTAGAGCAGACTTGGTGCTTTAATCTTTGTAAAGAAATCAGTTTAAGAAAAAGAAAATTGTACTCAATACAATTTCTTCTTTTCGTTTTTTTTTTTTTTTTTTTTCTCTAGCTTTGTTCACTCGCACAGTATGAATTGGTTTCAAGCATTGCGGTGTAACATTAAAAATTCTATTCAACATTTCATTCATTTGAACAAAGTTAGATACTTCCAAGCATCACTGTGTAACACCTCCAATTTAATTTAACATCAGTCATTTATTTGCGGGGAGTTAAATGGTTAAATAGTTCTATTTGATATATAGGACCCAAACAGGTACTACCACTCCGGGAAGAGTGAACCTGGGAGTAATGTCTATGAAGGTGCACTCTACAGTTCCTAAAGCCCCATGACTGGAGCCTCACCATCGGATACAGTTTAGTGTAAAATGCAGGACACTCGTTCGTGGCGGGGGTGTCTCTTAACCCTCTGCAGGGATGAAGTCAGCGTATTGTACAGCCCCAGCTAACTGTGTTTGTTTAGATATGTTTTATCTATTTTTATTTGGGTATTTCATGCAAAATTGGTTCCCTAAAGGCGAGGGAATTTATTGTACATACACAGTGGTATTTTCTTTCCTTTTTTTTTTTGTTTCTTAAGAGTTTTTTTTTTTTTTTTTTACACACAGTCTTATCAAATACGAATCAGTTTTAAACAGATGTATTTAATTCGCAGATAGTTCTACCAGTCTAGATGGAAGTGGACCCAAGGGAAATGCCAATGAAGGGGTAATCCATATTTTCCAGATTTCAAAACCTGGAGTCTTATCATCAAATGCGTTTCAGTGTCATAACCAGGACCTCCCCAACTTTTGTGGGAATTACTCGTCAGCAGTGGATACAGTCAGTGTATTCTAAACCCCGCTGACAGGAGGGCCAGGAGTCTGATACACACACACACACACACACACACACACATATATATATATATATATATATATATATATATATATAAAGAGAGATTGGGAGAGAAAGAGAAAGAGAAAAGAGAAAACAAGAATAAAGAAAGAAGATTGACAGAAATGAATATATATATATATATATATATATATATATATATATATATATAGTACAATTAAATGGAGACTCAAACTCGGTTAAGTCGTCATAATAAATTTATTTTGGCGGAGAATATTATTGCTCTATTCTCCGTCTCGTCAGATGACTCTTTTATATGCCCGTGGTGTAATGATTATCATCGTAGGAAATGGACAAGGCGACACGAGTTCAAATCCTGGACGAGACTGATTGCATTTCACTTAGCACTAATACCCTTGGGAAAGGTGTGAATCCAATTATTCTCCCTCCAGCTATGGTTAAATAGTAGGACATACTGGGTTCTTCAGCCTTGGTATGGCAACAAGTCTAGGAGAAGGAAAACTCTGAATTCAAACCTGTTAAACTCTGCTTAAAAACTGACCTTGTGTCATATCCTGCCCGAGCAGTGGGATTGGTATATATATATATATATATATATATATACATGCTCGTGTCTGTGAACCTGGATTTCATGCTTTAGGCGTTAGTCAGACGGAATTAAAGGCTTTCAAAAAGTCCGATTAATATAGTTAATTTTTTTGTTTTGGTGGTATTGGAAGGGGTGTTTTGTTTGTGCCTAAGTTTCTGTGACTTTGAATGTTAGTGTTTGTGTATGTGCCGTCACTCGCGCTTACATATATACGTATATCTATCTGCGCATATAATGGCATATAGGAAGCTTGTGAGAATCATAAACCTCTACAATATATATATATATATATATATATATATATATATATATATATATATATATATATACTGTTAAATCTTGCTAATTCATGTCACAATCTGTTGGACCACATCATCGACTAATGTTTGCTTGTTGATTAGGCAATATTGAAGCCATGTGCGAATTTGTAGACAATAACTTTTCAGTGTGTAAAGTTGACTCATGCTAATGTTGATGGCAGTTTAGAATCTCAGGTCAGCAGCCATTTCCAAAATTAGGACGATTGCACAAGAGATATTGTCAGAGGTTACACCCTACTAGAAGTGCAGGGCATTCTTCAAAGACAGTAGTCTGCTCTAACGCCGGGTGTTATGTACTTGAGTTGATTTTGTACTATGGAAGCCCACTCTGCATGCGAAGGTAGATTGACTTTGACAGCTTGATAAAGAGACAAGAGAGTTTTCATTTATCACCTTTAAAGGAACTGAAAAAGAAAAGAAAGAGAGAGCAGGAGGAAAAGGTGTAGATGAGTATGGAAGAACCTAAAAAAGGATAACTTATAGGAAAGGTAACAGGTAAAGAGAATAAAGTGGAAGGAGAAGTGGAAGAATGAAGATGTAGATAGGTATGTCTGTGAAAGTGTGATAGTGTGATGAAAAATTATTGAGACTGAAGCTCTGAATATTTTTTTTATATTAAGAAAATGAAATTTAACAAAACGATAATGTCTTGATGTTATGAAGATGTCAAGATTTTGTCTAAACTAGTAAAATGCCATTTGAAAAAAAATTATGAACTTATCAGACCTTGCTTCGCGCATCTATTTTTTTCTGGTTTTCTAAATCCAAAACTTACCGCAAATATTAAGATTTGAGGACATGGAGTCTACTAAAAGAAATAAAATAGCAAAACCTCACACCATGTCAAAAGAGAAATTTTAGTGGTGCTTCAAACAATTGAAAACTCACAGGAAGGAATTGGTTTAATTACTAAGAGGGCTCTTTTAAAAGAATTGTTTCATTCTATTTCATTTCTGTCTCGATAAAAACAATTTGTCCTGACATTTTTGAACACACTTCATGATGTTGGTAATGCAAGATGATGAAAATAACAATTTGGGGCGTTTAATGATATACATACGTTAGCATAAAATGTAAAAAAAATTGAAAATTTAATACATAGACGTTAAATCCCTTTGCTTACGTTGAGACTACTGATGGCTGTGAGGTTGAGTTATCAGGCACACATAAACCTACTTACCAACCCTTCCGCTCGGGCAGGATATGACGCAAGGTCAATTTTTAAGCGGAGTTTAACAGGTTTGAATTCAGAGTTTTCCTTCTCCTAGACTAGTTGCCTCACCAAGGCTGAAGAACCCAGTCTGTCCTACTATTAACCCATAGCTGGAGGGAGAATAATTGGATTCATACCTTTCCCAAGGGTATTAGTGCTATGTGAAATGCAATCAGTCTCGTCCAGGATTTGATCTCGAGTCGCTGTCTCCATTTCCTACGACGATAACCATTACACCACGGGCACCTCCTATCAGGCTGACATAAAGTTGGCTGGGTTTCGATCCCAGCTGAAGGCAACTTGCGTGTCTAGCCTCACTGATGAGTAGTAATATAACGAAACAGTCTGTCTCTGGAAGACTGTATATATATGTGTGTGTGTGTGTGAGAGAGAGAGAGAGAGAGAGAGATACTTCACGTATTCAAATCAAGATGGTACCATTTCGTCTTTGAATAGCAAGTCACTGAATTTTGTTGAGCACTTCACATATCTCAGTAGCAATATCTCATCAACTGAAAGCAATGTCAACATATGCATCGGTAAAATATAGACAACTAAAAATTTCTTCTTTAATCAAACGAGAAACTATTTCTTACCTCTGGCAAGAAAAGGTCTGACCAAAACTTTGGATTGAACACTGGGATATCACACAAAAAAAAATCCCATTACCTGGTTTGGTCGTAAAGAGATGGGTTCTGATAGGTTATTGAAAGATTATTGACCGTATGGAATTCTGATCTCTCTTATAAAATAAAACAAGAATTCTTCAAAGCTGTAGCCGTGTCAGCGCTACTGTATAGCTGCAGAAGTAAGAGTCTGGTGGCATACGTAGAGAAAAAAAATAGGTAGGAACTATACAAGAATGCTGCATGCGGTTTTGAAAAAAGTCCTGAAAGCAGCACCACAAAAAGCAGCAGCTGTATGGCCACTTATCTCCCATCTTGCAAACCATCCAACTGCTGGTGAAAGTAAAGATAAACTCATAAGCGACATTCTCCTATAAACTCCTACACATGGACACACCAGTATTGACAGACCAGCAAATGACTAACCTTCATCAGCTCTGTAGATACGGCGTGCCGTCTAGCAGACTTACCAAGAGCGGTGATCGATGGGGACAGATGGCGAGAGAGAGAGAGAGAGAGAGAGAGAGACTCATCGAAATCTGTAACCCTTGATAAGGATGATGGTAATGATTGTCAAAATCGACTCAATTCCCTCTAGACTCATCAGTCAAATCTGATTAGTTAAAGCCTTAGATTCCACCGCTGTTTTAGTCTAGATTTGGAGATGAGACACCTAGTGAGGATTAAAATCACTACTCAGCAGTAATTGATTTGTGATTTTAATTTGCTAACAATGACAAACTGTCCTCAGAAAGAGAAAGGAGAGAGTGCTGATGTGTGTGTGTGTGTGTATGTGAGAAAGAGAGAGAGAGAGAAGACAGACTCACATACAGAGAGGGTGTATGAGAACGTAGCACAGTGAGAAAGAGAGAGAGAGAGAGAGAAAGTGTGTGTGTGTGAGAGAGAGAGAGAGAGAGAGAGAAAGGGAGAGAGAGAGTGTGTGTGAGATTGAGATTCTTTTGGCCACTTGAAATAAGAGCATGCCTTGCAGAAACCAGACCACCTATAAGGGATATGGCAGTCCCAGTTAAAAAGAAGAAAAAAAGTATTGAACTTTTTTTTATCCTCCCTCCGTACATGACTACAACTGATTTGTCCGTGTGTCACCATACACCTTGAGGTGAGTCAGTCGGCATTAACTTCCAGAAAAAAAAAGAAAAAGAAAATTCACCCGAAACAAAATTATATCAAATTCCTTGTTCCATATTTTATGTATCCTATTAAAATTCAAGAAATTCCAGTCAGTAAAATGGGCACTATCCTTCTCCTTGAATTTCAAAATGGAAAATTAAAAAATTAATTCTCAAATCTCACGCCCACCCCATTGTTTAAAAATTTCTTCTTTAATCAAACGAGAAACTATTTTTTTGCCTCTGGCAAGAAAAGGTCTTACCAAAACCTAGGATTGAACACCGGGATATCACAAAAAAAAAAAAAAAAATCCCATTACCTGGTTTGGTCGTAAAGAGATGGGTTCTGATTGGTTATTCCAGCCAAGACATACTACATGATTCGTGTAGTATGTGTTGGCTGGAATAACTTATCAGAACCCATTCCTCTCCAGGTCTACAACTGGTTTGAATTCAAACGTCCCTACTGTTCAGAGAAAAAAAGAATGAAATTGGTTTGGTTTCCTTGTTTAATGGCATATCAACCTTTATTGGTTATTTTATGCTATCCTTCTAGAAGAACAATAGTGGTACTCTTAGCAAGTGGGATAAGGGGGTTCATACCTTTCCCAAGTGTATTTGTGCAAAAGTGAATGTAATAGCGAAACTGGAGTTCGAACTCGCTTATTACGATCCCGCAGTCCATCGCTGTAAACATTAAACCACGAGGACACCCCCAACGAAAATGGATTTCTGAACGGTCATGTATTATTTCTCAAGGAACCCAACAAACACGCCCTCTCTCCAAGATAGGCGATTATCTATTGTATCCCTACACATTTTTTAGCAACTTAAGGATACTTTCGGCAAAAAGAAATCCAAAGTGCCTCGTCTGTATCTGCAAGTAACTTCAAACATACATGTGTAACATATTGACCTTCGACCCTGCAGTCAATCAAGAAACAGGTGCATCCAGTCGAAGATATCAGAGTATCACCTTGAGTTGAATTCGGTGCAATTGCAGCGCCCATAAGAAGCAGGTGGACGACAAACAACTATATAACCGGGTGCCACAGACGGCTTGAGTTAGTTGGAGTTCGAGTTGCAGTTCGAGGCAGTGAGAACCAGCTCCCAGCAGAGGATTGGGGCCCTCAGGACCCCCGGTTGAGCAGCCCAGCCGAATGTGAAAAGAAGCGCTGCTATGACCAGAGGAACTTGGGGGTCAATATGTTGCAATCTGTTCCGTCTACAACTCACCTCTTACACACTATACGTATAGTTGTATCATGGCTATACAACACATGTATTTAGTAAGAATGTATTTATACATTTTGGCATATAAAAAAATAGGTTTTAGGGCATAACGTTGTTTTAAATGATTTTTCACGCAATAATTACCAGCTTGAAACTTCACAGAAAAGACATTTTACTCATTTGATTATTTCCATTATTTTCTGCACAGACTGTACAAAACTTCTTTGAACAGAGAATTTTTTTTCTTTCTTCAAATGTTTAATAGCCGTGATACAACTATACGTATACATATAAATGCGTAAACATAATCAACAATAATGACGAACGAACACACTTCTTTAGAAAAATATATCTCTCACACTTTATTCTCGAAAGGGTTGTGTGTGAGAGGTGAGTTGGAGACGGAACAGACTGCAACATATTGACCCCAAGTTCCTCTGGTCATAGCAGCACGTCTTCCTCATTCTGCTGGGCTGCTCAACCGGAGTCCTGAGGGCCCAAGCCCTCTGTCTCGAGCTAGTTCTCACTTCCTCGAACTGCAACTCGAACCCCAACAAACTGACTCCAACTAACTCAAACCGTCTGTCGCACCCGGTTATATAATTGTTTGACGACTACCTGCTTCTTGTGGGCGCCGCAATTGCACCGAATTCAACCCGTCAAGGTGATACCCTGATATCTTCGACCGGATGCACCTGTTTCTTGATTGACGGCTGAGTCGAAGGTCAATATGTTACACAAATACAAATTCTCAATCAGTAAACTTGCTAGTATTTTTTTAATTTGGAAAAAAAGCCCCCAAAAGATTCTTTTTGGCGATTTTTTTTTCTTTTCCAAGAAATCCTTGGTCACTTGTCCCTCTTAAGAAACAACTTCACGAAAAATATGAATATGAACATACTATGAATACGATTCCCGTAGCAATATTTGGAATCATTTGGCTGTGTTCAAATGAATGAACGAAAAGTGTTCAATAGAATAATTAGTGTTAAATAGCAATACTTGTAACCACTTCATTGTGTGGAAACATGATCAATATTGAATAGAATTATTAGTGTTAGATACTAATAACTGAAAACATTTAACTATGTAGAAACAATTGCAATACTAGTGTACAAACAAATTAGTTGTAACTCATTTAAAAAAGAAGTTACCAACAAACTATGAGAGCAAACCAATGACTGATGTTAAATTGTAACTTACATAGCAATACTTGACACCATTTAACTGTGCGCAAAAAATGAGCTCAGGCTCATTTGAATATGTGTTTACAAAGCATATATTTAATACAAAATGTGTTTACAAATCATATATTTAATAAAAAATGTGTTTACAACGCAAACATTTAATACAAAAAGTGTTTAAAAAATGTGTTTACAAATCATATATCTAATGCAAAATGTGTTTACCAAATCATATATTTAATACAAAATGTGTTAACAAAATGTTTTTACAAATCATATATTTAATACTAAATGTGTTTACAAAATGTGTTTACAAATCGTATCCGTGTTATATATATCTAAAAAGAGGATTTGACATTAGATAACCAACAACAGTTGTTTTTTTTTAATTTATACACAAAAAGTACACGAAAAACGGGTATACAAACGTATATTGAATGTCTATCCCAAACCTTTTGACATAAAATAACCCTAGTGGGATTGATTTTCTGTCATTGTTACCTGATCAAAGAATTCATGACGATTTCCCTTTTCCCAAAAATCAAAAGCCAATTCCAGGATTGCAATTTAGGAAATGTTGATATCTTGCAACAGGTCCTAATGAATCAACTGAATACAGTGTGAGTTGAAGAGTTTGACCACTGTTTCTGGAAGTGAGAACAACGTCAATGTCGGTGCGTGGTTTTTCAAGGAAACTATTTTGAGGAAGATAAATTGTTGGAATTAAGTTTACAATGAGAATTCTTTAGACTGTCTTATAACACAACAGACAGACTAAATACTCTCGGGCGGTGTAATGGTTAGCAAGCTGGACTAGTAAGCCTCCACGAGTGAGTTCGATTTTCATGGGTTGTTCCATTCATACGGCATTGTGCCACATCTAAACAAAAAGCTTGCTAAATTACTTCTTGGACGCCTCTGGTGGTGTAATGCTTAGCAAGCTGGACTAGCAAGTCTCCACGAGTAAGTTCGATTCTCATAGGGTGCCCTTGTGCCATATCTAAGCAAAAGAATTATAAGTTACAACACTGTATAATGATTTTTTCAGATGCTTCTTAAATATTCATTTTGCCCAGTCGCCTGGGGCTGTAGAATACACTGACTGCACCTCTACAGAGGGGTAAGACCCCTGCCTAACGAGTGCCCTGGATATGATACTAAACAATCTGATGGTGAGGTTCCAGCAGTGCGGGAGCTTTGGGGAATGCGGAGTACCCCTTCATTGCCAGGTCCACTCTGGCCCGGAGTGGTAGCACCTGATAGGATCCAATCTATGGGTTAAATAGAACTAACAGCATACTTATGCTTAACTGAATTGTTTGACTAAACTGAATAGCTTGAAATAGAAATGTTTTTGACAATTAAACCGTACATACATTTAAACTGCGTGCTTATGCTTAACTGAATTATTGGAAATAGAACTGTTTTTCGACATCAAAACTGTATTTACACTTAACTGAGTTGTTACATATAACTGCTTGAATAGTTTGAAATAGAAATGTTTTTGACAATTAAACTGTACTTATGCTTAACTGAATTGTTTTAAAAAGAACAGATTATTTACTTAAAAATAGATTTGGCGTTAAATAACCTACAAAGGTTGATATGCCATAAAACCCAAGAAACCAAATTAAACATTCATTGTGCTTAGCATCGTAGTAATTTACTAAGCTTTTTGCACAGATGTGGTCCAAGACCGTATGAATTGAGCACCCACTGAGACTAGAACTCACTCGGGATAGCTTGCTAGTCATTACACCTTTTACTAATCTTGTTTTTTTTTTTACTAAGATGTGGCACACGGCCGAATGAATTGAGCACCTAATGAAAATCGAACTCGTGAATGTTTGCTAGTCTATCTTGCTAACCACTACACCATGCGGGTTTAATGGGACACAAATATGTGGGGGTTCACAAAGATCGAACTCACAACACAAAGATTTTATTTTCCTCGATTTTCCTTTCATAAAGCTTGTATGACTGTAATTGTCAAACACCTTCGAAATCCGAATGTTCGCATCCTATCAAAGGTTGATATGTTTCTTTCTGAAAACTGCTGCGAGGAGATTCAATGAGAGTGTAAAGAGAATTTATGAATCGGTACATGCAATCATTTCATCGTACCTGTTCTCATTTGTTTATCAACCCAATCGGCTGGGGCTGTAGAATACACCGACTGCATCTCAGCAGAGGGGTAAGTTCTCCCTTTCCCCCAACGAGTGTCCTTGGTATGACATAAAACAATCTGATGGCTGGCCCACTGGACTGGGGCTGTAGAATACACCGACTGCATCTCTGCGGAGGGGTAAGTTCTCCTCCTCCCCAACCAGTGTCCTGGGTATGACATAAAACAATCTGATGGCTGGCCCACTCGACTGGGGCTGTAGAATACACCGACTGCATCTCTGCGGAGGGGTAAGTTCTCCTCCTTCCCAATCAGTGTCCTGGGTATGACATAAAACAATCTGATGGCTGGCCCACTCGGCTGGGGCTGTAGAATACACCGACTGCTTCTCTGCAGAGAAGTAAGATCACCCCAGCGAGTGTCCTAGTTATGACACTATAAATTCTGATGGTAAGGTTCTAATAATGCTGGAGCTTTGAGGAATATGGAGTACCTCTTCATTGCCATGGCTCTCAGTGCCACTCTGGGCCGGAGTGGTAGCACCTGATAGGGTCCTATCTATGAGAAGACTGAAATGGGCAGACTGAGTTCTTAGATATTCCTAAGTCCTTAATACTCTCTACTTGCTGGTACCATAACCTAGTTTGATTGTGAGGGCACTATTCACGTAGCGCCTCCATTTCATCCATTTACGACTCTACTTCATATCTGCAATTATACGATATAAGTGATTTGATGACTTAAGTTCATATCTTCGATGAGGCTTTTTGAGTTTCACTTTCCGCTTGAAAAAGTCATTAATCCATCTCGTCTAACACCGGTTAGAGATAAATAGCAGATTGGGTCCTTTAAACTTCATAAGGCAACCAGTCTAGGAGAAGGAAAAACGCTGGATTCAAAACTTGAGGAATGTTGTTTGAAGAATCTGTGGTTCAATTGGAGCACCGTTCTTCTGTTATCAGCTTAATCTCTGTGCCCACCCCTAAATGCGTGGCTTCTCCAACACATGTCATCGCAACGATAAACAGATTACCTGTGTTGTTCATTTTTTAAACTTTAACTCAATCAGTGGCTGTTATTGATACGAAATGACAAACATTATGTATGATACTTTTAATGTACAGACACTTATATGAGCTTATTTGTTATATTTGTTAAATGACACTTCAACCTTCGTGGGGTATTCAATACGAAAACCATCCTTTTAGAAGAACAGTAGTGGTACTATTTAACCCATAGCTGGAGGAGGCGGGGTTTAAGGATTTTATACTTTTCTCAGAAGTATTAGTCCAAAAGTGAAAATAAAAGCGCGACTTGAGTTCAAACTCGCTTACTACGATGTCGGAGTCGAGCAGGTCAACCACTACATTGCAGGAACCCCGCTACCCCATCAAGAAACTACACCTATTTAACCCAAATAATGATTGGTTTTCACTGTTATATGTTCTCATTTATTCCAATCTGAGACTAATAGTTTTCAGGCAGGCCTCTTCGACCCATCGAAGGGATCCTTACAAGTTTTCACAAACTGAGTCAGAGTGGACCTGGGAGTAATAATAATAAAAGGCTGACTCTACACTCTCTGAAGCTCCAGAATTGGTGCCTCAACTGCGAAAGTATTTTAATGTCATGCCCAGAATACCTTTTCTTTTGGTGGTGGGGTTTTAACCCTTAAAAGTGCAATGCATTCAGTGTATACTAGGTTCTATGGATAGGAAAAAACTGTATATGTGATTGATTATTGATTGATTTTAATGTCAAGCGTTATTTTAGACCGAAAGGTTAAGAAATTGCATTCATATTTAATTATTTTTTGTTTGTTTGTTTGGGTTTTATGACGTATCAACCTTTTCAGGTTATTTAATGCCAAATTCATTTTTATACAAATAAACAATTCTATTTCAAACAATTCAGAAGTACAGTTTAGTTGTCAAAAACAGTTCTATTTCAAGCTATTCAGTTTTATCAAACAGTTCTAATTCAAACAAATCAGTTTAGTATAAGTATAGTTTTTGTTTACATACAGTTAAATGTCAAAACGGTTCTATTTCAAACAAGTCAATTTAGCACACAAAAACAGTTCCATTTAAAACAATTTAGTTTAGCATAAGTACGCAGTTTAAATGTCAAAACATTTCTATTCTAACCAATTCAGTTTAGCATAAGTGCGCATTTTAGTTCTGTTTGGCCCATAGATAGGACCATATCAGGAGCTACCGTTCCGGGCCAGAAGAGACCTGGGCGCGATGGCAATGAAGGGGTACTCAGCATTCTCCAAAGCTCCAGCATTACTGTAGCATCATGAGATTGTTTAGCGTCAATTCTAGGACATTCGTTGGGAGTGGGGTTCTTACACCTCTGCAGAGAAACAGTCGGTATATTCTACAGCCCCAGACGACTGGGCAAACATTCATATTTCCTTTTTTTGTATAGATGTTTTTAAAGAATTTTTTTTTTTTTTGCACACTGACTTATTGAGTTTGAATAATTCTTTAACATGTCTGTTTAACCCATTCATGGATACCCAACAAGTATTAACCAGAGTGAAGCCGGTAGTAATGACAACGAAGAAGTAATCTATACTCCTTAGATTTTCCGAAGTCGTGTCTTTTAGGTAATCCCCATGACTTAATGGCTAAAGCGCTGGACTGCCGCTCAAAGTCAGAGAGTTCGAACCTCAGCAGCTCGACCACATTCACTTTCAGACTAATACCTTGCCCAGTCATCTGGGACTTCAAAATACACCGACTGCTCCTCTGCAGAGGGGTAAGATTCCCCCAACGAGTGTCTTGGATATGACACTAAACAATCTGATAGAGAGGTTCCAGTAATGTTGGAACTTTGGGGAATGCAGAGTACCCCTTCATTGCCATCACTCCCAGGTCCACTCTGGTACGGTGTGGCAGCACCTGACAGGGTCCTCTCTATGGGTTAAATTGAACTAAATTGCGTACTTATGCTAAACTGAATTGTTTGAATTAGAACTATTTGACTAAACTGAATAGCTTGAAATAGAAATGATGTTGACAATTAAACTATGTACTTACATTTAAAATGCGTACTTATGCTAAACTGAATTGTATGAAATGGAACTGTTTTTGAAATTGAAACTATACTTACGCTAAACTGGATTGTTTAATATAGAACTGCTTTGACAGTTAATTGGGTGTAAGCAAAATCTATACTTATACTAAACTGAATTGTTTGAATTAGAACTGTTTGAATAAACTGAATTGCTTGAAATAAAACTGTTTTTGACAATTAAACTGTGTATTCAAGCTAAACTGAATTGTTTGAAATAGAATTGTTCATTTGTATAAAAATGGATTTGGCATTAAATAATCTACAAAGGTTAACAAGCCATAAAACCCAACCAACCAACCAAACAAACAAACAAACAAACAAACAAATAACTTTGGGAGAAATATGAACGACATTATCTTCCCAGCTATGGGTAAAATAGTATCACTGCTATTTTTCTATATGGATGGCTTTGGTATTAAATAACCCATGAAATTTGTCATGCCATTTAACAAGGAAACTAAACAGTTGTAAACCCAACAAAAGGTTACTGAATGAGAAATAACCAAAACGAAGGATGGAAATTTTTATAACATTAACAAAATACAATCCTTGCTAGCGGCGTGGAGAAGGTAACCCACTGCTAGTGGTGAACCACTTAAGTCAGTATATTAGGTATTTGATGTACGTCCCATCAACCGAACGAGTGCGCCACACGGCATTTTCTAAGGTGGTTCCTGGTGCAGGACACGCCCGTAGGCTCCAAAAATGCCTCGGGCCCTGTCGGCATTCCCCCCAAAAGGTGTGCCTCAAGCGATAAACCTAGGTTACAGCCTGAGGGGACGGGCCCCTGTGGGCTTGAGAAGGGTCGGCCGCATGACATGAATGCTGGACTTTCCCGGCACCCACCTCAAGCCTTGACCGAGTAAGCATCGACTTAGCATATTACCCTCCTTTACTATAGTGTCCATCTTATTTATGAGTGTTGGGACATACCCATTGATGCTCATGGGTAGGGTAGATAACACAAACATACTTCGAATTTTACCATCAGACGCAGTTTAATGTTATTCACAAGATACCTATTTTTTTATGGGGAGGATCTTACCCTTCTGCTAGGATACAATAGCGTTTTCTAAACCTCGCTGACTGGACTGAAACCTGTATCTAGAGAACTTCAGCGTGTTCAATAGAAATTAAATATATTCCATTTACCTACTTGGCAATGTTCCTTTGGTTATTTTGGTCATGACCAATTACTTATAGACATGTCGGTAATTTAGGAAATTTTTCAGCATTTGTGTCCTAAGGACAAGATATTTTGGCTGTACTTGGCATTTGCTGATATGCCATTGGCACGAAGAACGAAGCATCTCTAGATGGCAGAAATCAATATCCACACTTTACTGCATGCTAAGAGAACTTTTCACCTTTTTCCTTGACACTATAGCTTCTAAACATGTCTCCCCATCGCGATCATTTGGAAAATACATCATATCGTCAAGGAAAGACAATCCCAGGTGTCCTTTTGTGTGATGCCTGTCCTGCTGTGGAAAGATTTTAGAACTTATGAACCTCTCTAGAGGTTTTTAGCTTTTTTAATAATTTGAAAATCTGTAATAGGAATAACTTTCAGATACGAAATTCTAAAGCACCCAAGCAACCGGCGTCCAACGTTTGTTTCATGCATATCATCCAATTCTGTTATCATTTTTAAAGGAACATTTCATTGTATCTGAAGAATAGAATACGTCAGTGTATCTCCAAGTAAAGTGTAAAACCTGTGCTCAAAAAGGTGTGACCTGAGTAAGACAATTAGCTGCATCTAGACTCCAGGTCCAGTAAGTGTGGAGTGTAGAATACCCCTTTATTCACAATAATCTCATGTCTATTCAGACCAAGAGTGGAACTTCCTATTAAGGGTCTCATCATTGGGTTAAATAGATCTATTTAAAAATCATATGTATACGACAGGACAAAATTAAAAAAAAATATCTTTATTTATGTCACCATACGAATAAATTGTTGATTTCAACAACCCAGTTTTCATTTCTCAGGCATATTTCCTCAGTGGCCAGAGTTAATTTTTAAAATAAATAGATAAGATCAAGAAGTTTAAATGTTCAATTGGTTTAATGGCACGTCAACCCTCTTAGGGTTATTTAATACCAAATGCTCTTTAAACATATCAAATTTATAAACATATTTCGTAAATAACACTTATAAACTAGCCTGAGCTCATTTTTTTTCCCCACTGTTAAAAAGCTTCAGGTATTTCTATCAAACCCAAATAATTCTATTTACTATTAATCATTTTTTACATATTGTTAAATGGTTTCAAGTATTGCTATACAAGAGCAACAATTTAACATCAGTCATTTGTTTGCATACATTTAAATCGATATACCTTATATGTAAGAGACTAATTTGTCGGTAACATCATTTCTAAATGAATTAGAACTAATTTATTTGCACACTGGCATTGCTATTGTTTCTACACAGTTAAATGATTTCAAGTATTGCTATGTAGCAGTAAGGATTTAGCATCAATCATTTGTTTGCATACATTTAAATGTCTCCCCTCGCAATCATTTGGAAAATACATCATATCGTCAAGGAAAGACAATCCAAGGTGTCCTATTGTGTGATGCCTGTATAGGACTTTACACTCCAATAATTTAATTTGGGCGGTATGCCACTTGTTCCCACAACAAAAATGGCGGGAAACCATTGGCCAGGAGAACAACGTGACCTGGGTAAAACTACGTCCGCGTTTAAATTTCATCCCGCGTTTTTTTTTTTTTTTTTTTTGGAGCCGATTCCAAGACACGTATTTTCTATAAATACGTCGTTTTCAAACGCTCTTTCTCTTTTTCACAATTTCCATTGCAGCACTGACACACTCTCTCCAGGTGACACTCTTATTCACCAACAGAAGTAAAAAGCCCCCCCCCAAAAAAAATGGATAAGCCTAGCAGACATTCATTTCTTCAAAACGCTATGGCTAAGAGACTTTTTCCAGCTTCGGAAAAACCGACTGTTTCAAACCACAAAAAAAAAAAAAAAAAAAAAATAGACATTTTAAATAGGTAATCAACCTTAATAGGACGCTTTCATTATCAACCTTTTCTGTAGTGTAGTTGTGTTAGTTACACACACACACACGCACGCACGCACACATACACACACGACTATTTTACTAACAATGTAGAATTAGCAATATTTTAAATGTATCAATGCATGTTTTATGATGAGTATAAATTTGTTTTGTTTGTCGCCTTGTTTTGAATGTTCTTTTTGTCCGCGCCGTTTCATATCTTCATTCATTTGCTTCATTCATGTACCTTTTTCCATGTGCCTTTTTCCAAGCGAAACATATACCAAACACTATCTAAAACTTCAACATAAAATGTTGGGGGACTAAACATAACGATCGAATAACATGTCCCCCTACACCTGTCCTGCTGTGGGAAGATTTTAGAACTTATGAACCTCTCTAGGTATATGTTTGTATGATTTGTAATTGAATTGTTTGTCGGTAATTTCATTTTTAAACGAGTTACAACTTATTTGTTGGCACATTGGTTTTGCTATAGTTTCTACAAAGTTAAATGGTTTTTATCATTGCTACCAAACATCAATAATTCTATTCAATATTAATAATTTATTTGCACACAGTGAAGTGGTTACAAGTATTGCTATTTAACACTAATTATTCTATTCAACACTATTCATTCATTAGCACAGTCAAATGATTCCAAATATTACTATGTAATACTAATAATTCGATTTAGGCACACAGAGAGTTTCAAGCATTGCTAATCGATACTAATAACTCTATTGAACATTACTCATTCCTCTGAACACAGTTAAATGATTCTAATTGTTACTATGTATCGCTAACAATTCAATTAGACTGTCATTTGTTTGCATACAGTTAGATGATCAAACAGTTCAATTTCTAACTTGTTCGATTTAACATAAGTCATTCGTTTGTTCCAAGTATAAATGTCAAACATTTCCATTTGACCCATAGATAGGACCCTATCAGGTACTACTACTCTGGGTCAGGGTGGACCTAGTAGCAATGAAGGGTTACTTCATATTCCCACAAGGTCACGGATCCGAAGCTCACCATCAAATCGTTTAGTAGGAGGTACCCCTGGTGTAATGGTTATCGTCGTAGGAAATGGACACGTCGACACGAATTCAAATCCTGGACGAGACTGATTGCATTTCACATAACACTAATACCCTTGGGAAAGGTATGAATCCAATTATTCTCCCTCCAGTTATGGGTAAATAGTAGGGCAGATTGGGTTCTTTAGCCTTGGTAAGGCAACTAATCTAGGAGAAGGAAAACTCTGATTTGAAACCTGTTAAACTCTCCTTAAAAAACTGTCCTTGTGTCATATCCTGCCCGAGCGGAGGGGTTGGGTAAATAGGATCAAATAGTTCAGTGCCATATCCAGGATACTCGTTGGGGAGGGGGGGGGTCTTACTCGTCTGCAGGGATACAGATGGTGTATTCTTCATCCTCAGCTGACTGGACTGCTCATTTAAGGTTATTTATGCCTCGAGGTTTGGGAACTGGGTTCATTAAACATTCGTATTTTCATTTTTTGTGTAATTGTTTTTAAAGATTTTTTTTTTAAATTGTGTCCTGTCGTCTACATCTAATTTTCAAATAGATCTATTTAACCCAATGATGGGACCCTTAATAGGAAGTTCCACTCTTGGTCTGAATAGACATGAGATTATTGTGAATAAAGGGGTATTCTACGCTCCACACTTACTGGACCTGGAGTCTAGATGCAGCTAAGTGTCTTACTCAGGTCACACCTTTTTGAGCAAAAGTTTTACTCTTAACTTGGAGATACACTGACGTATCCTATTCCTTGCCGACAAGGTGAAGTTATTTCGAGACAATAGATAGCATAATTTGATAATATCTCGTTATGATCCTTGGCTTTATTCGGTAATATTACTTTGGGGTCCTTGGCTTTATTTGATAATGTCATGTTAGGACTTTGGCTATATTTGATAATATTACGTTAAGATACTTGACTTTATTTAATATTTCGTTATGATCCTTGGCTTTATTTGATAATATTACGTTAGGATCCCTGGCTTTATTAGATAATATTTCGTTAGGACCCCTGGCTTTATTTGATAATATTACGTTAGGATCTTTGGCTTTATTCGATATTACATTATTATCATTCGCTTTATTTGATGATATTACGTTAGGATCCTTGACTTTTTAAAATAAAATTAAATCACGAATTTAAAGTCTGTCCAAGTCGGTTTTAGTCTCTCAGAAAAAATCCAATGAAAAAATAAATTAAATTAAATCTTTTTCTAATACTGTGTTTTTTGTTTTTTGTTTTTTTATCTTTCCGTCATCTTTTATGAAATTTAATTCATTTTACTTTTGATTTTTGTGGGACGAAAGAAAATCTCTCCCCCCCCTCTCGTTGAGATTTAAATTTAAATAATTTTTCCGGCCACTCATCCAGATTTTCTTTATCGGCTTTTTAAAAACAATCTTCAGCATTTTTTTTTTTTTCAGATTACGACTTAAAAGACTGGGATTTTATATGAGAACAGTATGCAGATACTGGGGAAAGAAGAGACAAAATCAAGAGTACTCAGTAACACCCTAGAAAACAGTTTCGTTTCTCTTTGTGTCGTGTTTTTCGGTCTGATTTCTTTCAGTTTTATTCTGGGGTCAGCCGGGACAGCCAAATCGACAATTTTGCAGATTTTCTTTTTTGTTGTTGTTGTTGTTATTATTATTATTATTATTATAGTTATTTGCTGGAGAGGAAACTAGACGGAAATTACACAAGAATGTTGAGAGCAGTATTAAACAAGTCCTGGCGACAACACCCCACGAGACCTCAACTGTACGGACACTTGCCCCCCATCACGAAAACTATACAAGTTAGACGAACCAGACACGCGGGACACTGCTGGAGAAGCAAGGACAAGCTCATAAGCGATGTACTCCTGTGGACCCCCACTTATGGATGTGCAAAAGTAGGACGACCAGCACGAACTTACATACAGCAACTATGTGAGGACACAGGATGTAAACTTGAAGACCTGCCGGAGGCGATGAATGATAGGGAGAAATGGCGAGAGAGGGTCAGGGATATCCGCGCTGGCGGCACGACATGATGATGATGATGATGATGATGATGACTCCATGAGAGTTTTTCACATCAGTTTTAGCTGATGGTCTTTCACTGGGGACTGAGTGACAGCAAGTCTCCTCAAGTCTCCAAAACTTTTCTCAGTATTCTAGCCGTTCTGAATAGTGCCGTAGTTTGGATGGTCTCCACTCGTCCTCCAACCTCCAAGTCCTCTAATTCCTTCATTAATCCTTTAGTTACTGTAACAAAAGCACCAATCACCATTGATACAATTGTCACCTTCATGTTCCATAATTTTTTCAGTTCCCTAGCAAGGTCCAGGTACTTATCTTTCATTTCACGTTCTTTCAGTTTTATTCTGTGGTCAACCGGGACAGCAAAGTCCACAATTTTGCAAATTCTCTCTTTTTTTTTGTCGTTGTTGTTGGTTATTATGAGATCTGGTCTTCTGGCCGAGATTATGTTAAAGTCACATAGGAATTTATGTGTATCATTCTCCAGGACAGCAGCTGGGTTGTGCGTATACCATTTATTCGTATGCTCGAATTTAAATTTCTTGCACAGTATTATTTTACTTCTTGCGAGTTTTTTACACCAGCCTTAGCTGAATGTTTTTCGCTGGAGTCTGACTGACAGCAAGTCTCCAAAAGTCTCCAGGATTCTTCTCAGCATTCTGCTGAGCTTATAACAATGTTCTGATTTGGATGGTTTCTATTCGTTCTCCTAATTCCAGTTCTTCCAGACCCCTTTCCAAGCCTTTGGGGACCGTTCCAAACGCGCCTATTACAACTGGTATCACCATCACCCTCATGTTTGATAGCTTTTTTAGTACTTGTCTTTCTTTTCGCTTTCTTTTATTTTCACTCAGTGGTCCACTATACGATATTTTCCCTCTTTTTTTATTTTTTGTTTGTTTGTTTGTTTGTTTGTTATGGCATATCAACCGTTATAGGTTATTGAATGCCAAATTTATTTAAAAAAATGAATAGATCTATTTCAAACAATTCAGTTTAGCATAAGTACGCAGTTTAATTGAAAAAAACATTTCTTTTTCAAGCTATTCAGTTTAGTATAAGTATAGATTTTGTTTACGCACAGTTAAATGTCAAAGGAGTTCTATTTTAAACAATTCAATTTAGCGTAAGTACTGAATTGCTTAAACTAGAACTCTTTTGACATTTAAACAAATGTCAAAACAGTTCTATTTCAAGCAATTCAGTTTAGCATAAGTACGCAGTTTAAATGTCGAACAGTTCTATTTCAAGCAATTCAGTTTTGCATAAATACGCAGTTTAGTTCTATCGGACCCATAGATAGGACCCTATCAGGTGCTAACACTATGGGCCAGAGTGAACCTGGGAGCGATGGCAATAAAGAGGTACTCGGCATTCCCCAGAGCTCCAGCATTACTGAAACCTCACTATCAGACTGTTTAATGTCATATCCAGGATAACCGTTGTGAAGAGGTCTTACCTCTCAGCAGAGAAGCAGTCGGTGTATTCTCCAGCCCCAGTTGACTGGGCAATTTATTTTTTGTTGATTATTGTAATATCATAACTAACAAAAGAGAAATAACCTCTGATGCCACAGGGGTTACGGCCCTTACCACATCCGGGGGATTTGGTGAATAAAGGAATATACCAGGCATAGCAGCAGATGTTCGCTTTCCCTCTGTCTTTAATCATCATCCATCTTATTGATTCATCTTGGTAATAGTCCATACCTAGCAAGTATCCATTACCTCAGATATAAAGACTTTACAATTATCACAAGGTCTTGTCTTCTGGCCGGGATTCAGTTATCTATTTGTTTCTCAGAATCCCAGAGAACTTTATCTTTCTCATTCTCCAGGACATTGTGAAAGGCGACAGTTTTTTTTTTCTTTCCCGTACTCGAAAGTAAATCATCTCGACCAAAAATTCTCAAATTATGAGCCATAGCACAATAGTGTGACACAAGATTAAAAAGCACGCGCAAAACCAGCCTCAGAGAATTCACTTCTAAGAAAGAAGTTAGATGAGAAATTAAGATTTTATTTTCCATCATTAAATACAAAAAATATTACAACTGAATTTGAAACTCTCATGAAAATTTAATTTGATATTTGTTTGAAATTGTATGAAGAAGAATTAGCTAGTCTCTCCGCTGATCGTTGACTTAAAAATCAAACCTAAAGAATTATCTTTTTAGACATTATAGATTTACATGAGAAAAAAGTGTCCTTCAGTAATGTTGTATCGTTGGTTCAATAAAGGTATTCTACAGGTACAAGCCGAAGAGTTGGCAAGTTTATCAGAGAGCGTTTTATTTGTCGCTGCCTCCCACCAGACACGACTTGACACAAGGTCAAAAGCCCGAAGGCCGATTAAAGTGGGGATAAAAGGGAGGGGAAGGTCGGGAAGGAGCCGAGACTCGAACCCTGCTTGTCTGTGCTGCTCATCGGCTCACTTAGTGCAATGTGAGCCTGATGAGGCAAGCAGTTTCACGAACCCAAATGTGGGTCCGGGCACGTATGCCAGTTAACGGCTTAAACTAGACGCATGGTCTAGTGCCGTGCATGGGGGACAAAGGAGACAAAAATGCAGCTCGCCCACCCGAAGGTAGCCTAGTCGAAACTAGGTGCCTAATTAAAGGCCCCAAGTCTGCCATTGTTCCTTTTCCAGGGCCACGCTCCGGACCGAAGTCCAGAACAGGCCCCAGAAGTCGTCAGACACCGTCCATTTATATCTTTACCGGTGTCACACTAAAAAGAGTCACTGAGTGTATAGTTCCGGTATAACAAGTAACCACCAATAATAAGATAAAAAATAAAATAAAATAAAACCTTTAGTACTTGTCTAGAATAACGCACAGATAAAATGTCTGTGGTAATATAAAAAAAATTAATCGGTTTCTTTGTTTAATGGGATATCAACTCTTTGTAGGTTATTTAATGCCAAAGCCATTCTCCTAGAAGAACATTTGTGGTACTATTTAACCCATAGTTGGGAGGATAAGGGGGTTCATACCTTTCCCAAGGGTATTTGCCCGAAAGTGAACGTAATAGCGCGAATGGAGTACGAACTCGCTTAGCTACGATTCCGCAGTCCATCGCTTTAACCATTACACCACGAGGACACCCTCCCTAAATAATATAAAATAAAATAAATAAATAAATAAAAAATTAAGAGGGCATGGCGTAATGGTTGAAGTACTGAACGGCAACCTTGAAATAAGCGAGTTAAACCCAATCGTTTTATTACGTTCACTTTCGGACTAATACCCTTTGGGAAAGGTGTAGAACTCCCTTATCCCTACCAGTTATGGGCTAAACAGTATCATTGCTTTTTTTTTTCTACTGTGATGTATTTGGTATTAAATAACTCACGAAGGTTCATATGCCATTAAATTAAGAAATTAAACCAAAACAAAAAAATTATACCGAAATCTAATACTTACATTCACCATCCCAATAAAATGATTGACTGGTTGATCCTAATGGCATGTCAACCCACCAAGAGTTATTCTATGTCGAGAGGTCAGGGAATCGCGTTCATATTTACATTTTTGCGCGGTTGTTTTTCAAGAATTTTCTTTTTGTTTTTTACACACGGTTCTTAGCCCTGTGAGCTGGGGTGGCAGTAGAATACACCGATTGCTTCTCTACTGATGAGTAAGATCGGTCCCCAAATGAGTGTCCAGGATATGACAGTAAACAATCTGATGGTGAGGTTCCTGTAATGCAGGAGCTTTGGGAACACGGAGTACCCCTTCATTGCCATCATTCCCAAGTCCACTCTTATTCGGAGTGGTAGCACCTGATAGGGTCCCATCCATGGGTCAAATAGAACTACACTGTGTACTTAGACTAAACTGAATAGCTCTAAATAGAACTGTTTATATGTATAAAAAATAGATTTGGTATTGAATTACCAACAATGGTTGATATGCCATTAAACCAACCCAAACCAAATGTACCTGCTTATGGTTTACGGAATCAGAGCAAGAGAACCCCGTGGATTAAATAAAGGACGTGGTTCGACGTGGTTCCCGATTTTGACTTTAAGAAACACCTAAAGAAGGCCAGAGGACATACCGGCCGAAACGTTTTGAATCTTGTCTGCTATGGTATTTTCCTTCTACATTGTTAATCTCTTCCTACTTTCTGGACATCATCGGGTCATAACCTATTTGTTTTTGACATACTAGGAACATATCCCATTTGTTTGTTGATTGATTGACTTATTCTAATAATATGTTCTCGGATTATTTTAGATAATTATCTAAAATGATAATTATTTTAAATAATGTTCAAATGGAATGTCAACTCATCTAGGGTTATTTTATGCCAAGAGGTTAGGGAATCATATTCATTGCAAGTTCATATTTACATTTTTTGGCACACGGTCCGATTGAATACGAATAGTTTTTAACAGATATATTTGACCCATAGATGGGGCCCTAATAGATACAACTACCCCAAGTCAGAGTGTATCTGATAGTAATAATAATGAAGGGATAATCTATACAGCCCAGATGTCTAAAAGTGGAGCCTCCCCATCTTATTCAGTTTAGTGTCATCTTAGGACACCTTTTTTATGCTATATTGCATGCTTGCATTTCTAAAATCCAACAGTTTCATGATACAAATCCCAAATATCTCCAAAAGACTTAGAAAGACCCCCCACCGACGAGAGTACACACAGAACTTAATAATAGAAATAATATATTGTTACAAGTGCCCCTTTGCTGATTTGCCAAGCGACTTTCATGGGGAAGACTTTTCTTTGGGTTAAGCAACTTAAAGGTATCGGTTTTCGTTTCCTGAAAAAGACAAAGAAATATCTAAATTGATAGCAAGGTGGTTACTAGAGAAAAATTGATAGAGGAGGTAATATGGAACCTTTTGCCTCTAATAAATAAAACAGAAACAGAGAAAACAAATCAACAGGTGGAAAAAGAAAAAAAAATGTTCATAAAAGATATATTTTGATAAGTCAAAAGCTGATATATATATTTTTAAAAAGTCACTTACAGAAAGAAAGCGCTAAATCTATCAATTAGAATTATATATATATATATATATATGTGTGTGTGTGTGTGTGTGTGTTGTGTGGTGGGGTATGTGTGTTTGTATTTACTCAACTCCTCTGCATGTGTCGTATGTGACAAAAGGTCAATTTTTAAGCGGAGTTTAACAGGTTTGAATTCAGAGTTTTCCTTCTCAGCTGTTTGCCAAATCAAGGCTGAAGAAATCAGTTAGCCCCACTAGCTGAAGGGAGAATAATTAGAATCCTACCTTTCCCAAGGATATTAGTGATTTGTGAAATGCAATCAGTATCATCCGGGATTTGAACTCGTGTCGCTGTGTCCATTTCTTACGACGATAACCATGTGTGTGTGTGTGTGTATTTACCTGCCCCTCTGCACAAGCCCATTGCTGGAGGGAGAATAGTTTAATTTATACCTTTCCCTAGGGTTTTAGTGCCATGAGAAATGCAAACAGCCTGGATTTGAACTCGGTTAGGCGTGTCCATATTCAACGAATTAACTATTACACACACACACACACACACACACACACATATATATATATATATAAGATATAAATCCAAATACATATATATGTGTGTGTGTGTGATATTTCTGATATGTGTATGTCTGATATATACATATATATATATATATATATATATACAGTAAACCTTTATTGACCAGAAATTAGGGAAGAGTCTAACCGGTCTCTTAGAAGATATGGGTCATAACTCTACACTTCTCTTTCAGTTTTACAGTTTTGGGTGGCCGGATTTATCATGCATTTTGCTTCATCGGGGCTTCCTGAAATTGTTGGTGGAGTGTCTATTTTGTCACTTGTAAGCTCCATTGAGTCATTCACATTGTTAGAGATCTAATTAAGTCTTGGGATTTGTGGAAAGATATTTGCTTCTCGATGTGTGGTTCCCTGAGAGAGAAGCTGGTTCCTTCGCTCCTTTGTTGAAGATCATTCTTGTGGCGCCAGAAGAAGGCGGAATTGGTCTAATCTAGAACTAGCCTGGGGGTCAGAGTCTTATTACTTTGACTGGCACTGTTCTTGAGCGTCTTTATCCATATTGGCAGTTCTTTTTCAAAGAAGGCTGCTCTTTGACTCGATAACTTATGGCTTTGTTTAGCTTTGTGCTGAATGTCCACTTTGGTGGGTTTCAGTTTCCAAAGCCTGTGAACAGTTCTGTGAATTCTTCCTTGTACTGGTGCCTTTCGATTCTTACTGTATTAACGGCTTTCAATAGATTTAGAGCTTTCACTGCTGGTCTTCCCAGTAATGTCTCTTTAATGTTCTCTACAGCATATGTAGCGGGAATTAGATTTATTTCCCACTGGCGGACGAATTCCCGCGCAGAAGTAAATTGGTTGAACTGAACCAATCAAATCAGCCGGCGGAAGAATACGAAAAGCCGGGCCTTCTGTGAGAGAGGAAGAAGTAAAGGTCTATGGATGTGTGGAGGCCACACTGGCCACAGAAAAAGCCAACTCACAACAAGAATTGTACGTGTAAAGAGGGATTAAGCTCGCAGAACGTGTTCTCTTTTACTAGGAACCACAGAGGTGCCCGTGGTGTAGTCGTTATCGCCGTAGGAAATGAACGCGGCGATACGAGTTCAAATCCTGGACGAGACTGATTGCATTTCACATTGCACTAATACCCTTGGGAAAGGTATGAATCCAATTATTCTCCCTCCAGCTATGGGTAAATAGTAGGACGGACTAGGTTCTTCAGCCTTGGTGAGGCAACTAGTCTAGGAGAAGGAAAACTCTGAATTCAAACCTGTTAAAACTCCGCTTAAAAATTGACCTTGTGTCAACCCCCGAGCGAAGGGGTTGGCAAATAGTACCACAGTGGAGTTAAACATGACAAAACTGTCGCTCGCCTACTAGGCTAACGGTTCAATAAACACGTACACATGCACACACACACACAAACACATACACTTTCTTTACCTACGAGGCAGTACGAACACACACACACACACACACTTTCTTTAACTACGAGGCAGTACTCACTAAAGGGATACCTCACGGAATACCTGCAGAGGTTAGCAGAAATTCGTCCAAACATTACTACGTTGTGTTAAAGGATTAAATTGTTATTGTCAACTTTCCAACTGGAATTGAGAACACGCTCTATGACCTTAATCCTTCTTTACGCATACAGGTTTTGTTGTGAGTTGGCATTATCTGGGGCCAGTGTGCCCTCCACACTTCCATAGACCTTTACTTCGTGATGATCAGGTCTGTACAGTCCCTTGTTAGTTGTTTGGATAACGGGAATGTTTTTACTGAAATACTAGTTCGAGAGTACAGTCATGTCGGAACCTGTATCTAACCGAAAATTTAAAGTTTTAGTAGCAAGTTTAGTAGTGACTGCCAATTGGTAGTATTATCTTCTCTGACTGCATATACTTTTTCCTGAGTCAGTGAACCGAAAAATTGTTGCTCTTCTTTTTCATCTTTTGGTTCTCTCACTCTTGACATTGTTTCTGCAAACGCTAAAATAATGCTCTTTTTGCGAACAAATTCTGCTCTTGTAAATTGAATTACTATGACCAGAAAATCCGACAAATACTTGCGCGCGATATACGGAACCACTGGAGAACTGTTTCGAACGTATTTTGCCGTACTTTTCAATTTACAATATAATGCCTCTACTTAAAAAAAAGAAAATGTACATCTATTTTCTTGCCCCTGAGGTCAAAATAATTACGCGGATGTGTATTTCCAATCCTCTAGGGAAGACGTGGCCCTAGAGGTGACCGTGTCCTCTGTAAAGAGTATGAATGCAACTTACAAGACACAATATGGTTAATTGGCCGCGCTGTTATAATCAATACTTAATTTTTGATCAGTTGTATACGATGTGAATCGGTGGCTCAGTGGTAGAGTTTCTGCATTCTGTGGTCGCTGGTTCGATCTCCTGTGGTTGAGATCACGGTATACACTTCTGATGAGACTTAATAAGAAAATGAAAATTCTGCTCTCTGTTTCTTTTGCCAGACAGTCATTTTTACTGTGGGTTGGAAATTGTTGTCAAAGAATGCATTTCTTGAGTATCGGTTTCATTTTCGTCCGATGACAACTGAAATTATTGCTGGAGTCCCTCTTTTTTGTAAACCGGTTGATATCAGGGTTGGCATCATCAACAACTGAAGAAATAGTTTGTTTTTTTGGACGAATCATGGGTTCTGCCTATTTATGGGCACTTGTCAAGAGTAAGCTGGTTATCTGAAGCTAACTTTACCCTGACAGGATTATCTCTAACTCCAACAACGGATTGATCCTGATAAGTCTATCTTGAAATTGTCCAGAATTGCATTTTTTTTTTTTTTTTTTGCTATTTGTCGCAGAGCAGCTAAATGGGACTGAATGCATTTTGATGTTTTTTGTTCTAAAGGTAGAATTGGAAAGATTCGTTGGTTTCAGACGTGTGAAAAATTCCTCAATTTCAAAAAGATTTTATCACTTCAAGTTTCATTTTGTATTCTCCATGGTCGAAATTGAACCTGTTATAAATAGTATGGGTCTCTTCCCCGAAGACTAACATGTACTGTCTGCTTCCCTAGACAGTTAACTGGGGATAGAATAATTTTAAAAGTTCTGCTTCAATTTTCGCCCGTTGTTAGCAAGATTTCCAACAAGTATCCATTCTTTTTTTCTTTCGAGTGCAGGGATTTTGGCAGAAAATTGATTCGGGTTTTTATGGGCAATTTCGATTTTTTTTTCAATAATAAATGACAATATAGAAAAAAAATGAATTATCGTACACTCAATTCGTTTTTTCTTTTTTATGTGTGTTTGGAAACTTCTCTCTCTATTTTATTCTTTCTTTTCTCTAATTTTTGTTAGGGTTTTTCACCTTTTTTTGTCCCCACATTCCGTTTTTGGTTTGTTTTGGAATGTAGGCTTAATTTCGTGGGTCCGACCGAGTATACTTTTTAAGTTTTGTTCAACTTTAGAAACATATTTAGCTAGGTTATTTAGGCAAATAAAAATCTTTTTTCTTTTTCTTTTACGCCTGGTCTTCACCTTTTTTCCGCCCTTAACTCAACATCAGACACCATATGGTGTTTTGTAAACAGGGTTTTTTTTAAACAATATGAAGAGACAAGAGATTGACATGTGTTGCCTATACTTGCAGTAAACCTTTATTGACAAATTACAGAAAATTAGGAAAGAGCTGTAACCAGTCTCTTTGCGAATAGGGGATATAACCCTACACATACACACATAGACATATGTATATATATATAAGGGAGGTGCCGGTGATGTAATGGTTATCGTCATAGGAAATGGACACGGTGACACGAGTTCAAATCCTGGACGAGACTGATTGCATTTCACATAGCACTAATACCATTGGGAAAGGTATGAATCCAATTATTCTCCCTCCAGCTATGGGTAAATAGTAGGGCAGACTAGGTTCTTCAGCCTTGGTGAGGCAACTAGTCTAGGAGAAGGAAAACCCTGAATTCAAACCTGTTAAACTCCGCTTAAAAATTGACCTTGTGTCATATTTTGCCTGAGCGGAGGGGTTGGTAAATATCTATCTATATATATATATATCAGCCATTGGCCAAGTGGGGTGAGTGGCGCAGGAAACCGGAGTTCAATCCCAAGTCGAGTCATACCAAAGACTCAAAATTTGTACTTAACACTTCTTTGCTTAACAGTTAACATTATAAGGTACGTATCAAATTTAATAAGATCAAAGGAAAGTGATTTATATTTTTCTAAAAGGTAATAAACTTGTGTTACATCAACAAAAACAGGGTCATTGACTTAATGAGTAGAGAGTTCAAACCCAGGTCGAGTCATACTAAAGATTCAAAAAATGGTACTTGACGCTGCCTCGGGATTATAAGGTAAGGATCAAGGATAAAGTGGAGCAATCCAAGGAAAGGAGTTGCGCCCTCCCCTACACATCGGTGTAAGAGGTATTGAAAAGGGAGCTTTCGGGTCACACCTGACTACAGCCCTCCCAACTTTACTTTTACTTATATAAATAAATAAATATATACATATGTCGGTTGTATATGTATATATATGCTTTTATTCAAATATATGTCTGATATATATATATATATGTATATATGTGTGTCTGTTATATGGATATATACATATATATAATTGTAACATATTGACCTCAGACCCGGCCGAGCTGTCAACTAAGAAATGCACCTGTGTAAATAACAGGTGCATCCGGTCGAAGATATCAGGGGATACCCTTGACTGTCGACGGGTTGAATTGAGTGCGAATTATGACGCCACAGGAAGCAGGTGGGTGTCAAACAATGATATAACCTGGGTGCGACTGGAAGTCAGTTAGTTGGAGATCAGAATTTGGAGTCAGTTGTTGCAGTTCGAAGAGAGAACCAGGTCCCAGCAGAGGCTGGGCCCCCCAGGCCCCCGGTTGAGCAGCCCAGCAAAACGAGAAAGAAGCCCTGCTATAGCCGGAAGAGCTGGGGGTTGCAGTCTTTCTTCAGTCTCCAACTCACCTCTCACACAATAACCCTTTCGTAACCCTTTCGAAGAAAGTGAGAGGTATATTTTCTAAAGAACTGTGTCCGCTTGTCTTTATTGTATCGTCGTTATGCTTCCGCATGTATATGTGTATGTATAGTTGGATGGGGTATCGAAATCTATGGCAGATTCGAGGCCGAAACGCCCCCAGTTTCGGCTGGGCCACCTTCGGGTGAGCGAGCAGCAATCTTTCTCCCCTATGTATAGGAATAGACCTTGCTGTCTAGTTCAAGCTATAACTCGGCATACGTGCCCGGACCCAGATCTGGGTTCTTGAAACTGCTTGGCTCATTAGACTCACATTGCACTAAGTGGGTCAATGAGCGGCACAGACCAGCAGGGTTCGAGTCTCGGCTCGTTCCCGACTCCCCCCTTTATCCCCACTTGAATCGGCCTTCGAGCTTTTGACCTTGTGTCAATTCCTGTTCGGTAGGAGGCAGCGACAAATAACTTTATTGCCATCGCTACCAGGTCCACTCTAGCCCAGAGTGGTAGCACCTGATAGGGTCCTACCTATGGGTTAAATACAACTAAACTGTGTGCTTATGCTAAACTGAATTGCTTGGAATAGAACTGTTTTGATATGCTAAACTGAATTGTTTGAAATAGAACTGCTTAGTTTTATAAAATGGATTTGGCATTAAATAACCAACAAAGGTTGATATGCCATAAAACCCAAATAAATAAACAATGTTCTTATACTAAACTCAACTGTTTGAATTAGAACTGTTTGACTAAACTGAATTGCTTGAACTAGAAATGTTTTTGACAATTAAATTGAGTACTTATCCTAAATAGAACGGTTTGAAATATATGCGTTCAATTGTATAAAAATGGATTTGGTATTAAATAACCTACAAAGGTTGATATGCCATAAAACTCAAACAAACAAACAAACCCATAAACCCATTTATCTCTCCATCTCGCAACCCAAGTCAGAAGAACAAGACATACTGGTCACAACTGGAGAGGCAAGGACGAATCCATAAGAGACAATCTTCTACACAAGGACACACCTGGTGATGGACCGGTAAAACTTACATTCATCTGCTCTGTGCGGACACTCTGGGCCATCCAGACGATTTATTATGACCGGAAAAGAGGGACATAGGAATTTGTGCAGTCGGTATGCCTTGATGATGCGCTTCGTGGAATTTTTCTTTGGCCAGTTTGAATAATTGTGTTGTAATCAGTAATACAGTTAATTAAATAAATGCACTATAGTAGAAAAAACAAAAAAAGAAGAAGAAGAAACGCACAATATATATATATATATATATACAAAAATTAATTCACGAGTCGGGACTACACTTGTGCGTCTGTGTGAAGGGGTCCATAGGAGAACGTCGCTTATGAGTTCGTCCTTGATCCTCCAGCAGGGTTCGTCTATTTTGGACGGGTTTTAGATGGATGGTAGGTGGCCATACAGCTGTCGTTTCATGGGATGATGCTTGCTTCCTGGATTTGTTCAATGTAGCTCGTAGCATTCTCGTGCAATTGCCGTCAAGCTTTTTTCTCTGCATGCTTAGGCAGCGTCCATGGGGTGCATCCATATCGTAGTATGGATACGAACGCCGCATGAAAAAAATTGCGTTTCATTTTATTGGATTGGTCTGACTTCCATATAACCGATAGCCTATCAATATCTGTACATGCCTTCGCTAGTCGCGTATTGATGTCATTTATATATACATGTATACACACACAAATATATATATATATATATATATATATGTGTGTATATATATATATATATATATATATATACCTACAGATTTAGAAAGAATCTATATGTATGAATTTGGTTGATAATCCTCAGAATTACTAAAATGACAGATAAGGATGATGGCGATATGATACTTCGCTTCAAAAGCGGTGATAGACAAGATCAAAGGAAACACCATATAAGTAGATTCGAGAAGAAAGAAAGAAAGAAAGAACATTCCTTCTGCCTGATTTGTTTAAATGAAGAGTTGATATCAGGCAGGCATAAGTGACTTTCTTCTAGATGACAGTAATTCTATGGAGGAAAGTGTCAAAGACCTAATTTTTATTTTTTTTTAACTTGTATAACAGGGCTTACTTGGTCAGCTCTTTTTTTTTTACTTCAACTTTAAGGATTTTTTACGCAAAGTAGAAAACCCCTTACTCCACACACACACACACACACACACACAATAAATCTCCGTTATTTTCATCATTCATTCATATTTGCCCCTTCTAAAATTTTAATTTTCTTGTTCGTTCTCATTTTCATATTTCTCTCTGTTTTGTTTGTTTTTTTGGGGTTTTTTTTTTGCCTCTCACTTCTCCAGAGGATTTTTTCCTCGGCACGCTCACTTTCTTTCTTTCTTTCTTTCTTTCTTTAACCTTTCTTTCTTTCTTTCTTTCTTTCTTTCTTTTCCTATATTGTCTTGGCTTATTTTTTTCTACCTTTTTTCAGTCTTCTTTCTTTATTTCTTTATTTCGTGAGTTCGTTCGTTTGTTCGTTCCTTCTGCCTCTTATTTTCGTTTTCATTATCCGTTTTTACCAATCTAATCCGCATTTTCTTTCTTTTTTTCTTTCTTTCATTTTTTTTCTTTTTTTTTTTTCCTATATAGTCTTTGATCTTCTTTTCTACCTTTTTTTCAACCTTCTTTCTTTCTTTCATTCGTTCGTTCATTCATTCTGCCTCTTTCTTTCAATTCCATTATCCTTTTTGTCTATATTTTCTACTTTTCCTTTCTTTCTTTCTTTCTTTTCGAAGTAATCTTTGTTTATTTCTCTTTTTCATTCAACACATTTTTTTTTTTTGCTTTTTTTTTTTCTCTTCGAGATAATCTATTAATAAGGGATTATCAGAACATGAACGCATCTTTGTGCTGTAATGGTCAACAAGCTAGTTTCGCAGAACTATTATTACTGAGTTTAATCTAACTAGGTGTCTCATACTTGGGCCTTTAAACCAAATATGAGCTAAGCTGAACTGTAAGGATTTACCTACTTTTTCAATTGCTTCAATTTTGATATCAATTTTTGACTGTTCTTTTTATGCCATAAAGCATAAAAGAGACTTTTTAATCCTTGATTGCTCAGAAAAGGGATCACGTCTTTTAATCAAAATTATTGTCTTTTTTATTATATTCATTTTTACATAATTTATTTTTACCGTTTTTTTTTTTTATTTATTTATCTATTAATTTATTCATTTATTTATCTATCTTATTCATCTATTTATGAATATATTTTTCCTCCTAATTTTCATCATCTTTGCTTTGTTTATAGATTTGTTCTCATTCCTTTTCTTTCTTTCCTTCCTTCTTTCTTTCTTTCCATTATTAAACTTTCTTTCTTTTTTTCTTTCTATTAACTTATCTTTTCTTTCTTTCTTTCATTTCATTAGTCATGTCCTCTCTCTTTCTTTCGTTCTTACCTTTGTTCGTTTTTGTTACTTTACTTCCTTTGATCTCTCCGTTTTTAATTTCTCGCTTACATTCGTTCCCTCATTTCGTTATTTCTTCCGTTTTTTTTTTTTCTTTTTTGTTTGTTTTTTTTTTTTGCTTCTTTCTTTCTTTCTTTCTTTCTTTCTTTCTTACGTTCATTTGTTCTTTATTTCTCTCCATCATTCTTTCTTTCTTTCTTTCTTTCCATTGTTCATGACTTCTTTCTTTCTTTCTTTCTTTTTTCTTTTTTCTTTCCTTTATTAACACTTATTTTCTTTTTTTCTTTCTTTCTTTCTTTCTTTCTTTCTTTTTTCTTTCTTTCTTTTATTAACACTTCTTCCTTTCTTTCTTTCTTTCCACTATTAAATTTGCTTGTTTGTGTCTTTCTTTTCCTTAGTCTTTCTTTCTTTCTTTCTTTCTATTATTAACTTTTGTTTGTTTCTTTCTTTTCTTTAGTCATGCCGTCTTTCTTTCTTTCTTTCTTTCTTTCTTTCTCTCTCTCTTTCTTTCTTTCCATTATTAACTGTTGTTTGTTTCTTTCTTTTCCTTATTCATGCTGTCTTTCTTTCTTTCTTTCTTTCTTTCAATTATTAACTTTTGTTTGTTTCTTTTTTTTCTTTAGTCATGCCGTCTTTCTTTCTTTCTTTCTTTCTTTCTTTCTTTCTTTCTTTCCATTATTAACTGTTGTTTGTTTCTTTCTTTTCCTTATTCATGCCGTCTTTCTTTCTTTCTTTCTTTCTTTCTTTCTTTCTTTCTCTCTCTCTTTCTTTCTTTCCATTATTAACTGTTGTTTGTTTCTTTCTTTTCCTTATTCATGCTGTCTTTCTTTCTTTCTTTCTTTCTTTCAATTATTAACTTTTGTTTGTTTCTTTTTTTTCTTTAGTCATGCCGTCTTTCTTTCTTTCTTTCTTTCTTTCTTTCTTTCTTTCTTTCTTTCTTTCCATTATTAACTGTTGTTTGTTTCTTTCTTTTCCTTATTCATGCCGTCTTTCTTTCTTTCTTTCTTTCTTTCTTTCTTTCTTTCTTTCTTTCTCTCTCTCTTTCTTTCTTTCCATTATTAACTGTTGTTTGTTTCTTTCTTTTCCTTATTCATGCTGTCTTTCTTTCTTTCTTTCTTTCTTTCAATTATTAACTTTTGTTTGTTTCTTTTTTTTCTTTAGTCATGCCGTCTTTCTTTCTTTCTTTCTTTCTTTCTTTCTTTCTTTCTTTCCATTATTAACTGTTGTTTGTTTCTTTCTTTTCCTTATTCATGCCGTCTTTCTTTCTTTCTTTCTTTCTTTCTTTCTTTCTTTCTCTCTCTCTTTCTTTCTTTCCATTATTAACTGTTGTTTGTTTCTTTCTTTTCCTTATTCATGCTGTCTTTCTTTCTTTCTTTCTTTCTTTCAATTATTAACTTTTGTTTGTTTCTTTTTTTTCTTTAGTCATGCCGTCTTTCTTTCTTTCTTTCTTTCTTTCTTTCTTTCTTTCCATTATTAACTGTTGTTTGTTTCTTTCTTTTCCTTATTCATGCTGTCTTTCTTTCTTTCTTTCTTTCTTTCTTTCTTTCGACTATTAACTTTTGTTTGTTTCTTTTTTTTTCCTTATTCATGCCGTCTTTCTTTCTTTCTTTCTATTATTAACTTTTGTTTGTTTCTTTCTTTTCCTTATTCATGCTGTCTTTCTTTTTTTCTTTCTTTCCATTATTAACTTTTGTTTGTTTGTTTCTTTCTTTCTTTCATGCATTCTTTCTTTCCTTCTTTCTTTCTTTCTTTCTTTCTTTCTTTCTTTCTTTCTTATTAACCTATACATTTCATTACTTTTCTTTCTCATAATCCTCTCCTCTCTTGTAATTTATTTCTTTGCTTCTCCTGACTTCAAATGTAATTTTTATTTTCATTCTCTTTATTTTCTCTTCACTGAAATGTCTCCTTTTTTTTTCTCTTCTTCTTTCAAATTTTCCTTCTTTCTTTACGACTCAATCCATCATTCTTTAATGTCTCTATTCACTTACTATTTACCAATTCTGCACTACGAATTATTTTCTCAGCGTTAAACATTTACCTATCACCACAACATTTATCATTATTTTCAGATATTGTTCTCCAGATTTGCACCACCCAGCACCACCAGTTTCCTTTGTCATGCATCAATGACATCATAAATCCAAGACTTCTTAAAATAATTCATCATTCCTCTTTTGGTCACATTCTGCTTTCTTCAAAATTTCCTCACTTGTCAAAATGACATTATTTCTAGTGAATCAAAAAAATTAGTTTTTTTTATTTATTTTCTCTCTTCAATTTGTTATTCTTTCTTTCTTTCTTTCTTTCTGTTATTCTTTCTTCATTTCTTTCTTTCTTCAATTTGTTATTCTTTCTTTCTTTCTTTCGTTCTTTCTTTCTTCAATTTGTTATTCCTCTAAACTAAATGATTCTCTCTCTCTCTCTTTCTTTCTCTCTCTCTCTTTCTCTCTCTCTCTCCCTCTCTCTCTCTCTCTCTCTCTCTCTCTCTCTCCAATATGTTACTCTTTGCGCCTTTCTTACTCATTTCAATTTATAATTCTTTCTTTCTTTCTTTCTTTCTTTCTTTCTTCAATTTGTTATTCCTTTTAACTAAATGATTCTCTCTATCTCTCCCCACCTCTCTGTCTGTCTGTCTGTCTGTCTGTCGCTCTTTCTCTCTCTTTCTTCGATATGTTACTCTTCCCGCCTTTCTTTCTCAGGACAATCTATAATTCTTTCTTTCTATCTTTCTTTCTTTCTTTCTCTTCTTCTTTCTTTCTCTTTTTAGTTCATGATTCTTTCTTTTC
>OY757908.1:101484435-101529435 GCA_963585895.1 Sepioteuthis lessoniana
AAAACTATTTGTGATAGCAATTATTATTATTTAAAATATAAGTAAGTAAAGTTAGCGACCATAGTCGAGGGTGACCCGAAGGCTCCCTTTTCGATAGCTACTACACCAAGGTGTAGGGGAGGGCGCTACTCCATTCCCTGGATTGCTCCACTTTACCCTTGAACCGTACCTTATAATGCTAAGTGTTAAGCAAGCTGGTATCAAGTTCCATTTTTAAAGTCTTTGGTATGACTCGACCTGGGATTGAACCCAGGTCTCCCGGGCCATTGGCGAACACTACCCAAACATTATTATTGCTTTGAATAATATCTTAATTTCAAAAGTTTTCATTTTACTAATGTTCAGGATCTGTTTCTGAGATGATTACATCAACAATTTCAAAAACTGAAAAACTGTGTGTGTGTGTGTGTGTGTGTGTGTGTGTGTGTGTGTGTGTGTGTGTGTGTGTGTGTGTGTGTGTGTGTGTGTGTGGTTAAGTTGTAGCCGTTCATTTAAGCATGTTTCATTAGATAAAAAAAACCAAATTTTGTCTGTGTAATTTATTTAAAATCCTTTCAAGTTTCCTGATGAGTGTTTTAGTTTCAGGTTGGAATTAGGAAAAATTTGAGAAATTCATCTACCAATTCCAACCTGAAACTCAGTCACTTATCAGGAAACTTGAAAGGATCTTAAATAAATTATCATATTTACACAACACCTCCGCTCGGGCAGGATATGACACAAGGTCAATTTTTAAGCGGAGTTTAACAGGTTTGAATTCAGAGTTTTCCTTCTCCTAGACTAGTTGCCTCACCAAGGCTGAAGAACCTAATCTGTCCTACTATTTACCCATAGCTGGAGGGAGAATAATTGGATTCATACCTTTCCCAAGGGTATTAGTGTTATGTGAAATGCAATCAGTCTCGTCCAGGGCTTGAACTCGTATCGTTGTGTCCTATTATTTCATGTCCGGTAATTTCATACCTAGAAGTTAGGGTACCACGATCATTGTACATTCACATTCACATTTATTCTGCCATTATTTTGTCTATTTCTTTTTTCTTTTTTTTTGTGGGGGTATCTTTATTTGCAAACAGTCCTTCTGAATACAATTTTTTTAAACAGACCTGACTCTTGGTCCGAGTGGAACTGGAAGTAATGGCGAGGAATGTGTACTCTATCTTCCTCAAATCTCCAGGACAGGAATCTCTTCATCAGATACAGTTTAGTTTCATACCCTGGACACCTCTTTTGGGGGAGGGTCTAACCACTCTAGAGGGGATACAGTTAGTGTCTTCTAAGACTGAATGACAAAGAAAACCGTTTCAGAAACAACTACACAAGAAATGTAAATATGAATGTACAACGACGGCAGTTCTCTAACTTCTAAGTATAAAATAACCCTAGATGGGTTGACATGCCATTAAAATCAATCAATCAATAAATGGGTTAACTGGTTGTTTGTGTTGATAATTGGGATGAGTTAGTTTGTCTTAGGACCTCAATGAGCGCTCTGTTGATTAAAAAACAAAAATATTTTCGATATGCACTAATATTGTTTATGTGTGTGCAGATGTGTGCGCAGTGTATGTGTATACCAGCTTTACGAGTGAACATATCTTTTCATGCTGATAAACCCTGAGTTTTACTCTGAAACAAAGAAAAATGAAAGGAATAAGAGTAAAAAAAATCTTAAAGTGAACAGGACAAAGTGAAACAGAAGATACAAAATAAAGACGATAAAAAAAAGACAAAAAAGAAATGAATGAAAAAAAAGAAGAAGAAAGACTTAAAAAAAAAAAAAAGAATCTTGAAAGATACAATTACACCCCTCAAAATATTTCTCGTTTGATGCAACCCCCAACTCCCATTCACGACAAAAGAAGAATACCCCAAAATAATGTGCCAAAAAGAAAATCTTATTTCTTACTCTTAAACAAACATGCATGTAAAATCAAATGAAAGAAGATCCAGAACAAGATGGTGAAAATTTTCAAAAAAGTGAGAACCTGTCGCATAATGCACCTTTTGTCACATTGTCTTCTCGATTTTCATGTTTTATTATTTATACACGTTCTTATTTATACACTTATTTATACATTTTGATGTTCTAGTGCACGGAAATGACACTTGTCAATTTCTTTAAGTATATCATGTTTTTACTGACTGGGCTTTTAGTCATAGTCTATAATTATGAAGAGCGATCAAAAAATAATGCCTTCTATTTATTTCCGCAGAAACTGAAATGGATACAGGGAACACAATAACACTTTTGGATAGAGAAACTTTTCAGCTACAAATTACTGAACATAAATTGTACCTCTTACTTCTCTCAGATGATCAATGCTGCTTATTTTCTTTGGTTTGTGTTCTTTGTTTGATGGCATATCAATCTTTGTTGGTTATTTAATCCCCACGGGACATTGGCCCAGCGGTTAGAGTGTTCGCCAATGGCCCGGGAGACCTGGGTTCAATCCCAGGTCGAGTCATACCAAAGACTTTAAAAATGGAACTTGATACCACCTTGCTTAACACTCAGCATTATAAGGTACGGTTCAAGAGTAAAGTGGAGCAATCCAGGGAATGGAGTAGCGCCCTCCCTTACACCTTGGTGTAGTAGCTATCGAAAAGGGAGCCTTCGGGTCACCCTCGACTATGGTCGCTAACTTTACTTTACTTACTATTTAACCCATGACTGGGAGGATAATGAGGTTCATACCTTTCCCAAGGGTATTTGTTCGAAAATGAACGTAATAGTTCGAACTTGCTTATTATGATTCCGCAGTCCATCACTTTAACCATTATACTCCTCCTCAATTTTCTTGGGAGCAAGTTTTTCTTTTCATCATATTCCACATATTTTAATTTGATTGAAGAACTTCAAAAATTAAACAGCCATTCAAAAAGCTCAATATCATGACCCCTTTTTTTTTGCAAGTATAGCAGTGCAGTACGACTATTGGTTTGTTTGTTTGCGTTTCATGCTATATCAACCTATCAACCTTTGTAGGTTATTTAATGCCAAATCCGTTTTTATACAATATACAATCTATTTCAAACAATTCAGTTTAGTATAAGTATAGTTTTTCGTTTATACCCAGTTAAATGCCAAACCAGTTCTATTTCAAACAATTCAGTTTAGCGTTAGTACAGTTTCAATGTCAAAAACAGTTCTATTTCGAACTATCGAGTTTAGCATACAAAATATTTCCCTGTCACACAATTCAGTTTAGCATAAGTACACAGTTTAAATGTCAAAACAGTCCTATTTCAAGCAATTCAGTATAGCATAAGAACACAATTTTGTTCTATTTGACGCATAGATAGGACCCAATCAGGTGCTCCCACACCAGGCCAGAGTTGACCTGGGAGTGATAGAACTGAAGGGGTACCCTATATTCCATGAAGCTCCTGCATCACAGGAGTCTCACCATCAGACTGTTTAGTATCATATATCAGGACACTGGTTACCCTGGTTATCAGGACACTGCTTACCCTTCCGCAGAAAAGAAATTGGTGTATTCTACGTCCCCAGCCAATAAGGCAATGTACTACAGATGGGCAGTCAAAGCAATTTGTCCCAGTTTCAGCATATGTGCTGATGGTGAAGCTCCTGGAATGCTGGAGCATGCTTTGAGGAATGCGAAGTACTCCTTCATTGCATCACTCCCTGGCTCATTCTGACTCAGAATGGTAGCACCTATCTATGGGTCAAGTAGAACTGTTTGGCATTTAAACTGTGTGTAAACAAATAACCTCTGCTAAATTGACGTGTTTGAAATAGAACTGTTTCATCACTTAAGTGTGTGTAAACAAATGACTGATGTTTAATTGAATTGTTGGTGATGTATTGCAATACCTGGAACCTTTTAACTATGAGAAAAAAAGGAGCTTAGGCTCATTTAAAAACAGTATCAACAAAGTGTGTTTACAATTCATATATATCTAATATGTATGTATAAAAAAGATTTGGCATTAAATAATCATCAGTGGTTGATATGCCATAAAACCAAACCAAACCAAACCAAACCAAGGAATATTTTAGAGACTTGCCCCTTTAGCCTTTTCTTAATCTATTTTGACTATCATACTAAAGATGGTTAGAAAACACTTTCTTCCTTTCCTGATGATGGCATCAAAACAAAAATGCCACTAAGAAAGGTTAGGTTGAATAATGAAGAAAGTACAATTTGAAAGTTGGAAGATATAAAGATATGAATTAGAATTTCCTGGCTTTTTTCTAACCAATCTGAAAAGCATTGGGATCAAGTGGCATCAAGACATCCCATCAAACCACACACTTAACTGCCCATGGTGTAATGGTTACAGTTATAGGAAACAGACATGGTGACACAAGTTCAATTCCTGAATAAGGCTGTTTGCATTTCACATAGCACTAATACCCTTTGGAAAGGTATGAATTTAATTATTGTACCTCCCTCTCAAGGTAAATAGTTGGGCAGACTGGGATCTTCAACCTTGGTTTAGGCATTCAGTCTGGGAGAAGAAGTCTGAATTCAAACCTAATAAGCTCCACTTAAAAATTGACCATGCGTAACATCCTACTTATGCGGAGGAATAGATAAATATACACACAATTAGTAATTTACAAAGCCCTTTGCTTCGCGGTGGCACAAGGCCGAATGAATGGGGCGCCCAATGAGACTCGAACTCACTCGTGTAGGTTTGCTAGTCGAGCTTGCTAACCGTTACACCACCAGAGGTGCCCTAAATAATCACACAATTAACTGTAATGCCGCATTTACCTCTAAAAAATGATTGTAAGATTGAATAGGAGTGATCATACTTGTGAGGGTCCTATCTAGGAGTGAAATAAATCTTTCCAGAAATTACTAGTGTTAGATAGAAATACTTGAAATTATATTACTATAAATCATTTCTGTTATGAATAATTACTTGAAACTCTAATTGTTTACAACAGATTATTATTACTTACTTGAAATCATATAACAGTATTCAAGAATATAAGTATTACATAGGAATAATTAGAACCATATAAAGTAAAGTAAAGTTCAATAGCTACTACACCGAGGTGTAGGGGAGGGCGCTACTCCTTTCCCTAGATTTATCTTCTTTACCCTTGATACGTACCTTATAATGCTAAGTGTTAGGCAAGGAGGTATCAAGTACCACTTTTTGAGTTTTTGGTATGACTTGACCTGAGATTGAACCCCGGTCTCCCGGGCAATTGGCAAACACTCTACCACTGTCTTAGGAATACTTGAAATCATTTAACTGTGCAAACTGTTTATATCAGATTGAAATACTTGAAACTTCACAACTGTATGCTAGCAAATGATTATGGAACATTTCAATAAGGGTTTGGTTTAGTTTGGTTTGGTTTGATGGCATATCAGCCATTGCAAAATGCCAAATCCTTCTTATTCATTTATATTAAGTTTATATGATTTGGTTTGGTTTGGTTTTATGACATATCAACCATTTTAGGTTGTTTAATGCCAAATACTCTTTATACGTATATATTAAGTATATATGATTTGTAAACACGTTTTGTTAAAAATGTTTTTAAACAAGTCTAACCTCATTCTTTTGCACACAGTTAAATGGTTCCAAGTATTGCAATGTATAACTAACAATTCAATTAAACATCAGTCATTTATTGACACTCAATTTAATGATCAAACAGCTCTATTTCAAACATCTCAATTTAGCATTAGTCATTTGCTTGTACTCAGTTTAAATGTCAAGCAGTTCTCTTTGACAAATAAATAGGACCCTATCGGGTGCTACCACTCGAAAATGGACCTGGAAGCAATGACAATGAAGGGGTACCCCCACATTCCCCAAAGCTTCAGGGCTAGAGCCTTGCCATCAGATTGTTTAGTGTCACATGCAGGACATTTGTCGGGGCAGGTTGTCTTACCTCTCTGCTGAGATGTAGTCAGTATATTCTATAGCTCCAGATGACTGGGCTGTATTTATGTAACATTAAGGTCCAAAAATACGACCAAGATACGTGAAATGTACATCAGGAATTTGAAATACACGACATTCACGAAATTGGTTTAGGTACGAAACTTTTTATTACCTTTGAGTTAAAGGTTATTCGACACGAGGAGAGAGAGACACAATCTTTCTAAGCTGACTGCTTTTACATCATCAGCTCTCAACCCAACCAGCGCACGGCGCCCGTAGCATACAAAGTCGTCTGGCCTCGCCAAGGTCTGAATCTTGACTCTTCTGTTAGCCGGCAAAAACACAACTAACTGACTTTTTCTCAAATCCCAAAATCCTCAGCCCACGCTTCCGGTGCATGACGTCACTTACATCCCCTGGTCGCAATTCCTATCTGGGATTTTTATTTTGACATCTCTGAATGACACATCCTCTCCGCGCGTACGTGAACACCTGCGTTAATGTTGCACCTAACTAACCCATGCTATAAGCGAAAAGTTCTCAGCCTAACTAAACCGAAAGGTAAGATATACAAAACGAAATCCCTCCGTGATTATATTACATTTATATTCAATAAGAATACTTAAAACTATACAACTAGTTGCAAACAAATGATTATTATTAATAGATACATATAACTACATTAAACTATATAATTGTGTATAAATTATTAGCATTTGATAGGAATACTTAAAAACCAGTCAACGATGTATATATTATTAGTATTAGAAAGGAATACTTGATGGGTGTAAACGAATTATCATCATCATCATCATATCGTGCTGGTAGCACGGATATCCCTGACCCTCTCTCGCCGCTCCTCCCTATCGTTCATCGCCCTAGTTAGGTCTTCAGGACAACATCCTGTATCCTCACATAGCTGCTGAATGTACGTTCGAGCTGGTCGTCCTGCTTTTGCGCGGCCATGTGTGGGGATCCATAAGAGTACATCTCTTATGAGTTCATCTCTGCTTCTCCAGCAGTGTCAATAGGCAAATAAAAAATCACAATAAAAAATCCAATACAACAAACATTGAAAATATAGTTACAATCGTTTTGTTTGGTTTCTTTTTTTATGGCATATCAACCTTCATGGGTTATTCAATGCCAAAGCCATCCTAAGAGAAGAACATAAGTCGTACTATTTAACCCATAGCTGAGGGATAAAGAGGTTCGTGCTTTTCTCAAGGGTGTTAGTTCAAAATTTAACTGTTAAGCAATGATGAACCGGGTAAGAAATAAGGTGGGTGACCATAAGTACAGTAGATAGCTTCTGGTCTCTGAGTCAGGTTAAACAAAACTAAAACAAACAACAGCAACAGCTGTGAAACTCTTTCATGAAGAAAATAAAAAAACTCTTTTGTAAATTCAATAAAAAAAAACAAATTTATATTCCATGGGTTTCAGTAGTAATGAAAACGCATGAGGGATTTGCAAGCTTTCGCAATATACTGTAATCTATTCACTGACAGATAAGTTAGCTTACTGTATGGAAATGACAAAAGATGTTCCTATGAAGCTGTCTATCTAGTTAGTGTAAAGCCTACTTACCGAACTTCACTCAGATGAAACCCTATCGATGGTTTGAGATACACTGAGATTCACTGCTTGGCAAATGATCAGTGAAGAAGCTGAAAAGCTGAAATCAGCAACATGAAATCAGCAAATTATAACAAGCACACAGAAATTTAGAAAATGTTGATTTCCTCATTCCGCCACACCCCACTCAACTTTCCCCACCAAAATTGAGAATCTTCATCTGAACATCTCTTAGCATCAAGAAAACACAAGAGCAAAATAGGATTGCCTTTTTCATGAACGAAATTCTGAATTTATCTCAATGATAGGAAATCTGCTTCATCTAAAATGTAGCAATAATGAGATGGAGAAAAACTAGTAATCTATACAGGGCGTTTTAGAAAAAAAATGAAATCATTTCGTTATCTAATGACTTGACCAATTCTCGTTCTAATGATCTCAAATTTTAGCAGTACATGTGCGTATTTATCCAACTCCTCTGCATGGGCAGGATGTGACACAAGGTCAATTTTAAACAGAGTTTGACAGGTTTGAATACAGAATTTTTCTTCTCCTAGACTGGTTGCCTAAACTAAACAAAAGAACCCAGTCTGCCCTAGTATTTACTCATAGCTGGAAGGAGAATAATTGGATCCGTACCTTTCGCAATGGCTATAGTGCTATGTGAAATGCAATCAGTCTCATCCAAGATTTGAACTCATGTCACTGTGTACATTTCCTACGACTATAATCATTATACCATTGGCAGTTTAGTACATGTTTGATAGGATGTCTTGATGCCACTTGATCCAAATGCTTTCCTGACAAGTTAGAAGAAAGCCTTGAAGCTCATATTTATATTTGATAACTCCCAACTTTCAATCAGTAATTTATTCATTATTCAACCTAACCTTTCTTAGTGGCATTTCTGTTTTGATGCAATCATTAAGAAAGGAAGAAAGTATTTTCTAGCCATCTTTTGTATTATAGTCTCAGTAGACTAAGGAAGAGCTAAAGCAGCAAGTCTTTAAAATATTTCTTGGTTTGGTTGCCTAAACCAAGCTAAAGAAATCAGTCTACCCAACTATTCACTCATAGCTGGAAGGAGAATAATTGGATCCATACCTTTCACAAGGGTATTAGTGCTATGTGAAATCCAATCAGCCTCATCCAGGATTTGAACGTATGTCACTGTGTAGAGTCTGACTTACTATTTACCCATAGCTGGAGGGAGAATAATTGGATCCATACCTTTCGCAAGGGTATTAGTGCTATGTGAAATCCAATCAGCCTCATCCAGGATTTTAACTCGTCTCACTGTGTAGAGTCTGACTTACAATTGACCTATAGGTGGTGGGAGAATAATTGGATCCATACCTTTCCCAAGAATATTAATGCTATGTGAAATGCCAACAGCCTCATCCAGGATATGAACCGGTGTTGCGGTGTCCGTTTCCCAAGATCATAACCATTATACCTTAACAGCACATGTAGAAACAACTCAAAATTTAAGATTTATCGTTTAATGTGTTTATCTTCTCAGATATAGAAATGCCATTTACTGGGAAAGAAAAAAGTGTTTAAACATTTGGGAAAATACTTTATCTAAAAGACATCTATAATATGTATTTACCCAAACCTTCAACTATGGGTAAGATATGACGTGTTTCCCAGGCTAAAGATCTCAGTCTGTCCTGCTCTTTCTCCATAACTAGAGAGAAAAATTAAGGATTCATCCCTTTCCCAAGGGCAATAGTGCAAAGAGAAATGCAACCAGCCTCATCCAGGATTTGAACTCGAGGCACCAAATTCACTTCCAATGACACTAACTGCTAAATCATTTGAAGTATCCATAAAGTTTTTTGTAAATAGTAGGGCAGACCAGGTTCTTCAGCCTTGGTGAGGCAACTAGTCTAGGAGAAGGAAAACTCTGAATTCAAACCTGTTAAACTCAACTTAAAAATTGACCTTGTGTCATATCCTGCCCGAGTGGAGGGGTTGGGTAAATATGATAAAGTTGTTTTCCTTACCATTTTTTTTTTTTTAGGGATTTTTTTTTTGTTTTCCCTGAAATAGAATAATTTTATGAAAAGCTGAACAGCTGCGATACTATTTAACCCATATTTGGGAGGATAAGTGGGTTCATGCCTTTTCCTAGGGCATTTGTCCAAAAGTGAATGTAATTGCACAATTGAAGTTCAAATTTGCTTATTTTGAGGCTGCCGTCCCGCGCTTCAGACATCATACTATGGGGTCTCGACAGGGATGAAAAAAATGTCGATAAGGAGAGAGAAACAGAAAAAGAAAAGAGAAAAGTGGAGGTTAACATATTTTTCTCTTTTTTTTTTTTACCTTTTACTTTCCCATACATATTATATTTATTCATCTATTTATTCATTTATTATTTATTTATTATTCATTATATTGGCCTGATGAGTAGAGTGTTCGTCAATCCCAGGTCAAGTCAAAGACTCAAAAAATGGTACTTGATGCCACCTTGCTCAGCACTGGAAGGTAACGATCAAGGGTAAAGTGGAGCAATCTAGAGAATGGAGTGGTACCCTCTCCTACACCTCAGTGTAGTAGCTATTGAAAAGGGAGCCTTTGGGCCACCTTTGACTAAGGTCGCCAACTTTACGTTATCATTTATCATTTGTTATTTTTTTAATTTCTTATTTCTTATTTATTTATTATTCTATGTTTGCAAGATTTTCACATCAATTTTAACTGGTGGTTTTTCAATGAGGGCTGAGTTACAGCAAGTCTTCTCAGGTCTTCCTGGACTCTTCTGAGTATTCTAGCTGATCTTAACAGTGCTGTAGTCTGGATAGTCTTGATTCTTCCTTTGTTATCCAGTTCCCTCTACCCTGTCTTGTACTCTTTTGTACTCTTTTAATTTTCTCATACTCTTGTACTCTTTCTGTGCCGTTTGCTGCATTTGCATATGCTCTAATTAACTATATCATCTCTATCACTGAATAATATCATCTCAATCATATATGTATAATATTATATATATTATCACATAATATATTGGCAAAATGAGTAAAGTGTTCGCCAATGGTCTGGAAAACTGGGGTTCGATCCCAAGTCGAGTCATACCGAAGATTCAAAAAATGGTACTTGATTCCACATTGCTTAACACTCAACCTTTATAAGGTAGGGATCAAGGGTAAAGTGGAGCGATCCAGGGAATGGAGTAGCGCCCTCCCCCATACCTTGGTGTAGTAGCTATTGAAAAGGGAGCCTTCTGGTCACCTTTGACAACGGTCGCCAACTTTACTTAACTTTTTTTATATATCATAATCTCTTTCACCAAATAATTGACACCTACTATTCTTTTGTATATTATCAATTTATGCTTTGACATAATTTTTATGATATTATGTGATGCAATTGTAACATACCCAAACTTCTATTAATATATGAATACGTGAAATAGACATATTCATACCAGTACACAAAATGTTCGTAATGTCCATAATGCACGTATATCGATAACATAGGAATCCCGAAACACAAAAACATTTACAACTTCTTAGTTCAGGTAAAAAACCTTTTATTACCTTTGAGTTAAAAGGTTTTTCAACATGAGGAAGAGAGAGGCACAATCTTTCAATGACGACGTTTCCATCTGTCCCCCCACCACGTGCGACACCTGCCGCAAGGCCTCGGCGAGCAAGCGAAAGTCAACCCTCTTCTTCCGAGGCAGGAATTCCACTAACTTTTTTTCAAATCCCCAAAATCCTCCGCACACGCTTCTGGTGCATGACATCATTCACATCCTGCGGTCACATTTTCTACTGTGACATCTCTGAATGACACATCCGCTAAACAATCTGATAGCGAGGTTCCAGTAATGCTGGAACTTTGGGGAGTACAGAATGCCCCTTCATTGCCATTGCTCCCAGGTCCTCTCTGGCCTGGAGTGGTAGCACCTGATATGGTCCTATCTATGGGTCCAATTGAACTAAACTGCGTACATATGCAAAACTGAATTGCTTGAAATAGAACTATTTTTTGATATTGAAACTGTGTATTTATGCTAAATTGAATTTTTTGAAATAGAACTGTTATTTGACATTGAAGCTGAGTATTTATGGTTAACTGAATTATTTGAAATAGAGCTGTTTATATGTCTAAACCGGCTCATTGGCCTAGTGGGTAGAGTGTTCGTCAATAGTTCGGAAGGCCTGGGTTCAATCCCAGGTGGCGTCATACCAAAGACTTTAAAAATGGTACTTGATACCGCCTTGCTTAACACTCAGCAATATAAGGTATGTATAAAGGGTAAAGTGGAGCAATTCAGGGAAAGGAGTAGCGCCCTCCTCTACACCTCGGTGTTGTAGCTATTGAAAAGGGAGTCTTCTGGGCGCCCTCAACTATGGTCGCCATCTTTAGTTACTAAAAAAAAAAGGATATGTCTAAAAATGGATTTGGTATAAGATAAACTACAACAGTTGATATGCCATAAAATCAAACCAACCCAAACCAAAACAAGTAATCTCATGTGCAATTTCCTGAGTTTGTCACTTGAAGTATCCGTAGTCTTTTTTATTCCTATTTATTTTTTAAGAATTTTTTTTTTGTTTTCCTTGAGTTATTTCCGTTGATATTACTTTCCCAGCGGCTGTAATCAATCTGTCTCTTTTTTATGTATCTTTCAAGTCCCTGAATTGTTGCATCTTCCTTCTTCTTTCTTTTATACATAGAATCTGTCTATGTGTTGTGGCCCCAGAAAGGGTCACTAATGAAATCACAAACACGGATATTAGACAACAGATTATATTACACAAGAAAGATAAAGTTACATAGAAAAGGTAAGAAGTCTTGTACTGTTCAGATAACACCGATATTGATCTGCCCTCTGGCAGCAAAATCTCTAGTACTAATAATGGTCAGAAGAGTCCATTATTGTAAGATGGATAAGGCTCCCACAACACTATGTGATCCCTTAGGAGTAATAGTCATTACTATTTCACTGCTCCCAAGATTTTCAACCTAGCATTGGCTGATAGTCTTTCACTGAAATCTAAGTGACAGTATGTTTTCTCAGGTACCCAGGACTTACCTCAGCATCCTCAACAATGCTGCAATCTGGATAGTCTTGATTCTTCCTCTGATTTCCAACAGTTCCAATCCCCTTTTCAATCTTTTGGGGACGGTTCTAATTTTTTTTTTTTTCATGTTATTTATCTATTCAGCATTTCTATTCTTTCCTTCTTGATAGTTTACTCCAAAATTGTTTTGTTTCTTTTGCCTCTGGTTGCTGATTTGTTTTTGTACACTCTCCACCTACCTCTTGGTAGAATTCTTTTTTGGTATTTTAGAATGTCCTGTTTTGTTTGTACTGTTTGACCATGTCCTGCCACCTTCAAAATTTTCCTTCTTTTGCCAATATTTTTGGATTTATTTCCTCTAGTTGAATTGTCAGACTTGACTATCATTGAGTTTTTGGGAACTTTTATTTCTATAGGTTTCTTGTATGTTTCACTTTTTTTAAGCGGTTTTGCTTGTTGTCGCAGGTTCTTTATTTGTCCTTCTAGCCTAATTTCCCATCCAGGTTTTGTATTTCTATTCGGATTCCATAAGGAAATACCTATTTTATTTCCAACAAGTTTTGCTCCTGCATAGATTAACTCATCCAGTTCAGTGATGTGTGCCATCATTATTATTATTATTATTATTATTATTATTAATGATATGTCACCTATCATTCTTGCATGACTATTGCTTGCTACCTGAGCCTCAGCACAGGTCTAGACAAAATTAGAGAAAGACTACAACTTGCCCATTCTACTGGAGACCCCACTTCGTGATACCAATGTTTTCCAAGAGAAGGGCCGGACAAATCAACTTGACATCCATATTGCCACAGGAATTACCAAAATGGGGGGGTCCTCGTGGTGTAATGGTTAAAAAGATGGACTGCAGAATCGTAGTAAGCAAGTTTTTATTCCATTAGCGCTATTACGTTCACTTTCGGGCAAATACCCTTGGGAAAGGTATGAACCCCCTTATCCTCCCAGCTATGGGTTAAATAGTACCACCACTGTTCTTCAAGGAGAACGGCTTTGGCATTAAATAACCTACAAAGGTTGATATGCCATTAAACAAAGAAACCAATTACCAAAATGAGGTTGAAGGCAAACAGCAGTTTTAGGGTTTGAATTTGAGTTTATTTTTCCTTCTTCTACCCTTGTTGCCTTACCAAGACAAGAAAACCCACTCTGGCTCTACTATTTTACCACTAGTTAGAAAGAGACAAGATGGGCTGATGCTTCTTCTAAGGGGGCATCATCATGAAAGGAAATGCAAACAGCTTCAACCAGAATTTGAACCTGCTTTACCACATTCATTTTCTTTGTCGGTAACCATTATGCTACACGCACCAATTGGGTATTATATATGTATGAACAAATGACAAAGGTTGAAGTGGGATAATTACCAAGCAGAAATGGCATTTATTGAATCCTGCATATATTTTTTAACAGATGGTTTCATTATGCTAATTGATTTCAGCATTTTTTTTTCCTTGTATCATATTACAAATATCTTGAAAAAAATCTTCTTACATTTAATAACCTTTGCTTAGATGATTAAAAAAAAACAAACTGAAGTCAAAAGAATTATTAATGTCATCCAACACTACATCAGTAAAAATTAACCTTGAAATTAGAGATGCAATCGTATGAAAATTTTCTTTCACAATTATTGTCAACTGTTAATGTTAATCCAATTGTATTTGTGAAATATGCTGATAATGTCCTAACAGTACCATGTAATGCACTGGAAATAGTTTTTTTGAGTGTGAGTTGAATGATTCATTGAAAGAGATTGATTTTCATGGGATGACAAGCAATCAAGTGTTATTTCAAGCCTAGAGATTAGGGAATTGCATTCATTGTTCACTTATATTTATATATTTTGTGCAGTTTTTTTTGTTAAGAGAGTTCTTTTTTTTTTCACACAGTTCTATCAAAGACCCCCCACTAATGAGTATCCTGGATATGACTCTAAAGAATTTGATGGTGAGTCTCCAATAATGATAGAGCTTTGGAGAATGCAGAGTAACCCTTCATTGCTATCTCTCCACAGGCCACTCTGGCCTGATAGGATCCTATCTATCGATAAAATTTGATATTTAAACTGAGTGCAAACAAACAACTGCTGTTAAACTGAATTGTTTGAAATTGAACTGTTTGATAATTTAAGTTAAAATGACTGATACTTAATTGAATTGTTAGTGATACATAGAAATACTTGGATCTGTTTAACTTTGTTGACTTTTTTTACAAATCTTATATATCTAATATACTTATATATAAACCAGATTTGGTATTAGATAACCTGAAATGGTTGATGTGCCATAAAATCAAACCAAACAAAACCAAACCAAACTATTAATACACATAATTTTAAACAGATCTAATTGATCCAGAAATGAGGCCCCTAACAGGTACTACCACTCTGGGCCTGAGTGGACCTGGGAGTAATGCCACCAAACGAGTCCTTGTTCATTAGTTGGTTGGTTGGTTGGTTATACTGCATATCAACTCTTATTGTGTCATTTTATACCAAATTCATTTTTTACTTTCTTTATTGCAAGAAGTTATATGGTTAAGTAACTTTTCTTATTTAATAATAACAACGTTAATAATAATAATAATAATAATAATAATGATTAAGTAAATTTTCTTATTTAATATTAGCAATCATTTTAAGCAAACAATTATAGATTAAAGTAACTATTCCTAATACAAAAATTTTTCTCACAATTACATGATTTCAAGTATTCCTATCTAACACAAACAATTTGTTGGTTGGTTGATTTTACAAATTATTTACCCTTACTGGGTTATCTTATGCCAAAGTCATTTTAGTAATTATTGTTTCCAATAATATACGATACAAAAATGTGCAGTCAGAATCATTTTAAACCAATAACCACTTCACACTTAGCTGCAATATCAATGTTTTAATAACAAATGTATTAATGTTGCTGAAAAAAACTTCTCAAATAGATGTATTTGACTAATAGATTTGACTCAAACAATTAAAGTTTAATATTTTATACATTATTCTAAATGTAGCTTAAAATAACTTCTCAAATAGATGTTTTTGACCCATAGATGTGACTCTAACAATTAACGCTTAATATTAAAAACATTATACTAAATGTAGCTAAAAATAACTTCTTCAAATTAATGGCACAATAGGATATCAGAAATGACCTGAATGGCTTTGTTAATCTGTAAATACAAATGTATTGAAAAGCAAAGCATGCTGCATAAGTATTTATCTAAACAATGGATGACCTATATGAGTTTAAGATGATTTGTAATTAATTAGCTGTATGTTAGAACACTGAACTATTTTTTTTTCACTGGGTGCCTTGGTTAACAAGTGTAACTTATGAAATCTTTACCAGGAAGTGTTATATGAAAATTACGAGTTGTCCTCTAGACGGCAGTGTACCTGGATGTGGAGAGGCTGATGGTAGAGGGAGAAGGCAGGATGGAAGGGACTTGAGCATGAGACTTGAGCATGGTGAGATAAGCAAGAAGTGACTACGGTCTCTACGAGACAAGACATGGCTAAAGATAGCCTGGTAAGAAAAGATTGTTAGAAGTACGCAGAAGACAATTTTGAGCCCTATAAAACCAAACATCCATAGCCCTCTTAAAATAGTCTTAAACACAACCACAAAATATACAGAGAGATAATAGGACATTCACCAACAACAGATAAGTGTATTATAATTTTAACCTTGTTCTCTAAAAGACTATTGACCGCTAAAGGAATATGCTTTTGCAACTCTTTTGAAATTCTTATATAAATGTATTTAAATGTCTTATCGGGATGCTTATTCTTTCTTACAACCCATATGAGGGTGTCATTAAATTTCCCATAGTGCCTATATAATTTATCAGTTTCCAAAAAAGTTTATATTGGGGTTTACAAGAGTTTTATAATAGAAATAAAGTCAAATACAGTACTCCTTCATCGCTATCACTCTCAGGTCCACTCTGTCTCGGAGTAGTAGCACCTAGTAGGGTCCTATCAGTGGGTCAAATAGAATGGATTAACATTTAGACTGAGTGCAAACAAATGATTTACACTAAATTGAATTGTTAGAAATAGAACTGTCTAATCATCTAACTGTGTGTAAACAAATGACTGATGTTTAATTGAATTGTTAGTGATACATAGCAATGCTTGGAACTATTTAACTTTGTTGACTTATGCTAAATTGAATTGTTAGAAAAAGAACTGTTTGATCATTTATCTGTGTGTATATACCAAATGTGTTTACAGATTATATTTTTGGTACATATGTAAAAACATGATTTGGCATTAAATAACCAGCAATGGTTGATATGTCATAAAACCAAACCAAACCATAAACCTTCAATACGAAAGCTCTTTTCTCTCTTTCTTGCCTCCTCCTCACTACTATATGCAAACATAACAATATAAGCTAAAATATGAGTTTAAGTTTGGTTGTAATTAGTTGTATGCTAGAACATTGAACTATTTTGCTTCACTGGGTTCATAAGGTTAACAAGTCCAACTTATGACAACTGCAATAGGAAGCATCTATGTAACTTAGCAGTTTCCAAAAATGTATAATATTGGGTTTTACAAGAGTTTTATAATAGAAATAAAGTCAAATACAGATGAATTTCAGATGTCACATTCACTTTTATCTTCCTTGGTTAGACAAAAAGATTTGTTGATCAATGTGGAGGAGAAATTTTCTTTTATTTTAGATACATATAAAAAAAAAAACATGATAAAAACTCAAGCATGACCTGTAAGAATAAAGAGATTAAATTATGAGTTGCTCCTGGGTCTTTGACAGACTTGTAAGTATGTATTGACAACATTTAGATTATTTCCGCTAAATGATCTATTTTGTTTAAAAACATCGCTTGATTCTATATCTAAAATGCGATTTGCAAAACCAAAATCTATGAACACTTTTAGTAACTGAGAGAAAAAAAAAATGTCATGAAAACTGTTCACAACAACAACAACAACAAAAAATCAACTCATTTGTGAGTCAAAAGCCTAGATAAAAATAATATAATCAAAATGAAGGCATGACTTATCTACAGCTGCAACATATATATAAAAGTATACATAGGTGAGAATCAGAGATTTTAACTTTTGGTCAACAAGCCTCACCAGCTAATTAGGAAAGAAACCTTTACACTCTTTATCAATTTCACTTCACCATGTAAAGACTAATGACTATTTACTTATATCTGTCTTGGTTAAACACACAGATTTGTTGACAGCTGTAAGAGAAATTTTGTTTTATTTCTAATATGAAAAAAAAATGAAGGTAGAATAAAAGCAGTTGTTAGAATTCACTACATGTAATCATATGAGAACATGGTGGTTTTCTCCCAGACCTTTGCCTATATAACTTATCAGTTTCCAAAAAAGTTTATTTTGGGGTTTACAAGAGTTTTATAATAGAAATAAAGTCAAATACAGTACTCCTTCATTGCTATCACCCTCAGGTCCCCTATGTCTCGGAGTGGTAGCACCTTGTAGGGTCCTATATGTGGGTCAGCTAAAACTATTCACAACAACAACAAAAATCAACTTATACATAAGTCAAAAGCTCAGATAGAAATAATATAAGCAAAATATAGGCATGATTTATCTACAGGTGCAACATATATATAAAAGTATATACCGGCTTATTGGCCTTATTGGTAGAGTGTTCGCCAATGGTCTGGGAGACATGGGTTCAATCCCAGGTCGTGTCATACCAAAGACTTTAGAAATGGTACTTGATGCCTCCTTGCTTAACTCTCAGCAATATAAGGTATGTATCAACGGTAAAGTAGAATAATCCAGGGAAAGGAGTAGCACCCTCCCTACACCTTGGTGTAATAGCTATTGTAAAGGGAGCCTTCTGGGCACCCTTGACTATGGTCGCTAACTTTACTTTACATAGCTGAGAATCAGAGATTTCAACTTTTGGTTAACAAGCCTCACCAGCTCACAAGGAAACAAACATTTACACTCTTTATCAATTTCACTTCACCATACTGAGACTAACGTTTATTTGTTTATATCTGTCTTTGTTAGTGTTATGGAGTGACTTGAATGGACTGGTCTAAGGACTATATTATTGTGGTACTTGTTGACTGAAGGATGCGCGTCTGATTGTCATTCAGACAACAAATGATTAAGGTTGCTTATATTAGTCTGCAAACTGAATTCACTCCTTAACGAAATATCTCTTATCTTAAATGAGTGACGACTCTTACAACTCACAACACAATAGTTAGTATTCGACTGTTTGGGGGAGGGGTACAATATGTCCGGCTCATTGGTCTAGTGGATAGAGTGTTTGCCAATGGTTCAATCCCAGGTTGAGTCATACCAAAGACTTTGAAAATGGTACTTGATATCTTCTTGCTTAACACTCAGCAATATAAGGTACGTATCAAGGGTGAAGTGGAGCAATCCAGGGAAAGGAGTAGCGCCCTCCCCTACACCTACCTAGATAGAAGTAGCTATTGAAAAGGGAGCCTTCTGGTCGCCCTCGACTATGGTCGGTAGCCAACTTTACTTTACAATATGTCCACAACCTGGTACATGATATTTATAGACTTACCAGTTAGTAGTAGGAATAGATTGGTCAATCAGAGATGTGTAGAGGCATTAAAAGTTGGGGCAAATTATTCTCATTATCTTACCATCTTGCAGTCTTCTACAGAGCAGACCAATTTGTTGACAGAAGATTGATTTAGTTTGTTTAGGTTTCTTTATTTAAAAGCATATCAACTTTCATGGGTAATCTAATGCCAAATCCATCCCTGATGAAGAACAATAGTGGGACTATTTACCCATTGCTGGGAATTGAAGATTGAATTGAGACAGTCCTTAGAACCCTCAGCAAATAATCATAAAAACTTAGTGTTTTTCTCTGGGGATATTTGGATTAATTCCTCAAAAAAGTTTATAAATATTTAAAAACTATTGCTTCACTCACTATGAAAATGTCATTTTTAAAACAAAATCTGATTTTTTTGTTCCAATTATTCTAAGGAAAACAGTATTTACAAAAAAATAACATGTGACTTATATGTAAATCAAAGGCTCAGTCGAAAATATAGTTGCCAAAATGTAAATTTGACTTATTTACTGGTACGATATACACATGAGATATTGTAAAAGAAGAACTAAGACTGAATCTTTAAATCTAAAAATTTCTGATTTCAAGGAGAAAGTTTTCTAATTTGAACAACATATATCAATTTATCATAATGAAATTATACAATGTATATATTTCAAAATAAGAAGGTCCACGAAGAGAGTTGTACTTTTTGAGTTTATTCATTTTGTTCTTACATGCATGCAATATATATGCATGTTTCCCGCTTGTTGCTTTCATCAAAGAACATATGTGGCACAAGGCCTTGTTAATGGGGTACTCAATGAGACTTGAACTCACTTTTGTTTCCAGTATAAATGACCTTTGGTTGGTCAGGCTGGTTTATATAGGGGTCCTTGTCCCTCTTTCCTGGAGTGTGTTTACTTTGGTCTGCTTCATAGGTATTTGATATTTGATATGTTTATAGTTGTGCCTCTGTGTGTGTGTGTGTGTGTGTGTGTGTGTGTGAGTTGGCCTTGGAGTGGTTTTGGGATTCACTAAGTTTTTTTTTGTGAGTAAGCATGTATCTTGGGGGGTTTTGTGGTTTTAAATTTACTGGTAGTACTTTCTCCTTTTTTTTGTATGTGTATACACTTCTCTGTGTGTGTGTTTGTGTGTGTGTGTGTGTGTGTGTGTGTGTGTGTGTGTGTTTTCAGCTTTTTTCTTTCATCTGTGAACATGTTTAGCATAAAGTCTAGTTAATAGGTATTAAATGAGATTTTAATTTACTTGTGTTTGTCGTTTGAATGGTTTTTAATTACATATGTTTTTGTGTATATATATATACATATATATATATCATCATCATCATCATCATGACGTGCGGCTAGCACGGATATCCCTGACCCTCTCTCGCCACGTCTCCCTATCATTCATCGCCTTCGGCAGGTCTTCGGTGTTATATCCCATATCATCACATAGCTGCTGTATGAATGTTCGAGCTGCTCATCCTGCTTTTGATTGGCCATATGCGGGGGTCCACAGGAGCACATCACTTACGATCTCGGCTTTGCTTCTCCAGCAGTGTCCAGCATGTCTGGTTCGTCTAGCTTGTATAGTTTTCGTGATAGGTGGTAGGTGGCAGTACTGTTGGCACTGTGTGGGGTGTTGCTGCCAGGACCTGTTCAATATTGCTTGCAACATTCTTGTATAATTGCCGTCGAGCTTCTTCTCCAACTGTTTAGTCAGCGTCCAAGTAGTGCATCCATACAGCAGTATCGACACGACCGCCGCCTGGAAGAAACTGCATTTCATTTTATCGGTCAGGTTTGATTTCCATATGATCGAAAGCCTATCAATAGCTGTCCATGCCTTCGTTAGCCGTGTGTCGATGTCTTTTTCGGTTGATGAGACGCTGCTTCCTAGGTAGGTGAATTTGTCAACCAGTCTAGTGTGGAGATGTCGCCTTTCTGATTAAAGCGCATAAATTCAGTTTTCTGTGCATTGACATAGAGTCCAATGCCTACAGCGGCTCGTTCCAAACTATGCAGTAGTGTTTCAGCTTGGTTGGGTGTATTGGCCAGTAGCGCTATGTCATCGGCGTAGTCAGCGTCGGTAATTGTTTTTGCGGGGTACCTTCTGCTTCTTTTCTTTGTCAGCTCAAAGCTGTTTTCCCTAATGTTATCGATCAATATATATATATATATATATATATATATGTTTATTTCCTTTTGTGTGTGTATAAGGATCATGTTTCATTTAACTTTGGTTTGAATTAATCTATGAAATATCTTTCCTTTATTTGAAGTAGTATCTAATTCTTGACACTTTTGGATCAACACGCTTGATAGATTTTTAACAGTTTTTGAAGAAACACAAGATTATGAAAGTACAACACTCTCCATACTTACCAGACCTTCTCTGTGTGATTTTTTCTTGCGTCTTTATCAGAAAATTAATTTAATCTCAAAATTTTAGGAGTTCGAGTTTCATTGGGTGCCCCATTTATTTGGCCTGGTGCCTCATCTAAGCAAAAAGCTTTGTAAATTACTTCAGTCATAGCTTAGGTCCCTCAAGTAATGTTATCATTAGCATGTTAGATTAGCAAACCTTCACGAGTGAGTTCAAGTCTCATTGGGAGCCTCATCCACATGGCCTTGTGCCACATCTGAGCAAAACGCTTTGTAAATTACAGTAAAAATAGGAGTTCCAGAGGTTCTTTGGAAAACTTACTGGAATAAATCCTTTAAAGGTTAAAGTGACTATTTTGTAAAAAATTAATAAATTTTTTGGATAATTCTGTCTTGGTAAGTAAGGCTTCATTCTTGTTCATTTTTTATTCAACTTGAAGATAATCAGTATACAATTTAGAAACAAGAATCATGAGTAACTGGCTGTTAATTCACTATTACTGGAGGTGCTCATTGTGTAATGGTTATCGTCGTAGGAAATGGACACAGCGACACGAGTTCAAATCCTGGACGAGGCTGATTGCATTTCACATAGCACTAATACCCTTGGGAAAGGTATGAATCCAATTATTCTCCCTCCAACTATGGGTAAATAGTAGGGCAGACTAGGTTCTTCAGCCTTGGTGAGGAAACTAGTCTAAGAGAAGGAAAACTCTGAATTCAAACCTGTTAAACTCTGCTTAAAAATTGACCTTGTGTCATATTCAGTTTAGCATTAGTACACAGTTTAATTGTCAAAAACATTTCTATTTCAAACTATTCAAACAGTTATATGTATCCATTTAGTTAAGTGTAAATACAGTTTTAATGTGGAAAACAGTTCCATTTCAAATAATTCAGTTAAGCATAAGCACACAGATTAAATGTAAGTAGAGTTTAATTTTGAAAAACTTTTCTATTTCAAGCTATTCAGTTTACTCAAACAATTCAGTTTAGCATAAGTATGCTGTTAGTTCTATTTAACCCATAGACAGGGCCTTATCAGGTGCTACCACTCCGGGTCAGAGTGGACCTGGGAGCAATGGCAATGAAGGGGTACTCCATATTCCCCAAAGCTCCAGCACTGTTGGAACCTCACCATTAGATTGTTTAGTGTCATATATCAGGACACTCGTTGGAGGGGTCTTACCCTTCTGCTGAGGTGCAGTCAGTGTATTCTACAGCCCCAGCCGACTGGGCAAAGTCTGGTAGAGGACATTAAAAGAAATATATTGTTTAAATATCATACCATATAAAAAAGGGTTTCAGAAGTGCTTTCACCAAAGGAAAATTCATTAGATCGCATATGTTGGATTCCAAGGGGACTATTTTTTTTTAAATAATGTTTCATTCATTTCTATCTTGATAAATACAACATCAGTCTTAAAACATTTTGAATACCACTTGTTTGAGTGTGCATTTACCTAATTCTTCCAGGGTGTGACACAAGGCAAAAGGGCTGAGTTTCCCTTCCTTTTTAGCCATAGCTGGAGGTAGAAGAAATGAATTTATGGCTTTCCCAAGAGCATTAGTGTGAAAGTGAAATACAAACAGCCTTTTGCCAAGTTGGCTGGGGCTGTAGAATATACCGACTGCTTCTCTACAGGGGGATAAGATCCTCTACCCAACCAGAGTCCTGGGTATGACACTAAACAATCTGATGGTGAGATTCCAGTCATGCTGGGGCTTTGGGGAATGCAGAGTACCTCTTCATTGCCATATCCAGGACACTCGTTGGGGGGGGGTCTTACCTCTCTGCAGAGGTGCATTCAGTGTATTCTACAGCCCCAGCCGACTGGGCAAAGTTTGGTAGAAGACATTAAATGAAATATATTGTTTAAACATCATACTATATAAAACAGGATTTCAGAAGTGCTTTCACCAGTTATAGCTGGGGCTGTAGAATATACCGACTGCACCTCTGCAGAGGGATAAGATCCCCCACCCAACCAGAGTCCTGGGTATTACACTAAACAATCTGATGGTGAGATTCCAGTCATGCTGTGGCTTTAAGGAATGCAGAGTACCTCTTCATTGCCATCGCTTCCAGATTCACTCTGGCCTGGAATGGTAGCACCTAATAGGGCCCTATCTACGGGTTAAATAGAAGTAAACTGCATACTTATACTAAACTGAATTGTTTGAATTAGAACTGTTTGACTAAAATGAATAGCTTGAAATAGAAATGTTTTTGATAATTAAACTGTGTGCTCATGCTAAACTGAATTGTTTGAAATAGAATTGATTATTTGTTTAAAAATGGATTTGGCATTAAATAACCTACAAAGGTTGATATGCCATAAACCCAACCAACCAACCAACCAACAGCCTTATCCAGGATCTGAACTCTGATCACCATGTCCATTCCCTAAGACAATAACCATTAAAGCCTTACACTTCCACCTTGTATGAGTATGTAGAGTATGCTATGAAGGTACATTAGCTAGATGAAGTCATCGGTTTCTTTGTTTAATGGCATATCAACCTTTGTAAGGTTATTTAATGCCAAAGCCATTCTCCAAGAAGAACAGTAGTGGTACTATTTAACCCATAGCTGGGAGGATAAGGGGGTTCATACCTTTCCCAAGGGTATTTACCCGAAAGTGAACGTAATAGCGCGACTGGAGTTCAAACTCTCTTACTATGATTCCGCAGTCCATCACTTTAACCATTACACCACGAGGACACCCCCTAGATGAAGTCATGCTAACAGCCAACTTATAACGTTTTACAACCATTCGTATATAATTATAATTACTTTTGTAATCATAATTAGAACTTTAGATACATGGTTAAAGATATACAAATATGTTTAAAAGCACAAGTAATCAACGTAAGTACCTTGCTAACTATTCTATAACCCTAATATAGACATCAATGTGTCAGAAAACTATATTTAGTTTCATACTCAGAGATATGTGATCAATAACATCTTTGAAAAATTCTTTTGTGTTTCCTGACAATTGTACAAGAATCGATGTGTCATAATTTAAAATTCAGCTTCTACTGCAAAAAAGACAAAATCCAATAACCAAATTAATTAATTATGCATGCATGTTGTTTATTTATGTCAGCAGATAACGATGAAATATTTGATATAGCAATGAAAGCAATGCATTAACCTTTTTGATTTTAAATTCCTGGGAAGGGAAAACCAAATATGAGTTGGTTGGTTGGTTGGTTGTTTGGCTTTTATGGCATATCAACCTTTGTATGTTATTTAATGCCAAATCGTGGATATATATATATATATATATATATAATTTGCAAATAAATAGTTTGTAGGTAATATAACTTTTAAAAGAGCCAGGGCTCATTTGTTTGCACATAGTGACATGGTTTCTAACTCTGATATTTTTATTCTAAATCACACATTGATTTGCATACAGTTAAATAGTTCCAAGTATTGATATGTAATACCAATAATTCAGTTTAATATCGGTCATTTGTTAGCACATAGTTAAATGGTTTCAAGTATAGAAAATGATTTGATCGTTCTATTTCACCCAGAGGTGGGATCCTACTTCTCAAGGTCAGAGTGGACCTGGAAGTAATGACAATGAAGGGATACTTCACATTCATCAAAACTTTAGGATTGCAGCCTCACCATCAGATGCAGTTTAGTGTTATATTCAGGACACTAATTCTATTTGACCCATAGATAGGACCCTAACAGGTAGTACCACTCTGCATCTGATGGTGAGGCTACTGTCCTAGAACCTTGGTGAATGTGAAAAATCCCTTCATTGCCATTACTTCCAGATCCACTTTGATCTGGAGTGGTACTACCTGTTAGGTTCCTATCTATGGGTCAAATAGAAATAGTGTCCCTGATATGACACTAAATTGCATCGTATGGTTTTGGTCTTGTCTTGGAGCTTTGGAGTACCCCTTTTTTGCTATTACTCCCAGGTGAGGGTCTTGTCTTGGAGCTTTGGAGTACCCCTTATTTGCCATTACTCCCAGGTGAGGATCTTGTCTTGGAGCTTTGGAGTACCCCTTATTTGCCATTACTCCCAGGTGAGGGTCTTGTCTTGGAGCTTTGGAATACTCCTTATTTGGCATTACTCCCAAGCTCCGTCTGATTTTGAGTGGTAGTAGCTGTTTGAGTCTCATTTATCGATCAAATAGAATTATTGGTATTAAATAACTATACTTGAAATGATTTTCCTGAGTGTAAACAAATGAGCTCTGGCTTGTTTAAAAATAATGTTACCTTTAAACTATTGGCTTAAAAATCATATATTTTATATTGATTTATAGAAAGGATTTAGCTTTGAATAGTCCTCAAAGGTTTATATGCCACAAATCAAGCCAGCTAGGATCTTTAGCCTTGTTATTGGCCTTGTCTTAGAGAATAAAAATCCCGAATCATAACCAAGTTAGTTAAGGAGAAGTAGATGCAAGATACACCTAACCCAGAAAATCTGACGAATGATGTTGAAAAATTCCCAAATAGAATTACGAGGGCCAATTAGATAGCGAAGGAGAGCCTGCAACTGGCACAAGACAGAATGATAAAAGAATTATGACAAGAATGGAGTAAAACAGGAAGTTGAGGAAGTGCAAGAAGTACCCGTAGATCTCACACACTTAAGGCGAAATTCCAAGGACCATACAGAATTTTGAGAAAATGAAATAACTTGAACTACGTTATCTCCACCCTTGATCGCCGAAAGAAATCGCAGTCTTTTTATATTAATATGATAAAATCATTATGGAATAGAGAGGAAGAAATAGTATTATCAGTAAAGGGTCAACCCGGGAAGTCGCTGGATTTAGATGCGTTGTCACAGGCGTAAACTTTATGCTGAGTCACTTGAGGAAAATAAATAGAGAAGGGAAAAATGGGGAAAAAAAGAGATGTAACAGAACACCTTCTGTTTTATTCAAGCTTACTCTTTTTTTTTCTTTTTTTTTTTTATTTGTTACGGTGTAGGTGTCACATATACGCGTGACGTATACGCGTAACGTATCAATTAGCAGTGACCAACAGACGCACTGGGAGGTGAGTAGTTTGATTTATCACTAATGTCATGTTTTTTGCATTTGCCATTCCTGTAGACATCTTGTGGAGCATAGGACTAGAATAATTCGACATCAGTAATAATATTGCTGTTTCAATAACAAGTTGTTTTTTATGAGGTGAAGTGGCTGGTACTATAGCTCCATGTTTTGAATTTTGAGATGCGGTTGAAGGCAGTTTAAAACCCGCCGAACATCTGAGTTGGTGCAGTCCAAGAATAAGTACTTTTAACCATCATTGGTTATCATATTTACCCAACCCCTCCGCTCGGGCAAGGTATGACACAAGGTCAATTTTTAAGCGGAGATTAACAGGTTTGAATTCAGAGTTTTCCTTCTCCTAGACTAGTTGCCTCACCAAGGCTGAAGAACTCAGTCTGCCCTCCCATAGCTGGAGGGAGAATAATTGGATTCATACCTTTCCCTTGGGTATTAGTGCTATGTGAAATGCAATCAGTCTCATCCAGGTTTGAACTCGCGTCACCGTGTCCATTTCCTACGACGATAACCATTACACCACGGGCACCATCATTGGTTATTGTCAAGGACATTGGTACTACTCTGTTTTGCTTTTTCTTATTCACATGAAACTAATGGAAGGTGACAATTATTTTAGCTTTTATAGTGCTCTGCTGGCTGGCATACAAACACTATGATTTATTCAGTTATTTATCCAAATATATGATCATCATCAAGTCACACTGACAGTACAGAGTTCCCCCTCTCTCTCTCCCTCTCCATCCACCCTTATCACACATTCCTCCAAGGTGCATTAACAGGTTATCAATCATACGGAAATCTGCCAATATAATAAAACAGGATTTCTTCCAAGCTGTAATTCTGTCTGTACTACTAAATAGATGCACCACATGCATATATACAAATATGCATGCTGTAGCTGTGTCTAAAGTAGGACTATATGGATGCATCATATATATATATATATATATATATTCTCATCCTAAGACAGACTGTTTCGTTGTATCACAACTCTTCAGTGTGACTAGACACACAGGACGCAGCAAGCAGAGATTGAAACCCGCCCAACTTTACGCTAGACTTTGTATCATACCGCTCTGCCATCAGTCGACATACGTCAGCTTAGAAATTATAAAGCATTATGTAGTAGCTTTCGTTTGTTTACATTGTCATCCACAGACAGACTGTTTCATTGCATCACTTCTCCTCGGTATGGCTAGACACTCGGGATGCTTCAAGTAAGGATAGAAACGCTGCTGATTTCACATCAATCGGTTATCTTACCCCCAGAGACAAGGTCATTCTCTGCGTTAGTGAAATATTTTTTTTTTACGTATACCTTTTTATTTGTACGTTATCGGCTACCAGCATTGCTCAATTCTTGAGAAGAGCTATTGCATTTCAGTTATTGTGGTAGTCAGCGAATTCCCTACAAGAGTACTCATGCTACATGGGTGGGGAGTATATTTATTGTCATTCACAGACATTTCGTTATATCACATCTCTTCAGTGTTGCTAGACACGTGAAATATAAATAAGAGTTGAAAGTTGCTAGACACGTGAAATATAAATAAGAGTTGAAATTTAAAAATTTGCAAATGCACTGAAATGGCAACATTCAAAGTTTCATATCGTTCGAACGCTAAAATTGTCAGCCAACAATAAAACAAAACAAACGAAAAAAAAACAACAACAACAAAAAATTGCTGTCTGATGATTGTACTATTCTTACTACATGAAATTTTGAATTTGATTGCGTTTGCAAACTTTTTAAACTCTGCTTTTTAGGCTTCATTGTTTGATTGACGAAACAGATTATATATATATATATATATATATATATATATATATATATATATATATATTTCTTTTAGTCAATGCCTTCCATCCAATTGTTATTTGAAATGAGTATGCAATTAAAATGATTGTTCCATAATCTTGTATTCACATGTTTAAAGGTTTCCAATCACTTTATCTATTTAGCTGTCTATATTCATTCATTTCTATGGATAAAGTTAGGGGGAATTAATTTTTGTCATTCAATTCTATAGGCTCTTATATATAAGAATGCTAGTGTTTTCCTGATTCTTTCTTCTTTTTTTTTTTTTTTTTAGTATTTTAATATCTTTATACGAATAGAAAGTATTTGTGTGTCTGTAGGCATTTGTGCATGAAGCATGAATATAAGTCTTAATGAAAATATCATCATCTTACTTCAAAATGTTTCAAATTTTCTGAAAAGCAATCAGTTCTTCATCTAAGTACATAAAGATTTATTTATGGAATGTCAGTCTCTCTCTCTCTCTCTCTCTATATATATATATATATATATATATGTGTGTGTGTGTGTGTGTGTGTGTTCATATTAATACATATATATATATGTATATATATATATATGATACATATATATGGAATTTCAATCATATATATATGTATATATATATATATATATATATGTATATATACACACACACACATATATATATATGTGTGTGTGCGTGTGTGTGTGTGTTTGTGTGCATGTACATATTAATACATAAGTATATATATACATATATATATATGATACATATATATGGAATGTCAGTCATATATATATACACACACACACTCACACACACACACACACACACATATATATATCCTTACTTATAAAGTAATATATATATATATATATATATATATATATATATATATATATATATATATATATATATATACATATATATATATTACTTTATAAGTAAGGATAAAATGACATTTTATTAACATAATTTTGTGAGCTTTTTAGGTTTATTTGCTATTATATATATATATATATATATATATATATATATGCATGCATGTATGTATAAGCCCATATTTACCTTAAGATTTATAAAGTAAGATAATTCCACATCTCTCTCTCTCTCTCTCTCTCTCTCTCTCTCTCTCTCATCTGTCACTCACTGAGACTCACTCTCTCTCACTTTCTTTCTTTCTTGTTCACTCTCTATCTGTGTGTGTGTCTCTCTCTATTCAAGTTTATATATTTAGAGAGAGAGAGAGAGACAGAGACAGAGAGACAAAGAAAGAAAGAAAGAAAGAAAGAAAGAAAGAAAGAAAGAAAGAAAGAAAGAATGATATGTAGAAATATCTTGCAGGATGAACCTTGTGATAAATACAGGTATATATGCTCCCGCCAAACACACAAACACACATATATATATATATATATATAAGTAAATATGGACTGTGAATATCCAAAGAACGAGTGCTCACTGCGTGGCTATTTAAAATCAAATATTGCCGAAGTGCAAAAAATATCTTTTTATTTGAAAAACAAGAAATTTAGAAATAAATGGATTACTATTCAAAATTTCTTGTCTTTAAACGATATATATATATATATATATATATATATATGCTTTTTAATTTTTTCTTTTTTTTTCAGTACCGTGTCAAGGTCTTCAGTTAACTAAGTTTGACATTGTTACAGTCAAGTGAATAAAAGCCTTTGTCAATGTGTTTCTAGTAAACTAGATTTTGTGTGATCAATTTGGAGTTAGGTAATGCAACGTTGTCTAGTACTGTGAGAGAGACAGACATGCTCCCCCGACAGGATGAACTACCAGCCATGAGATCTTCCCAAATTATAGACCGAGAAATAGAAACTGACTAGCCCTGTGGACTGAATGAAAGGTTCAGTTCAAATTTCGGAAACGTTTCTGACTATGATAGATACCTGAAGAAGTGAAATTATCATTTCCTATTTTAACAATTTTTAGGTTTTATAGAAGACAACCGCTGAATCCGTTGGCTTACCGTTTTAACGACAGTCCCTGATTATAGAGATGCTTCTATTTAACAAGTAAAGGATTCTAATTGGCATTCCTTTGTTTACTCCGTTATATCAAGAAATTAGATCATTAAAAATTTGCATCATGAGGCATAAAATTGTCACTCAACAAATTATCCTTCAGCAGCAGTTTGTTTGTTTGTTTGTTTGGTTGGTTGGTTGGTTGGTGGGTGGGTTTTACGGCGTATCAATCCTTTCCGTGTCATTTAACGCCGAATTAAATTTCAAACAATTCAATTTAGTATAAATATTGTTTTTATTTAAGAACAATTAATGTCAAAACAGTTCTATTTCAAACAATTTAGTTCAGCATAAGTACACTGTTTAGTTCTATTTGACTATCACGTGCTACCACTTCGGGTCAGAGTGGACCTGGGAGCGAGGGCAATGAATGGGTACTCCACATTCCCCAAAGTTCCACCATTACAGGAACCTCACCATCTGATTGTTAAGTGTCATATCAGGACATTCGTTGGGCGGGGGGGTTCTTACCCCTCTGCAGAGGTGCAGTCGGTGTATTCTACTGTCCCAGCCGACAGGGCAAGCAGCAGTTTGAATCTTTTTGTCTATATAATTCTAATTGGATCCTTTCCAGTTTCCTGACAAGTGTTTTGGTTTTAAGTTGGAGTTAGCAGACGAATTTACCGAAATTTATTTCTTAAATAAATAAAAGTTGTTTATCAGAAGAGATACAGGCTCTCTTCTTCTACCAGATGCGGGTCAGGAGGTGAATGGGTGTAAGTTGTTCATGGGTGGCTGGTTTGTTATTTGTGGCACAGTGTGGGACGTGGATAGGTAACCAAAAGCAGCCTTGGTCTACTCTCTCTCTCTCTCTCTCTCTCTCTCTCTCAGTCCCCCCGGGTCGACTGACTTTTTTTAACTTTTGTTGGCCGTTTTATAGCCTCCTTTGGGATCAAATCTGCTCCTAAAAACTTTGGTGGATAAAGTTCATGATTGGTTGAAGAAAAAGGACCTTTTTAATTGTAAATTTATTTTTACCTTTCAACCGGATGGATGCGTGGAGCATACCTGCGCAGTGACGTGTTTCATTCATTTTGTTCGCGGTCATCGTCTAGACAACACCTGGTTAATGTAACCTTGTACGCTCGTCATATTTTTATTTGTTTCTTATTCATTCATTTTGCTTGTAAATTAGTTTTGAATGCATTAGTCAGTGAGAAGAGATTTCTGTATATAACGGTTACATTTATACAATCTTAATGCAAATTGCGACCTAATGTCAATTCACAATGAAAATACTTGTTCCTGTTAGATCATCGAAGCTAAACTGAAATGAGTCTGTTCATTCATTACTTGGTTGGATAACTACTTAGCAACAGCAGACACTGTTAGCATTCAGAGGCTTATATGCCTGACTAAGCTAAGATTAGTAAATAATATCTATATAATTTGTACTATATATATAGTGTAAAAGATAGAACATTTTTAAATATTCTATTTCTCTCGATATTTCCGTTGATAGCGTTTTGTTTTAAATTCGTTCGATGTCATTAACGTCTCAGTTTAATCCAACTATTCGTTTATGTCCGGTACCGGACATTGGCATAATGGTTAGAGTATTCGCCAATGGCCCGGTATACCTGGGTTCAATCCCAGGTCGAGTCATACCAAAGACTCAAAAAATGGTACTTGATGCCTCCTTGCTTAACACTCAGACTTATAAGGTAAGGATCAAAGGTAAAGTGGAGCAATCCAGGGAAAGAAGAAGCGTCCTCCTCTTCACCTCGGTGTAGTAACTATCGAAAAGGGAGCCTTCTGGTCACCCTCGACTATGGTCGCCAACTTTATTTTACTATACGTTTACGTAATCTTTACTATGTTAAAAAAAACCTTAAAAAACTTAAAAAAAAAAAAAAAGATCAAACAACCAGCTAATGATTGGGTCTGAAGGGTCCGAAAGCACCCGGGGAATTTTGGGTAAATCCATCTACCAACTCCAACTTGAAACCAAAGCACTTGTCAGGAAACTTGAAAGGATCTAATAAAAATCATAGACAAAATAATCTTAATCAAAATGTCTTAATTATTTAATCAAACATACTGTTGCGGAGCCGATAAGCTCGTCGATACTGCAAATGATTTATAAGGTTAAGCGTGCGAGTAACGACAGCAAAAAGACAATGAAGGAAACAAAGGCGAGATAACAATATAACCAAGATGACAATTTATTTGTCGTATTTAGAAGGGCGTATGTAAAGTTCGTGATAGTTGTATTGTATCTTCAGCTAGATGGTTGGTGTCGGTAGCTGGTATGGTCGAAGTCGTTGATAGGTACAGCTAGACGTTCGATGCAGGTAGCTGGTGTGGTCGAGGTTGGTAGATCGATGTCCCAGTTCTTGAAGTATATTGTGTCGATGTAGTAGCCCATACAGCGAGTCATACATGGACTGTCCGTACAGCGAGTCAGAAATGGACTGGATGCCGCAATGCTGGAGCGTGTCGTGGTCGAAGTTGGTGTTGGCAATTTGGTCGCGTAGAGTCGAGCAGGTGTGGTGATTAAGACTTGACCGTGTCTTAGAACTGCGGACCAAATGAACAGACAGGATAAGCTTGGCTAAGATTTGCCATGCCTTAGCACATGTGAAGTCGAGCGAGTCAATCGGTGAGGCTAGGGGCTTTGCCGTGTCCTTAGCTGTGCGGACGTATTGGAAACGGTAGCTAAGGCTTAACCTGAGCCATAGCTCTGCACAGTCGTACAAACAGACAAGGGAACCGACAGCTAAAGCTGACCCATGCTTTAGCGCTGCGCAGCCGTGCAAACTGGTGAGGGAACTGACAGCTAAAGCTAACCCGTACTTTAGCGCTGTGCAGTCGAGCGGACGAATGGACAACGGAACTGACCGAATGGTTAAGACGGGATGGTCTTAGAGTCCTCTTCGTGAGTGCCGCCTGGCCGTCTGCTTCGACGAGTCCGTAAGGACCGTCAGAGATACTCCAATCTGCAGAAAGAGACCTCTAATGGTCCTTAAAAGGACCTTTTGGTATATCTGCGTGATGGAAGGCGAATGCGACTATGAGATGTAGGATTAAGCCTTGGAAGTAAGGCGAATGCGACCATGAGATGTAGGATTCAGCCTTGATAGCTTCACAGTAAAAAGCGAGCCGCCGAATGTCGAAAAAAGTCTTGTTAATATCTAGCAGGAGCAGCGACAGTCTAACAGGTCTGCCAAAGCGTAAAGTTCATCTTTAAAAAAATAAGAGTGGAAGTACAGTTCTTCTTTAGCTAGGGATAGGCTTCAGAAGATAATCCACTTTATTTTCATAGAGTTACTTTTGACAAAGGAGCCCTGTTAATTATGTAAATGTCGTTTGTTCCCTTTTTAATTTTACTTGTAGCGGCAGTTCAGCGTTATATAAGGTTTTAAATCCGGTCGTCATTTTTCTAGGGATGTAAGTAATTCGATCTGTTTATGTTTGTGAACCGGTCGAAAAAATGTTTAAATGAAGGACTGTTGCATAACCATATTCACCAAGCCCTCCACTCGGGCAGGCCAATTTTTAAGCGGAGTTTAACAGGTTTGAATTCAGAGTTTTCCTTCTCCTGGACTAGTTGCCTCGCCAAGCCTGAAGAACTTAGTCTGCCCTGCTATTTACCCATAGCTGGAGGGAGAATAATTGGATTCATACCTTTCCCAAGGGTATTAGTGCTATGTGAAACGCAATCAGTCTCGTCCAGGATTTGAACTTGAGTCGCCGTGTCCATTTCCTACGACGATAACCATTACACCACGGGTACCTCCTACAGGACGGTTGCATAACTACACACACACACACACACATATATATATATATATATATATATATACAAGGCTCATTAAATAAGTTTCAAGACTTTTTTCGTATGGACACTTTCATTGGCAGTACACACATGAAACTCTAGTCCCCTTCGAAGTAATCTTCTCAGGCTGCAATGCACTTGTTGTGCCGTTACAACAACTTCTGGATGATCCAATGGAAGTCCTCTTGTGTGAGCGTGTCAATGACCTTCGTCACAGCCTCTTTCATCTCCTCAATTGTCTCATAACGACAGCCTCTGAGCTTAGGGAATAAGCAAAAGTCACAGGGAACAAGTTCTGGACTATAGGGAAGGTGAGGAACTGTTTTGATGCCCATCTTGGTCAAATAGTGTGTGACAAGGACGGAGTTGTGGACTGGTGCATTGTCCTGCTGGAAATACCACTGACCCGATTTGAAGAGTTCTGGCCTCTTGCTGAACTCCCTTAAAACCTCAACATAGTATTCCTTGTTGACTGTCTGTCCAGTGGGAACCCAGTGCATGTAGATTATGCCAGTGTTGTCAAAAAAGGGGTCATCAAAATTTTGTGGGTGGATTTGCTCTGTCTGACCTTTTTGGATCTGGGAGAGCCAGCATACTTCCACTGGGAACTCTGTCTCTTGGTCTCTGGGTCATAGCAGTAGATCTAGCTTTCATCGCAGGTCACCAGAATATCAAGAACTGTAGGATCTGAATTGATCAGCTCGACCATCTTCCTGCTGTCATGAATACGTCTTTCTTTCTGGTCTTCTCTGAGCACCCTTGGGACTAACTTCGAGCAAATCTTCCGCATCTTCAGTTCCTCCCGAATAATTGGGTGTACAGTTCCCACACTGACATCAAACTGTGCACTTATTGTCTCTATAGACACACGAGGGTCCTTATCCATGTAATTCTTTATTTGGCCAATCAACGCTGGTGTTCTGACTTCCTTACTCCTCCCACATCTCTCATCATCCCTCACAGACTCCCTGCCTTCCTTGAATCTCTTATGCCACTCAAAAACTGATGCTTGATTCATGCAAGATGGTCGAAAAGCAGTCTGAAGTATTCCATACGTTTCTGTGTCATTTTTTCCAAGTTTAAAACAGAATTTTATTGCATATCGTTCTTCTAAAGTGTTCACACGTCCAGATTGCATTTTTTAAATTCACCTGCTGTGACAATCAAGCTTTAGTAGGGGGTATTCCAATTGCTGCTGTAGCTGTTGATTTGAACCCGAAATCATAAAAATTGGTCAGTCATCAAATAAGATGTATAGCAATAACATACTGTCTACAACAATTTTAGATGCCTGTACAAAAAAGTCTGGAAACTTATTGAAGGCATCACGTAAGTAAGTAAAGTTGGCGACCGTAGTCGAGGGTTACCCGAAGTCTCCCTTTTCAATAGCTACTACACCGAGGTGTAGAGAAGTGCACTACTCCATTCCCTGGATTGCTCCACTTTACCCTTGATCCTTACCTTATCCTTACCGGACCATTGGTGAACACTCTGCTCATTAGACCAGTATATATATATATATATATATATATATATATATATATATTATTACAGTATATGGTGGTCACTATCTCACTTAGTGGGTTTGTGGAAGACCAAATTCGGTATAATTTGTGGGGTGCTCAATATCTGTGATAGAGCTCTGTGAAAGGACAGCATGAAACTAACGGTCGCAGATAAGTATCCATGCTATTATATATATATATAAACTCGAGTCGAGGGTGACTCGAAGGCTCCTTTTTCAATAGCTACTACACCGAGGTGTAGGGAAGGGCGCTACTCATTTCCCAGGATTGCTCCACTTTACCCTTGATATAAATGCTGAGTGTTACACAAGGCAGCATCAAGTACCATTTCTTAAGTCTTTGGTATGACTCGACTTTGGATTGAACCCTGGTCTCCCAGACCATTGGAGAACACTCTACTCAATTATATATATATATATATATATATTTCTTTAAAGAAAAAAGCAAAGACCGGTTATTTTAGGATTATAAATTTATTTCTATCCTGTTTTTCGTATCTGGTGTGAACCAAAAACACGAAGAAAAATATAACAGGACTTCTTAAGATCTAATGGATGAATAAAACAGAATAGACACGGGGTGGGGGGAAGAGAGTTAAAGAGTTACCTCCTAGTTTTATTGAATTTCCTTTTTTTATTTACCTATTTATTTTATTTTCAAAATTCTTCCGTCAGTTATAATTACGGTAATTTAACTTTTTTTATTTCATTTTATTTTATTTATTTTCTTTTCTTGTTAAGTGTGATAATTAACTTTTAAGGGAAATATTAATACTTATATTAATTTCGATACTAAATATTGCTCTGTAAAATCAATTACATTGAACTCTCTACCAGGAAAATTTAAATGTTCAGCTCCTGAATGATTTTCTTGTCCTGAAGGAATTACTCCCAACTCTGGTTTAACTGGACCGAATAACACCTATATATATATATATATATATATATATATATATATATATATATATATATTCCTGTCAAAATTGATCAATGATTAGATATTGTTATTAAAACAACTAAAATGAGAACACTAGTCCAAGTACATCAGTGAATAATAATCATTTTAAAAATTCATACCGAAAAACTAATTTTTTTATCCTGAAACTTTTCTTTATGTATTACTACTGTCAATAATAAGGTGTAATGTTGCTATTATTTGGGTTTTATGACATACGTGTCAACCGTCGTAGGTTATTTGATGCCAAATCCTCTTTATACAAATATATACCATTTATATATAATTTGTAAACACATTTTGTTGATACCATTTTAAAATGAGGATGAGCGCTTTTTTTCTTTTCTTCAGTTAGATGTTTTTAAGCATTTCTATCTTATACAAATGATTCAATTTACTCAGAAGGATTTATTTGCACGCAGTGAAATGGTTTGTTTGGTTTGTTTGGTTTTATGGCATATCAACCTTTGTAGGTTATTTAACGCCAAATCCATTTTTATGTAAATAATCTGTTCTATTTAAAACAGTTCAGTTTAGCATAAGTACACAGTTTAATTGTCAAGAACATTTCCATTTCAAACTATTTAAGCAGTTATATGTAATAATTCAGTTAAGTGTAAATACAGTTTTAATGTCGAAAAACAGTTCTATTTCAAATAATTAAGTTAAGCATAAGCACGCAGTTTCAATGTAAGTACGGTTTAATTGTCAAAAACGTTTCTATTTCAAGCTATTCAGTTTACTCAATTCATTTTAGCATAAGTATCCTGTTAGTTCTATTTAACCCATAGATAGTGCCCTATCAGGTGCTACCACTCCGGGCCAGAGTGGACCTGGTAGCAATGGCAATGAATGGGTACTCCACATTCCCCAAAGCTCCAGCACTGCTGGAACCTTACCATCAGATTGTTTAGTGTCATATATCAGGACACTCGTTGGTGGGGGGGGGGGTCTTACCCCTCTGCAGAGGTGCAGTCAGTGTATTCTACAGCCCCAGCTGACTGGGCAAGCAGTGAAATAATTTCAAGTATTGCTATGTAACAGTAACAATTTAACATCAGTCTTTTATTTACACATATTTATGAATATAATTTGTTAGTACATAATTTGTTGGTAATTACATTTTGACAAGTTACAACTAATTCGTTGGCTCGCTTGTGTTGCTATCGTTTCTACACAGTTAAATGATTTCAATTATTACTATCTAACACTAATAATTCTATTCAATATCAATCATTTGTTTGCATACGAGTAATCCTATTGTTTCTACACAGTTAAATGATTTCAATTCTTGCTATCTAACACTAATAATTCTATTCAATATCAATCATTTGTTTGCATACGAGTAATCCTATTGTTTCTACACAGTTAAATGATTTCAATTCTTGCTATCTAACACTAATAATTCTATTCAGTATTCATTATTTTTTTCATCGAAGTGGTTACAAGTATTGCTATTTAACACAAATTATTCTTTTCACCACTATTAATTCATTTGCACACGCTCAAATGGTTCCAAATATTGCTATCTAATACCAATAATTATATTTAGGTACACAGTTAAAAAGTTTCAAGTATTGCAATTCAACTCTAATAATTCTGTTAAACATCACTCATTCTTTTGCACAGCTTAATGGTTCCAATTATTGCTGTCAATAATATTAACAATACAATTAACCACCAGTCATTTGTTTACACACAGTAAAGTGATCAAACAGTTCTCTTTCAAACAATTCAATTTGGAATTTGTTTGCACAGTTTAAATGTCAAACAGTTCTATCTGACCCAAAGATATGACTATCAGATGCTACCACTCTGGGCCTGAGTGGACCTGGGAGCGATGGCAATAAAGAGGTACTCCACATTTTCCAAAGCTTCAGCATTATAGGAGCCTCACCATCAGATTGTTTAATGTCATATCGAGGACACTCATCAAGGGAGGGGGGGTCTTCTCCCTATGCAGAGATGTAGTCGACGCATTATACCATCCTAGCTGACAGTGTTAGATAAGGTGTAATTGTGTTTGGTTGGTTGGTTGATTGATTGATTGATTTTAATGGCATCTCAACCTGTCTGAGGTTATTTTATGTCTACGAAGGTTAAAGAACCATGTTCATTGTATATTCATATTTAGATATTGACTATAAATCATCTTTAAACAGATCTATTTGACCCACAGAGGGCACCCTAACTAGGTTAGAGTAGATCTGGGAGTAATGAAGTTTTGCGTCATACCCAGAACCCCTCCTTGTTTTGGCGGGAAGGATCTTACCACTGTGCACGTCGAAAAAAAAAAAGAAAAAGAAAAAAGAAAATAAGAAAGAAAAAAGAGAGAAAGAAAAAATGAAGAAAAGAAAGAAAACGTGATTGAAGGGGAGAAAAGATACGAAGAAAAGACATAGTAGTTCATTGGAATTAAATACTCATATTTATAGGGGCTGAAAGACAATGAAAGATTTGATAAATAAAAAGGTATTGTCTCATAATATATACATAATATATGTAAGATGTGTGTTAGTGTGAGATAGAAGACTTCTCCACTAACTCCTCATCTTTTATATCAACTTCTCTTACCACAACCCATAAAAAAAAAAGCTGTCACTGAAACCATTGCACCAATATCTGATATATTTTACCTTATTTTCTTTCTTTTCAGAAACGATGACAAAAAAAAAAATATCTTCATTTCATTATGATGAAATTATATTATTTCTTTTTTTGCTTCGTTTGTCCTGTCATACCATCTTATTTCAACGTGCGTTTGTTATTTCATAAGGTATTTTGGAAAGCGAAAAGACTTTATTTTTCTAATCATTTCTTTTCATTTCATTTTCTTTCAGACGTCTTCTATTTTTAAGAAGGTTTTATGTGTGTGTGTGTGTGTGTGTGTGTGTGTGTGTGTGTGTGTGTGTGTGTGTGTGTGTGTGTTTGTGTGTGTGTCTATATGTGTGCATATGTGTATTTGTGCATGTGCGTATGTGTATGTACGTGCAAAGAGAAAGGACTTTATTTTTCTGATCATTTCTTTCCAATTCCTTTTTGTTTCAGATTTGTTCTCTTTTTAGGAAGGTTTTGTGTGTGTGTGTGTGTGTGTGTGTGTGTGTGTGTGTGTGTGTGTGTGTGTGTGTGTGTGTGTGTGTGTGTTTAGAAAGAGAAAATACTTCATTTTTCCGAACATTTCTTTTCATTTCATATTGTTTCAGACTTGTTCTATTTTTAGGAAGGTTCTATGTGTGTTTACGTGTACGTATGTGGGTGCGTGTATGTATATGTGTGTATGTGTGTTTGTGCGTGCGTGTGACTGTGTGTGTGTACGTATGTGTGTGTGCACGTATGTGTATCTGTGGGTACATATGTGTGTACGCGTATGCGTGTATGTACATATGTGTATATTGGGTGTGTATGTACATGTGTGCATGAGTGTGTGAGAGTGTTTGTGTGTAAGTGTGAACGCGTGTGTGTGCGTGTATGTATGTGTGTGTTTATGTGTGTTTGTGCGTGCGTGAGCGTGTGTATGTATGTCTATGTGCGCGTATGTGTATTTGTGTGTATATATGTGTGTACGCGGTTGCGTGTATGCATGTGTGTGTATATTCGGTGTGTATGTACGTGTGTGCATGTGTGTGTGTGTGAGTGTTTGTGTGTAAGTTTGAACGCGTGTATGTATGAGTGTGTATGCGTGTTTGTGCATGTCTATGTGCGCGTATGTGTATTTGTGTGTATATATGTGTGTACGTGGTTGTGTGTAGGTATGTGGGTGTATATTGGGTGTGTATGTGCGTTGTGCACGTGTGTGTGTGTGTGTGTGTGTGTGTGTGTGTTTGTGTGTAAGTGTGAACGCATGTTTGTGTGCGTGTATGTATGAATGTGTGTATGCGTGTGTATGTATATGTATGTGTGCGTATGTGTATCTGTGTGTATATATGTGTGTACGCGTGTGTGTGTAGGTATGTGGGTGTATATTGGGTGTGTATGTACGTGTGTGTGTGTGTGTGTGTGAGTGTTTGTGTGTAAGTGTGAACGCGTGTTTGTATGCGTGTATGTATGAATGTGTGTATGCGTGTGTATGTATATGTGTGTGTGCGTATGTGTATCTGTGTGTACATATGTGTGTATGCGTGTGTGTGTATGTATGTGTGTGTGTATTGGGTGTGTATGTACGTGTGTGAGTGTTTTTTTGTAAGTGTTAACTCTTGTATGTGTGACAGAGTTTCTATTTCGCTTCATGACTTATTAGTTGGTTTTGTTCTTTTAATATTTGGGGTATTTTTCACATTATTTTTTCAGTGATTTTCTCTTACAGTTTCTCTTCCTTTTCATTCGTTTTTTTTTCTTCCTGTATGGCTCCTTCATTTTTTTTGTCTCTCTTTTTTTTTATTTTTATGCGTATTTTTTTTTTTCATTCTTCAAAATTTTCTTCTTCAACTGGTAATTTTTTTTATCACCTTTAAAATGTTTCTTTTCTTTTTCTGCATTTTTTTTGTCAACCTTTCTTGTCTTTCAATCATGTTTCTCGTTTTTTTTTTTTTTTTTCTGTTTAACTTTCTTTCTTAGTTTTATCCATTTCATTTTTCTTCTTTCACACCACTCTCTTGTCTTCTCTTTCAATAATTCCTTCTTTTTACAATTATTTTTACAGATATGATATACATGTCTTAGATTTGTTTCTTTTTCCTATTGTTTTTCATTTTCTTATTTGTTTTTTTTTCTTTTCTTTCTTTCAATTTTTCTTGCTTTTTTTTCCTTTTCTGTCTTTCTTTCTTTTGTTTTGTTCCTTTCCAGTTTTCTTTCTTTCATTCTCTCTGGAGTTTTCTTTCTTCCTTTGTGGTTTTACTTCATCTTGTTTTCTTTCTTTCTTTCACATATTTTCTTTTTCTTACATTATTTTTTTGTTTTCATGTTTTCTCTCTTCTTTTCTTTCTTTTTTTCTTCTCTTCTTTCTTTCTTTCTTTTCCACTTGGCCATCATATCTTTTGTTTCCAATCTTCCATTCTTTCTTTCTTTCTTTGGTATTGCTTATTCCGTAATAATCTTTTCTTTCTTTTTCACCTGCTATTTCATTTTTTTTTATTTATTTATTCCTTCTTTCATATTTTCACTTTCTTTATCTTTCTATTTTTGTTTTTCTTTTCTTTCCTCTTTATCATTTTTTTCTTTTCCTTCTCTTTCCATTATTCAGTTTCTTTGCAACCATTCAAATGACTTTCATTCTTTTTTTTTTCTTCTTCCTTTTATTAGTTCTTTTTTCTTTATTTCTTTCTCTGATTTCTTTTTTCTTATTTTTTTTAATATTACTAGTTAAACAGCAATCTTTTGGTTTGGTTTTGGTTTGGTTTCTTTGTTTAATGGCATATCAACCTTTGTAGGTTATTTAATGCCAAATCTATTCTCCTAGAACAGTAGTGGTACTATTTAACCCATAGCTGGGAGGATGAGGGGGTTCATACCTTTCCCAAAGGTATTTACCCGAAAGTGAACGTAATAGCGCGACTGGAGTACGAACCCGCGTACTACGATTCCGCAGTCCATCGCTTTAACCATTACACCACGAGGATACCCCCGCAAATTTTTGGTTTTTTTTTAACTGCTCATTTATCTCTTTCTTCATTCACTCATTCATTTATTTGACTAGTTTACTTAATCTTCAATTTTTTTCTCCTTTTTTTCTTCCTCATCCCCAATTTTTTTCCTCATTATTCCTTCTCTTGAATATCATTCTCTTTTTTCTTTCTTTTTGTCTTTTCATCTTTTCTATCTTCCTTTTTCCTTAGTTTCTTGATTCATTCTGACTTTTCATCATTGTATTTTTTCTTTCTTTCATTTTCTCAGTTTCTTTATAATTCTATTTCTTTTCTTTCTTTTTTATTTCTTGTATCTTTTATTCTTTATTTCAAATGATTTTGTTTTTCCTTCTTTTTCATACCAATCATTTCAAAGTGGTATCTTTATAACAAGGATTACCTACCCTATTTTTTCTTTCCCTCCCCCCTTTCCTCTTTTAATATCTTTGGCCGCAAGTCATCAGTGTCAACGGCAAAACTTTTTGTTCTTGGAACCATGTCTCTGCTTGTGATGGCTTACTCTTCATATAATATAATTGTTAGATATATCTTTCCCATCAGCTTTTGTTCGGTATCTCCAACATCTTTTTTCTCGAAGATTTTCACATCATCTTTGATTTCATTGCTTCAGTCAGGTTATATTTTTTTGTCTTCCTGTGACAATTTTTTCTCCCCTTCCTCTTTTTCATCCTCTCCTGCCTTGCTTCTACTTCTTCTCTCTTTACTCTCACTTTCTCTCCCTGTCTTACCTTTTCATTCCTTCATATTCTTTTTCTCTATTTCTCGTCTCTCATTTCCTCTTGTCCTCTCTCCTTCCTCACAACCTCCACATTCTTTCTCTTCTATTTTTTTTTTCAACACTCTCCTTATTTCACTTTACACTTTCCTTTTCTCACTTTTCTTTCTTTTCTTTCAAACCTGATTGTAGTTTTTTTTTTCTTTATCTCTTTCTTTCCTGCTACTTTCTAAATCAGTCTTTTTTCTCCTCTGATTTCAGTATTTTTAACAAAACTTATTGTACCTTACTTCTCTTTCTTTCATTCTTTCTTTCTTTCATTCTTTCTTATTCTTTCTAATTTGCTAACTTAATTTCTGATTTTCTTTCTTTTCTTTTTTTTATTCCTTCTTTATCATTTTGACTTTTCTTATGTTTTTCTTTCATTCATTCTCATTTTCTGTCTCTTTCTTTCCTTCCTTTTCTACTTTATTTAATCCTTCTCTTTTAAAAATCTTCTTTCTTTCTTTCTTTCTTTCTTTCTTTCTTTCTTTCTTTCTGTCTTATTATTCAAATTCTATATTTCTTTCTTGGTTTATTTCTTTTTTTTAATATTCTCTCTCTCTCCCCACCCTTCTCTCTCTCTCTCTCTCTCTCTTTCTCCTTCTCTCTTCTTCCTTTATTCATTTTTTTCGTTTGCTTCTTTCATTATTTCTTTCCCTTTCTCTTTTTTCTTTTGTTACTTTTTGCCTTATTATTCATTTTCTATATTTCCTTCTTGGTTTATTTCTTTATTCTTAAACTCTCTCTCTCTCTCCCTCATCCTTCTCTCTCTCTCTCTTCCTCTCTCTCTCTCTCTTTCTCTCTCTGTCTTTCTCTCTTCTTCGTTTATTTAGTTTTTTTGTTTGCTTCTTTCTTTCTTTCTTACTTTCTTTTATTACCATCTAAACAATTATTATGATTTTTTTTTCCTTAATTTCTTCAGGACCAGATTGGCTCTTTCATTCTTTCCTGGCCAAGTCTTCAAGTTCTTTGAACAGAGGAGAACAAGAATCAATAAAATGTCTGCTTAGCGCTGAAGATGCTCACCACGAAACTTGTTCACTTTTTTTTCTTTTCTTCATTCTATTCCGACTTCATTTTTGCTTGTTTTATACTTTTAAAGAAGCTGCTTACCATTGCCTATTGCTAGGTGAGTGTTATCTTAAGCAAAAGAACCTCACCTACTATTCAGGATATGAAGAGAAAATATTGTATTTTTTATGCTGCGTAACTAATTCCTCAGCTATGAAGGTACTCTCACACTCATTTATAAATGTTTGAAAGATTCATTATACATATATATATATATATATATATATATATATATATATATATATATATATATGAGAGTGTGTGTCAGTGTGTGTCTGTGTGTGTGTGTGTGTGTACATGTATACTGAATATATATATATATATATATATATATATATATATATGAGAGTGTGTGTCAGTGTGTGTGTGTGTGTGTGTGTGTACATGTATACTGAATATATATATATATATATATATATATATATATATATAGAATGCATATATATATATATATGTATATATATATATATATATATATGAGAGTATGTGTCAGTGTGTGTGTGTGTACATGTATATTGAATAATTATATATATATATATTTAGAATGCATATATATATATCTATACACACACACACACATATATATATATATATATATTTATATATATATATATATATATATAAGTCTCAGCTGTTTTGGTATGTACGTGTTGACTTATAACTCAGAAAAGAGATGTCATTGAGCATTAAAATTATGCATACACATTGATATGTTTATAATAAGGAAATGTGCATTTGTTTTTTACTGATTAAATCACATGATTCAATAATTAAAAATCAATCAATTCGTAGAAATTTTCACAGTTCTGCATTAGTAAGTACAAAAAACATGTGCAACTCTTCAATACTCTTAAGCCATATTTAAATATCACATGGATGCTATTTGTGAAGTTTGAATTTAATGCTGATAGCGCAACTTGATGATAATGACGATAGTTTACCAATTACTCAAAAGCTGATTA
>OY757908.1:101534435-101644435 GCA_963585895.1 Sepioteuthis lessoniana
ACTTCTGAGTTTGTTCTTACTTCCACCTGCAGTACCCAGCTGTGGGGTACTGCTTCCAGGATTTGTTCAAAACAGCATACAGCATTCTTGAATAGCTCCCATGAAGCTTTTTCCTCCAAGAGTTAGAGTCCAAGTGGTGCAACCATACAGTAGTACTGACACAGTTTGGAAGAATTCTCATTTCTTTTTATCTGAGCAATCAGATTTATATAGTTGATAACCTGTCAATAACAGTATAAACCTTTTCTGTGCATATGTTGACATGGCTTTCACTAGATGAGATATTGCTATCCAGGTATATAAACTGGTCTACTAATTTCAAAGGCTTGCTATTTGATAATTAGTTTGGTTTCGTTTTATGGAGTATCAACCATTGTTAGTTATTTAATACCAAATCCTGTTTATATATATATATATATATATATATATATATATATATATATATAAAATATATGATTTGTAAACCAATTTAGTAGATACACACAGTTAAATGATCAAATAGTTCTAGTTCTAACAATTCAATTCAGTGTGAGTCAACAAAGTTAAATGGTTCCAAGTACTGCTGAGTATCACTAACAATTCAATTAAACATCAGTCATCTCTTTATGTTCAGTTAAATGATCAAATAGTTCAATTTCAAACAATTCAATCTAGCATTAGTCAAAAAATTTAAATGATTCCAAGTATTGTTACGTATCACAAACAATTCGGTTAAACATCAGTCATTTGTTTACACACAGTTAAATGATCAAACTGTTCCATTTCATCATTATCATGTCATGCTGGTAGCACGGATATCCTTGACCCTTTCTCGCCACTTCTCCCTATCGTTCATCACCTCAGGCAGGTCTTCAGGGCTACATCCCATATCCTCACATAGCCGCTGTACATATGTTCAAGCTGGTTGTTCTGCTTTTGCTCGGCCATATGTGGGGGTCCATAGGAGTACATCACTTATGATCTCGTCCCTGCTTCTCCAGCAGTGTCCTGCATGTCTGGTTCGTCTAACTTGGATAGCTTTCAAGATGGGAGGCAGGTGGCCGTATAGTTGATTCCTTGTGGGGTGTTGCCGCCAGGACTTGTTCAGTCTAGCATAATTCAGAGTGGTAGCACCTGAGAGGGTCCTTTCTATGTGTCAAATAGAACTAATCTGTGTACTTATGCTAAACTGAATTACTTGAAATAGAAATGTTTTGATATTTAAACAGCATACTTATGCTAGACTGAACTGCTTGAAAAAGAACTGTTTTAAAATTTAACTGTATGTGGACAAAAATTATAATTATACTAAACAAGAGTGTTTGAATTAAAACTGTTTAACTAAACTTAATAGCTTGAAATAGAAATGTTTTTGACAATTAAACTGACAAAAAAACCCGATATATTTAATATATATGAAAAAAGAGGATTTGGCATTAAATAACCTACAATGGTTGATATGCCATAACACCCAACCAAACTAAATCATATATATTTAATATATATGTATGAAGAGGATTTGGCATTAAATAACCTATAATGGCTGATATGCCATGAAAACCAACCAAACCAAACCAGAAGGGAAATAGACTTCATTCCAAAGATATCTGACCTTTACTATTAAAAACATTGGTTTTCGCTGCCAAAAGTTACAATTTTGTAAAAGAGGAAATTAAACCTTGATAATTTTTATAACTGAGTTGATCCTTAATTAAATTGAAGTTGCCATCATCCTAATGGTATTGTGACTGGCATTGTTTTGGCTGCAGCAAGATCAGAAATATATTCACTCCAGGCACCAGAACCCTTCTTCAATTCAAAGTTACTTCATGGCTGAAGAGAAGGTATTTTGATGTACAAAAACACTATGACAGTGCAAGTGACAATGCAGAAAGGTGCGTCTGTGTCCAGAGAATTGGCTGCAAGTGATGAGCAACAATGTAACTATGTTTCTCTAATTTTTTTCTTTCTTTTACATTCTCTCTTCATGTCTTTTTTGCTTCTTTCTTTTGTTTGCTTTCGTTTCTTTCTTCTTCTTTTTTCTTTCTTTTTGCCATGCTCTTATCTTTCTTTTCTTCTGTCTTTCTTGTTCTTCTTTTCTTTTGTTTCGTTTCTTTGTTTCTTTGTTCTTCTTTTCATTTGTCTTGTTTCTTTACCTTTCTTTCTTTCTTTCGTTCTTTTCTTTTTCTTGTCTTTCTTTCTTTTTTTCCACCATGCTAATATCTTTCTTTCTCTCTTTCTTTCTTTCTTTCTTTCTTTTATGTTTTCTTTTTTCTTGTCTTTCTTTTTGCCATGATCTTACTTTTCTTTCTTTCTTTCTTTCTTTCTTTCTTTTATATTTACATTTCTTTTTTCTTGCCTTACTTTCTTTCTTCCTGCCATGGTCTTTTTTTTCTTTCTTTATTTCTTTCTTTCTTTCTCTTATATCTGCACTTTGTTGCTTAATCCTCATTATCCTCATCAAGGTGTGCAAATGGCATGAATCCCTTTGACTCGCTCTCACCATCTGTCCCTATTAGTAATTCCTTGAGATAGCATACAGTATCTTGACTGAGTAACAATCTTTATATATGTATATATATATATACATATATAACAATTCAAATATTGTATAGCATAAATGCCAGCATCAGATTTAATGCGTGTATAGATATGCTTTTTTTTGATAATATTCTTAATCATTTTCGAAGAGCTTGTAATGTTATATAATTACGGTATGATTTTTTTTATATTAATCATTTTTCGTTAATTATATTTTATCATTCAATTTGGTTGGGCTTTGAACTATTCGGCTCTTAGTGCCGGTGTTCACGTTCGTTCACAGAGGATATGACATTCACAAATGTCATAATAAAAATCCCAGAGAGAAAATGGGACTGGGGTGTGAATGACGTCATGCCCGGAAGCAATGGGCTGAGAATTTAGTGATTTTGAAAAAGCAGTTAGTTGAGATCCGACTCAGGGCCGGGCTACAGGATGCACAGCGCGTTTGTGGGGTCAGATAGTTCAGTCAACATAGTAAAAATTGTGTGTCTCTCTCCTCATGTCGAAAAACTAAAGTCAAACGTTTCATACCTGGACAATGGAGAGTCATCAGTGTTTTGTATTTCTGCATGCATATGTATATTTTACAGTAACTGTTTTGATTCAAAAATGATTGTTTAAAATTTTATGAAAATATTTATATTTTTGCCTTTTGAGAGCTTTTATTTTAGCCCATTATAAAAAGGATTTAAGAAATTGAAGTCGTGTGAAGGATTTTTCAATATAGCCAAATTCATTCTTTCAAAATTAAGAAGTGCAAATCCTATGACCCCTGAGCTACAAATCTATGATTATTCCTCTTTTTATTTTGGTGATACGATGTGAGTAAAATATATTTGGTCATTTATACGAGTGGATTTGTGATGAACTTTAAATTCTATTTTGTTGTTATCATTTATTTGTAAAATATCCATGAATACGCAAAGATTGTTACCCTTTCCTTTATATTGATGATATATTACTTGTCATCATCATTGTCATGTCCCTCTGCTAGCATGGATTTGCTTGTCTCTCTCTCTCACCATTCTTTCCTATCATCTATCACCTCTGGCAGGTCCTCTAGACTACGTCCTGAGTCCATGCAGAGCTTTCATAGAAAAGTTCTTGCTGGTCAGCCAACATTTACACGTCTGTGTGAAGGGTTCAATGGAGAATGTCACTTATGAGTTTGTCCTTCTTTTCCAGCAATGTCCTGCATCTCTTGTTCATCTGATTTGGATGGTTTTAGAGATGGGAGGTAGGTGGCCGTAAAGCTGATTTGGATGGTTTTAGAGATTGGAGGTAGGTGGCCATACAGCTGATTTGAGTGGTTTTACAGATTGGAGGTAGGTGGCCATACAGCTGATTTGAATGGTTTTACAGATTGGAGGTTGGTGGCCATACAGCTGATTTGGATGGTTTTACAGATTGGAGGTAGATGGCCGTACAGCTGATTTGGATGATTTTAGAGATTGGAGGTCGGTGGCGGTACACCTTCTGTTTTGTGGGATGTGGCTTCCAGGATTTGTTCAGTATAGCTTGTAGCATTCTTGTGCAGTTCCCATTTAGTTTTTCCTCTATACACTTAGTCAGCATCTATGAGGTGCATCCATATTATAGAACTGACTCAACTACTGCATAGAAGGACACTCACCCAAAACATATTAGTTATATATGCACAAAATATTGAATTAAGAAAAATTACAGATAGACTAAACAAAATTGAACCTACTGTAGAATTTTACTTACCTTTCTTGGATATTCACAAACTTCACTCACAAATAAGAATAACAATACTCACCTCAAATATATGTATACATATATATACATTATATATATATACATTGTGTATATATATATATATATATACACATGTATATATATATATATATATATATATATATACATTATATATAAATATATACATCAAATATAAAAATCTATATATACATTATATATATATATGCATTATATATACATTATATATATATATTATATATACATTATATATATATATATATATATATATATATAATGTATCACCCATAAATTAATATGTCCTTATCATTTTTTTTATAAAACGTTGATTTTTATCTAAACCAAAGATAACCACTCACTAGACAGAATTGAAAAACCTGTATATTGTTTGGGTAAAACACATTCCAGTAACTGTGCAAATCTAGTGGGGTCAATGTTATCAAAACTCAGAACAGTAATATTTTAGATATTTGAAAAAAATGTATATCCCCAAATAGTGATTATGTTGAAAATAAACTTGTGATTTTAAATTTCCTTAATTTTGATGCCCGTTTCATTATTCTATCTGGTCAAAAAATTGGTTCGATACAATTGGAGACCTTATTTATCAATCAACCGTAAAAATAATTGTGTTGTGAAATAAACATTATTTTCAAGACTAATAAATCTACTTGCTTTCCATACCAGTTTCATCAGTCTATCTGGTCAAAAAACTTGTTTTATAGGATTGGAGACCTTATTTATCAATCAAGCCTTGTGTGTGCCTGGAACGAGAGATACAAGAATCGTATGGATATAATCTGTAGGTTCATACTTGACATTTTTATGCGATGCATAAATATATAATATATACAGATATGCATACAAAAATGTTATGTGAATGTGTGTGGGGTGAATGCAGAATAAAAACGCATATTCATCGTCTCTCAGTTTTGATTTCATCTTCCACTCTTTGCATGCAAGGCTCAACTGACTTAGGAAGGTGTCTATAAAATCTGTCATAAAATTCAAGCCAGGCTGTAAAATATAGTGTCGCCCATGGTCTCTAGGCATGGATCAGGCAAAGGAAGGAATGAAAAATAATCCTGCAAGCCTCCAGGAGATGAACAAAAAGATGAAAAACATGACAAAGTCTATGGATATTTCCACAAGGAAAGCTTTCAGGAACCAGCATCAATTTTTTTTTCTTTTTTTGTGTGCATATAACTCTCTTTTTCCCTTTTACATCTTTTTCTTCTTTGATAACCTTATTTGTCTTCTATCTTCATCTGTTTCCTCCATTTTGTTTTCCTTCCTCCATCTTGCTTTTAAAATCTTCTTTTCTTTCATATTCTACCTTTTTCGTTTTTTCCCTCTTCTTCAAGGAGATTCAGAGATTTTGGACATTTTCCTTCATTTTTTTATTTCAATTTTTGTTTTTATTGTTTTCTTTCAATTCTATTTCTTTATTCTTTTTTTTTTATCCTGATTTTTCAAAACACTCAACATTCTTTCTTCACCTCTATATCAATAATTGAACAGAGTTTGTCCTCTATAGATGGTTTCATACAGAGCAACTAGATTTGCAATATGTTTCTATAGTAAAATCATTTCCAATGCATATTCATAGTAAATTCATTTCCAATGCATTTCTATTGTAAGATCATTTGTAATGCCTTTCTATAGTAAAATAAATTGAAATACATTTCTATTGTAAAATCAATTGCAATGCACTTCTATTGTAAAATCATTTGCAACGCATTTTGTTTGTAGAACAATTTGCAATGTATTTCTATAATAAAATCATTCACAATTCATTTTATAGTAAAATCATTTGCCATGCATTTCTATGTTAAAACAATTTGCAATGCATTTCTATAGTAAAATCATTTGGAATGCATTTCTATATGTAAAATCATTTGCTATGCATTTCTATAGTAAAACAATTTGAAATACATTTCTCTTGTAAAATAATTTGCAATGCAGTTCTATTGTAAAATCATTTGCAATGCATTTCTATTGTAGAACAATTTACAATACATTTCTATCGTAAAATCATTTATAATATATTTTATAGAAAAATCATTTGCAATGTATTTATATAGTAAAACAATTGGCAATGCATTTCTATAGTAACATCATTCACAATAGATTTTATGGTAAAATCATTTGCAATGCATTTCTATAGTAAAACAATTTGAAATTTATTTCTATAGTAACGTCATTCACAATACATTTTATAGAGACTTCATTTGCAATGCATTTCTATATTAGAATCATTTGTAATCCATCAGGAAAAGTTCTCTTTGTTTTCTATACATCATCAAATGGTTCGATATAGGACTACCAAATTTGGTGTGCAATTTTATTGGGCCCAAAAAGGGTCCTCATATATGATCCATTAAGAGTAAGAGAGGTGCTTTATGTTTTATGTTTTTGTTGTTGTTTTTGTTTGTTTGTTGGTGTTATATGCCCTACCTACAAACAATAATCGGTAAGTCCCATTCCTCATGAATACATTCGACACTATTGTTTGGGGTGAAAATATCCCAGCTGCCTTTGGCAATGGTGTTTCACTCAGTCAAGGCTGCTGGCCAGCATTCACGTCACACAACTGACCCTCCTCAAGCCTCCGGGGGCTGTTCCCCAGGCTCTCACCCTCCTCAGAGGAACTATGGTGCCTGAAGGTGCCTGAGACATCTTTGGAGCTGCTGGGCATGTCTAGGCTATATCCCTGCATCTGGACCCACCTTAAAAAAAGGCTAAACTTATCCAGTTGGTGGGATGTATGACAAATAGAGAAAATAGACTGAGCAGTCACCACTAGAAGTAGTTACCTTCTCCACGCTACTGTCAAGTATTGTATTTTGTTAATGTATAAAAATTTCCAGGGCAGGTACTCGTGGTGTAATGGTTAAAGCAATGGATTGCAGGATCGTAGAAAGTAAGTTCGAACTGCAAATGTGCTATTACATTCACTTTCAGACAAATACCCTTGGGAAGGGTATGAACCCCCTTATCCTTCCAGCTGTGGGTTAAATAGTAACACAACTGTTCTTCTTGAAGGATGGATTTAGCATTAAATAACCCTTAAAGGTTGATATGCCATTAAACAAACAAATATTTCTACTTCATTTCCAACCTCCATTTTGTTTATTTCTCATTCTCAGACCTTTTGATAGGTTATAACTGGGTTTTTTTATTAATTAGGTAACAAATAATTTGTTTGCTTGTTTGTTTTTTAATGGAATATAAACTTTCTCGGCTTATTTAATGCCAAGTCCATCCTTTTAAAGGGACAGTAGTGGTACTATTTAACCCAAAGAGTAGAGGATAAGGGGATTCATACATTTTCCAAGGTCCAAAAGGGAATGGTTGAAGTACTGTACTTTGAATTCCAGTTGAAGCACTGTACTTTGAACTCCAGTTGAGCACAACTGGAATTCAAAGTACAGTGCTTCAACCATTTCACCACGAGAACACCCCTTAAGTAATTATTAAGTATCAATCAACCATTGGCCTAATGAGTAGAGTATTTGCCAATGGTTCGGAAGACCAGGGTTCAATCCTATGTCGAATCATACTAATATTTAAAAAATGGTACTTGATATGACCTTGCTTAACACTCAGCACTATAAGGTAAGGATCAAGTGTAAAGTGGAGCAATCCAGGGAAGGAATAGCACCCTCCTCTACACTTTGGTGTAGTAACTATTGAAAAATGAGCCTTCGGGTCGTTTTCGACTCAGGTCGCCATCTTTACTTTTTTACTTAACCATTGATTAAGTGATATCCTTAATACAAAGAGTTAAAACTTTTGCAATAGTTTCATTATACGGGGCACATTTTGGCTGCTCTGTTGCTTTTGCAGAGGCCATGAATGTGACAAACCACATTGGACTCTGAGATGCCTTCCAAGTGCTACTCACAATATTTGCCTCAACAGCTTGAAGCATAGCTCCAGAATCCATGTTGTTAGGCCTTTTTGATCTTGTCTGATCATCAAGGTTATTGCAACCTGAGCAAAATTTCTTTAACCCTCTGATTACCGTAGTGCAATCAACTGTACCTTTACTTTATCTCATGAAATATGTTTTTGTTTAGTTTCATGGAAATATTGTCCAGTTTCATCTTATAAAGCATAAGTTCCTGAATTAAGACTATTTTTCCTCATTTCTCTGTGTGCCTTTTAAATTACACACAGAGAGAAGCAATGCACAACATGTCAGTGCATCAACTACCACAATACTACCAACCACAGAGATTATTTACCACAGCTTGAACTGCTTCAGTCACATGACATATGTTCCACAAGCTAGTCTATATGAACAAAATATGGCGAAACCAAGTAATACCAGCTAAGTTCTTTTTCAATATTTAAAAAGTTTTCAAGGATTATCAGGGCTATTAATTTTTTTTTAAAATTATTTATTACAAGGATTGAGGTAGGCTTGAAATTAGATTAAAAAAAAGTGGATGATTATTCTATGATTCTAATTGGTTAAAAATGAGAGGGAAAAATTTTTTTAAATTCTTTTGGGTTTTGATCCATCAAATTTTTCATGGCAAGTCAAATATTGTCATTTGGAAATCTGAACGAAATTAAATGCAAAAAAGCAGATACAAAAATTACAGCTTCTCAAGCCTATGAAAATATTTTTTAGTTTGGAAACCAGTTAATTTCCAGCACACACACACACACACACACATATATATATATATATATATATATATGTGTGTGTGTGTGTGCGGGAAACGAATGTATGTAAATAGTAATTGTGATTCATAAACGTTTAAAATTTACTTCACAGCTAATGGCTCCTCGTGGCTGAATGGTTAGAAGCTTTGGCTTGGCGTTTGAGTCAACCAGGGTTTCGATCCCAGCTATGGGAAGCTACTGTCTAGCCACTCTAATGAGTTCTGATAGAACAAAACAGATCTGTCTGTGGATGACTATATATATATATATATATGAATGGGTTTATTTATATACATATATATATATATATATATATATGGAGAAATGGTAGATTTTGGTGAATCTGACCAGATGCTAAAAATATTTGGCAAAGGGAATAAATCAAACACTTACAACTCGTTTAGAAGTAATATTTCATTCTTCATTGATAAAAGAACTTCTTCAGACAAAAAGTTTTTTTTGAGTTATTCTACATTTTAGCAATTGAGGAAATAGATAAAAAATGGAGAATATAAAAAGGTATAAAAGGAGGGAAAAGGTCTAAACACAAGAGACAGATAAGTAAAGAACAGGGAGGGAAAGAGATATAGATTTGGATAATGGTGTTAGGGGTTATTGGTTTTGACTGTGTCCTTCTAGGTAGATGGTCAAAGCTTGGTGCCATCAAGTGTATCAGGTTTCAGGGCACCAAGCTTTGACCATCTACTACAATCACACAAATCTATATTTATTTCCCTCTCTGTTTTTTCCTTATCTATCTCTTGTTATTAGATCCTTTTCTTCCTTCTATAACTGTTTACATACTCCATTATTTTATCTATTTCCTCAATTGCTAAAATGTAGAAAAACTTAAAAGACTTTTAGTCTAAAGAAGTTCTTCCATGAATTAAGAACAAAATTTTACAACTAAACCCATTGTAAGTGTTTGGTTTATCCATTTTTCTACTTATTTTTATCATATATATATATATATATATATATATAATATGCTATAACACCTCACAACCAACCAACAAACCTCAGTCTTATATATATATATATATATATGTTGTAGACAAATGAGTGAATGACTAAATAAAACACTAATCAGCAAATTAGTGTGTCTTATTTCTTAAAATGTGTGAAAAGTCTGTTGAAAAACAGAAGTTACAAAATCTTATCTTGTAAGAAAATATAGTATTAGTCTGAGTGTAAATATTTTACAAATGATTACGTAACAAGAAACATATATATATATATATATATATATATATATATATATATATATATTGTTGTGATGCTGACAAAAAAGATGCAGGGAACACAAAAAGGGTTGATAGAAAAACATATATATTCAAGTAAGAGAAACAAGATACAAGTGAATCTGTTTAAACAGTAGTTGTTGATAGAAAGCTGAGAGTCCAGTGGAATAGTGACTATCCATCCACTATGCAAATGGTATCACACATGATTGTGTCACGCTGATTGGTGAACTCAGTCTGATGCTCTCGTTGACGTGTATTTATGGAGGAGGGTGCGTCCATTATGTAGGGAGTACAACGTATACATATATATAAATGCCTTCAGAGTCAGAATATTTTGCTCTACTAAGTGTAGAGTCTCACATTTTGCTTAAGGAATTCTTTCAGCGTTTTTTTTTTTTCTTTTGGTTAGGTATGTGTTATTGGTTGATTATTTTCAAGTAGTATGTAAGTTTTTTGTCTTTTCTTTCTTTTATAGAATTTTTCTTTTCGGATATCAGTTTTTTGTAATATTCTTTTAATTGCAAATTGTATCATCTGGGTTTTTTTTCACACCTACCGCATTATAGAATCATTATAAAAGAATGCAATTTAATATAAAATCAGTTGGTTTTCAATAATTAGGTTCTAATTACATAGTTCTAGACTTTTATTAAGAGTAATTTGTTTTTTTTTCCGCACTTTCATTGTCAGATCTATGTTACTTGATCTGCAATTTGTCAATTATTCTTATTTTACTCTTTTCAAGTTTTTCCACACTAGTAATAACAGGTAGTTTCTTCCGAAGTTCAAGTGACAGCAAGTCTCTTCAGATCTCTGGAACACTTCTAAGTAGTCTCAGTTGTGCTGTTAACTGGATGGAATCAATTCTTCCTCAGGTATTTAATTTTCTCAGTTGCCTTTCCAAGTCTTTAGGAGACTATTACAAACCCATCAATTGGTATCATTATCATCTTTAGGTTGCATACCTTTTTCCGCTCTCTAGCAAGAAGCAAATATCTGTCTCTGTTTTTGCTTTCTTTCATTTTCACGCTGACTTATCATTAAAATTAAATAAATTCTTTAGAAACAACAACGCAAAAAAATCTAAATGAATGTTGTGTACATGATTCCTTAACCTCAGGGTCTAAATTAACTCCACATGGGTTGACCTGCCATTAAAGCTAATCTATCTGAGATCCAAAGCCTCCAAATTAAGGGAAAGGCATCCATTTTTTTACACTTTCTCTGAAAACCCCATAAAACCCAATCCAAAGATGGGAAAACCGAAATTTATTGTCAACCAATCAGACTACACTTATTTGGATTTTTTACTTCAATGTCTAAAGTTTAAAAATTTAGTTAATACCTTCACAGAAAATAAATCAATATATGCAACTTAAGAGATGAAAAAATTTACTTACTATTTGATGACTTTTTTGGGTCTCGTTTTGTGAGAAAGCATTGGGATATCAAGGTTTTTTAAAGTGCAGTTGATTTAGTCTTTTAACAAATTCTTAGGCCACACTTGATGGTTAAGAAGGCTATGAGCATATTTCAGGTTACATGTTCCTCCACCTAATCATATGCAAAATTTTGGAGGTGCCTGTGGTGTAGTCGTTATCGACATAGGAAATGGACACAGCGACATGAGTTCAAATCCTGGACGAGACTGATTGCATTTCACATAGCACTAATACCCTTGGGAAAGGTGTGAATCCAATTATTCTCCCTCCAGCTATTGGTAAATAGTGGGACAGACTAGGTTCTTCAGCCTTGGTTAGGCAACTAGTCTAGGAGAAGGAAAACTCTGAATTCAAACCAGTTAAACTCCGTTTAAAAATTGACCTTGCGTCATATCCTGCCCGAGTGGAGGGGTTGGTAAATAGTATCATATGCAAAATTTTACATCACTTGCTTGAAGAAATATTGATAAATTTAATTAATAATGTTTTTTTGTTAATCAACCCTCGGTCTGGTCTTCATGTAATATAATGGCCAAGGAATTTTGTTTTACGCCTTTGGGTTTAGTTAGGCTGAGAACCTTTCGGCTCAGTGCATGGGATACTTAGGTGCAACATTAACGCAGGTGTTCATGCATGCACGTGGGCAGAGCGGACGTGTCACTCAGAGATGTCACAATAGCCCAGATGGGAAATAGGGCTAGCAAGTGCGAATGACATCCGGTAGCGCGCGGAGGATTTGGGGAATTTTGAAGAAAGTTAAAGTTGAGAAATGGGCACCAAACGAGAAGGGTTGACTTTCGTTTGCTCGCAGAGGCCTTGGGCAGGTGCTGCACGAGATGGGGGGGTGCAGATGAAAAAGCCAGAATAGAAAGAAAGTGTATCTCTCCCCTTATGTCAAAGAACCTTTAAACTCAAAGGTAATAAAAAGTTTCGTACCTGAACTGAGAAGTCGTTACGTGTTTTTTGGATTTTGAGATTCCTATGTTCTATCTTTATGGACATTCGATGTATGTTTCACACATAGCCATATCATGGCTATGGTACATTCAGACTGTAATTCAGTGAACTGTTTCTATCTTAAAGTCTTGGAGAATTTTATGCACTTCATTTTCTTGGACAGATTCTGGTGTACCAATTTTCATTATGGTCTCATTTTCATCTCTTGCACAATTCTCAGTGGACTCCCTTTCTCACCCAGTCATGCCTAGTCTTGTATTCCTTTAGTGCTGGTCTGCTGAATTTGCTTATCCTGTGATCAACTGTCACTGCTAAACCTACCAGAGGTGTCCTCGTGGCGTAATGGTTAAAGCCCTGAAACATGGAATTGTAGTAAACGAGTTCAAACTCCAGTTACGCTATTACGTTCATTTTTGGTCAAATACCCTTGGGAAAGGTATGAACCCCCCTTATCTTCCCACTTATGGGTTAAATAGTACCATTACTGTTCTTCTAGAAGGATGGATTTGGCATTGAATATCCCAAGAAGGAGGTGCCCGTGGTGTAATGGTTATCGTCGTAAGAAATGGACACTGTGACACGAGTTCAAATCCTGGCCGAGACTGATTGCATTTCACATAGAACTAATACCCTTGGGAAAGGTATGAATCCAATTATTCTCCCTCCAGCTATGGGTAAATAGTAGGGCAGACTAGGTTCTTCAGCCTTGGTGAAGCAACTAGTCTTGGAGAAGGAAAACTCTGAATTCAAACCTGTTAAACTTCACTTAAAAATTGACCTTGTGTCAAATCCTGCCCGAGCAGAGAGGTTGGTAAATTTGAATATCCCAAGAAGGCTGATATGCCATCAAACAAACAAACATGACCTACAGTTGCTATTTAGTCACATATTATCGGAGACATTCGTACAAAATGAAAAAGGACAGGGTAGAATTTAAACACAGCTCATTGATTCCATTTTCTGCACCCATAACCATTGTGCCATTCGCACCTTCAACTCAAGTGTTAAAAGTTGAAAAATAAAATAAATTCTATTCAAGCTAAAAGAAGTTAAAGAAGCCTTAATTATCCTGGGACTCAATGGACTTGTAAGAAGGTTTCACTTTTTTTTTTCTGTATTTGTTTCTCTTTCTATCAATCTGCCATGAGAGTTTACAGTTTCATTTGCATAAACAATAAAGCTGTCAGCTTTTTCTTTCTTTCTTTCTTTCTTTCTTTCAAAAGGTAGATATCCATCTTTTTAGAACCATCCCCACCTTCCTTTGTTCTCTGCATTAGTTAACTCCCCTTGATTTCTTTGTATGTTAGTAACTCTCTCACGAGCTGACACTGCATACATAATGAGTTGACTTAAGAGTTTGATTTTATGGCATTTTAACTTGACTGTAAAATGCCCTGTCAGCAAGGCCAGAAATATTGCTGACTGCATCCCCTGCAGAGAGGTAAAATATTCCGACCCTTCAAAATAAAAGCAACCTAAGAATGACACAAAACTGCATATAGTGGTGAGGCTCCAGTTCTGGATTTTTTGAAAATGTAGACACATACCATTTCTTACTATTATTCCCAGATTCATTTTGACCAAGATTAGTAGTAGCTGTTAGGGTCCTTTTTATGGGTCAAATAGGTCAGTTTTAGATAATATTTACAATTAAATTTATTTATAACCATTCATTCCCCTCAACTTAATGGTAAAATTCAGGTCTTCCCAAGCTTAAAAAGTCAATGTTAAATTCTTAGCAATTATATATATATATACATATATATATATATATATATATACATCCATTATATATATACATTGTTGTAGTCTGGTTAACGCACTAAACGCAAATTGTCCAGAGAGTGAATGTACACCGAGAAGTAACCGCTTCCACCTTTTAAGTCCACAACTCAAAGATGGCTGAAATGGTGCTTCCATTTCTTACTAACCAATATACCATATATATATATATATATGTGTGTGTGTGTGTGTGTGTGTGTGTGTGTGTAATTGGTGCATCTTTACGGTATTGATGCACCATATAGATACTGAAAAACTGCATTGAGAAAACACAGTATCGAACAAACCCTAGTAGCAATATCCCATGAAAAAAAGGTGTACAGCCTCCAACCTCCCATCTCTAAACCCATCCAAATCAGATGAACAAGACGTGTGGTACACTGCAGGAGAAGCAAAGATGAACTCATAAGTGACATTCTCCTATGGAACCCTTCAGACGGATGTGCCAGTGTTAGCCAACCAGCCAGAACTTTTTTACATCAGATGTGTTCAAACACAGGATGTAGTCTGGAAGAAACACCAGGATGATAGGGACAAATAGTGAATGAGAGTCAGGGAAATCTGTGTTAACATTGTGACTTGATGGTCATAAATACACACACACACATACACACACTCACACACATATAGATATACATACCAATCTATCTATCTTCTAGTAGATTTTTGGGTATGGCACAAAATTGCATTCAGTTAAGAGACTGCATTACTGGAGCTCTTAGGAGTGTAAAGTAAGCCTTTCATTGCCTTTACATCAAAGTCAGTTCTGGTATGGAATGGTTGGAACTGTCAAGGTCTCATCTAATTTCTAAATAAGAAAGTTTGATAAAATGTTTAAAATTATTTAAAACTACATTTGTTCTCAAAAAGGCATTGGTATTGCAATTAAATATGAGGTGTTTACCTGCTTAAAATGACTAGGAACTCTATTAATACACTGGTCTTTAAAACATTGATATTGCAACTAAATATGAAGTGTTTACCTGTTTAAAAATATAGGGAATTCTATTAATACATTGATTATTAAAATATTGATATTGTAACTAAATATGAAGTGTTTACCTGTTTAAAAATATAGGGAATTCTATTAATACATTGATTATTAAAATATTGATATTGTAACTAAATATGAAGTGTTTACCTGTTTAAAAATATAGGGAATTCTATTAATACATTGATTATTAAAATATTAATATTGCAACTAAATATGAAGTGTTTACCTGTTTAAAAATATAGGGAATTCTATTAATACATTGATTATTAAAATATTAATATTGTAACTAAATATGAAGTGTTTACCTGTTTAAAAATATAGGGAATTCTATTAATACATTGATTATTAAAATATTAATATTGTAACTAAATATGAAGTGTTTACCTGTTTAAAAATATAGGGAATTCTATTAATACATTGATTATTAAAATATTAATATTGCAACTAAATATGAAGTGTTTACCTGTTTAAAAATATAGGGAATTCTATTAATACATTGATTATTAAAATATTAATATTGTAACTAAATATGAAGTGTTTACCTGTTTAAAAATATAGGGAATTCTATTAATACATTGATTATTAAAATATTAATATTGCAACTAAATATGAAGTGTTTACCTGTTTAAAAATATAGGGAATTCTATTAATACATTGATTATTAAAATATTGATATTGTAACTAAGTATAAATTGAATTACCATGACCAGAAAATCCGATGAACACCTGTGGGCGACATACAGAAGCACTGGACAGCTGTTTTGACCTTATCAGTTCTCATCAGCAGTGTATGCAGTGATTTCCCTCACTGAAGATCAAATCAGCAACAACAGAATGCAGAGCCTAAACTCTACCACTGTGCCACTGATCCACATCGCACACAAGTGAAGCCAAATTAAGTAGTCAGGGTAATGTTCGCAGCCAATTAACCTGAATGTGTCTTACAAGTTACATTCGTACTCTTTACAAAAAAGAATAAAGAAAATGTACATCTAAGTATGAAGTGTTTCCCTGTTTAAAAGGATTGTGAAAATCTATTTTTGTTATAAACAATTGGACATTAAACTAGGACCGTTCACACAAGAAGAACTCGACTCGGTTCTCAGAAAAATTAAAAATAGGAAAGCTGCAGGGCTGGATGAGATTCCCCCAGAAGTATGGAAGACCAGACAATTTGACGACATACTGCTCCGACACTGCAATGCAGTATATAATCAAAATCCGATAGATAGATGGATGAAGGGATACATCCTCCCGTTCCCTAAAAAGGGGGACCTCATATTAGCTAAAAACTACCGAGGCATAACACTTACATCCATTGCCACCAAAATCTACAATGCCCTACTACGAAACCGCATAGAACACAAAATTGACAACATACTTATGAAAAACCAAAATGGCTTCCGAAGAAATAGATCAACGACCTCACAAATATTAACCATCCATAGAATCCTTTGAAGGTGTACAGGCAAAAATCCTACAAGCAACATTAATATTTGTCGACTTTACCAAGGCTTTTGATTCCATTCACAGAGGAAAGATGGAGCAAATCCTACTAGCATACGGCATACCTAAAGAAACCGTAGCAGCAATAACGATTCTCTATAGAAACACCAAAGTAAAAGTACGATCACCAGATGGAGACACAGAATACTTCGACATTGTAGCAGAAGTACTACAAGGAGACACGCTAGCTCCGTACCTCTTTATCATTTGTCTAGACTACGTACTTAGAACATCGATCGACAAAATCAGAGAGAACAGCTTCGAGCTGACAAAGAAAAGAAGCAGAAGGTACCCTGCAAAAACAATTACCAACGCTGACTACGCCGATGACATAGCGATACTGGCAAATACACCCAACCAAGCCGAAACACTACTGCATAGTTTGGAACGAGCAGCCGCAGGTATAGGCCTCTATGTCAATGCACACAAAATGGAATATATGTGCTATGATCAAACGGGGGACATCTCCCTTCTAGACGGAACCCTTCTTAAACTAGTAGACAAATTCACTTACCTAGGAAGCAGCGTCGCATCAACCAAAAAGGACATCGACACAAGGTTAATGAAAGCATGGACAGCTATCAATAGGTTATCGATTACATGAAAATCAGACCGAACCAATAAAATGAAATGCAGTTTCTTCCAGGCAGTGGTCACATCGATACTGCTATATGGATGCACTACATGGACTCTAACAAAACGGCTGGAGAAGACGCTAGACGGCAATTACACAAGAATGCTGCGAGCAATCTTGAACAAGTCTTGGTGGCAACACCCCACAAGATACCAACTGTACGGCCACCTGCCTCCTATCACGAAAACTATTCAAGTTGGATGAACCAGACATGCAGGACACTGCTTGAGAAGCAGGGACGAACTCATAAGTGATGTACCCTTATGGACCCCCACACATGGCCGTGCAAAAGCAGGACAACCAGCACGAACATACATTCAGCAACTATGTGAGGATACAGGATGTTGTCCAGAAGACCTGCCTGAGGCGATGAATGATAGGGAAAAGTGGCGAGAGAGGGTCAGGGATATCCGTACTACCAGCACGACATGATGATGATGATGATGATTTTTCTTCTGTACATAATTGGAAACAGTAGTGAACTTACATTTTAGGGAGCCTAAAGATTGAAATGGGATAAGAACTTTAATCAACTTTTTTAAAACTATTATTTCATATTGAATTAGGCTCTACTATTAATATTTTATCCAGGCATTGGCCGAATGAGTAGAAGGTTCGCCAATGGTCCCAGAGACCGAGGTTCAGTCCCAGGTCGAGTCATACCAAAGACTCAAAAAATGGTACTTGATGCTGCATTGCTTAGCACTCAGCACAATAAGGTGATGATCAAGGGTAAAGTAGAGCAATCCTAGGAATGGAGTTGCACCCTCTCCTACATCTTGGTGTAGTAGCTTTTGAAAAGGGAGCCTTCGGGTCATCTTCGGGTCACCTACTTACTATTAATATTATTTTGTAAAATGCCTTTCTCATTCAGTTGACCCAAATATTTCCAGCAATAAGGAATGAAATAACTTCTGGGGTCCAATCAGGATATGCAACCCTGAAAAGCTTCATAGTTTCATGGTCGATACATCCCTGATTGAAGACATAATAGTTTAACTGACTTAGGTATGAAATAACCCAACAAGGGTTGATAGGAAAACCAATCAACCAGCCAACCAACCATTTCATTGTTATTACTTAGAATATTCGGATTATGACCTCATCTTTATTGTTATTCTCACAACATTTCAGCCGATATGTTACTCAGCCTTCTTCAGGTGTTTCCAATCAAAATCAGGAGCCCACACTGAATTTTAAAGATGCAAGTGATGCCGAATTAACTAGTCATGGTAATGTGTTAATGTGTTATTAATACATTGACTATTAAAACATTGATATTGCAACTAAGTATGAAGTGTTTACCTGTTTAAAATGATTGGGAATGCTATGAATACATGGACTATTAAAACATTGATATTGCAACTTAGTATAAACTTAATTACCATGACCAGAAAAACCGACGAACACCTGCGGGTGACATACAGAAGCACTGGACAGCTATTTCGACCTTATCAGGTGTCATCAGCAGTGTATACCATGATCTGCCTGACTGGAGATCAAACCTGCAACCACAAAATGCAGAGCTTAAACTATACCACTGAGCCATCAGTCCATATCACACGCAAGTGATGCCAAATTCACAAGTCATGATAATGTGTGCGACCAATTAACCTGAATGTGTCTTGCAAGTTACATTCATACTCTTTACAAAGAAAAGAAAGAAAAAGTTCATCTACGTATGAAGAGTTGATCAACAGTGATAGACTGTTCCAATTCTATTAACTAGGGCTACGTACAAGTGTTGAATTATTGTAAGTATTCCTTAAAAAAGATGAGATCAATAGTCCAAATATCCAAAGTAAAAGCTACCATTAAGCTACATCTCAGAAATTTAGACAAATAACAATTTCCTTTTTTTGTATTCTTGTAACCCTCTCATGATGAGACACTGTACATACAATGAGTTAACTCCATAGAAAAAGGTTAAAAAAAAGTTTTTCTTTAGATAAATTCTGAAAACTTAAATTAGTTAACAAAGCCTTGCTTATCCAACTTATCCCCAATTCTGTATACTTTTTAAAGAGTTTTAACATAATCTAACAACTAACTCTTGCTTATTGCTCCTTGCTACATTTACTGTATTGAATTTAAATACATGAGAAGTACATTGGCCAAGTGGTTAGAGTGTTCGTCAATGGCCAGGGAGACCTGGGTTCAATCCCAGGTCAAGTCATACCAAAGACTCAAAAAATGGTACTTGATGCCTCCTTACTTAACACTCCGCATTATAAGGTAGGGATCAGGGGTAAAGTGGAGCAATCCAGGGAAAGGAGTAGCACCCTTCCCAACACCTTGGTGTAGTAGCTATCGAAAGGGTCACCCTCAACTTTGGTTGCCAACTTTACTTTTACATGAGAAGAATTAGCCTGTTATTATTTCCCCTTAATTTAAAGATATTTTTTGGACTAATACAACAATATATATATATATATATATATATATATTTAAATGAGGAGAATCTATATATAAAAAAAGATATCAAATGCACATGGAGTCACCTAAAAATGAAATATAAAAGTAATTTCTGTGCTAAAGAGAAGATATATTTGAATCTTACCCTTTCACATTTTAAATTTTGAGCAAATTATTTCCAATCTCTAATTGTCCATAAATTTCAAACAATCTTGGGAACAGCAAGTTCATTCTTCATGAAGACTGGTTGTTTGGTTGATTGGTTGGTTGGGTTTATGGCATATCAACTCTTGTAGGTTGTCTAATGCCAAATCCTGTTTATACGTATATTCATTAAACATATAAGATTTGTAAATGAATAGTTGTAGATATTTTTTTTAAAATGAGACAGAGTTCATTTGTTTGCATACAGTTAAAAGGTTCCAAGTATTGCTATGTATCTCTAACAATTCAATTAAACATCAGTTATTAGTTTACTCACACTTAAACAATCAAACAATTCTATTTCTAACAATTCAATTTAGAATAAGTCAAGAAAGATTAATGGTTCCAAGTACTGCTCTGTATCACTAAAAATTATATCAAACATCAGTTATTTGTTTACACACAGTTAAATTATTAGACATATAAGATTTTTGAGTAGTTTGTAGGTAATCTTATTTTTAGAAAAGTTAGTGCTAATTTATTTGCCAACAAGTATAGTTTCAAGTTTTATTATTCAACACTAATAATTCTATTCAACTTTACTCATTCTTTTGCTTACAGATAAAGGAATCTAAGTATTGCAATGTAATACTAACTATTCCTATCTAACATGAATAATTCTATTTATCATTAATCATTCATTTGCACCTGCTTAAATAGCTTTCAGTATTGTGATCTAACACCAATCGTTTAATTTGCACATAGTTAAATGGTTCCAAATATTACTATGCATTACTAACAATTCAATTAAACATCAGACATTTGTTTACTCATGGTTAAATGATCAAACAATTCTATTTGACCCATACATGGTACCCTAACATTTACTACCACTCAGAGTGGACCATGGAGTAATGGCACTGAAGAAGTACTCCACATTCCCCAAAGCTCTAGGGTTGTAACCTCACCATCAGATGCAGTTTAACATCATATCCAGAAACTTTCCCCTTATCAGAGATGCAGTTGGTGTAGTCTACAGCCCCAGCTGATTGGACTAAAATGGTTTGGGGATCATGTTGAGAGATTATTTTGTAAGGAATTGATTATATTTAGATCTATAATTTTTAGAATGATTTTATGAACAACTTCAAAAGAAAAATAACTGAAGCTTTATATCATATTAAAAGAAAAGTTTCAGGTTTTTTGACAAATGGAAAACTCATTGAATTAATTGTATTGGATTCCAAAAAGACTATTTTGAAAAAATTAACATTTCATTCATAGTTCATTTCTGTCTTTCATTGTTAATTTCTGTTTTTTGTTGTTCGTTTCTGTCTTTTGATGTTCATTTCTGTCTGTTGTTCATTTCTGTCTTTTGTTGTTCATTTCTGTCGTTTTCCATTTCTGTTTTTTGTTGTTCATTTCTGTCTTTTGTTGTTCATTTCTATCTTTCATTTCTGTCATTCATTGTTCATTTCTGTCTTTTGTTGTTCATTTCTGTCTGTTGTTGTTCATTTCTGTCTTTCATTGTTCATTTCTGTCTTTTGTTGTTCATTTCTGTCTTTTGTTGTTCATTTCTATCTTTCATTTCTGCCATTCATTGTTCATTTCTATCATTCATTGATCATTTCTGTCTTTTGTTGTTCATTTCTCACAATCATTGTTCATTTTTATCTTTCATTGTTCATTTCTGTTTCTCATTGTTGATTTCATTATATATTTAAATGCTGTTGTCCTAAAATAAAAACGCTACTACAAAAAAAAAAAAAAATCAAAACAAAACAAAACAAAAAACAAAATCTATTTGACAAGTATATTTTTATCTGATTTTTATAAGTATATTTCAACTTGGTTTGTATCAGCATATTTTCATCTGATTTTTATGAATATATCTTTCCATGATTTAAACTACATTTTCACACTATTTTTAAAAGTATATTTTTACTTGATTTTAGAAGAATATTTTAAACTGATTTTTATGCTTTCCCTTGATTAAAAGTATTTCTACTTGATTTTATAACAATATTTCTACTTGATTAAGAATATAATTTCACTTGATTCTATAATTATGTTTCTACTCGATTATGTAATTATATTTCTACTTGATTATAGAAATATTTTCGTTTGATTCTTATCATTATATTTTTCTTTATTATAAAAATATTTTCGCTTGATTTTTTAAATCATATTTTTACTTGATCATAGATATATTTTTCTTAATTTTATAATCATATTTCTACTTGATTTTAGATATATTTTCACTTGATTTTTATCATTATGTTTCTTCTTGATTATAAGTTTATTTTCCCTTGATCTTTATAATTATATTTCAACTTGATTTTAAGTTTATTTTCCCTTGATTTTTATAATTATATTTCTACTTGATTATAAATATATTTTCCCTTGATTTTTATAATTATATTTCTACTTGATTTTAAGTTTATTTTTGCTTGAGTTTTATAATTATATTTCTACTTGATTATAAGTATATTTTCACTTAATTTTTATAATCATATTTTTACTTGATCAGAGATATATTTTTCTTAATTTCATAATTATATTTCTACTTGATTATAAGTATATTTTCACTAAATTTTTATCATTGTATTTCTACTTGATTATAAATATATTTTCACTTGCTTTTTTTGTTATAGATTGTTGTTATACACTGACCCTCGATCGAGCCATCAATCAAGAGATGCGCCTGTGTAAATAAGCGGAAGAACAGTGGAACCAGGTGGACGTAAGAAAATAATATAACTAGGTGCCCGGGTGGTTCAAGTCAGTTGGAGACAGGATGCTGAAGTGAGAACCAGCTGCTGATTGAGGGCTTTAGGCCCTTAGTGACCCCCGGTTGAGCAAGGCAAGCCAAGATGTGAAAGAAGTGCTGCTATGGTCGAGAGGAGAGCTTTGGTCAATATCGCAGTCCGTCCTTGTCTCCACTCATTTCTCACACACAACAAACATCACCTTTTCGAAAAAAAGGGTGAGAGATTTATATTTTTATGAAGAAGTGTATTCATTCATTATTGAAGTCTTCATTATCAGTTGATTATGTCCCCGTGTATATTTGTATACACATAGTATTACGGCTATACAACATTGCTTGTTTGTTTGGGTTTTATGGCATATCAAAGTACAGCAAAATTTATACAATACAATAAGTAGAGACACCATTGGTGATTATAGTAGGGGAACTAAATAAAACTATAAAACAACGAAGGGCCCTTTTCATCTGGTACTTTTCAAGTTAAGGACACCGGAAAATTTAAATAAAAACGGGGTATATATCTATAATATATTAGTAGAATAGCCAGATAGAGGGGAAAATTTTTTTTTAAGTAACCCCTATATCCAGAAGTTCCCCAAATATATCAAGCATGTGACTTTCTTTCTCTCTCTCTCTCTCTCTCACTATATATATATATATATATCTTCCTATCTATCACTCTCACTCTTGCTCTCTCTTTCTCTCTCTCTGACATCTATCTATCTATCTATCTAATATATATAAAGTTAGGTTAGTATAGACATACAGCCAATAGTGCTTGCTGACTGTCAATTCCTTGTCTATGCGCATGTGTATGTGTGTGTGTGTGTGTGCATGCATGTGTAAGCATAACAAACAGATTTAAATCAATATGAATATGTATACATTGAAACATAAGAAAAAAACACACACATATATATATATATATATAATATATATACATTTTTTTATCCTCTCTGCTTACTTATCAACCTACTTCAGTTAATTCCCAGAGGATTGGGTTCTGCCAAATATTGCAATTGAAAGGATGGCACTTGGTCTTAACTTAATGATGACAACGCATTCATCATCTACATCCTTGCATACCATCCATACCATCCATACCTCTATTTTTGGGAGACTTCTGCTGGAAGACATGCACAAAGATGAGAGGATGAGCACGAACAAAAAAAAATGTAATAATAAAAACTCCCCAAAAAAGGTGGATGTTGTTGGCCTTGAGGAGATAACTTGAGAAAGAATACAGATTTTTTTTTTCCATTCATGGAAGCAAAGAATCTGGATTGAGCTCATGGGTTCTCTAACAAGAAACCCATTGATGGCTCCTTTCCTAATACAACTGTGATATCCTTATGATAAATCAGAAACTTGAGTTTCCACGTTTTGGGGTTTTGGCTAATTTTCTTTAATCTTGGAGCACCAAAAAAGACACAAGGATCTTTCCTGTTGATCTTGACCTACATACAAATGAAGTTTTTTTTTTTTTTATGATTGATTCAGTCGCTATTCCTTGGACAAAGCTTTTTTTTGGTGCAAGGCCAAATCCATAAGAAACCCAAAAGACAAAAAAAAAAAAAAAATGGAAAAATTTCAATTTTAAGGTGTAGTAAAATTATTTTCATTATTTTTCTGATTTTTACTCGAAAACTAATTTCATTTACTCTTCGAAAGACGATTTGTTGATGAGCCTTATGATGAGTCACCCTGTTGGTGGGACTTAAAATATATGACAGTATCCATTGCGGAGGAGTTAGACCCCCCCACACACACACCAACAAAATAAGGCTATCCTGAGTATGAGACAAGCTAATTGTGAGAGTCCAGTTCAGACAATCTGTGGAGTGAGGAGTACCCCTCCAATGCCATTACTCCCACGTTCACGCTGATCTGGAGTGGTAGTGCCTGTTATGGTCCCATCTATGAATCAAATAGATCTGTTTAAAAACTTCTATCTTTGATAAGACCTTGTGCCAAAAAAGAGACTCTTAAAAAATTACTGGGCAAAAAGGTAAATATAAAAATACACTGAACACATTTTCCAAACTTTTAGGTATAAATAACCTCATATGAGTTGGCATACTGTTAAAATCAATCTATTAATCAATCTATCATTGTGTACCATAGGACCAAAATGTTGTGTTTGAAAGAAAGGAGTCCGCAGAAAAAGAAACACTCAAACTCGAAATTTAAGGAAGAAAAATAGTAGTCGTTCTTTTTATTCATTTGGGTTACAACGGCTTGCAGCTCGAAAAGTTTGTTTCATGCGTTCTTCCTCCCTCTTCTTGGTGGCGATGGCGGATGTCGGGGTAGCGGGCTTGTTGACACGCTCCTGTCAATTGTATTGTGACAGGCTGGTTATGACGGGTTGGGGTCTCCTGAATTCTAACGCACCTGTTTAGGACCCTGCCTTCAACTGCCAAAATCTCCCTACTTGATTTCTTATATAGAGATATTTTGGAACAAATCAAAGATTCCCGAATGTTCGGGGACACTAGTAAAAACTATCATGAAACATGTGACAATTCATGTGTGATTATAATAAATCACGTCTGAACCCTGTAGGTCATTCTGCCCGCACGTGCTAGGTTTGTGACTTTTCCACTGATTGACGACGCCGATGCACTCATGCCTTCTCAACGACAGCGCCCGTCCGTTATATTACTATTGGTGCTCTGTTTGTAGGCCATCGAACATGCCAACTGAATGTCTTGCAGATAGGTTTTCATTTTAATGATTATTGATAGAGTTCTTACTGTTTATCCTTATAGAGTTTTTACTATTTATTATTATACATATGTGACGTGGTCTGCCACTGAGAGGTAAGATCGATTTCCCCTACCCCTCCGTGTTTGAATTAACAGGTCTCAAAGATTGACCATTAAAAGAGGAATAGGAATGTAGGTCAACTCCTCAGCCTGCCTGTTGAACGAAGTAACGAATCCAAGTTGGAAATAGAGGTCAAGCTATCTGCATCCTATAACCCCAAGTTGGTTGGACAGAGAAGGGGATATAGAGGTCATTATAGTAGCCCGAATGAATAGCATAACAGGTGGAGGAGGAAGAAAGAAACCAAAGGACTGGCTGAAGCCTTAGCGTCGGAAGTAGTACCCTTTTCGTCAGAGGAAACAAGGAAAAAGAATTTCAGTTTTTAGGACAGAGGTAGCCGTGAAAGGACGTGTTGATCTGATCCCAAAACTCCGGGCAAGCTCGCCCGTGAAAAGAAGTGAGTTTTAGGACAGCAGTTGGCGTGACCAGATGTATTGAAACTGTCACCGAAATTCCGAGAAAGAGCGGAGCAGAATTCTCGGACAAGAAGTTAATAGTTGCCTTCCCGCTAAATTCTACAGAACACCGCTCGTCCATAAAAGAAAATACTCTGCGAAGAAACCTGTTGAAAAAGATAAGTAAACCTTAAAACCGTTTTCTCCCTTCACCCTTCCTAAGTATTGCAATTAGATGCCCTCTCTCTCAATTTAAAGAAAGAAGCATATAAAGAATTGTATGCATTAAGAAAAGAAGAGAAATAGAATGAAAAGATTCATTTCATAAACTGTGAACGTATGAGTGGACTTTGCTACCTTTTCAAGGTTCAAGAGAAAAGATAGAAAAGTATAAAGAAAAGAAAAAAAGAAGAAAGAGACATTTATGTTGGAGACTGTTTGCCGAGGATACATAGCCGGCCCCTATGAATATCTGTTTGGACCTCGACTATTAAAATTTTGGTTATATTTTAAATGTCCCCGTGTCAAAATTTATTCGTTGTTTTGTTTACCTTCTTTCGCATATTCCCTTTTCAGCTTCATTCACCTCAATTCATTCTCGCTAAATGTCCTATTCACCTTTAAAAACATTACACGAAAAATTGGAATTGTCGACTACAGTAAAGAATAATATTTCATCTCAACCTAGAGGCCCATATCTTCCGTTATCCTGGGGGTGGGTAGGAAGACGAAATGGCCTGGTGGGTGTGTGTGTAACGTGAGATTTGGAAACCCCCTTGCCAGCGGCGGTCAGTCTAGCCCCAAATTAACCCCCACATTATCTGCCAGTTCCCATATGCTCGAAAAAGGAATCTTAACAAGGACTTATTTTGCAAGGGATCAAGTGCCAGACTGCCCAGACGTCCCACGTGCGTAAAATAAACTCTCGTTATGAGATAAATATTTTATGCACTATCACACATATCATTCAGCAAACCCATTCATGTTAGCTTTAAAAGTAAAAGTAAGTTAAGTTGGCGACTGTAGTCGAGGGTAACCAGAAGGCTCCCTTTTCAATAGCCACTACACTGAGGTGTAGGGGAGGATGCTTCTACTTTCCCTGGATTGCTCCACTTTACCCTTGATACATACCTTATATAGCTGAATGTTAAGCTAGGAGGTATCATGTATCACGTCTTTGGTATGACACGACCTGGGATAGAACCCAGGTCTTCCGGACCATTGGCGAACACTCAACCCACTAGACCAATGAGCCAGCAGTGAATAAATTAATTACAATTGATTTAATTTTGCAACATTACTTAGAACTCGACCTAAAGTTTACTGTAAATGCTTGCTAAATTTGGAAAGTTGAAGGAATTTGGTTTGCTTTGGTTTGCTTTGGTTTTATGGCATATCAACCACTGTAGGCTATTCAATGCCAAATATATTTTTATACATAAAAACAGTTAAATTTTAAGCAATTCAGTTTAGCATAAATACACAGTTTAAATGTCAAAAGCAGTTTTATTTCAAGCTATTCAGTTTATTTAACAAAGTTAAATGTTTCCAAGTATTGCTATGTATCACAAATAATTCAATTAAACATCAATCATTTATTTACACGGAACTAATAATTCAGTTTAGCATAAGTAAGCAATTTAGTTCTATTTGACCCATAGATAGGGCTCTATCAGGTGCTACCACTCTGAGCCAGAGGGGACCTGGGTGCAATGGCAATAAAGCGGTACTCAATATTCCTCAAAGCTCTAGCATGACTGTTTAGTGTCATATCCAGGACACTCATTCAAAAAATCTTACCCTCTGCTGAGATGCAGTCGATGAATTCTACAGCCTCAGCCAACTAGGCCAAAGTTGAAGGAAATGAAATGATATCTGAACATACAACTCACAACATGTTTAGGCATTTTAAGTGAGATGAGATGGGGACTTTAGATAAAAATCATATGTTTATTACGTATTCCAATGAAGGTAGGGAAGAACCCAATGACCAGCATTCAAGACTTTTAAGAAAACCTTGAATCATCAAAGATATCATATATAGTGTATTGCATTAGTTTCAAAAACAAACAAAAGCTCTCGAGAGGTTTCCTATGAACTTTGAATTGGTTAAAAAATAAAATTGCTTTTAATATTCTCCAATAACTGTTTGTGAGATAAGTTCTGAACTATGAAAGATTCAACTGAGAAATATTTCTCTGATGGGAAATGAACAGATAGATAGATAGATATGACCAGACTAAGATAGATATGAACAGCGACAGACAGACAGAGAGTCAAATGGATTGACAGATACATCGATAAATACATAGATATGAAGAGACATAGGTAGATAGATAGATAGATTGGAACAAGGTGAGATAGATAGATAGATAGATAAGAACAGACCGAGATAGACAGATAGATAGATAGATAGATATGAACAGTGATACAGACAGACAAAAAGACAGATAGACAGATAGATAGATAAATAGATAGATTCTCTAGAAATAGATTGATAGGAGCAGACCGAGATAGCTAGCTTAATTGATAGATATGAACAAATTGACAGCCAGACAGACCTATAGATAGATAAATAGATAAAAAAAGGGCGAGATAGATAGATAGGTAGATAGATAGATATGAACAAATTGTCAGTCATACAGACTGACAGAAAGAAAGACAGATAAAAAGATAAATAGATAGATAGGAACAGACCGAGATAGATAGATAGATAGATATTGACAGACATCTTGACAGACAGATAGATTGTTTAGATAGATAGATAGATAAAAAAAGAGCGAGATAGATAGATAGATAGATAGATCACTCATCAGACTGAACCGATAAGACTGAGGTAAATAGGTTGATAGATAAACATGGAGAAATACATAAATAGAAAGAGAGACAATTTTGAACAGATTGAGATAGATAGATAGATAGATAGATAGATAGATAGATATGAACAGACTTAGATAGATAGATATATAGATATGAACAGACTTAGCTAGCTAGCTAGATAGATAGATAGATATGAGCAACTTAGATAGATAGATAGATAGATAGATAGATAGATAGATAGATATGAGCATACTTACAGAGATAGATAGATAGATAGATAGATAAGAACAGACGAGATAGACAGATAGATAGATCGATAGATAGATAGATAGATATGAACAGTGATACAGACAGACAAAAAGACAGATAGATAAATAGATAGATTCTCTAGAAATAGATTGATAGGAGCAGACATGCTCAAGCCGAACAAACTGATAGATAGATAGATAGATTATATCTACATTGATGTAGTATGCTTAAAGCCTTTGCATAATTTATTGAGTTTAGATCAAAATACTTTGGTATTATTTATGAATTGGTCTCATTGTTAATCTTGTAATGATGTTGAAATATTTTTCAATTAGAGTTCTAAAAATGAAATCATGTGATATAAGCCTATTTATGTATTTATATAAAATGTTATTAAATGTTCTTGAAAAAAAAATATATATATACATATATACATTACATACATCATCATCATCATCCTCATCAATTCGGGCTGCTAACAAGGATTTCTTTGTCTCTCTTTGAATTAGTCCCAATCATCCATTGCTCCTGGCTGGCTTCTAAACGGTGTCTGTGCAGAGCTGTTGTGGGTAGGTTCTTGCTAGTTGACCAACACTGGTACAACTATGTGTTGGGATCCATAGGAAAACTTCATTTATAAGTTTGTCCTTGGTTCTCCAGCAGTATCCTGTATGTCTTGTTCATCTTAATTGGATGATTTTGAAGATTGGAAGTGGCCTTACATCTGTTGTTTTGTGCCACATTTAGGAATAATTAATCAATAAGACTGATTGATTGATTTTAGTGGTATGTCAGCTGTTGTTTTGTGGGGTGTTGCTTCCAGGATTTGTTCCCTATATCTCGTAGCATTCTTGTGCAGTTACCATCTAGCTTTTTCTCTCTGCATTTTGTCAGAGCATCCATTGAGTATTACTGACACTGCTTGTAAGAAATTCCATTATTTTATCAGATAGATTATTTTATTGGATAGATCAAACTTCCATATGATTGAAAGTCTATCAACAGCAGTTCACACATTCACGAGGTGAAATATTGACATTACTTTCTGTAAATGTGATGCTGCTACCGAGGTATGTGAACTTTACTAATTTCTGAGGACAAATATTAAGAATGAAAATGACTCCTTCTCGATTAAACCATATGTGATCCATCTTGTTTGCATTCATGTAGAGAATAATGACTCTTACAGCCTGCTCTAGCCTATGCAGTAAAGATTCGACTTGGATAGGGATATTTGCAATAAGCGCTATGTCATCTGCATCGTCTGCATATGTTATAGTTTCTGTGGGATATCGTCTGGTACTTGCCTCTTTTAGTCTAAAGCCATTTTCGTTAATCATATATATTGATGTTTGATATACGCAACTCCAGCAACAATGTTGAAGAAGTCCATGTCTCCATCCAGTGAGCAAACTTTGATCTTTGTGTTTCTATCGAACATTGTTATGGCCGTAACAGTTTCTTTGCGGGGACCATAAACTGGAAGTATTTACCTCATTTTTCTTTGGAGGGTGTCCTTGTGGTGTAATGGTTAAAGCGATGGGCTGCGGAATCGTAGTAAGCCAGTTCGTACACCAGCCGCGCTATTACGTTCACTTTCGGGCAAAATACCCTTGGGAAAGGTATGAACCCCTTATCCTCCCAGCTATGGGTTAAATAGTACCACTGCTGTTCTTCTAGGAGTATAGCTTTGGCATTCAATAACCAACAAAGGTTGATATGCCATCAAATAAAGAAACCAAACCCCCATCTTTCTTCCGTGTATGGAATCAAATGTTATGGAGAAATTTAGAAACAATAGTGTTATCTCAAGATTTTTTGCATGAACTCCTTCAATGATGCGATGGATTGTTAGAATCTGTGACGTTGTGAATGGTTTTCCCCAAAAGCCATTCGGATTTTTCCAAAGAACTTTCTCAATTTCCGGTTTGATACGATTGCAAAGCAGAGCATTATAAACTTTAGCCACAAAAGAAGTAACATGCAGAAACTTAAGAAGGCACAAAGAGAACTAACACATAACAAAAAGAACAAAAAGAATAGATTCAAGGTCAGATCCATAAAATAAGAAACTCAGTAGAAGATAGACAATCATGAATAGCATGGCCGACAGTAAGTGAAATGAGCAAAAAGGAGAGCACCTCAAGTGCAAAACTAAAAGCTGCTTGCCAAGAAGAACAAATGCAGATATAGAAAGAACATTTCAAGAATCTTCTTGGAAACTTCCCTAAAGTTACAGATAAACCTATCACGTAAGTTTTCATTTGCCAACTAGACATCAAATTGGGGCAGTTTACGCAAGAAGAACTTAACAAAGTACTTATTAAAGATTAAAACAGAAAAGCTGCTGGCCTCGATGAAATACCCTCAGAAGCATGGAAAATCAGGAAATTTGATGACTTACTTCTTCAATTTTTCAACTCTATTCATAAACAGAATACAAAAGATGGACAAAAGGTGACCTTGGAACCACCAAGAACTATATATATATAAATATATGATTTGAACTTCGTTGAAAGCGAGGAATGATTCGAAATCTCTCGATGAACTAACGGAACATGGACTCTGTGCAATGTTTCTAATGTTAGGTGACGTATTTTAAAGAAATGAACGCTGATTCATTGATCAAACTGCCAATTTTTCTTGGCATAAACAGCCAACCCTTCTTGTTATACAACTTTTCCAAATTTTTATATATTTTTTACACTTTTTATACATCCATCGTTAACTTAACATCACTAATATAACCCCTCATAGTCCTGATGATGGTTCAGCAGAACCGATACGCTATAGTGTCGGCTTTGTTTCTCAATAAATCTCCCCTTTCTATTTGGATTACTTGTTGTCAATTTTTCTTCCCAAACTATCGGATTACTATCCATTATTTTCTTCCATATATATATATATATATATGTGTGTGTGTGTGTGTGTGTGTGTGAAGGTTATTCAATAAATAAGTAGAAATATTTTGAAAAATTATTTTTTGCAGAATTTTTTCCATAAATGTAAACTTGGCATTTTTGCTATAAATCAATACGATTTATAGCAAAAATTATTTTAATTCCACAAAATCTTTTGTTTTGGCGCTAAACAAAATTATGGCAAATTACACAGAGAGCTCAAAGCTTGAACAGAGTCCTGTGGTCAAATTTTTGGTGACTGAGAAGCACAAAACATATGTTCACGGAGTATATTTTATTAAAAAAATGTTTACAAATGGCTAAGCCTTGGTTTGACACTTATGAGACTGTGTCAAAAAGGCAAAGTGGAAGCATACTGTCTCTTTGGTAAAGGAAGAGTTCCCAGCACAGTAATCAGTAAAGAAGGTCAAGCTGATAGTCTCCTCGGATATGAAAGAGCTCATTGCTATTGATTTCTTTTAAAAAGGTGCAACTATAAACAAGGCTCCTTATTGCCAACTCCTCAGACAAATTTCACTTTATTTATTGACTGACCTTGTATACATTTGTAATTATATCATAAAGTCGTCAATAAAAAATATAAAAAAAAACTACCTTGCTTCATATAAAAGCTCCATATCAAATGACAGAGCCACCTAAACTCAGTTTATATATCTGTAAAGTAAGTAAAGTTGGCCACCATAGTCAAGAGCGATCCAAAGGCTCCCCTTTCAATAGCTACTACACCTAGATGTAGGGGATGACACTACTCCTTTCTCTGGATTGCTTTACTTACCCTTAGTTCCTACCTTATAATGCTGAGTGTTAAGCAGGTGGTTTTAAGAATCATTTTTTGAGTCTTTGGTATGACTCGACCTGGGATAGAACTCTAGTGTCCCGGGCCATTGGCAAAGACTCTATCCACTAGCCCAATAGAAGTGTGAGCCGTGTGTTGCCTTTCTTTTCTATATTGGTGCAAATTGCTTGACAGTTTCCTCTTTCCATTATTCTGAAGATCTGGGTGGTAGGTTCTGATCTCTTGGAGACCACTTGACTACTTCACAGGTCCACTTGTGGTCTGTGAACCTTGCAAATTGCCCGGCCCAGTAGAACTTCTGCTTTTGGTCTTGGTAATCATGTCCTTCACTCCCTTCTACTATCAAATTACCCATACAGACAGATACTCAAACATAGACAAAAATACACACAACACACATACACACAGACATATGTGGTGCCTTCAATAAGTTTCCAGACTTTTTTGTACAGGCATTTAAAATTGTCGTAGAATCTTGAAAATTCACTATGTTATTGCTATACATCTTATGAGATTGCTGACCAATTTTTATGATTTCAGGTTCAAATGAACAGTTACAGCAGCAATTGGAATACACCCTACTAAAACCTGATTGCCAAAGCTGGTGAATTTCAAAAATGCAATCTGGACATGAGGACACTTTAGAAGAATTATATCCAATAAAATTATGCTTTAAACTTGGAAAAAATGCCACAGAAACGTATATAATGCTTTAGACTGCTTTGGGGGCATCTTGCATGAATCAAGCATCAGTTTTTGAGTGGCATAAGAGATTCAAGGAAGGCAGGGAGTATGAGGAATGATGAGAGGTGTGGGAGGAGTAAAGAAATCAATGCATCCAAGTTGATTGGCCAAAGGGTTAGGGTTAGGGATAGGGTTACTATGTTGAGGTTTTAAGGGAGTTCAGGAAGAGATTCCCAGGGAAGAGGCCAGCACTCTTCAAATTGGGTCAGTGGCATTTCCAGCAGGACAATGCTCAAGTCCACAACTCCATCCTTGTCACAGACTATTTGACCAAGATGGGCATCAAGATAGTTCCTCACCCTCCCGATAGTCAAGATCTTGCTCACTGTGACTTTTGGTTATTCCCTAAGCTCAGAGGCTGTCATTATGAGACAATTGAGGAGATGAAAGAGGCTGTGATGAAGGTCATTGATATGCTCACACAAGAGGACTTCCATGGGGCCTTGCAGAAGTTATTGGAATGATGCAACAAGTGCATTGTAGCTGGAGAAGATTACTTTGAAGGGGACTAGATTTTCATGTGTATACTATCAATAAAAGTGCCCATATGAAAAAAGTCTGGAAACTTTTTAATGATCCTCATATATATATATATATATATATATATATATATTCTGTTACTCATTGGTAATTTTGTTTTATTTTCCTATATATGAGCAATAGTTTTGTGAACAACTTTTGAAAGAAAGCCATCAAATAAAGGAAAAATTAAGAACAATTTATTTTGTGATTGCTATAATGAAAGTGATAAAAACATAAACATCCACACCTGCAAATACCTATATGTAAATATATGATAATGGTCTTCCTTTTTATATAACATCAATAAGGTTCTATTGTCTTACCTGGCACATCCAGAGCTCACCTGAGTCCAATCAGCTTGGACTGTACAATACACTGACTGCATCTCTGCAGAGGGGTAAGACACTCCCTGTTGAGTGTCCTGGATATGAGACTAAACAATCTGATGTTGAGGTTCCAGTAATGCTGGAGCTTTGGGGAATGCAGAGTACCCCTTCATTGCCATTGCTCTTAGGTCCACTCTGGCACCGAGCGGTAGCACCTGAGAGAGTCCTATCTATAAGTTGAATAGAACTGTTTGACATTTAAACAGTATGCAAACAAATGACTTATGCTAAATTGCATTGTTTGAAATAGAACTGTTTGATCATTAAACTGATGTCAAATTGAATTGTTAGTGATAAATAGCAATAGTTGGAGCCAGTTAACTTTGCGGATTTATGCTAAATTGAATTGTTAGAAATAGAACTGTTAGATCATTCAGCTGTGGGCATCTTTAAAATGTGTTTACTTATATCTAAAATGTGTAAAAAAAGGATTTGGCAGTAAATAACCAACAATAGTTGATATACCATTAAACCAAACCAAACCAAACCATAATACTATTTAATCCATATCTGAGGCAATAAGGAGGCTGATACACTTTCCTTGGGTATTAGTTCAAAAGTGAATGTAATAGCATTACCTGGATCTTGAACTCCTTTATTTTGAAGCTGCCGTCTAGCACTTTAACCACTATGCCATCGCAGCTGATGAATTATATTGGTCGGTTGGTTGGTTGGTTGGTTGGTTGGTTGGGTTTTTATGACATATCAACCTTTGTAGGTTATTTAATACTGAATTCCTTTTAATGCAAATCGTCAGTTCTATTTCAAACAATTCAGTTTAGCATGAGTATACAGTTAAATTGTCAAAAAAATTTCTATTTCAAGCAATTCAATTAATTCAAACAGTTCTAATTCAGCTAGTTCAATTTAGTATAAGTACAGATTTTGCTTACACACAGTTAAATGTCAAAACAGTTCTATCTTAAACAATTCAGTTTAGTGTAAGTACAGTTTCAATGTCAAAAACAGTTCCATTTTAAACAATTCAGTTGAGCATACGCATACTGTTTAAATGTAAGTACAGTTTAATTGTCAAAAATATATCTATTTCAAGCTATTCGGTTTTGTCAAACACTTCTAATTCAATCAATTTAGTTCAGCATAAATATGCAGATTAGTTCTATTTAACCCATAGATAGGGCCCTATCCGGTGCTACAACTCCTGGCCAGAGTGGACCTAGGAGCGATGAAATGAAAGGGTGCTCCACATTCCCCAAAGCTCCAGCATCACTGGAACCTCACCATCAGATTGTTTAGTGTCATATCTAGGACACTCGTTGGCGGTATGAGGGGGGGTCTTACCCCTCTGCAGAGATGCAGTTGGTGTATTCTACAGCTCCAGCCAACTGGGTAAATTTAGAATGTGTAAAAAAAGGATTTGGCTGTAAATAACCAACAATAGTTGATATTCTATAAAACCAAACCAAACCAAACCAAGCCAAACCAAACCAAACTGTAGTACTATTTAATCCATACCTGAAGCAGTAAGGAGGTTTATACTTTTCCCTAGGGTATTAGTCCAAACGTGAATGTTATAGCATTCCCTGAAACTTGAACTTCATTATTTTAAGGCTGCAGTCTAGCACTTTAACCACTATGCCATCACAGCAGATATATTATATTGGGTACATAATATTATTTACACAACAGTTTCATCAAAGCATGGATGACACTAGGCTGATTAAAGAGTATCAGTGTTCCTCTCCAGGGATAGCTTTGACATTAAATGACTCACAAAGATTGATATGTCATTAAACAAAGAAACCAACCAAGCAACAAGCTGCTGCAAAAACAATAACTTGCGACCAATGATGTCTTTATCAGGTAATGACTCTTGGGTCATTCATATTTTCTCATATGTGTTTAAACATTCCCACAAGTGTATTCAAAGTATCAATCATCATCATCATGTCATGCATCAGGCATGGATATCCCTGAACCTCTCTCACCACTTCTCCGTATCGTTCATTGCCTCTGGTAGGTGTTCAGGGCCACATCCTGTATCCTCACATAGCTGCTGAATGTATGTTTGAGCTGGTCATCCTGCTTTTGCCTGGCCATATGTGGGGGTCCATAGGAGTACATCACTTATGAGCTCATCCCTGCTTCTCCAGCAGTGTCCTGCATGTCTGGTTCATCTAACTTGGATAGTTTTCATGATGGGAGGCAGGTAGTCGTATAGTTGGTGCCTTGTGGCGTTTTGCCACCTGGACTTGTTCAATATTGCTCGCAACATTCTTGTGTAATTGCCGTCTAGCTTCTTCTCCAGCCGTTTAGTTAGCGTCCTATTAGTGCATCCATACAGCAGTATGGTTCATTTTTTCAAAATATATGGAGGCACACTAAGTGTAATGGTCATCATTGTAGGAAATATAATCAGTAAGCTGTGTTCAAATCCATGACAGGGCTGTTCACATTTAACTTAGCTCTATTACTTTGGAGAAAGGCATGAATCCAGCTTTTCTTTCAGAAGTTATGGGTAATTTGTAGGACAGACTGTGTTCTTTAGCTTTGGTATAGGAACCAGACTAGCAGAAAGAAAACACTGAATTCAAGCCAGCTTTACTTCTCTTGAAAATTGACCTTGTGTCACACCCTGCTTGTGGTGAAGGGCTTGGTTGAATACATACATTTAGCAAAAAGGTTTTCTAATGTAAGAGATCCAAATGTGAATCAGGGACAAAAATTCTTTAGAATTTTCTTTTTGGGACAAATCAGGCATCAGAGATTGACCTTTACTATATTCTAATGTGAGAGATCCATTTGTGAATCTGGGACAAAAATTCTTTGGAATTTTCCTTTTGGGACAAATCAGGCATCAGAGATTGACCTTGACTATATTCCTTTGGTTGAAATGAAGAAATTCTGCCTGCTGGGAAGCTATCTTTTTCTGATTTACTCCTTGTCCAGAAGATTATAGAGATTAAACATAATACAGTTAAACTTATATATATATATATATATATATAATACTTAATAGGGGTGTCCTCATGGTGTAATGGTTAAAGTGCTGAACTGCGGAATTGCAGTAAGTGAGTTTGAACTCCAGTCGCACTATTACATTCACTTTCAGACAAATACCCTCGGGAAAGATATGAACCCCCTTATCCTCCCAGATATGGGTTAAATAGTACCCCTAGTGTTCTTCTAGAAGAATGGTTTTGGCATAAAATAACCTTCAAAGGTTGATATGCCATTAAACAAAGAAACCAAACCAAACCAAACCAAACCAAATCAAATACCCACAATTTATTTTGGTCATACAACAACTACACGTTCTTGTTACCTTACCTACCACCTCTCTGTCATAAGTGCCATAAAATAGTCTTTAATGACAAAGTATAACAAAGATACTGACAAACTGAAATCCTCTGATATAAGAAAGATCCTAATCAACAATACAAAGATCATATATAAAAATAACAATAAAAACTGTTTACAAATCCTCAAAGCAATAACTATAACCTACTATAATAAAATAGCATTTACCATATTTACCATTAAACATTAAATTTTCCATTAAACATTAATTTACCATTAAACATTAAATAAAATAGCATTTACCATATTTACCATTAAACATATTAAACATATTCAATAACTAACTACCCATCCTAATAGAATGAGCCAACCCCATCTATAATTTATAAAAAAACAAAAAAAAAATCCACTCCAAATTAATATAAATAAAGCTTGCAGCAACAAACAATCAAACACAACCCCCAAAGATGATCAGCAAAATGGTCGAAAGTGCTTGGGCTATGATAGGGTTCTTTCTTAACTAACTTGACCCAGACATAAGAAGATTAGTTATACCATAGCCAGATACAGCTATGCGAAATGTACGTAGAATGTTCATAACATATATACATAGAACATAGGAATTTCGAAACACGAAAAACACTTACGACTTCTTACTTCAGGTACGAAACTTTGAGTTTAAGGGTTCTTCAACATAAGGAAAGAGATACACATTCTTTCTATTCTTGCTTTTCCATCTGCCCCCCATAACACGTGTGGCACCCACCACAAGGCCACTGGCCTGGCTTTGACGAGCAAGCGAAAGCCAACCGTCTTCTTCCGAGACAGGACTCAACTCAACTCGACTGACTTTTTCAAAATTCCCAATATCCTCCGCATGCGTGCTTCTGGTGCATGATGTCATTCACATCCACTGGTCAACCTTTCTATCGGATTTTTATTTTGACATCTATGAACGACACATCCTCCCCACGCACGCGTTAACACCTGCACTCAAGTTTGCACCTAACTAACCCATGTGCTGAGCTGAAAGGTTCTCAGCCTAACTAAATCCAAAGGCATAAAATGAAATCCCTTAGCCATTATATTACATAGTGAGAAGACTTGAATGTCCTAAAGATTTTAAAAAAGAAAAAATCTGCAGTATTCAACCAAAGTGTTTAGATAATGATTTGCTGCCTAAGTATACGATGTATATATACATATGTTAGTATGTTTTGTAGACTCAGGCCAAATGGGAAATCTCGGCTCCTTTGACTCACTTTACAATATCAATATTCTTTATAAAAGTTTCCTCTTTTGCATCTAATAGAAACTGTTGAGGGACTCAAAATCATAAGCCTCCATACTAACTGGCCGAACTGTTCTACTCTATTCTGTCAGGCCTGTATGTATGTATGCATATATGTATGTATGTTTGTACGTTTGTATATATGTATGTATATGTGCATACATGTATATATGTAAGTATGCAGATATATATATATATATATATATATGTGTGCATGTGTTTATATATGTATGTACATATATATGTATAATGTATATATGAATGTATGTACATATGTATGTATGTCTATATGTATGAATGCATGAATATACATATATATACATTTATATATATATATATAAATATTTATATATATGTCTGTATATATATATAAGTATATATGTATTCATATATGTATATCTGAATGTATATATGTATATGTGTGTGTGTGTGTGTGTGTGTGTGTGTGTGTGTGTGTATGTATGTATATATTTAGTAAATAATCTTGAAAGCTTTTTGCTTAGATGTGGCACAAGGCCGTGTGAGTGGGGCACCCAATGAGAATTTAACTCACTCATGAAGGTTTGCTACTCTAACTTGCTAACCATTACTCTATGTGAGGTACCATTATGCATGTTTATATGCATGCACATATGTATATATGTATATATGAGTATACTTAGTCCATGTAGTTATAAATATATGTATGTATGTATATCTGTATACAAATATACGCATATGATTGTATCAATATATGTATGTATGTATGAAAGTATGCATGTACACATATATATGAATGCATCTATATATGTTTGAAAATTTGTAAAAGCAAAAAAAAGAGGATAGAGAAGAAGAAAGAAATAGAAGAAAAACATAGAAGGAAAGAAGAAAGAAATAGAAATAAAAAAAATGAATAACGATATCGTAAATCATTAAGAAAAACAATGAAAATAACAAAATTTAATTATCAATCTTATTCTGTTCACCCACCTACATGGAAGAAAATCTAGTCGTTCTATACATCAACCTAAATAAAATGCAAACAGTTTCATCAAGGATTTAAACATGGCTAATTTTGACTATAGAGGACTGAGAAAAAAAAAAATTTCTTATTTTCAATATAGATTCTGTTCACCCAACAACAAGGTTAGAGAAACCAATTTGCCCAACATATCAGTGTAGAGTAAAAAAAGTCTCATCTAGGATTAGAACTTGGTAACTATTGAGGATTGACAAAAAAAATGATTTTTAATTATCAATATAGATTCTGTTCACCCAACAACAAGGTTAGAGAAACCAATTTGCCCTACATATCAGCGTAGAGTAAAAAAAGTCTCATCTAGGATTAGAACTTGGTGACTATAGAGGAGTGACAAAAAAAACTATTTTTAATTATCAATAGAGATTATGTTTACCCACCTACACGGTTAGAGAACCCAATTTGTCCTACATATCAGCGTAGAGTAAAAAGTCTCATCTAGGATTAGAACTTGGTGACTTTAGAGGAGTGACAAAAAAAACTATTTTTAATTATCAATATAGATTCTGTTTACCCACCTACACGGTTAGAGAACCCAATTTGTCCTACATATCAGCGTAGAGTAAAAAGTCTCATCTAGGATTAGAACTTGGTGACTTTAGAGGAGTGACAAAAAAAACTATTTTTAATTATCAATATAGATTCTGTTTACCCACCAACACGATTAGAGAACCCAATTTGTCCTACATATCAGCACAGAGTAAAAAGTCTCATCTAGGATTTGAACTTGTTGACTATAGAGGACTGAGAAAAAAAACTATTTTTAATTATCAATATAGATTCTGTTCCCCACCAACCAGGTTAGAGAACCCAATTTGTCCTACATATCAGCGTAGAGTAAAAAGTCTCATCTAGGATTAGAACTTGGTGACTTTAGAGGAGTGACAAAAAAGACTATTTTTAATTATCAATATAGATTCTGTTCACCCACCAACAAGGTTAGAGAACTCAATTTGTCCTACATATCAGCACAGAGTAAAAAGTCTCATCTGGGATTTGAACTTGGTGACTATAGAGGACTGAGAAAAAAAACTATTTTTAATTATCAATATAGATTCTGTTCCCCACCAACCAGGTTAGAGAACCCAATTTGTCCTACATATCAGCGTAGAGTAAAAAGTCTCATCTAGGATTAGAACTTGGTGACTATAGAGGAGTGACAAAAAAGACTATTTTTAATTATCAATATAGATTCTGTTCACCCACCAACAAGGTTAGAGAACTCAATTTGTCCTACATATCAGCACAGAGTAAAAAGTCTCATCTAGGATTTGAACTTGGTGACTATAGAGGACTGAGAAAAAAAACTATTTTTAATTATCAATATAGATTCTGTTCCCCACCAACCAGGTTAGAGAACCCAATTTGTCCTACATATCAGCACAGAGTAAAAAGTCTCATCTAGGATTAGAACTTGGTGACTATAGAGGAGTGACAAAAAAAACTATTTTTAATTATCAATATAGATTCTGTTCCCCACCAACAAGGTAGAGAGCCGGTCTGAACTGGACATTAGCATTAAGAAGAATGCAAACAGCACTATGTCAGATTTGAACATGGTCCATTGTGACTATAGAGGACTGACAAGCTATTTCTAATTATTGATATAGATTGCAATAAAGTTTTGTCTCGTTATTAGCATTCTATTTTTGCATGAGTGTTCCTGGTTTTATATTTTCATGACATCTTTCTTCACTGAAATGGAATTAAAGGCTCTTGTAATTCACAAATTTCTTTAGCTCATATGCTTGCCTATATTTTACACAGATTATTTAAAAATCTGCTAAATTGTGTTCTGCTCTCTACACATGAATAAAACGTATCTTCATGGTCATGAATAAGGTTAGCTACTTAGAGAATGCACAAAAAGAGTTAAGTTTGAATGAATACGTCTCTGCCTTCTGTGTAACCGTCTGACCAATAAATTTCATTTAGCATTGAATTAATCAGTGTTCTCAGTGTTAATTTGATGCAGGATTTAATTTTCCTTATAAAACTAATTCCCTCAGTGTAAAAGCCGAGTACATAAAGTTTGAGTTATTGCTGTTCACTAAAAGAACAAATCTTGACATCTTTGAAACCCAACGGAGCTTTTTGCAAAGTTCATGGAATAAAACAAAAGCTAGAAGATTTTTAAAAAGAGACAAAACAGAAAAAGAAAAGAGAGAGATAAAAAATAAGATATACAAGAATTTTTTTTTAAAGTGCTCCCCAGAGGAAAGAAATGGAGGAATAAGAATTTAAAAAAAAAAGATTTAATAAAAAAATTAAAAGAAAGGCAAGTTTCATGTTTTTCACCTTGTTACTGGGGGAAAAAATAGGGGTTAAAAGAAGAAGAAGAAGAAGAAGAAGAAGAAGAAGAAGATGGAAAAAAGAAAAAATAGGGGTTAAAAAAGTTTTTAAAAAACGTGTTTGAAGAAAAGAAAAAAGGAGATTATGAAAAGGAATGAATAGAAAGCAATCAAAGAAAAGAAAATGAAGAAAAATGGAAATGAGAAGGAAGAAGAGAGTTGATTAAACCTGACGTAAAACAAAGAATAATAATATTGTAGAGGTGGTGGTTGTGGTGGTTGTGGTGAAAAGAATTTAAACACCTACTGCTTTTTAAGGTGGTAATAGGGGTGATGAAGGTGGGGGTGAATTAAAAAGAAAGAAAGGAAAGAAAGACAGAATTAAAGAAAAATGTCATAGAATATGAAGAGGTAAAAGGTGAAGTGAGAGAAGAAGAAGAAGAAGAAGAAGAAGAAGAAGAAGAAGAAGAAGAAGAAGAAGAAGAAGAAGAAGAAGAAGAAGAAGAAAGAAAAATTTAAAAATAGGTGAAAAGGAGAATGAAGAAGAGAGCTTAGTAAAAAAAAAAAAAAAAAAAAAAGAGAAAATAGAGGGTAATTATAAAAGAAAGGCATGGAAATACTTTTAGAAGAAGAAGAAGAAGAAAAAAAGAAAAAAAGAAAAAGGTCAAAAGGAGAAAGAAGAAGGGAGGAACATAAAAAAGAAGAAAAAAGGGAAAATAGAGAGTGATTACCAAAGAAAGGGATGGAAATCATTTTAACAGAAGAAGAAGAAGAAGAAAGGTGGAAAGGAGAATGAAGAACAGAACATAAAAAAGAAGAAAAAAGGGAAAATGGAGAGTGATTACCAAAGAAAGGGATGGAAATCATTTTAACAGAAGAAGAAGAAGAAGAAAGGTGGAAAGGAGAATGAAGAACAGAACATAAAAAAGAAGAAAAAAGGGAAAATGGAGAGTGATTACCAAAGAAAGGGATGGAAATCATTTTAACAGAAGAAGAAGAAAGGTGGAAAGGAGAATGAAGAACAGAACATAAAAAAGAAGAAAAAAGGGAAAATGGAGGGTGATTACCAAAGAAAGGGGTGGAAATCATTTTAACAGAAGAAGAAGAAAGGTGGAAAGGAGAATGAAGAACAGAACATAAAAAAGAAGAAAAAAGGGAAAATGGAGAGTGATTACCAAAGAAAGGGGTGGAAATCATTTTAACAGAAGAAGAAGAAAGGTGGAAAGGAGAATGAAGAACAGAACATAAAAAAGAAGAAAAAAGGGAAAATGGAGAGTGATTACCAAAGAAAGGGATGGAAATCATTTTAACAGAAGAAGAAGAAAGGTGGAAAGGAGAATGAAGAACAGAACATAAAAAAGAAGAAAAAAGGGAAAATGGAGAGTGATTACCAAAGAAAGGGGTGGAAATCATTTTAACAGAAGAATATGAAGAAGAAAGGTGGAAAGGAGAATGAAAAACAGAATATAAAAAAGAAGAAAAAAGGAAAAATGGAGGGTAATTATAAGGAAATCAGAATGAAACAAAGAGAAAAAAAATCTAGAAGCAAAAAAGATTGAGTTGAGAAAAAATAAATAAATAAATAAATAAATAAAAAAAACAAACAAAAAAACAACACCCTTCTCCATGAAAAATTCTAGTCTGCCTCAAGAGATATGTTCCTGGAAAGCTGTGTGGTGGATTTTTCCCTGTAGAAATGACAAGAGTTCCCTTCATAAGTTGCTTCCAGACACTTAGACGACAACCAATGCCCAATGGAAAGATATGCATCAAAACTGGAAGTAGAAGTGGGAAGTTGTCAGGAACCTTAGGTGACGTCAAAAAATTTTCTTATGCTAACAAAAGAGACATCTGCTCAGGGACTCAATTTCCTCACATTGCCTGTGTGTGAATTCCTAGTGTCACCAATTTCACAAATTACATTCCATTTTATTTTTAAAAATTCATACTAAAGACTAACATAAAGATAAAGCCAAGGACTCTTGGAAATTGCACAAAAGAGTGCAAGGATTATTTTATTATTGTTTTAAAAATTGCATTAATCATGTTCAGAATTGAAAAATTAATTTTCAGAGATGAAAATAGAAAAAAAAAAGGAAAGTCTAATATAATCATTAGGATAAACTTGATTAAAAGAAATCACCTGCTTTGGCAAACACTTAGGTCTCCAAAGAGTTTACTCTCTACTCCTGATTTGTTGTGAAACTCCTACATTAATAGAATGAGTCAAAACTTTTGCAATATTTTAGTAGCATGTGAGGTACAATTTGGCAGCTTCAAATGCTTTTGTCAAAGTCATGAAGGTGACAAACCACACTGGACTGAGAGATGCTGAGCTCACCTGATCCTCTCTGAGAACTACTCTCTGGATTTGCTTCTACTGTTTGAAGCATTGCCTAGAAATCCATACTTTTACTTTAGGCCTACCTGACTTTAACCATTCAGTCATGTGATATAAGTAAAGATGGCGACCATATTTGAGGGCTACCCGATGGCACCCTTTTCAATAATTACTACAGCGAGGTGTAGGGTAGAGTACAATTACTTTTTCTGGATTGCTTCATTTTTACCTTTGATATGTACCTTATAATGATGAGTTTTAAGCAAAGAGGCATCAAGTACCATTTTTTTAGTCTTTGGTATGACTCAACCTGGGATTGAACTCCAGTCTACTGGGCCATTGGCAAACACTCTACCCACAATATCAATGGACCTGCTATGTGATATACTCACTGCCAACTACCCGATACCAAAATATTGCAGAACGAGGGGAATTTTCATCAACTGTAATTGTTTGTGTATCACACACATCCATATATAACTTGCACCACTCACTTTGGATAACAAAATTCTGGAAAAAAATATTCTTGTGCATAATACACCTTGACTTCTTAGAATTTCAAGCAGTTAGATTTAATGTAAATTTAGCTGTTGTTCAACTTTTTATCTCTTCATGCGGACTAAAAAGCCATGGAGATTCAGGGAATGTGCAGAACCCCTTAATTACCGTTGCTCTCAGGTCCACTCTGACCTGGTGTGATAGCACCTGATAGGGTCCTATCTATGGGTCAAATTGAACAAACTCTGTGTGCAAACAAATTACCTATGTTAAATTGTGACAGTTATATAGCAATACTGAGCAAAAAATGAGCTCTGGTTTGTTTAAGAATGTTATCTAAAAAATGTGTCAACAAATCATATATACATTTGATATGTATGTATAAAGAGGATTTGGCATTAAATAACCTACTATGGTTGATATGTCATAAAACACAACCAAACCAAATCATATATATTTAATATATATGTATAAAAAGGATTTAGTATTAAATAACCTACAATGGTTGATATGTCATAAAACCCAACCAAACCAAATCATATATATTTAATATATATGTATAAAGAGGATTTGGCATTAAATAACCTACAATGGTTGATATGCCATAAAACCCAACCAAAACAAATCATATATATTTAATATATATGTATAAAAAGGATTTGGTATTAATTAACCTGTAATGGTTGATATGCCATAATACCCAACCAAACCAAATCATATATATTTAATATATATGTATAAAGAGGACTTGGCATTAAATAACCTACAATGCCATAAAACTCAACCAAAATAAAATATATATATTTAATATGTATGTATAAAGAGGATTTGGCATTAATTTACCTGTAATGGTTGATATGTCATAAAAGCCAACCAAACCAAATCATATATTTAATATATATGTATGAAGAGGATTTGGTATCAAATAACAAACAATTGTTGATATGCAATAAAATCCAACCAAACCAAATCCACGTGAGTTTTTCATGCCAGTTTTAACTGTTGATTTTTCACTGGAGTCTGAGTGTCAGTAAGTCTCCTGGACTCTTCTAAGTATTCTGTCTGATCTCAACAATGCTGCAGTTTGGATGGTCTCCTCTCAATTATTATTATAATTATAATTATTCCTTGTGAGTTTTCACACCAGTGTTAGCAGGTGGTCTTTCACTGGAGTTTGAGTGACAACAAGTCTCCTTAGGTTTCCAGGACTCTTCTGAGTATTCTGGCCGATCTCAACAATGCTGAAGTCTGAATGGTCTTCCTTCTTCCTCTGATTTCCAATTCCTCCAGTCTTTCTTTCAAGCCTTTGAGGATTGTTTCAAGCACATCATATACAATTGGTATCATTGTTACCCTCATATTCCATTGTTTTTCAGCTCTCTGGCAAGGTCTAGGTATTTGTTTGTCCTTTTGCTTTCTTTTATTTTTACTCTTTGGTTGTCAGAATGTCAAAATCGACTTGATGGCAAGTTTTTTTTTTTTCTTGCAAATTAACCCTTGCTCTAGTCTTCTGGCTGTGATTACGTGATCTGTTTGTGTCTCAAAATTCCAGAGAATTTTATGGATCTCATTCTCTAATACGAATTATAGTTAGTTCATATATTATTAGGTAGTATGTTCAAATTATAATTTCTTGCATAATTCCCAGTGAGCAAACTTTCCCAACCAGTCATGTTTAGTCTTATACTCTTTTTGTACTAGTTTACTGCTTTCACTGACTTTGTGATTAGCTATTTTATCTTTTTCTCCGTATAATCTACACTTGCTATTCGGTTGCATATTATTGAATTTTGCTTTAAAAGCATTGATTCTTATATTGTTGTTTAGTGCTTCTAGTAGAAGAGATTCAGTTTCTCTCTTCTGATTTCCCTTGTTTTCTCAAGTGCAATCTTGCCAGTTGGTTTGGTTTGGTTTGGTTTGGTTTTATGGCATATCAACCATTGTTGGTTATTTAATGCCATATCCATTTTCATACATATAAACAGTTTTATTTCAAGCAATTAATCTGAACATAAGTACACAGTTTAAGTGCCAAAATAGTTCTACTTAAAACAATTCAGTTTAGCATTGTTTAGTTCTATCACTCCAGGCCAGAGTTGACCTGGGAGTGATGCATTCTCCAAAACTCCAGCATTACTGGCACCTCATCATCAGAGTGTTTAGTGTCATATCCAAGACACTCAGGGAAGTCTTACTCTGCTACAGTTGGCTGGGTGGGCGTGCAAAGGCTATTGAGCAACAAGTATAGCACTGGACCTCGTCCATTTTAAGCTATAATCAAGCATCTATGCCTGGTCTCACGTTTGGGTTCATGTCCAGCTAGGTTCATCAGGCTCACATTGCATTAAGTGAACAGATGACCAGCAAAGTCTAGCAGGGTTCAAGTCTCAGCTCAGACCTGACATCCTCCTCCCCTAATCCCTACTTTAAGCCGACCTTTATCTGGTGGGAGGCAGAGACAAATAAAGACCAAGCTAATTGGGCTCCATGCCAGTTTGTAACTTGAAATACCCATACAGTTGTTTTCCTTGCCATTCCTGTTTCTGGCCCTGTTGGCTGGGGCTGTAGAATACACTGACTGCATCTCTGCAGAGGGGTAAGACTCCGCCAATGAGAGTTCTGGATATGACGCTAAACAGTCTGATGGTAATGCTCCAGTAATGCTACAGCTTTGGGGAATGCGGAGTACCACTTCATTGCTATCACTCCCAGGTCCACTCTGGCCTGGAGTGATAGAACTAAACAATGTACTTATGCTAAACTGAATTGTTTTAAGTAGAACTATTTTGACATTTAAACTGGATCTACTCTAGCCTGGAGTGGTAGCACCTGATAGAGCCCTATCTATGGATCAAATAGAACTAAACTGCATACTTATGCTAAACTGAATTGTTTGAAATAGAACTGTTTTGACATTTAAGTGTGTATAAATAAGTCACTGATATTTAATTGAATTGTTAATGATACATAGCAGTGCTTGGAACCATTTAACTTTGTTGACTAAACTGAATTGCTTGACATAGATCTGTTTTTGACATTTCAACTGCGTACTTATGCTAAACTGAATTGTTTGAAATAGAATTGTTTATTTGTATAAAAATTGATTTGGCATTGCATAGCGTACCATGGATGATATGCTGTAACACTTTTTGGCCATAACACCAAACTAAAGTAAAACAAAATTTCTATCAAACTGACTTGATTCAGCATTAAATGACCCAAAAAGTGTTGATATGACATAAAACAAAACAACCAACCATTTCTACTTCTTAGTTTTTGTTGGTTTTCTGTCAGTACTTATTGTGTTATTGGCTGCTTTCCTTAGTCTTTCTTTGCTCTTTTTAATAAAGTGCTTGACTCCTTGTATTGATGTTTGCCTGTTTGTTTGTTTGTTTGTTTTTAATGGCATATCAACCTTCTCAGATTATTTATTGCCAAATCCATCCTTTTAGAAGAACAGTAACTGGCTCATTGGCCGAGTGGGTAGAGTATTTGCCAACAGTCCTGGATATTGGGGTTCATTCCCAGGTCGGGTCATACCAAAGACTCAAAACATGGTACTTTGTGCGGACTTGCTTAACACTCAGCATTATAAGGTAAGGAGGTGCACGTGGTGTAATGGTTATCGTCATAGGAAATGAACACGGCGACACAAGTTCAAATCCTGGACGAGACTGATTGCATTTCACATAGCACTAATACCCTTGGGAAAGGTATGAATCCAATTATTCTCCCTCCAGCTATGGGTAAATAGTAGGACAGACTAGGTTCTTCAGCCTTGGTGAGGCAACTAGTCTAGGAGAAGGAAAACTCTGAATTGAAACCTGTTAAACTCCACTTAAAAATTGACCTTGTGTCATATCCTACCCGAGCGGAGGGGTTGGTAAATATAATTATAAGGTATGGATCAAAGGTAAAGTGGAGCAATCCAGAGAATGGAGTAGCACCTTCCCCTACACCTCAGTATCGTAGCTATTGGAAAGGAACCCTTCAGGTCACCCTCGACTAAGGTTGCCAACTTTACTTACTTAAATCTACACTCTAGCTTTAAAGGGTAAACAATTAACCCCAAATCCAATTAATAATCTAAAATCTTTTGAACCTATGAATATGTGAACACTAAATTATCAATTAAGAAGTTTACAGCCAAGAATGAATAGATAAAAATAAAATAAATAAATTGAACATAAGTTCTTGACCTAAGGAACAATATGCAATGTAACCCACCATCAAAACACATATAATGAACACCTTATCAAATAAAGATAGATAAAAACCGTCAAAAGTATATATAGCAGGCCATCTTTTGGTTGAAGAATTTTTTCTTTTGATATGGCGTAAAAAAGATTTATAGTCACATTTCTTTTCATATCCTTTGCATCGGCAAATTGAAATGGGTTTTTAGTTTTTGGAAACAAGAAAAACATCAAATAGGAGCTAAGGGGTCTTGTGGGTATCGAAAGCGCTGCACTTGCATAAACCAGTGTTTTGCCAAAACATTTTATACAAAAGGAAATAAGAGTGGTTTCATTTCTTTTTAATCCAAATTTTCACTGTCTCATTAAGACAAAGTCTCAAAGACATCTACACTGCTTGATTGATTGATTGATTTTAATGGGACATCAACCAGTCTAGGGTTATTTCATTACTAAAAGTACATACTTTCACTCATTATGTATTCATGGAATATTCATATCTTTTTCTCTCAAATATATATATATATATTTATACATATATATATATATATATATATATATATATATAAAGGTGCCTTGGGTGTTGTAATTGTTTGCAAGCTAGACAGCGAACCTTCACGAGTAAGTTTGAGTCTCATTGGGTGCCTAATTTATATGCCCTTGTACCACATCTCAGCAAAAAGCTTAGTAACATATAATATATATATATATATATATATATATATATATATATATATATCAAAATGAAAAAAAAATTGCATTTCTCTCACATATCACACGTACATTTATTCTCAAGAACCTATCCTTAAAAGGAAACATCTCAACTGCATTTTCCATACAGTCTTTCTTTTCTCATACGATCAGGTTTCATTCCAAACCTTATCAACACACCGACACATGCACACTCTCAAACTCATATTTATATGTATATATATATATATATGCATAAATACATACATACATACACACATTCATGACCAACAACAAAATGACAAAAAATTCTCACCGAAAACACAATATTAGAACATCAAAATAACAAGCAAAAACTACAGATTCTCGAAGCACTAGATATTAGGAACATTCAACCCAAACTTAACAGAATTTATTTTCAAACCATGGCTAATGTAATTAAATGTCTTTAGCTACTGATACTATAAACAGAAACAAATTTAAAAGTAAACGCTACACACTGCAGTGCCACAGATGCTCTTCTTTTTACAAAGTAGTAATTTACATACAAAAGTTACATCACTTTAGTTATAGATCCTCCCCTGGTGATGGTCCAAAGTCAGGCAGAAAGTACTTGGGAAATAGATAATTATGGAAGATACATCAACCAATTCCCGCCATATGTTATAAAATCAATACAGCAATATAAAAGGATCAACAAAAAAAATATGTATACAAAAAATCTCTATTATGTTCAATGAAAACGCTCCCCCATGGGGGTTGAGCACTCTGGCGAAGGAATTGTTGGCCGCCCCTAGTGTAATGCAAAGCTCTTCGTAAGAATTGAGCACTCTGGTAGCCGATGAGGTATAAAAAATGTAAACAAAGGCTGCTGCTGCTGTTGCTAAAAATAAATACCTTATAATTCCCTTAGTCCGCTTGGTGGCCGACAGGTTTGAAGCTTAGTCTAACGTAAAGTTGGACGGGTTTCGATCCCGGCTTCGAGCGTCCTGCGTGTCTAGCCACACTGAAGAGTTCTGATAGAATGAAACAGTCTGTCTGTGGATGACAATATATATATATATATATATATACATCAAGAACTTACCTATAACAGCTATGTATGGACACAGAATGTAGTCTAGAAGACCTACCAGAAGTAATGGATGACAGAGAAGAATGGCAATAGAGAGTCAGGGAACTCTGAGTTAGCTGCATGATATGATGATGATGATGATGATATATATATATATATTCACATATACAGATACTAATATATAGATATATTGGAAGAATTGATAGATCTTTATTAAGATACTATCATGTGCATACATACATCTTCACACAGATTTTTTTTTTAATGTTTTAGAAGTTAACTAGAAAAGATTCAGACAAAAAAAGTAACCGCTGATCTGTGGCCATCTTTTTTGACCAGTTTACCTTTCGTTTTTTTCTTTGGTCAAATTCTGCTGTTTTGCAGTCAACATCACTTTTTTGTTTTTATAAGAAATATTATCTTCCTGCTTGTCTATTTTGTCGACATTTCAACTTTTTTTTTTTATTTAGTTTTTAGTTTTAAATATATTTTCTGATTTTTCTCTTTGTCTTCATTTTCTTTGTGTTTTACTTCCTCGTCTTCTTTGTGTTCCCTTCAACTTTTTCTTTGTGTTCTTCATTATGTAGCAGTTCATGATCATCTTCAATATAATTTTCTCTCTGCTTTTCTTCAAAATTTTCTTCTTTCTGTTCTTCAACAATACCTTTTTATATACCCACTTCTTCATCATTTTCTTCTTCATCATTTTCTTCATCATATTCTGAGGATGTGTCTTTCATTGACATATTCATGCATCTTTTTCTCATAATTTTCTTAATCTTTTACTTCTTTCATTTTTCATCAACATATTTATGGACTTCATCTTCATAGATTTCTTCATTTTCTTCATCATTATCGTCATCATTTCCCTTTTTCTGTTTTTCCTCAACATATTCATGAACCTCATCTTCATAATTTTCTTCATCATTTCTCTTTTTCATCATTTTCTTCTTCATCTTCTTCGTTCTGTTTTTCCTCAACATATTCATGAACCTCATCTTCCTCATTTTCTTCTTTATTTTCTTCTTTCCATTTTTCCTCAACTTATTCATGGATCTCATCTTCATAATTTTCTTCTTCATTTTCTTCTTCTTCATTTTCTTCTTCCTCATTTTCTTCTTTATTTTCTTCTTTCCATTTTTCCTCAACATATTCATGGACCTCATCTTCATAATTTTCTTCTTCATTTTCTTCTTCATCATTTTTTTCTTCCTCATTTTCTTCTTTATTTTCTTCTTTCCATTTTTCCTCAACTTATTCATGGACCTCATCTTCATAATTTTCTTCTTCATTTTCTTCTTCATCATTTTCTTCTTCCTCATTTTCTTCTTTATTTTCTTCTTTCCATTTTTCCTCAACACATTCATGAACCTCATCTTCATAATTTTCTTCTTCATTTTCTTCTTCCTCATTTTCTTCTTTATTTTCTTCTTTCCATTTTTCCTCAACTTATTCATGGACCTCATCTTCATAATTTTCTTCTTCATTTTCTTCTTCATCATTTTCTTCTTCATAATTTTCTTCTTTATCCCTTCTACTTCTTCATCATTATAGCAACCTACTCTTTTTAGCCTTCTTCACTCTCTTTTTCTGGACTAACACAATAAATATCCGGGATATGTCATTAAACTGAAACTATTTTTGAGATTCCAATCCTGCTTTAGTGAGTGGTGAGGTACTTCTTCGTTGCCATTACTCTCAGGTCCACTCTGATCTGAGGGGTAGTACCTGTTCTATGGGTCAAATAGATCAGTTTGAAAATTATTTGTTTTAGATTGGAATACTTGAAACCATATAACTGTGCAACTTACTTGTATTAGAAAGGAATACTTGATAAGATGTAATTGTGTGTAAACAAATGATTATTATAATCATTCAACTGAAATAGTAATTTGAAACCATAAAGTGTGCTTAGTGAAATGGTTATCATAATTGAAAATAGAATTCACCACCCAAGTTCAAACCCAGGATGGGGCTGTTTGTCTCTCATTTCGTGTTAATGTCCTTGGTAAAGACATAATCCACCGCATCTGATCCCCCACAGCTATTGGTAAATAGATTGGATTCTTTCTCCTTGGTATGGCAACCAGTCTAGGAGAAAAAAAACTCTGAATTCCAAACAGCTTTATTCTGCTTAAAAAAATGACCTTGTGATATATACTTTTCATGGCTGAAGGGCTGGATAAATCCATCATCATCATCATCATCATGTCGTGCCATCAGCACGGATATCCCTGAGCCTCTCCCGCTACCCTTTTCTATTGTCCATCGTTTTCGGTAGGTCTTCAAGGCTACTTCCTGTATGGGCACGTAGGTGTTGTATGTAGGTTCCAGCTGGTCGTCTTGCCTTTGCTCATCCATGGGAAGAGGTCCGCTGGAGTATGTCACTTAGGAGTTCGTCCTTAATTCTAGACGAACCAGATATGCGGGACACTGTTGGAGAAGAAGGGATAAATGTATACTTGAAACCAAATAATTGTGTTCAAATCATTAGTATCACGGATAAGTATTTAAAGCTTTAATTCTTTTCTATTGATTACTATGAATGACTTGAGATCATTTAATTGACTGATGTTAGCTTTGAATAATCGAATAAGCGTTGACTTGTCTTGGAATTATTTAAGCAACATTTGCAATATATGTTTAGCATATTTTGGCTATTTCTTGTTACCTTATTCTAATTCTTCATCTTTCTTTTTTTTTTGAAGTGGTTGTAGCTGTTTAATCATTCTTACTGGAAAACTTTTAACTCTGTACAAATAGAACTATTTGTGTTTGATAGGAATACTTGAAACCTTCAAACTGAGAGTAAATAGAACAATTAATAGTAGTCTAAATTTCTGAGACGAAGCTTGTTGATTTTTATCATTAAGGGTTTTTGGACTATCGTCTTCATCTTTATTGTTATTTCCACAATGTTTCGGCTATGTCCTCCAGCCTTCTTCAGGTGTTTGTCGAACTCGGGAACCTTCACGGAACTTCGAACTACGTCCTTTATTGAATCCATGGGGGTTGCCTGTTCTGATTCCGTTAGCCATGTTGGGCTTCAATGACCAGATGAGTAGACCACGTATAGAGTTGAATACAATGTGGGAACTAATTAAGAAGGTTAGATGAGAAAAGAAAAAAAAATCCTCACTACAGGCGAGTAACAATACAGGAATACTTAATTTAACCCATACCTGGGGTGGGGAGGATAAAAAGGTTCATACTTTTCCCAAAGGTATTAGTCCGAAAAGTGACTGTTATAGTATGACTTGCATTTAAAATCGCATACTTTGAGGTTGCGGTCCAGCACTTTAACCATTACGCTGCAAGGACTTTCCCCATGTCAGAATTTGTGCAGAACAATTTGAAAGAAAATTCTTCTTGAGTCAGCAGGGTAACTAAATATATGAGAAAGACAAGATTAAACAGAAATAACTGGGTAGAAAAAATGAGCGAAAAGAGACATAAAGAAAAGAAAGACAGAGTGAAAGAGCGATGAAAGTGAAGAAGGAAAGAAAGTGTTGGGGGAAGAGAAGGAAACAAAGAAACAAAGAAAAGATATATTTGAGAAAAAGAAAAAGGTTTACAGAAAGAAAGAAAGAAAACAAAGGAAGCAAAGAATAAAAGCAAATAATTAAGACAAAAGCAGAGAGTTTTATACAAAGAGTGTAGAAAAGAGTAAAGGAAGGAAGGAAGGAAGGGAGGAAGGAAGGAAGGAAGGAAGAAAAGAAGGAAGGAAGGAAGGAAGAAAAGAAGAGAAAAAAATAAAGTGAAAATAACTAGGAAATAGAAAGAGGGGGAAACATATTTAAAGTAAGAGAGAAAAAGGAAATAAGAAAGAAACAAAGAAAGAAACAAACAAACAAAAGAAACAAACAAACAAAAATTCGAGAAAAATGATAAGAAAGACATTTTATAAAAAAAGAAGAAGATATGTTAAAAAATTGAAAGGAGAAATAATTTGAGAGAAAAAGATCTATCTATCTATCTATCTATCTATCTATCTATGTGTAAGTGTTTGAGAGTATGTGTGTGTGTGTGTGTGTGTGTGTCTAAAACACTGTGAGAGAAGATCTTAAAAGAAAGACAAAAAATGACATATAAAGAAGAAGTATAAAATTTCTGCCAAGCAGTATAAGTTGCAATATTTTATGAAACCCCCAATGAAGCAAAAAATAAAATAAATAAATAAACAAACAATCAAGCAAACAAAAAACTACAGAAACTATATATATATATATATATATATATATATATATATGTATGTATACCCAACAAAACAGAAGGAAAAAAAATCTGAGACCAAGTAAAATGTTTGAATACTATCCAAATCTGTCAAATGAAAATGGTAGAAAAGGATGGAAGACATCTGATGCCAATAGAAAACAAGATGGAAGGACATCGAAAGAAGACAAAACAGTACAAAAACAGAAAAAAAGAAATGAAGAGGAAAAATTTTTTTTTTCTTTTTTAAATTTTGATTGCCAAAACTAGATAAAAACTAGTCTGTAGATTGCCAAGAGAAAGAAACCATTCTTGAAACATGAAATGTTTTTATCGAATATAAATAACAGCAAACATAACAGATCAAATCATCCAATATATATATATATATATATATATATATATATATATATAATTGCTAAGTCTGACATGTGACCTCAGTGATTGAACTAATAATGTTTTGTTGGATACACAGTCATGGTGAAATGGTTAACAAGCTAATCTCACATATCCAATTCTGTTGAGTAGTGAGTTTAGTTCTCACTGGGTGACCGATATACTTTGTCTGTACCAAAGTTTCATTTGGTCAACCCACAAGATATACTGGGGGGTGTCTTCGTGGTGTAATGGTTAAAACGATGGACAGTGAAATCATTGTAAGTGAGATCAAACCCCAGTCACACTATTACATTCACTTTCAGACCAATACGCTAGGGAAAGGCATGAACCCCCATATCCTCCCAGCTATGGGTTAAATAGTACTGCTACTGTTCTTCTAGGAGAATGGCTTTAGTATTAAATAACCCTCAAAGGTTGAAATGCCATTAAAGAAAGAAACCTAAACTGGTTAACAAACTAGGTTTGCAAATTTTGGTTGGTGAGTTCAATTCTCAATGGGTGCCCAATGATTCAGACCTCGTGCCAAAATAAATAAAACTAAGTAAATGACAATGCGATAATAAATAATTGTCTCCTTTGGATAAGAGAAGCATATCTGCCGTCCCAAGTTACATCTTCAAAATCCATCACAGCCTCTTTTGTCTCCGCTAGATGAACCGTAAAGACAAATTCATTTACCTCTTTTTGATGAGATGTGCTCTTCTCGACTGGCTAGGATCATTGTGTCACATCATCAAGTAAGACTTTTTTTCTGTTTCTGTACCCCTTTTTATGTACAACTTGTTAACTGAAAAATATGTACATATTTTATCAGTTGGAACATGTTTATCTATTCTTTTCAGCATTTACTTGCATGTATATATATATATATATATACTGGACATTGACCTAGGGGTTAGAGTGTTCACCAATCGCCCGGGAGACCTGGGTTCAATTCCAGGTCGAGTCATACCAAAGACTCAAAAAATGGTACTTGATGCCTCCTTGCTTAACATTCAGCATTATAAGGTATGGATCAAGGGTAAAATAGAGCAATCCAGGGAAGGAGTAGCGCCCTCCCCTACACCTTGGTGTAGTAGCTATCGAAAAGTGAGCCTTCGGGTTACCCTCGACTATGGTCGCCAACTTTACTTTTACTTATATATATATATATATATATGCTTTGTTTGAATAGCTCTGAAGTCATCCCTTTATACCAAGCAGTCTACAGCACAGTTGACTGAAGCTGTAAAGTACACCAACTGCATCTCTGCAAAGGAGGGAGATCCCCCAAAATGAGTGTCTTGGATATGATATTAAACAATTTGATGGTGAGGCTCCTTTCATTGCCATTGCTCCCAGGTCTACTCTGGCCCGGAGTAGTAGACCTTGATTGGGTCCCATCTATGGGTCAAATAGAACAGTTTGATATTTAATCTGTTTTCAAACAAATGTTATGTTAAATTGAACGGTTAGAAATAGAACTGTTTGATCATTTAATTGTGTGTAAACAAATAACTGATGTCTAATTGATTCGGTAGTGATGCATAGCAATACTTGGTATCCTTCAACTGTGTGTAAATCAATGAGTGATGTTGAATAGAATCATCATCATCATCATCATCATGTCGTGCAACTTGCATGGATATCCCTGGATCTCTCTCGCCACTTCTCCCCATCGTTCATCGTCTCCAGCAGGTTTTCAGGGCTACATTCCGTATCCTCACATAGCTGCTGTATGTATGTTCGAGCTGGTCATCCTTCTTTTGCTTGGCCATATGTGGGGTCCATAGGAGTCCATCACTTATGAGCTTGTCTCTGTTTCTCCAGCAGTGTCCTATGTGTCTCGTTCGTCTAACTTGGATAGTTTTCATGATGGAAGGCAGGTGGCCGTATAGTTGGTGCTTTGTGGGGTGTTGCCGCCAGGACTTGTTCAATATTGCTCGCAACATTCTTACCACTTGAATAGAATAATAAGTGTTATATAGCAATATTTGAAACTCTTTAACTGTGTGCCTATATTGAATTATTAGTATTATATTGTAATACATATAACCATTTGACTGTGTGCAACTGAATGAATATTGTTGAATAGAATAATTAGTGTTTAATATCAATACTTGCAACCACTTCACTGTCTGCAAAAAATGATTGATATTGAATAGTATTATTAGTGTTAAATGGTTTCAATTATTGCTATCTTTGTAGAAACAATACCCATACTAGTGTGAAAATAAATTAGTTCTAACTTATTTTAAAATGAAATTACCTACAAACGATTCACTTACGAATCATATATGTATGTGCAAACAAATGATTAATAGTTAATAGAATTATTCATGTTAGATAAAAAAAAATACCTGAAACTATTTAATGGTTGTGGAAAAGAAAATGAAGTCAGGTTTGTATAAAAATATTATCACTGAAATGTTTTTACAAATTATATACAAATTTAACATATATATATATATATATATATATATATATATATATATAAACATGATTTGGCATTAAATAACCTACTATGGTTGATATGCCATAAAACCCAACCAAACCAAACCAAACCTGGCCCAGTCAGCTAAAGCTGCAGAATACACTGACTGCATCTCTTCAAAAGGGTGAGTCTCCTCCAAATGAATGTCCTTGATATGACACTAAACAATCTGATGGTGAAGCTCCAGTATAGCCGGAGCATTGGGAAATGCAGAATACCACTTCATTGCCATCGCTCCCAGGTTCACTCTGGCCCAGAGTGATAGCACCCAATAGGGTCCTATCTATGGGTCAAAAAGAACTAAACTGTGTAATTATTCTAAATTGAATTGTTTGAAAAAGAACTGCTTATATGTATAAAAATCGATTTGGCATTAAATAACCTCAGTTGATATGCCATAAAACCAAACCAAACCAAACCAAGCACTCTAAGAATATGTATATAGAGAGAATACATGATCATATATCGATAAAACCTTATCATAACACAAGCTGATTAAAGTAAAGTAACAGTCATCTGGGGTCCCAAAAACCCAACAATCAACTTGCGCAGTTGGCTGGGGCTGTAGAATACTCCAACTGAACCTCTACCAAGCAGTAAGACCCCACTCCCAATGAGTGTCCTGCTATGACACTAAACAGTCTGATGGTGAGGTTCCAGTAATGCTGGGGTTTTGGGGAATGCAGAGTACCCCTTCATTGTCATTGCTCCCAGGTCTACTCTGACCTGGAGTGGTAGCACCTGATAGGGTCCTATCTATAGGTCAAATAGAACTAAAATGTATTTATGCTAAACTGAATTGTTTGAAATAGGACTGTTTTTGACACTGTAACTGTACTCATGCTAAACTGAATTGTTTGAATTAGAACTGTCTAACTAAACTAATTAGCTTGAAATTGAAATGTTTGATAAACTGTGTACTTATGCTAAACTGAATTGTTTGAAATAGAACTGATTATATAACCTACAAAGGTTGATATGCCAAAACATCCAACCAACCAACCAACCAATGAGGAGCTTCCAATTGACCATTTCAAAGAGTGACAGAATATTATCATTAAATCTTTAAATGATATGGTTGTAAAAAATCTAAAGAAAGAAAAATTACTTAAAACCCATCAATGCGAAACCTGTCTAATTTTATCTGCCCCCCCCCAAAAAAAATACACAGGGGAGAGTTGCAGTGGAATAATGGCTAAAGTGCTGGACTGTGGCCTCAAACTAAGTGAGTTCAAACTCCAGTTGCTCTAATATGTTCACTTTCAGATTTATTCTTTTAGAAAAAGTATAAACCCCAGTATATACCACAGTATATCGGTTAAATTCTATTGCTTTTTTGGCATTAAATAACCTTAACATTAAATAACCCACAAATGTTGACATGCTACTAAAACAAAGATACCAAACCAAAATACAGGAAAAGAACAACCTTGGAAGATCAGTATTTTCTAAAAGGATGGATTTGGCATTGAATAACCCGAGAAGATTGATAGGCCGTGAAATAACCAACCAACCAACCAACCAACCCTGCACAAAGCCTAGTGACCTCGCTATTCATAGATCCACTCGACCTGAAGGTCTAGTACAATGTGAATCAATGCTTGTCAGTGTTACCACCCTGCATAAATGCCAGTATTCTAGCAGGCCTTAGTAGTTTGGTGGTCTGGATGGTTTTGATTCTTCCTCTGATCTCTAATTCCTCCAGCCTCCTTTCCAAGCCTTTGTTGACCGTTCCAAGTGTTCCTGTTACAATTGGTATCACAATCAATCTCATGTGTCACAGCTTCTTCAGTTCTCTGGCAAGGTCCAAGTATTCGTCAATCTTTTTGCTTTCTTTCATTTTCACACCGTGGTCTGCAGGAACAGCTAAATCAGATAGACGGTAAGTTATTATTTTTTTTTGTTAATTAACACTTGTCTTCTGGCCAGGATTCAGCAATCCATTAACATCTCAAAAACCCAGAGACGTTTATGCATGTGCTAATGCTAACTTTTATATCTTGCACAATTTTTAGTTGATCACCATTCCCACCCAGTCATGACAAGCCTTATATTCCTTTTGTGCCAGTTTGCTGTGTTCACTAATTATGTGATTAACCCTTTCATTTCTATCACCTCATAACCTATACTTGCTATTCTGTTGTGCTTAATGAATTTTGGCTTTGATATAATTTGTCCTATGGGCGTTATTTTGTACAACTATTAAAAGAGTTTCAGTTTCTCTCTAGAAATTTTTTTACTTCTGAGCTATGCCCTGGTCATCTATAGTGCCATTTCTATTGTCTGTCATTCTGTGCTCAACATCATCTTGTCATGCTATCAGCATGGATATCTCTGACCGTCTCTCGCCACACCTTCCTATCGTTCATTGCTTGCAGCAGGTCCTCAAGGCTACACCCCGTATCCTCACAGAGCTGCTGTATGTAGGTTCGAGCTGGTCGGCCTGCTTTTGCTCGGCCATGTGAAGGGGTCCATAGGAGTACATCACTTATGAGCTTGTGCCTACTTCTCCAGCAGTGTCCTGCATGTCTGGTATGTCTAACTTTGATAGTTTTCGTGATGGGTGGTAGGTGGCCGTATAGCTGCTGCTTTGTTGGGTGTTGCCTCCTGGGCTTGCTCAATATTATATTATACTACATGATATTATATATGTATACATATATATACCTTTGAATAAATCATTCCTTGATACATAATTATGCATTAAGGTATGATCTATTCAATATATATATATATATATATATATATATGAGATAGGTATGAGGTTTAAACTGCTATTTTAACTTCATAATTCTTACCCTGAAGATGACCTAAAACCCTTTCTACCTGAAATTTTCATAATTTCATATCTTAAATAATCCTGTTGAAATGAGTTGGTGGATCTAAATAAATATTTAGTAATAAATTTTTTTCTTATCCGTTTATATGCCTTTTTCTTTCTGTTTTCTTTATACAACACACACATACACACACACACACACACACACACATATATATATATATATATATAATGCAATTAGAAGGTAACTCAGACTTGGTTAAATTGTCATCATAGATTTATTTCGGCAAAGAATACTATCCATCTCATCAGATGACTCCACACATTTGATTTGAAGTTGAAAGACAGCAAACATGGATTACAGTCTATATATGTGTGTCGGAAAAAAGAAATCAATTATAAACTTGCTCTAAAAGTAATAATTTATGTTATGTTAGAGAAATTGTCCTTCTTATGTTTGAATTTTTTTCCTATTTAAAAAAATATCTTTTAAAAAAACTTAATTATTAAGCAAATTATTCTTTACCTTAAATTTTCAAAAAATAATGTTGGAATTTAGCACAATTCAAATTATAGAAAATGATAATTTTTCACTCTTATAGTTAACAATAAATCTTCATATTCGTTAAATAAAGAATAACTTCTCCATTTTAATGTATCTTTCTTTTTTTTTTCTTTGCTGCCATTTGTTCTGATTATTTTTTTTTAGCTTTGCTACTGAGTGAACATGATGGACTTGCCATTTCTGCTACCACTGACTCGTTCTTTCACTAGATGGATGGGATGGCATGTTCCTCAGCTTTGAGAAAGATTTACATTCTTCCTTCATTTTTTGACACACTCCATCTTCAACATGACAATATATATATATATATATATATATATATATATATATATATATATATATATGTATGTAAGTGGAATTGATAGATGTTTTTTGTGAACCTCTATTGCAAGCTGTTTCTTGACTGAAGACTATTTAGTGAGGTTTATTCATAAGTTGAACGTAACCCACCAAATCATTTCACCCACTAGCTAAGAAGAACGAACCTCCCATATCCCAACCTACACTGGATTCCCATCACTAAACAAACTTGCAGCAAGTCCGTATTTTTCTTGATTGATTGGTACAACTGACATTTCTAACCATTTATTTTCTGTTCCTTTTATTCATTTTTGTGATTTTGTTTTGTTGAAGCAGAAAGGCAGAAGAAAAAGATACTTTTAGTTGTTTTTGAATTATCTATTTATGCAATAGCATCGTAAATACCTACCTACCTTTATTCTTTGGATTTTCAAGTGCGTCCCACTAAGTAGAGAAAGGATAGATAGACTGAGATAAATGAAAAATAACCGCTTGCATATACTCTTTACTACATGGCTGAAATGGGTTATGAAATTAATTCTTAGCTCACCAGCTTTCCCCATGAATAATTTTCAACAGCCCCTATCCCTGAGAACCATTGTCCTTTCCTTTTTGCTAAAATACAGCCACATAGAATTGTCTTTTCTGCTACCACTGACTCGTTCTTTCACTAGATGGATGGGATGGCATGTTCCTCAGCTTTGAGAAAGATTTACATTCTTCCTTCATTTTTTGACACACTTCATCTTCAACATGACAATATATATATATTAATTAGGATCGTAAATACTTACCTACCTTTATTCTTAGGATTTTCAAGTGCGTCCCACTAAGTGGAAAAAGGATAGGTAGACTGAGATAAATGAAAAATAACCGCTTGCATATACTTTTTACTACACATTACACCAACTGCCACACCAGCTTTCCCCATGAATAATTTTCTACAGTCCTATCCCCGAGAACCATTGTCCTCTCCTTTTTGCTAAAATACTGCCACATAGTTAGAATTATAACAAACAATAGTTTTATTTTTTCATTCAATCAAATTTAAGAATATCAAAAAAGGAAATATGCACACATTAAATTTCCATGACTAGATATCGGTTGCACGAGCACTGGTAGTAGTGAACATGTGGGGGGGTACATGTTTGAGCAGTAGTGGCTGTGCTATTTCAATTCATATCAGAACAAGGTTACCTCTATAAGTTTTGAGAAAAATGGTACCTCATTTCATTATTTGGTAGTTTCCCATAGCTAGATCCCTTACCAGTTCAATCCTCTTGTGATTTCTTCTTTGGGAGATACTCTCAGCCTCAAAACATCTAATAGAAAGATTTTATTCATTATTTAGTCACAGCAATACAAGAAGCCATGACGAGGCAAATAATTTGGTAATATACTTAGAACACTTCTTTAAAATGTTCAAGAGAAGAACAAAGGCATATAGACTAACAAACAAGGAATTTGATGACAATCAGAGTGGAGCGTATGCACAACTCTCTGGGAGGCGTTGGGCCGGGACGCACTTCAGTCAACTGCGTTTTATTGGTGCACAGATCTGGTCGGGTATGTCCTTGACTGACATCCTCGAGCCTCAGGGGGCCGTCCCCTCAGGCTCTAACCCTCCTTGGAGGGGCTAGGTTCATCTCCTGGCACCTGAGGCGCCCCTTTTTTAGCGGAGTGCCGAAGGGGCCCGAAGCATTTTTTGGAATGCTGAGCGTATTTGGGCTACGGCCCTGCACCTGGACCCACCAAAAAAAGGCCTTGTGCCATACTCGTCCGGTTGGTGGCACAGAAGACAAATACCAATAACCTCCAAGCTGCCTGATAGTAAAAGAAGTACATTCCTAACTGTTGTATCACACCTGTATTCTGCATATTTGTTCTGTTATTGTAATATATTTGTTTCAACTTACTTCTCTTGTCTACGTGTCTTCATTTTGACTCCTAAACACCAAAACAACAGCCCACTCGGCCGGGCTGTAGAATACTTTGACTGCATCTCAGCAGTAAAATCTCTCCCCACAACAAGTGTCCTGGATATGAGACAAAACAATCTGATAGAGATGCTCCAGTAATGCTGGAGCTTTGGGGAATGCAGAGTACCCCTTCCTTGCCATCGCTCCCAGGCCCAGTGTGAGAGAACCTGATAGGGTCCTATCTTTGGGTCAAATAGAACTGTTTGATATTTAAACTGAGTGCAAGCAAATGACTTATGCTAAATTGATTTGTTTAAAATTGAACTGTTTGATCATTTAACTGCATGTAAACTAATGTCTGACGTTTAATTGAACTGTTTGTGATACATGACAATACTTGAAACCATTTAAATTTGTTGACTAATGCTAAATTGAATTTTCAGAGATAGAACTGTTTGATCATTTAAATAAGTGTATCTACAAAATGTGTTTACAAATCATATATTTGATATATATATATATAAAAACAGGATTTGGCATTGAAGAACCAACAAGGGTGATAAAACTCAAACAAACAAACAAGCCTAAACTGTGTATTTAATTTTAAAAGTTTTGATTCCATGAGATTTCTACGAGCTGCACAACTAATAGATTTCCAGTCTCTGCGGCATGATCTTATGTGGCATTGTATTTCCAAGAAGAGGACAACCGTTTACATGTAGTGAAACCATCACTCAACATCCTTGCCAGGAAACAAACACCCTTTTCTTTTTCTATGTGTCATTCAGATGAGTCATTTTCTAATTGTAAAAATAATCAGCAGCAGCTACAGTTTGTCAAAGTTCCAACATTTAACAACTGCATGAAAACTATCGTTCCCTCTAATAATTACATCCAAAGTGAGTTAAAATAATAGATACATATTCATGCTGTGTTTACACAGACAAAAAAAAAAAAAAAAAAATAGAACAATGAATGAAACGTTAATTTTCCAAAAATTATTCCCATCAGCATTCGACTCATTCCATCAAGTTTTTCATTTGTCGAAGCACCTGTAAAACGCTTTTCATATTTTGAGACACTGTACCGTCATGTTTGTTTTAGAATTTTTTACACCCTTAAATCTTACCTGGCGTTTGTGCCGGATGGGTGTGGTAAAATTATAAGTTTGGTTCCCCCATGGCAGCACCTTACTACTCGCCAGAAAGTGGTGAGGGTTGAGTTTATTGCCCGGCACCTGAGGGGCTCTTAAAGACGGGTGCGGCTGGAAATCCCAGCAATTTTTAAAACCACTATGCCGGAGGTTTACTTTTTACGTGGCACCCCTCATTAAACTGCTATTATGTCACATTTTGGCCCCATTGAAAGGGAAATTAATTACTATTCTTGAGATGAATCTTTAGTTTAGGAAACACGAAAAAGTTGCACTGAATCTTGTGCCTTGTGTGTACGGAGGTAACGACACAATCGTGTGCTTTCCGAAAAAACATTTTATTCCAGAAGTTTTTTTTCATATTAACACTGACCCGTCCAGACACATTACGCCGAGATATATAGGGAGAGTCACCGTCGTGTAGTGAACAGTTCATTAATACGTTGGTCGAAGCTGCCTGGCGTGGATGCCTAACATTCGCGTCACGCGGCCGAGACTAACTTACTCCTTGGACTTCAGGGGGCCATTTCCCAGGCTTTAACTCTCCTCGGAGGGGTTAGGTTTTTGCCTGGCGCCTGGGGCACCTCTTTTTAGGGGATTGTCGACGGGGTCTGAGGCATTTTTGGGGAATGTCAGGTGTATCTGTGCTACGGCCCTGCGCCCAGACCCACATTTAAAAAGGCCTTGTGCCACACTTACTCGTTTGGTGGAGCGTGCGACAAATACCGTAGTGAACTAGGACGTCATAGTAAACTAGCACAAACTTCATCTATACTGTTACATTCAACTTTTGAACTAATATCCTTAGGAAAGGCATGAACTTCCTTATCCCCAACTTATGAGTTAAATTGTGTCATTACTGTTCTTCTACAAGGATGGATCTGATATCAAATAATCCACGAAGGTTGAGATGTCATTAAAAAAAAGAAACCAGTGCATCTCAATGTACGTGGTGTCATAGTTAAAGTGCAGGACTGCAACCTCGAAACAAGCGAGTTCGAACTACGGTCGCGCTATGACATTCACTTTCGGACTTATACTCTGAGGAAAGTTATTAACCCCCTTATTACTGTCATGGGTTAAATAGTAATCACCACTGTTTTTTTCCAAGATTGGCCTTGGCATCAATGATACATCAAGGTTAATATACCATATAAGGCATAGTCGAGACTGGAAGGCCCTCAACTTCAGCTGGGCTACCTTCGGGTGGGCGAGCTGCATTATTGACACCTTTGTATAGCACTGGACCCCGTGGTCCAGTTTGAGCTATAATCTGGCCTCCGTGCCTGGACTCATGTTTGGGTCCATGTCCAGCAAGGCTCTTCGGTTCATATTGCACCTAGTGAGCTGATGACCAGCATAGACCAGCAGGGCTCGAGCATCGGCTCGGGTCTAATGTTCTCTCCTCTAACTCCCACTATTATCTCACCTTCGGTTCATTTGACTTTGTGTCAAGTCCTCTCTGGTGGGAGGCAGAGTCAAATATATATCATTAAACAAAGAAACCAAACAAAGCCGATATTTTTATTAGAACAATACACTTAAAATGCTGGTCCTCGGAGAAAAAAGGAGTCTTCAATCCAGTTAGCATTTAAATGAGAATTTTGTTTGTACTATGCAATACTTTCTATTCACCTGAGATAACCAATATCTAATGAGTATCCTTCATTACTTTCAATGATAAACGCCAATATCATCATATTTTGTAGTTATAAGGGGGCACAACTATTTTACTATTTTAAAAATGCTTGCAACTCATTTATTCTAACGAGTTTTAAGTTCAGTAGGAACGAGATGGAACTATTTTGGGTATGGGTATATAGCATCGAATGGCTCTAATGCCATAAAGACCAATTATGTCAAAGGAAAAATGGTAAATACGCAAAATAGCAAGTGTAGTCAGTGTGGCGATAGAGATAAAGTTGTTAACTATATAAGTTTAGTAGGAACGGAATGGAACTATTTTGGGGTACGGGTACATCGCATCGAATGGCTCTAATGCCATAAAGACTAATTATGTCAAAGGAAAAATTGAAACTACACAAGAGAATAGCAAGTGTAGGCTATATTTGCTGAGAAGCTGCAACTGACTGGGCTAAGTGAAAAAATAACGTCATATTGCAAATATAATCTGGTTGCAGCCAAGTGTAATATCTCCAGAAGAAAAAATTCTCTTGTATCTCATTCTGTTTTGGTGCCTTAAGCATAGACTTATTTTTGCTTAATAGTGAGTCCAGACCTGTTTAAAGGTGATATATTATTTTTAAAAAAATACGCAATCTATGATAGAACTTCTCCCTTCCAGGTTCATGGTCATTAGTCGTATTGTATTTGAAACATAAGAATGACCCTGATCACGTTGCAAAATAGTTGACTTTCTTGCTCATTAAGGGATATTTTCTTTTCCATTGCATCATTTAAACAAATAAACTCCTCACTGTACATAAACAGTTTGTCAAGATTCCAAGAATTCATAATAAAGGATTCTCTTTGAATCTCACTCAAGGAACTTTTTTTTCCTCCGCTGAATTACGTTCTGAATGAGATATGAACTGTTGTCTTTGATTATGTCACTCATTTTATGTTCATTTTCGATTCTTATGAATACATTTTTTATTAACAGAGAATACCTTGTCCAAAACTGTTTTTTTTTCTCCATCAAGCAAGAATACAGAGGTTTGGTTGAATTTTATAGTATATCAGCCCTTTATGGGTCATTTAATGCCAAATCCTGTTCACACACACACACACACACACACACACACATACACACACATACGGCCACCTGCCTCCTATCACGAAAACGATTCAAGTTAGACGAACCAGACATGCAGGACACTGCTGGAGAAGCAGGGACGAACTCATAAGAGATGTACTCTTATGGACCCCCACACATGGCCGTGCAAAAGCAGGACGACCAGCAAGAACATACATTCAGCAGCTATGTGAGGATATGGGATGTTGTCCTGAAGACCTGCCTAAGGCAATGAACGATAGGGAGGAGTGGCGAGAGAGGGTCAGGGATATCCGTGCTACCATGATGATGATGATATATATAAATATATATATATATAAATATATATAATTTTCAAGCAAATAGTTTGTTGGTAACATCTGTAAACAAGCCAGAGCTCATTTATTTGCACACAGTCAGATGGTTTCAAGTATGGCCATTTATTCTTTGCACATAGTCAAATAATTTCAAGTATGGCCATTTATTGTTTGCACACAGTCAAATGGTTTCATGCATGGCCATTTATTGTTTGCACACAGTCAAATAATTTCAAATGTGGCCATTTATTGTTTGCACATAGTCAAATGGTTTCATGTATGGCCATTTATTGTTTGCACACAGTCGAATGGTTTCAAATATGACCATTTATTGTTTGCACACCGTCAAATAATTTCAAATATGGTCATTTATTGTTCGCACACAGTCAAATAATTTCAAATATGGCCATTTATTGTTTGCACACAGTCAAATAATTTCAAATGTGGCCATTTATTGTTTGCACATAGTCAAATGGTTTCATGTATGGCCATTTATTGTTTGCACACAGTCGAATGGTTTCAAATATGGCCATTTATTGTTTGCACACCGTCAAATAATTTCAAATATGGTCATTTATTGTTCGCACACAGTCAAATAATTTCAAATATGGCCATTTATTGTTTGCACACAGTCAAATAATTTCAAATATGGCAATTTATTGTTTGCACACAGTCAAATGGTTTCAAATACGGCCATTTATTGTTTGCACACAGTCAAATGGTTTCAAGTAAGGCCATTTATTGTTTGCACACAGTCAAATGGTTTCAAATATGGTCATTTATTGTTTGCACACAGTTAAATGGTTTCAAATATTGCTATCTAATACTAATAGTTCAATTTAATCTTAATCATTTCTTTGCACACAAATAGTTTCAAATATTGCTTGTTATTGTTTGCACACAGTTTAATGGTTTCAAGTATTGCTTTCTAACATGAATAGATCTATTTGCACACATTTAAATGTTTACAAATATTGCTATTTATTGTTAGCATAATGTTAACTGTTTTCAAGTATTGCCATCAAACACTAATAATTCTATTGAATATTAATTTGTTTGCACACAGTTTAATGGTTATATAGTTCTATTTGATACAGAGATGGGTCCATAACAGGTACTGAGATTCCGGGTCAGAGTGCTCCAGGAAATAATGAAACCAATGAAAGGGGGCACTTCACATTCCCAAAAGTTCCAGGATTGGTGCCTCACCATCAGATTGTTTAGTGTCATACGCAGGACATTTGTTGCCGGGGAAGCCCGTACCCTTTGCAGAGGAGTAGTCGGTATATTCTACAGCCCCAGTTTTTGATGAATACATTGACAAACTTCTCTTAACAATGTAGCAGTTAAATGTACCCCAATGCTTTTTTTTAATAATTCAAATAAATATGTCGCCGGTATTTCATATTAGATAGTTTGGTTTCAGTTTCAGTTTCTTTGTTTAATGGCATATCAGCCTTTGTAGGTTATTAAATGCCAAAGCCATCCTTCTAGAAGAAATGGAGTGGTGCTATTTAACACATAGCTGGGAGGAAATGGGGTTCATACCTTTCCCGGGGATATTTGTCCGAAAGTGAACCTAATAGCGCAACTGGAGTTTGAACTTGCTCACTACGATTCCGGAGGCCTTCGCTTTGACCATTACACCACGCGAACCATCCCCAGATAGTTGGAGAAGCACATTTTTAGGCGAACCAGACACGCAGGACACTGCTGGAGAAGTAGGGACGAGCTCATAAGTAATGTACTCCTGTGGACCCATTCACATGGACGGGCAAAGGCAGGACGTCCTGCTCGAACCAACATACAGCAGCTCTGTGCCGATACGGGATGTATCCCTGTGGATTTGCCGAAAGCAATGGACGATCGGGAGGTGTGGCCAGAGATAGCACGACATGATGATGATGATGATGATGATGATGACTTCTAAAAAAGTGTTTCTCAAACTATCATATTTTTTTCAAAGTGCTTCAGACTAATTGCGAGTTTGTCCATAGATCTAATTTCCGATCAAATTCGGAGTATTTCTATATGGTGTAAGTATTTAATGGAGGTGTTCGTGGTGTAATGGTTATCGTCGTCGGAAATGGACACGGCGACGCGAGTTCAAATCCTGCCATTTCGCATGGCACTAATACCCTTGGGAAAGGTATGAATCCAATTATTCTCCCTCCAACTATGGGTAAATTGTAGGGCAGACTAGGTTCTTCAGCCTTGGTGAGGAAATTAGTCTAGGAGAAGGAAAATTCTGAATTAAAGCCTGTTAAACTCCGCTTGAAAATTGACCTTGTGTCATATCCTGCCCGAGTGGAGGGGTTGGTAAATATGGTAAGTATTTACCCAATAACTCCGCACGAGCAGGATGCGAACCAAGGCCAGTTTTTAAGCGGAGTTTAACAGCTTTCAATTCATAATTTTCCTTCTGCTAGATCAGTTGCAATACCAGGGCTAAACAGCCCAATCTGCCCAACTATTTTACCCAAGGATATTTGTGCGATGTGAAATGCAACTAGCCACGTCCAGGATTTGAACTCGAGTCGCCGTGTCTATTTCGATATCTATTAAACCACAAGCGCCTTCTATCCGTTGTATTGTATCACTGCAAGTGAAAAGAATAATATTTACCAATACAGAAATATTATATGGATTTTCATTTTTATATCACACACACACACACACACACATATATATATATAATCTGGTTAGCGTACAACTACTTTGAGTAGCGCTGTTATGAAGCAAAATTTTAGCAACCTAACACAAGAATCTTTTTAATGACAGTGATGCATCCAAAAGAGTCTTAAAGTATAAAACAATTTCCAGTTCAATTTGTAAATGGATGATAATTTTGTAAAATTTGTATTCGTGCTGAAAGTCAAATCGTTCAAATTCTCTGTCGACAGGGCTTAGAATATTCTGACTGTATCCCCCACCAACAGAGGGGTGAGACCTATTCCCCAAGGTGTGTACCGGGTATGTTGCTGTGGGTTGGTTCGTTGTATTTATGGCATATAAACTATTGTGGGTTATTTAATGCTAAATCTTGTCTATACATGATTTTTAAGTAAAATAGTTTGAGGGACACAATGAACCAGGCGGGGTTAACTGAGATATGATTATTTAGAAGGGGTTAATGGACAACGGGTGAACCCACGATAAAGTATTTAAGTGGAAAAATTCTCTCAGTAGAGAGATGTTACACATCTTTGTCCAGGCAGGATAGGCGAGATGTGTAAAAAAGAAAAAAAATTGTTTTGCCAACTAGACGGTTACGACCCAGTTTATTTGAATTCTGTTTGTCAACAGGGCTGTTATAAACACCTAAAGATGAGGGGTTGGAGAAAAGGCCCAGAGTTGGAAATCTGTGATGAGGCAAAGTGTGGGAATATTGAGTGTTTGGTTAGAATTAATCAGAGTGTATGAGAAAAATGGATTTTTATAAAAATTTGACGTGAAAAACAAGATTCTTATGCCATTCATCCGCATTCCCAGTCCAGGCCGAATTGTTACTTAAACTGGGTATTTCTACACTCGACGACATTCGACGACACTCGAGATATGACCTCCTGAATCCAGACCTTGTGACAACTTTGTGTTCCTAACGCAAATGTCCTTGGATAAGGAAAACCAACTTGTACAACGGAGTTGTTGTATAGAAATACACCTTGTGATATAATTGGCGAATTGTTCCTATTTATAAAGAACTTGATCATTCTACATTGGAGTCGAGTCGTTTTTACTATATATTATAATCTTTCCTCCAAGCCGATTGTGAATTACATCTGTCTATCCTCCTTCGGGTCAAATGGACACTCTATGGGCGGACGAGTTCTAGACAGTGAACCTCACGAGTCCTCGTGGTGTAATGGTTAAAGCGATGAACTGCGGAATCGTATTACGCGAGTTCGTACTCCAGTCGCGCTATTACGTTCACTTTCGGGCAAATACCCTTGGGAAAGGTATGAACCCCCTTATTCTCCCTCCAGCTATGGGTAAATAGTAGGACGGACTAGGTTCTTCAGCCTTGGTGAGGCAACTAGTCTAGGAGAAGGAAAACTCTGAATTCAAACCTGTTAAACTCCGCTTAAAAATTGACCTTGTGTCATATCCTGCCCGAGCGGAGGGGTTGGTAAATAGTACCTCACGAGTATTTTTTGACCAACCATCCAGGTGTGAGCAGTGAACAGTTTTGCATCCCTGACGGCTAGCGAACGTACGGGTGTGGACGGGTAGCGATATAGTCTGTAGGTAACACATTTTTAAATAAGTTAGAGCTCATTCATTTGCAAATATTCAAATGGTTTCAAGTATTCCTATCTAACACTAATACTTTTATTTGCACACAGTTAAATGGTCTCAAGTATTGTAAATAATTGTGTAGTTCAATTAGACCCATAGATGGTCCCTAACAGGTACTTGCACTCCGGGTCAGAGTGGACATGGGAGTAATGTCTATAAATGGGTACTCTACATTTCGTAAGGATCCAGAACTGGCGCCTCACTATCAGATGCAATTTTGTGTCATATCCTGGACATTCGTTCGTCGGGTATCTTATCCCTCTGCAGAGAAACAGTCAATGTATTCAGCAGACTCAGCCGACTGGGCTATGCGCGTGATACTAAATTGCATCTGGTAGCTTGGCTCCTGTTCAGGAGATCAAGAGAGTGCGGAGTACCTTTTTATTGACATTACTCCCCGGTCAACTCGGATTCGGAAAGGTGGGGGTCAAACATCTGTTTAAATTTTTTTTAGGGGTATACAGTCAGCGTTTTCTATGTCCACCGATAGAGTGAATCTTTTTTTCTTTATTGATCAGGATAACTATGAAATGCAAATTTGGAACCGTTCCCTCATTCCAAGGGGGTGGTGTAATGGTTAAAGCGATGGACTACGGAATCGTAGTAAGCGAGTTCATACTCCAGTCGTGCTATTACGTTGACTTTCGGAAAAATACCCTTGGGAAAGGTATGAACCCCCTTATCCTCCCAGCTATGGGTTAAATAGTACCACAACTGTTCTTCTAGGAGAATCGCTTTGGCATTAAATAACCTTCAAAGGTTGATATGCCATTAAACAAAGAATCCAAACCCAACCCTCTTTCCAAAATAGATGCATGAATATCATCATTATGGATTGCTTTTACAACCCGTTCATGGTTCGTCTAAAATCCTTAAAGATTGGGAATGATCTCATACATGAAAATGAGAAGCTGATAACTGCAGCCGAGCAAACCTTAAAAAAAAAAAAAAAAAAAAAAAAAAAAAAAAGAGAAGGAAAAACAAAACAAAAAATTCAGACCCAAGAAATCCTACGAAAGTATTTGATTCCCGCTAGTTTAGTATAACGGTGAAGAACACACTAAGTGATTATTTTTTTTTGGTTCCTGTTTGTTATTATTTGTTTGTTGTTGTTTTTTTTTTTTTTTGTTATTTTTTTGTTTTTTGTTTGTTTGTTTTTTTATTTTTCTGCATTGTTATAAAATAAAATCTTTATTTTCTCCATTCCTTGATGAGCCAGCAAGTCTTCTTATCTTTTCTATCGGAGAGAAGTTAAGGGAAATATTTTTCATTATAGTTTTTGTATTGTTTTTGTTTTTGTTTTAGTTTTGGTTGTTTTTTTTGGGGGGGTGGCTATTTTTTTCAATTATTTTGGAGGATATTATTCCTTATCTTTCTTCCTATTTCTTTGCTGTCTTGTTTGTTTGTTTTTTTTGTTTTGTTGTTGTTTTCTTTTTTTGGGTTTTGTCATAAAAGCATATGACGTTTTATCATTATTAGTATTTGTTTATTTATTTATTTTTTTGTTTTTATTATTTTATTTTTCATTTATTTTTTAACCTGCTCTCAACACTGCACACAGCCTTGTAGAATATGACTAGTAAGGTTACCTGGTTTTCTTTCACAGCAACAACAGCAAACGAATCACAGACTTAACCGTGTTCTCTCTCTCTCTCTCTCTCTCTATATATATATATATATATATATATATATATATATATATATATATATATATATACACAGAGGAAAGTGTCAAAATAAGTATATAGACTCTCCATCAAATTGATATTCTCGACTTATTTATCTTTCACACACACACACACACACACACACACACACACACACACACACACACACACACACACACTCTCTCTCTCTCTCTCTCTCTCTCTCCCTCTCTCTCTCTATATATATATATATATATATATATATACAGAGAGATAGACAGAGAGAAAGAGAGAGGGAGAAAGGGAGAGAGAACTAGTAGAAGTTGTTCGAAAAACGTTTCTTCAAAAATCAAAAACATGCTCACTACTGACCAGTAAAAAGGTTAAAACCTTAAATGGACTGATGTTCATTTTCCCCTGTTTTTTACTTAAAAAGAGGGTAATATTAAGTTTATTGAGAAGATAGTGCACAAACAAATAAATTTGGAGCTTATATTTGAATAAACAAGTTCTTTAAAAAACATCTCTTAAAAACTTTATTTTAAAAAAAAGTTTGGTTTGGTTTGGTTTTATGGCACATCAACCATTGTTGGTTATTTAATACCAAATCTATTTTTTACATATAAACAGTCATATTTCAAACAATTCAGAATAGTATAAGTATAGTTTTTTTTTTGTTTACACTCAGTTAAATGTCACAACAGTTCTATTTCAACCAATTCAGTTTAGCGCAAGTACACAGTTTAAATGTCAAAACATTTATATTTCAACCAATTCAGTTTAGCGTAATTACACAGGTTAGTTCTATTTGACCTATAGATAGGACGCTATCAGGCGCATCTGGGAGCGATGGCAATTAAGGGGTACACCATATTCCCCAAAGCTCCAGAATTACTGGAACTTCACCATCAGATTGTTTAGAGAGAAATCCAGGACACTCATTGGAGGAGTCTTTCCTCTTTCTGCAGTGAAGTAGTCGATGTGTTCTACAGCCCCAGCTGACCGGGTAAAAAATTAAAAAAACAAACAAACTAAAAACAAATTAAAAAACTGCTCAAAACGCACTTGTAGAGCAAGATAAAACCTAAAATAAAATGATATTCACTAAAAAATTATATATATATATATATATATATATATATATATATATATATATATATATATATATGTTTGATTAAATAATAATGACACATTTTGTCTACAAAATTTTATTAAGATTCTTTCAAGTTTCCTGATAAATGTTTTGGTTTCAGGTTGGAATTGGTGGATGAATTTACCAAATACTGAGCGCTTTCGGAACTTTCATAGGCCATCATCAGGGGTTGCTTGTATGTGTAAAGAGTGTTTTTAAAGAGTTTTGAAAGTTTGGGGGCTTTTTTATCCTAAGAAAACGCTGAGTTAGATAAAACTGAAATGCTGATGAATTTAAAAAAACAGAATGCTATCAACGGAAATATAATATTATCAAGAAAACATGGAATAGTTTAAAAATTGGTGGATGAATTTAACAAAATTCATCCACCAATTCCAACCTGAAACCAAGACACGTATCGGGAAACTTGAAAGGATCTTAATAAAATTATACAGAGAAAATTTGTCTTTATTATTTAATCAAACATGCTTAAATGAAATACTACTGCCTAAATGCACGTATATATATAAATATATACATACGTACATATGTGTATATATACATGTGTGTGTGTGTGCGTGCGTGTGTTTATGTATAAATATAAATATATAAATATATATATATAAATGCATACATATCTGTACACACACACACACACACACACGCATATATATATATATATGTGTGTGTGTGTGTGAGTGTGTATAGCCCAGTCTGTTGGGGCTGTAGAATAAAACCGACTACATTTCTTCAAAAGCGTATTTTCGGCAATTACATGTTCGAGGGTTCATCGTGTGTTCAGTGGGTATGTTATGAAGAAGCAGCTTCGTGTAAGAGACGCAACCCACCGCTAAGCCCCAGGTCTTTGCGAGCACATGTGCAGCTCTCTCTAGCAGCAGAGAAAAAAGGTCTGTCCAGACGAAGTGGTAAAAGCTTAATGCAAAAGAATTTCTCTTTGGTGCCAGGACGCCTCTCTTTTTGGCTTTTTGTCAGAGGCCTCCAATGAAAACGTTACTTTTTGAACTCACTCATTTTACTCTTTTTATTATTCTTTTTTTTAATCCCACAAAGTCTCCATCTGTGCCGGGTCAGAGGTCAAAACTTGGATCGAAGCCTCTTCAACAGACTGTTAAATGATTTCTGAAAATGATTTCAAATTTTCTCTGTTGCTATATATTTTAGCAGATGTTTTTCAGTTAACTCTTCCCTGTTAGTATATCACGGATAAACTAATGCTAATTGTAAAACCCGGTGAGTGGGAACCCGATTAAATATATTCACCGGAACCAACCAATAGAATGCGTTCTTCGTGAAATCGTTACCGTCGTAGAAAGTGGATGCAGTAGCAAGAGTTCAAATCCTTGGCGGGACTGTCTGAATCTCCCATAGTGCTTATATCCTTGGGAAAGGTGAAGTTGGGGCAGTATTGAGTTAGTCAGCGTGTATGCTTCCAAGCCTGAATGGTAGCGAACGAAAATTTTTAAGTTAAACGAAAAGTCAACAAAATCAACAAACAAGAAGTTTCAGGGCAACAAAATTGTTTTTCATATACATTGTTAATACTGTACAATTTACGACAGGTTACAAAGATATGATAAGCTTATCAGAAGTTATTACCTTTTGACTATGTGTTCCTGACGCCCGCGTCTCTGCTACTGTCAAAAACTCTCGTCTACCTGACCGTTATAACAAGCGTCTCTTTTTAAAAAATCTCAAACGAAGTCGGTATGTTAGAAAAGAGCGGCCGGGTTTATCTGTTCCTCTCCCGCTCCTCAAGGTCAAGGATAGATTCAAAGTCGAATGACTCCCGGTTTCGGGTGGGCCATCTGCAGGTGGGCGATGATGTCATTGACAAGCATTGCGCAGCACTAGACTCTCGAGTCCAGTTCAAGCTATGAGCAGACATACGTGCCAGGCTCACGTTATATATCGAGTGAGTCAAAGTTCAGCAGTTGGCTCATCTGGCTCACATTGCACTAAGTGAGCCAATGACCAGCACACATCCCGTAGGGCTCAAGCCTCAGCTCGTGCCCAACCTCTCTTCATTGTAAAAATACCTTGTGTCAAGTCCTGTTTAGTGGGAGGTGGTGACAAATAAAGGTAGGCTATAAGACATATATGTTCTCTTCTTCCAACAGATAAGGGTCAGGAGTTGAGTGGGTGTATATTGTTCTTGCAGTTTTTTTTTTTGGCTTTACGTGTGGCATGGGTTAGTAGGCGCAAGCGGTATTTGATTTGCTCGATATGTCGATTCTTAAAAGTTTTTAAATTGGGAGTCAGCATTGGTCAAATCCGTCCTTTATATATATATATATATACTACTTATGAGCCATTAAGATTCCAATTCTTTTTCCTCCAGCAATGAATAAATAGTAGAGCAGACATGGCTCTTCAACCTTTATATGACAACTGGTCAAGGAGAAGGAAAACTCTGAATTGAAACCTGTTAATCGGATGCGTTCGTTGTGTAATGGTTATCGTCGTCAGAAATCGATAAAGAAAAACGAGTTCAAATCCTGAACGATGCTGATGGCATTTCACATAGCACTAATACCCTTGGAAAGGTTTGCATCTAATTATTCTCGCTCCAGCTGTACGTAAATAGTAGGGTAGACTAGGTTCTTTGGCTTTGGTATGGCAACCAGTCTAGGAGAAGGAAAAGTCTGAATTCAAACCAGTTAAACTCCACTTAAAAATTGTCCTTATGTTGCATCCTGTTCGTGCAGACGAGTAGGTAAAAAAAAGTGTTTTAGACGTCTTATCGATACTTCATTTTTTGGAGATTGATAAATTTTATAAAGTTCGAATAAAAGAATTGAGAAAATACAAAAATAACATAAAGATATCCCTCTTTTTACCTTTGTAACATTCGACTAGATATCTTTCTCACATCCAAGCAGCCCAATATCGGTCAATAGACCGCATTTCCTCTATGAAACGTACGTGGACGTAACACGGAAAGAAAGCCAGAATACAAGAATGCTTCTGCTTCCGTTTCTGCTGATAGGCGACTTGATGCAGCAGCTGTTAAGTACAGTTTAGGTTTCTGAATAATTTAACTGCTTCCAATATTGCAACGAACGAAGAAAGTCTTTCTTGCAGTTTTTTTTCTGCAACGTACGTAATTAAGCTGCCAAAAATTTTCTAGAGTGAGTGAGAAGGGACTGAGGGGAACAAGACGTGTATTAGGCAAATGAATGAAGAGACAATAGCAAATCTAGTCTGTTCAATTAGCCAAAGTTCTTCGTTTTCTCTGCATCATAAAATAAAAAGTCTTGGCAGAGTTATAATCTAATATTACAGAGAGCAATTTCTTACTTTGCTGCAAAGGCTTTTGCATTTTTTTTTTTTTTTGTTTATATTATTTTGCAATTTTCATTTACTTTCTTTTTGTGGTGGAATTATCTAGAATATCTTTTCTTTCATTAAAGAAACGAAACATGAATAAGAAAGGAGGATAGATATATAGATATGTGGAAAGGAATTTGGGAAGAGACGAAAAAAAGTTGAAGAGAGATGTAGAAAAAGAATGACTTAAATGTAGTGAAGAAAATGGACGAAAAAGAATAAATAAAAGAAATGGACAAGCATTGAAAATTGATTATTAAAAAAAAGAGAGAGAGAGAGAGGGGTAGGGATAGTGAGAGAGTAAAAGAGTCAGAGTGAGAGAGAAAGTAATAATATGAGTAAGAGGCAGAGAGAGAGAGAGAGAGAGAGTGAGAGGAGGGGGAAGGTATGGATAAGGAGAGAGACAAAGAGTCAGAGTGAAAGAGTTAGAAAGTCAGAATGTAAGAGGCAGCGAGAGGGAGGGAGAGAGAGAGAGAGAGACAAAGGGTCAGAGTGAGAGAGTTAGAAAGTCAGAATGTGAGTAAGAGGCGCAGAGAGAGAGAGAGAGAGAGAGAGAAAAGGTAGGGATAGTGAGAGAGTAAAAGAGTCAGAGTGAGAGAGAAAGTCATAATATGAGTAAGAGGCAGAGAGAGAGAGAGAGAGAGAGAGAGAGAGAGAGAGAGAGAGAAGCTAGGGATAGTGAGAGTCAGAGTGAGAGAGAAAGTCTGAATGTGAGTAAGAAGCAGAGAGTGTGTGTATGAGATAGATAGATAGAGAGAGAGAGAGAGAGGGAGAGAGAGAAAGAGAGAGAGAGAGAGAGAGAGAGAGAGAGAGAAAAGGAGTTGTTTATCATAGGAGCAAGAAATTGAGAGAAAAACGGGAAAATCAAGAGAAGCAAGGAAAAAAGAATGAATGTCAGAAACCTATATGCATGGAAAAATTGATTATTAAAAAAAAAAAAAAAAAAAGAGAGAACGAAAGGAAAGATAAGAATAGTGAAAAAGTCAGAGATTCAGAACGTCAAAGTGTGTGTGTGTGAGAGAGAGAGAGAGAGGGGGGGGAGAGAGAGAGATGGAGAAGATGGAGTAACGAGATATGAAAAAAGAATAAATATAAAAAATTTATAGGTATCTAACATGAATAACTTAAGGCAAAAGGAAATGATAGATAGATAGACAGATAGATAGATAGAACCGACCGGGATTAAAGATAGATTGTTATGAACAAACTTGGATTGATAGATAGAGAAGAACAGACTGTGATAGATAGATAGATAGATTTAAAAAAAACTATTAGAAAAGCATAGTGATTACCAAAGAGAGAAAGAGAGAGGAAGAAAAAGAGGGAGGGAAAAAAGATATATGGAGTATAAGTAAATCATTTAAAGAAAGAAAGAAAGAACGAAAGAAAGTACAGGTAGATGGGTTGGGAAATTTTGTTTTTTAAAAAGAAGAGGAAGTGAAGTTAACGATCCGAGAAAATGCTAAGTCTTACGGTTGATGCAAAAGTTCCCAGCGCCACAGCCTTCAAAATGTTTGTGAAAACTTAACAACATCTTTTTACTAACTTCTCGACTTGTTATAATTTGTGATGTCTGTCAATCGTAATTATTCGTTTGAGGGCCTCTCAGAGTTTGCTTATTGTGTTAGTTTTTTTCCCTTCTTTTTCTTTATCAAGTCTAAAAAATTTCACAGTTTAATTATAAATGTTAAAACAACTTTTTTTTAGTAATGTAGTTCCTTGGTATTCTCCACACTCATTCAAGTTCATAGTTTTGGCGTTATTTAACAGGATTTTTTTTTCTAAAGATGCTTGTTTCTTGAGAAGTTGGACTTTTCAAATACTTAAATTATGAAATTTCATTTAAAGTAAAAAAAGATAATTTGTATCAATTGTAACCAACGAATGTCCAAGATATGACACAAAATGATCTGATGGTGAGGTCCCAGTACTACTGGGGCCTTGGGGAATACGGAGCACCCCTTCATTGCCATTGCTCCCAGGTCCACTCCGGCCCGGCGTGGTAGCACCTGATAGGGTCCTATATGTGTTAAATAGAACTAATGGCATACTTATATTAAACTGAATTGTTTGATTAAACTGAATAGCTTGAAATGAATGTTTTTGACAATTAAACCCTACTTACAATTAAACTGCGTGCTTATGCTAAACTAAATTGTTTCAAATAGAACTGTTTTTTGACATTGAAACTGTATTTACACTAAACTGAATTGTTTAACACAGAACTGTTTTAACATTTAACTGTGTGTAAACAAAATCTATACTTATACTCAGATGAACTGCTTGACTAAAGTGCATAGCTAGAAAGAGAAATGTTTTTCACAATTAAACTATACTTACATTTAAACTGCGTGCTTATGCTAAACTGAATTATTTGAAATTGAACTATTTTTGACATTGAAACTGTACTTACTCAAAACGGAATTGTTACATATGACTGTTTGAATAAACTGAATAGTTTGAAATAGAAATGTTTTTGACAATTAAACTGTGTACTCAAGCTACACTGAATTGTTTGAAATAGAACTGATTATTTACATAAAAATGGATTTGGCGTTAAGTAACCTACAAAGGTTGATATGCCATAAAACCCAACCAACCAACCAATTGTAAAATGGCAGCAGGTGAAAATAAACGGAGGTATTTAAATGGGAAAGAAAAACATAACAGATTATTTCGATTCCGCACGGTTAAACAAGATGACAAATCGTCAATAATATTGTGCAATATGCTGAATAAAAGACCGGAGGTACAGTCAGCTGGGGCCGTAGAATACGCCAACTGCACAAAGTGATAACCCCGCCTCCCACAAGTGTCCTGGGCATAACACTAAACTCATGGTACTATTTACCCAACCCCTCCGCTCGAGCAGGATATGACACAAGGTCAATTTTTAAGCGGAGTTTAACAGGTTTGAATTCAGAGTTTTCCTTCTCCTAGACTAGTTGCCTCGCCAAGGCTGAAGAACCTAGTCCGTCCTACTATTTACCCATAGCTGGAGGGAGAATAAGGGGGTTCATACCTTTCCCAAGGGTATTTGCCCGAAAGTGAACGTAATAGCGCGACTGGAGTACGAACTCGCGTACTACGATTCCGCAGTTCATCGCTTTAACCATTACACACACCACGAGGACACCTTACAAAGCGCTTTGCTTTGATGTGGCACAAGGCCGAATGAATGGGGCGCCCAATGAGACTCGAACTCACTCGTGTAGGTCTGCTAGTCTAGCTTACTAACCGTTACACCACCAGAGGTGCCCACTAAACTCATGGTAAGGTTCCAGTTCTGATGGTCGGGGAAATATGGAGTACCTTTTCATGGACATTACTCCCAGTTCCAGTCTGACTCGGAGTGATGCCACCTGTTAGGGTCCTGTCAATGATTCAAATAGAACAGCTTAATCATCTAACTGTGTGCTAACCAATTACTGATGGTAAATTGGGTCGTTACTGTCGCATAGTGATGCTTGAAAACATTTGACAATGTGCAAATAAAACTATTGGTGTTAGATCGTAAAATTCGAAGCATTTTTTTTACTGTGTGCAAACAAAGGATTAATACGAAATAGAATTATTCATATTTGATTCTTGAAACCATTTAAGTGAGAGCAAAAACTGAATTATGGGTATGACAAAGCAAAACTTGGAACCAATTAACTGTGTGCCAACAAAAACAATACCGTGCACAAACAAATTAGTACTAACTTTTTACCTACAGACTATTCACTTACAAATCATATATGAATAAGCATTTAACTGTATGCAAACTAACGTTAAATTGCTGTTGTTACATAGTAATATTTAATGTTAAATTAAATAATTGAAAATATTTTCTGTCGAGAAACAAGAGCAATACGAGCGTGGTAAGAAATTACTTCTAGCTCATTTAAAAATCAAATTACAAACAGACTATTCACTTACAAATCACATGAATATCCATTAAAATGTGTGCAAGCGAATGACTGATGTTAAATTGAATTGTTAAAAGTAGAACTCTTTGACCATTTAACTGTGTGTAAACAAATGAGTGTCTAATTGAATTGTTTGTGATACATAGGAATACTTGAAACCATTTAACTGTGTGCAAATGAATGAATAGAGTTGAATAGAATAATCTTGTTAGATAGCAATACTTGTAACCACTTCTATTCGGGAAAATAAATGATTAATATTGAATAAAATTACTTATGTTAGATAACAATTATTGAAAACATTTTTCGGTCTAGAAACAAGAGCATTACGAGTGTGATAACAAATTAGTTCTAATTCATTTAGAAATCAAATTACCAACAAAATATTCACTTACAAATCATCATCATCATCATCATGTCGCGCTATCAGCACTCTCGCTACACCTCCCTATTGTCCATTGCTTCCGGCAGGTCCTCAAGGCTACATCCCGTATAGGCACAGAGCTGCTGTATGTAGGCTCGAGTTGGACGTCTTTCCTTTTCTCGTCCTTGTGAAGAGGTCCACCGGAGTACATAATAGATATGTCTGAAAATCATGCGTATAAGATAAGACAATGTACAAAAAAACCTCAAACAACATCTAAACAGTTTACATAGAGATGAATAATGAACGCAATTCCCGAACACATGGCATAAAATAACCCCAAAATAGGTTGAAATGCAGCTGAAATCAACCAATCCTTCTACAGCTGTAATTATCTTGACAGAAATTAACAATGAATGAAACTGCTGTTTAAAAAGTATGCTCCAATTCATAATTTTCAAAGCTGCAGGACAAAAAGTAGTCCTACTTCATGGTTTCAAGTATTCCTATCCAACACTAATAGTTCAATTTGCTTACAGTTAAATGGTTTCAAATATAGTAAATGATTAAACAGTTCTATTTAACTCATTGATGGGACCCTAACAGGTACTATCACTCCGGGACAGAGTGGACCAAGGAGTAATGGCAATGAGGAGTTCTCTACATTCCTTAAAGCCTCACCATCAGATGCAGTTTAGTGTCATGCCCAAAACACTAGTTCTGTTTGATGGTACCCAAACCGATACAACCACTCCGAATGACAGAGTACATCGGAGTAAGGGTAATGAAGGGGTACTCCACATTCTCCAAAACTCCAGGACTGGAGCCTTACAATCAGTTTGTTAAGTGTCATACCAGGACACTCGTTGAGGAGGGGGTCGTATTCTACAGCTTCAGCCGGCTGAAATCTGCTGAAAATAGTCAGTGGAACTTGGAAGGATATGAAAATAAATGCATCATTGGAGAGTGGGTGTCCTCGTGGTGTAATGGTTAAAGCGATGGACTGCGGAATCGTAGTGAGCGAGTTCGTACTCCAGTCGAGCTGTTACGTTCACTTTGGGGCAAAAACCCTTGGGAAAGGTATAAACCTCTTTATCCTCCCAGCTATGGGTTAAAAAGTACCACTACTGTTCTTCTAGAAGAATAGTTTTGGCATTAAATAACCTACAAAGGTTGATATACCATTAAACAACCAAACATCATTGGAACGTGTGTGGCATTATGCAGTACCGTTAGAACGAGAATTTATCATCGTAATTTTTTTTTCTCAGTTTTATTAGAATTTAAAAGTTATTTATTTAAAGGAAATAAAAAAAAAACGAAATAAAAGAAGGCATCAAGATATTTGACTAAAAACTATAAGAATCTACTTACAAAACTTGTTTGGCAATACATGACCAATATATAAGAGTCAGTGAGCCATGAAATGACAGATTTGTTCTCTTTCCCTTCTATTTGGCCAGCCTCTCACTTGAAAAAAAAAACAGCCAAGTGAGACAGAAGGCCATTTTCAAACTAATCCTCACTTACGTTACCCCGCTTCCAACACATACCCAATCCAAATAATGGAAAGAAGAATACAAACATGGTTGAAAAGGAAACCTTTCCTGACTCCAAGAAAGTCCTGCAAAGGTCAGAATGTTCAGCATCACTGGTCTCTGTGCGAATTGAATGGATGGTTCTGCCGTAATTGTCCTTCTTTATCTACTCTTGGGAACCGGAGGGAAACATTGTCAAAACCAATTGAAAAGAATAATACACTTTTTATGGCAGCCCATTGATTTTTGATGACAGTAAGTACCCGTTCGGATGAAATAGCCAGCACAAAAGATACATTTATTTATTTATTCTTATTCTTGGTAGCTCCACCCTATACTGCAGAAATCAGTTTGGCTAAAGCCATGATAGATGAGACCCCAAGGAATGGGAGGCTTCTTAGAAGATCTGGACTTTATAAATGGATCCCCCCTCCATTTGATACTGACCAGCGAAATCATTCCCATTCTATGTGTAAGGGTTATTATAGATTAAACAAGTATTTCCATGAAGAAAACACACACACACACACACACACACACACACACACACACACACACACACACACAATATATATATATATATATATATATATATATATATATGTGTGTGTGTGTGTGTGTGTGTGTCCTTAAATAATAAAGACGCATTTTGTCTATATAATTTTATTAAGATCCTTTCAAGTTTCCTGATAAGTGTTTTGGTTTCAGTTTGGAATTGATTGATGAATTTACCAAAATTGTCCCGATCGCTTTCGGACCTTTCATAGACCATCACCAGGGGTTGCTTGTATGTATAAAGTGTGTTTTTATTTAAACAGGGTGTTTTGAAAGAGTTTTTAAGTTTTTTTATAACTTTACAAAATAGCGTAAACGCAGAGTTGGTTACATCTGAGATACTAATAAATTAAAAAAAAAAACAGAACGCTATCAACATAAATAGAATATCATTAAGAAATATAGACTATTAAAAAAAAAAAGAAGCTCTTTAAAAAGAGCCACAACTCTATCAAAAATATAAAAAAAAACAAAGGAAGCGCCCAAATTCATCATCAACTGCCTGGAGACGACTTTAAACGCCTAAAACTTGTGTAGAGGTAACAAAATAATTCACTTGCAGATATATTCATTTTAAAGTGTGAGTATATATATATATATAATTTTTGTTACAAGTCGAAAGAGAAAATAAATATATTTTAAAATAGGTAGGTCCACGAAGAGATTTATATTTTCTTAATTGATTAATTAATTTATTCATTTATTTTTTTATTTTGTTCTTATATACGTGTATGTTTCCAGCTTGTTGCTTTCGTCAGAGAACATATACGATTCAAGGCCTTGTTAATGAGGTACTCATTGAGACTTGAACTCAATCGTGTTTGCAGTTTGAATGATTTTCAGTTAATTATGGGTTTGTATAAAGGTTTTTCTCTCTTTTTCTTAGAGTGTGTTTACCTTAGTCTGCTTTACCACTATTTGATATTTGATGTTTTTGTCGTTGTGTGTTTGTGTGTGTGTGTGCGCGCGCGTTGGAGTTGTTTTGGATTTCACTAACGGTTATTTTTCCTCTGTATGTGTGTGAGTGTGTGTCTTGGGGATTTTTCGTGTGTGTATGTGTGGTAGTGTGGTTTGAAATTTACTGGTAACTTTTTTCTTAAAAACTTTTGTCTATATATATATATATATATATTTCCAGTTTGATGCTTTCGTCAGAGAACGTGTGGCACAAGGTTTAGCTAATGGGGTATTGAATGGGACTTGAATGGTTTTTACTTATGTTATATATGTATATATACATGTGTGTGTCTGTGTGTGTGTTACCCTCTAAATGAATACTTTTAAAACATGGATATTAAAAGATATAAATTATAAGGAATACAGGTGACTGAAATCTGGTTTCCAAAGTGATTCAGTTGGATTAAAAAATAAAGCGTTTTTAAAAATGTTAGACACTTAACATAAATAACGTTTCTTGTATTGTCTAGAGTATATTTGTTTTCAAAATAAAACCATTTCTTTTCTCATAACCTCTAGCAAAATGTCAAAGCAATTTTTTAAACGTCTTTTACAGTTTCACACATACACATACATACATACACACATACATACATGCATACATACATACAGGCATATATACGTACACACATACATATACGTATGCATACATGTATTCTTACGCATATATATACCTGTGCATGTACATACATACATATATATATGCATACATGCGCACACACGTACACACATTAATACACACATATATACATACATATATATACATGCATACACATACATGCATACGCACAAATACCCACATACACGCCCAGGCTATAGAATACACCGACTGCATCTCTGCAGATGGGTAAGTCCCCCGCCCAACGAGTGTCCTATATATGACACTAAACAATATATTTATATAGTAGAAGTTATCGTTAATGGAAATGGGTTTCATGTCCCGAGTTCAAGTTCAGTTCAAGATTTTCCCCTTTTCACCAAAAGTTCTCTGGAAATAGCCACTTATTTATGAGTAAATAACAGAGTAAAGTAGGCTCTTTAATCTTGGAATGCCAACCAGTATAGGAAAAGGAAAAACACAACATATCATGTGGCAACATTAAACCGTATGTGACTATTAATCCATATGTCGTTAAAGACCTTGATTGTTCTTCCTTGACCCTTTAACACATTAGTTCTTGTAGCGGTTACTTTTTTAGACACTTATTCCGGAATGTGTCGAGTAAAGAAGATAGTTTGGTGAAGATCTACGTAAGAGGTACACAGTAAATATACCCGCGAATGATAACGTCTAGATGGACATTTTTTTCTTTTTTTGAAAAATGTTTGCCGTATTTTCTGGTCATGGTAATTCGATTTACGATATAATGCCTCTACTTAAAAAAGAAAAATGTACATCTATTTCTATGCCCTTAAGGTTATAATAATTACGCAGATGCTTATTGCCAATCCTCTTGGGAAGACGTGGCCCTGGAGGTGACTGCGTCCTCTGTAAAGAGTACGAATGTAACTTTAAGACACATTCAGGTTAATTGGCTGCGCAATTGTCATGAATAGTTAATTAGGCATGGCTTCTGTGCGGTGTGAACCGGTGGTTCAGTGGTAGAGTGTCGGTTTTGCAATAAGTGATCGCCGGTTCGATCTCCTGTGTGGGAGATCACGCTATACACAGCTGATGAAAACCTAATAAGGTCGGAACAGCTGTCCAGTGGTTCCATATGTCACGAGCAAGTGTTTGACGGATTTTCTGGTCATGGTAATTCAATTTATAATTACATCTAATCAGCAAAAATAGAAGTGGACATATACAGAATTCCTTTAAGAAAAAAAATGTACGTGGGTAGGCTGTAAAGTAAAAAGACACCAGTCTTGGTCTTTTTGTGGAAAACTTTTCTAGGAAATGGAGACCGCTTAGCACATTTACAAAGCTTGTTTGCATCAAAGATATATTACAAAAGCCGAAATATATTCTCCATGGGATACACAGTCGAAAGTCTTCATAAATTACAGGAATGTCAATAAATAACTGGCCATGTCCAATATAACCAAATGAAAATTGCCAAGAAGGTAAAATAAACAGTATTTCATTTCTATTACCCGCACCCACACTCATAGTGTAATGGTTATTGTCGTAAGAAATGGACACAATGACTCGAGTTCAAATCCTTGACGAGGCTGATTGCATTTCACATGACTCTAATACTCTTTGGAAAGGTATGAATCTAATTATTCTCCCACCAGTTATGGGTAAATAGTAGGGTAGACTGATTTCTTCAAGGGAAAGAAAACTCTAAATTCGAACCTCTTAAGTAAAAAGTAAGCAACCATAGTCGAGGATGACCCGAAGGCTCCCTTTTCAATAGCTACTACACCAAGGTGTAAGGAAGGGCGCTACTACTTTCCCTGGATTGCTCCACTTTACCCTTGATCCGTACCTTATAATGCTGAGTGTTAAGCAAGGAGGCATCAAGTACCATTTTTTGAGTTTTTGGTATGACTCAACCTGGGATTGAACCCAGGTCTCCATTGGTGAACACTCTAACCATCATGCCAATGCTGATGTTCTGTTGTAAGAATAATCTCTTAGATTTCTTTCTGAACTTAATATTCAATGAATTGTGTGTATAGTCATTAAACACCTCCACCACGGACAGGATGTGACACAAGACCAGTTCTTTAGCGGAGCTCAGCTAGTTTGAATTCATAGTTTTCCTTCTTCTTGTCTGGTTGTCGCTCCAAGGATTGAGATTCTTGTCTGCCCAACTATTTTCCAAAAGCTGCTGCAAAAAGGGAGAGATTCATGCTTTTCTCGAACGCTTTCGAGCGATAGTGGAATGAAAACAGTCTAAACCAGGATCTGAACTCGAGTCACCGTGTCCATTTCCAAAGACAATAACCGTTAGGCAACTCATCTCCATAATTCTATGAATTGTGAATGTCCAATGAGTTATTTATAATATAACTTAAGTTTCGAGTGGCCTTGGTATGAGTATGATGTCTCAATGACAAATTCCAGTTTCAAGCATTTCTTAGAAAAGCAAACGTAGATGACTATCAAAAATCTGCAAGAAGCTATGTACAGGGTGTTTCAAAATAGATGCAACCCTTTTATATGATAATTCATATTGTATCAAGTCATCTTTAACCCTAGCCCTGTCGGCTTGGACTGTAGAATGCATCGACTGCTTCTCTGAAGAGGGTTAAGACTCCTCACCCCCAACGAGTGTCCTGGAAATTATACTAAACAATCTGATGGTCTAGTTCCAATAATAATAAGTATGAGGTCCATGCACAAGTATAGGGTTCGAATTATGAGGCCCATGTACAACAATTATAGGGCTTAAAGTATGGGGTCCCTGAGCAATAAATATTGGACCCGAAGAATGGGTCCCGTGTACAAGAATTATTGGGCCCATGTAGAAAAGTATAGGCACAAAAAGTATAGGGCCCATGTAGAAAAAGTTTGGGGCCTGAAGTATGGGGCCCATATACAACAAGTATGAGGCCCGAAGTATGAGGGACCTTTACAGAATGTATTGGGTCCGAAATATGAGGTATCTGTATAATAAGTATAAGCCCACAGTTGTCTATAAGAAGTAGGCTATGAAGTAGTTCTTTGTGGAAGAGGCACAGCGGGCCAAAAATGGGGGTATTTTACGTTTGTTATGATGCTAATCTCCAATACAGCTGAGAGGCTGCTTTTTCTATTCTATTTATCAAAATGAGTACGCATATGATTGTGGAATGTGATCTAGTACAAAATGTGGGTGGACAAATTTTCCGTTTCCTGGATTCCATTTTTACTTTTGGAAATTTACTGTTTTTACTGATTTCACTTTTGATAAATTCCGTTTTTTCCATTTTGTCGCATTCCATGGGTAAATTGGACTAAATTGTACTCTAAATATTATCAAAACAAAGTTGTTTTTTTTATATTTAAAGAAATATCAGATATGATTTCTGCTTATTTAAAAATCCGACTTGTCTATGATCTCAAGTACACTTTCCTCATGCCATTATGAGTTGACAAATCTACCCCTTCTCACATTACGAAACAAAAAAATCAACGTTCTGTGTGAGTTAGTTTTCTATAAACTCAAGACAACCCTCTACCACAATAAAGAAATCGATACCGATTTCACTAATATTCTTATAAAGAATTATTTTTTTAAAAAATCCTTATAAAATTGGATTATTTCTACATTTTAGATTTTGATCTTGGAGTGAAAGTAACTAAAATATTAAGATGCATTCTACTTTGGGAGGAAATATAGTCATGGGTAAGAGACAAATAAAAAAAAAATATTAGTCACGAAAGTTATTCTGTTACGGCCCATCTACGGTCAATTAGATCTACTGGCAAATGATTTGTATTACATAGGAATATTTGATATCATACAACCGTGTACAAAAAAACTACCGAGACACTACATTAAAAAATGTAACCGTAAACATACAGTGTAGGTAATTCCCTAACCTCTGGGCATAAAATAACCTCAGGCCAGTTTTAATGCCGTTATAATCAATCGACACGGCGACACGAGTTCAAATACTGGACGAGATTGATTGCATTTCACATAGCACTAATACCCTTGGGAAAGGTATGAATCTAATTAGTCTCCCTCCATCTATGGGTCAATAGTAGGACAGACTGGGTTCTTCAGCCTTGGTGAGGCAATTAGTCTAGGAGAAGGAAAACGCTGAATTCAAACCTGTAAAACTCCGCTTGAAAACTGACGTTGTGTCATATCCCGCCCGAGCGGAGAGGTTGGTAAATATGGTTAAAATCAATCGGTCAAAACAATCATCCAATATAATTAATTTTCAATTCAAGATGTTTACATATCACAAGTGTGACGGCAAATTATTAAAAATCCCAAAACGGGACTTTACTTTCGCACGTGTGAAGACGGGGCAGACTGGCACTTGATCTCTCGTCGAATAAGTCCTCGTTCAGAGTTTTTTTTTTTCTCGGGCATATAAGAACTGGCATATTATGTGGGGGATTAATTTATGGCCAGACTGACCTCCGCTGGCAAGGGGTTCCAAATTTCACACTATACACACACCCATCAAGGCCGCTAGTCTTCCTCCCCTAGAACAATGGAAGATATGGACCTCTAGGTTTAGACGTAATAATATTATATTGTAGTAGTCGGCAGCTCCGGTTTCCCGTATAAGAATTTAAAGGAGTTTATAGGACAATTTTAAGCGAGCATATCATAAGGCGAATAGAAGCTGAAAAAGAAACATGACATAACAAATTCGTAGTAGATGCTGCAAATAACAACTTCGAGCACGTGGGAACATTAAAATATATCAATCCTTTTTACTACACACAGATATACACCTTCAACGTATCAAACATATCATTAATGAATAGTGCATGAACGTCTTTCTTCTTTTCTTTCGTTTTCAGTCTTTCTTCAAATTGAGAGAGAGAGAGAGAGAGGGGGGTATATAAAGTTGGGTATAAGGAGAAACAGTCCCAAAGTTTACTTATCTTATTTCGATGGATTCCTGTGGAGAATCTTTCTTCTTTTACGGGCTCTTCTTTTACCCGGAGTTCTTGGCTTTAGTTCTCCCGCCACGAACTCTGTCCAACAACTAATTTTTTCTTTTCCTTTTTTCGCTGACGGGAAGAAGGTGCCACTTCCGTTTTAGGGTCCCAGCCAATCATTTGGCTTCTACCTTCTTCCTTCCCGTGTCAGGCGACCCGAGTGAGTTCACAGAGTACCAACATCTGTTGGTCTCCACTCTGACCCACATTCTTTACTTTGACGGCTTGCTACTATTAATTCACGCACGGGGAATAGAAGTAATCTTATTTCTATCTTCTCAGTGGGACACCACGTGACACAAGTAATAAGGAAAATTATCTGTCGGATTCTGTAAACTTAATATTTTATGATTGATTTATTGGTTGATGTTAACGGCATATCAACCAGTCGAGAGTTAGTTTATGCCTAGAGGTTAGGGAATCGCGTTTGTTTTCAATTTTTTTTTGGTTTGGTTTGGTTTGGTTTGGTTTTATAGCATATCAACCACTGTAAGTTATTTAATGCAAAATCCTCTTAATATATATATATGATTTGTAAACACATTTTGTTAATAATGTTTTTAAACAAGCCGAAGCTAATTTTTTTTTTTGCACACTATAAAATAGTTCCGAGTATGGCTATGTATTAGTAACAATTCTTTTCAACAGCACTCATTTGTTTACTCAGAATTAAATGATCAAACAGTTCGATTTCAAACAATTCAAATTAGCGTCCGTCATTTGTTTGCACTTAGTTTAAATGTCAAACAATTCTCTTTGACACAGAGATAAGACCCTCTCAGGTGCTACTAGTACGGCCAGAGTGGACCTGGGAGTGTTGGCAATGCAGGCGTTCTCCGCATTCCCCAAAGCTCTAGCCATCAGATTGTTTAATGTCATACACAGGACACTCATTGGTGGGGCTCTTATCCCTTTACGTAGATGCAGTTGGTGTATTATACTACTCCAACAGACTAGGCTGACGTTTTTTTGTGTGTTGTCGTTTCTTAAATACTAATAAATCTTAAACAGATCTTACTTGACGCATAGATGAGACACTAACAGGTGCTACCACTACGTTTCAGAGTGGACCTGAGAGTATTGGCAATGAAGGGTTATTCCACGCTCAACAGAACTTCAAGATGGAAGCCATTACCATCAGATGTTGTTTAGTGTCATACCTAGGAGAGATTGTCTTTTTAATTGGAATCATTTTGAGATGAGGCTTCTTAATCCGAGAATTATCTTATTTATTTATTGCGGACTTTTTGTCCTCATCTTGGTAGGGTTTTTTTTGTGTGTTGTTTCTTCTTCAATACGTTTCGGCCAAATTTCACCTCTGGCCTTCTTCGGGTGATTAATCGCGACCTCGGATAGGAATGTTGAGTCTTGTAACCGTATCCCTAGTAATTACTGCCTTCCATAGTTGCTGTCTATCGCACCACGTTTTTTGACCAAGTAAACCTCTGGCCGGCTTGAGTAGGAATTGAAACCGCTATCCTCTGACAATGCTCACCTGGAACCGTAGAGACTCAACGCCTCTATCCGCTGCGCCAGATGAGGACAAAAAGTCCGCAATAAATAAAAAAAATTCTCATACCTAGGAGACTTCTCTGATTTTTTTTTTTTTTTTTTTCGAGGGGAAAGGGGTTCTTACTCTTCATATACATTTAACGTATTCGAATGTCAGCCTAATGGACCGATGATGTTTTATGAATTGTACGTGCACTGTAAGTTCTAAATTACCTAATGGTAAAATTTTTTTTAATAACAGTATTTGATGATGATACGGCTTCAAGTTGTTTGTAAAAAACATTTAACCAAAATGTTGTACGCATAAGGGAAAGCTTTCCATCAAAATAAGAAAGATTTTTTACAACCATAATGATAAGTAAAAAGAAATGAAAACGGCCAGAATACTGAGAAGAGTCCTAGAGACTTAAGGAGACTTGCTGTCACTGAAACTCCAGAGAAAAACCATCAGCTAATACTGATGTGAAAAATTCAAAAAGAATAAATAATAATCAACAAAAAAAGAAAACTTCCAGAATTGTGGACTTTTCTGTCCTGGTGGACGACAGAGTGAAATTAAAAGAATTTGAAAAGAGGGATAAGTACCTCGACCTTGCTTGGGGATTGAAAAAGCGGTGGAATATGAAAGTGAAGATAATACCAATAGTGATTGGTGCTCTTGGCAGACACCAAAGAATTAGTAGTGGGACTAGAGGACTTGGAAATAAGAGGAAAAGTGGAGACCATTCAAACTTCTGCATTATTGAGATCAGCCAGAACACTGAGAAGAATCCTGGAGACTTGAGAAGACTTGTTGTCACTCAAACGCTGGTGTAAAAAAAACTCTTAAAAGAGAACAAATAATAATAATGACAATAGCACCGATAAAAAACAACGATAATAAAATAATAATAATAATAATAATAACAGCACATTTTGCTGATTCATTCTGATGTTTTAACAACCTTCTTAAAGCGATTTTTTTTCATATATGTTTAACTTTAACCGAACCAACAATCAATATTCTTTCTTTCTGTTTCCTCTTTCAGTCGTTGCAATCCTGCAATTCCAACCCCAAACCATGATGCTTTCTTCTTCCTCTGATTATTCACGTCTTCCATGTTACACACTTACGATTGTTTTTTTTTATTGTTGCTGATGTCATAGCAATCTATTCATAAATTGTCGCCGTGGCTTCTTTCTTTTATTTGTTTTCTTTTGAGCCGAAAACACTTCGAAGCGATAATGAAATGGCTACTTTAGCTCGTCTACGCAAAATGTTTCTTTTGTCGGAAAAAAAAAAGACTTTTTTTATTCTTTTTATTTTTTCGTGTTTATTTGTTTATTTATTCATTTGTTTATTTGTTTATCGTTTTTTGTTTTGTTTTCAGAAGTGAAGGAGATGAGGAGAGAAAATGTTTATTTTTAAATTAAAGAAATGTGTTCAGTTGTTATTTTGATTTTATTTTACGGTGTTTAAAAAAAAAGCAAAAATGAAATGAAGAGAGAGAGAGAAAGAGAGAGAGAGAGAGAGAGAGAGAGAGAGAGAGAGGATGAAGAAGGTGAACGTAAAAATGATGAGAGAGAGAGAGAGAGAGAGAGAGGAAAACGGAAAAATGAAGAGAGAGAAGGCGAAAGGAAAAATAAAGAGAGACAAAGAAGAAGAAGAAGAAGAAGAAGAAGAAGAAGAAGAAGAAGAAGAAGAAGAAGAAGAAGAAGAAGAAGGAGGAAAACGAAAGAATAATAAAGAAAACGAAAGAATAATAAAGAAAAAGAAACCGAAAAAGAAATGCTATAGTATTAAGAGAAAAGAATGAAGAGATATCAATCTCATTCTATTTTATATTTATTACAGTCCATTCATATCTATCTATCTATCTATCTCATTCTATTCATATCCATCACGGCCCATTTATATCTTTCTACCTATCGACCGATCTATCTATCTATCAATCCCTTTCTATTCTATTCATATTTATCTATCACAGTCTAATCACATCTATCTATCTATCACAATCTCTTCATCTTTTTTTCTGTCTTTCCCATCACTTTCTCTCTCTCTCTCTCTCTATATATATATATATATATATATATATATTGTTAAAAGTAGCAGATAAGGACTTGGTGGAGAGTTTTTTTTTATTCCTCTCTTTTTGTTGGCGAGGGTGAGCGAAATGTTGCCACTGTGCTTGAAGGCCTTTGGAAAACAAACCAAAGTCTGTATTGATGAAGTCTGTAACATATTGACCTTCGACCGAGTCGTCAATCAAGAAACAGGTGCATCCAATCGAAGATATCGAGATGTCACCTTGACCTGTGGACGGGTTGAATTCGGTGCGCATGCGACGCCCACTGGAAGCAGGTGGGTGTCAAACAATTTCATAACCGGGTTCCACAGACGGCTTGCGTTAGTTGGAGTCAGTTAGTTGAAGTCAGTTGCAGTTGGAGTTCGAGTTGCAGTTCGATGCAGTGAGAACCAGCTCCAGACAGAGGGCTTGGGCCCTCAGGACCCCGGTTGAGCAGCCCAGCAGAATGAGGAAGAGGTGTTACTATAATACAGAGGAACTTGGGGTCAATATGTTGCAGTCTGTTCCGTCTCCAACTCATCTCTCACACACAACTCTTTCGCAACCCTTTCGAGAATAAAGTGTGAGAGGTATATTTTTCTAAAGAAGTGTGTTCGTTCGTCATTATTGTTGATTATGTTTCCGCTTATATATGTATACGTATAGTTGTATCACCGCTATACAACAAAGTCCAAGTAGGGCTACTTTCGACAATCTTTGGTCATTATCAAGGACGTCGGTATATGCGGTTAGGATTTTATGTGTACTAAGGACGTCGGTATATGCAGTTAGGATATTATGTGTGCTAAGGTTTGGTTGTTGGTTATTTCTTCTGTAAAACCCCAACACATATTGTTTTCGTTTGCTGATAGCGTTAGCTGAAATGGAAGGAAGGAAGGAAGGAAGGAAAGACAAAGAAACAAGTGAAGACTCAACTTTATCACTATGGAAGTTCACAACTAAATCTTGAAGGGGGAAGACCTCACTGACCAATAAAATGGCTGCCTTCCAAGCCGAGGTTTGAGTTCTTTCTCTTCGAATTTCTTTTTCGGAGACAAGAAGCAACATCTTTACGAAGCATGCTCAGATTATTCATCCTGTCAGAGTCTTCCTTGGAGATTGTAATTTATTTTCTATTCATTTTATTTTGCGGGTGTACTTAGATCTGATTTTATCTTATTATTTATTGTTTTTGCTTTTATTCCATCCTTACAGGTACTCCGGCATTCTGAGATGCATGATTTGTTCTGTTAAAAGAATTTCTTGAACGAACTACAGAATACAAGAGGAGTTCCCGTGACGTGATGGCTAAAGTGTTGGACTGCAGCCTCGAAGTATACAAGTTCGAACCCCAGTCACTTTATTACATTCCCTTTTGGAATAATACCTTTGGGAAAGATATGAACTTTCTTATACCCCTAGTAATGGGTTGATTAGCATCACTGCTGATCTTCCACGTGGATGGCTACGGCATTAAATTACCCACGGAGGTTGATATACCATGAAACACCAGAACCAAATCAGAAAACAAAGCTTACCCACGGAGGTTGATATACCATGAAACACCAGAACCAAATCAGAAAACAAAGCTTATAAAAAAGGATTTGGGGTAAAACCTGTATGAAGAGGTCACCAGCATACCCACCCAGTCGACAGAACTTATAAATAGACTGTTTGCATCACCTTCCGTGGAGTAAGAACCTCACCCAAAAGAGATATCCTATGTATGACATTAAACTGAATTTGGTGATGAGGCTTCAGTTTTGCAGCTCTGCAGAGTATAGACTACCTCTTCATTGTCATTACTCCCAAGTCCTCTCTGACTTGGATAGGCTGTACCTAATATGGCCCCTCTGCGTCAAATATATCTGCCGGAATATTATCTATATTTGAAAGGATTACTTGAAACCATATAGCTGTATAATTATTATTAATTCTTATATGAAGTGAAGCCGTATAATTGTGCATAAAATATTAGTATTAGATAGGAATACAAGAAACTATTTAAAATGTTACCAACGAACTATTCTCTTACAAATCATATATATGAAGAAAAATTGAAAAAAACAAAATAATCCAAAATTTGATGAATCTATAAGAAAGTCGACGTTGAACGTTTCGGTTGTAATGACCTTCTTCAGAATTTTAAATTCATGAAAAGTGTTGATAAAACAGCAATGGATGTTCGATGAATTTAAAGTCCTCAAGAAGGTTATTTAAAACCGAAACGTTAAATGTTGACTTTCTTAATAAATTCATCAAATTTTGAATTATTTTGTTTTTTCAACTTTTCTTTATACTATCGGTTTTAATTGCCTTATTTACTTCCATACATATATATATATGTGTGTGTGTGTGTGTGTGTGTGTGTGTGTGTGTGTTGGGGGGTGAACAGGATCTGGCATTAAATAACCCTCAAGGGTTGATACGCCATAAAACACAACCAATTGAACGAACCAATCTCCCTCTTCCGTCATCCGTCCCATTCATCGATCGGTCAAGTAAGTCCTCTTGATAGTTGCAGGAAAAGAGAGTCGGGATAAACAGGGAACCGCCACGGGGGTTCCTTGTGAGAATCGAACTTGTTTGCTCAGTAGCAATTGTTCTGCAATACTAGCTCACTGAATATTAAAGCATGAAAGGGCACATACACGCAGACACCCATATACAGACAGACATATCCCTACATACTCACATACACACTCAGACATATACACACATACACATACAGACATATACACGCACAGAGACATATACTCACACGTACAAATATACACACACATGCACTCACAGACATATATACACACGTACTCATGCCCACAGACAGACACGCACGCACACGCACACAGACTTATACACACATTCACATACCCACGCAGGGCCATATACACACATACACGCAAACAGATATATGCACTTATGCACACACACACACACACACACACACAGATATACCCACATGCATACGCACATACACACACACAGAGATATATGCACACATACAGGTACACACACATACACACATATACACATATGTACACAAATGCAAACACACACCTATATGAACCTTTTTACAATATATTTGAAATATTTTTCTCTACTTTGGATTGCCATACTCATCCGTATCGCTATTCTTAATACGTTTCAGCTGCTATACTCTTCGGCTTTCTTCGGTGGTCTTTTGTCGCACCCAGTATCCTACGTACTAAATAAACGGTAAAGTTCTAAATTCCCATAAGGTTTTCGAGTACGACAAAAGGCACCTGAAGAGTGCCGGAGAGTACAGCGGCCGAATCGTTGTGAGTAAAATCAATCAAAATGATTATAGCCATGTGCCACTTGTAGAGAATAATGATAACAATGTCTCATTCCAGAAATATTGGCAGAAATTGGAAATATAAGTTATTTATTGATCCTTTACATGTTGCTTTTTCTAAACACACACACACAAATATATATATATATATATATATATATATATATCAGGGGCGGAGACGGGACTAGTGCTACTCGTGCCCGGCACGACCAATAACTCGGTCAATGTTATTCAAAATGGATTAAAAATCATCCATTAATTTCAAGCAAACATACTTAGTCTGATCTCAATTAAATTACGTATCTATTCGAGTTTCAATAACTAAGTAGCCAAAAGTTCATAAATATATCTGGGAATAATACAACGATGCTGTTTTTGAACGGATGGTCTTTGTCCGGCCACCGTCAGATTCATTGAAATCCCATAAAATCGGCTATAATGTTGAACACCATTATCCGTGCCCAGCACTAGACCCTTATAATAACCAGTAATTTGGCGCTTTTGGCTGTAGCCAATAGAAAAAGCAAGCCAGATACTGTGCTCAAAAAAATTAGCACAACTGACAACTGTCTTGGGAGAGGGAGAGGGACTGAGAGAGAGAAAGAGTGAGATAGGGGGGATAGCAGATTATAGCCGACGTCATCATCATCGCTATGGTAAATGTTGGTTAAACGCGTGTTTTAATTCGTTTTTTCACTAACAGATCTCTATTATTTATGAATGTTGCATATATTACATTCTGTAACTAAAATTTGTTTATTTGAATACATTTTCAACAAATAATCTTTATCTTAAGCGAAATTGAAACTACTAGCTGTGTCTGTGTATATTGTCGTCAATTTCTTTATTCTAATAAACTATTTTTCTCGTCATAGTAATGAACATCCCTTTTCTTCTATACTTTTGAAAGGAAAAAAAAATTTTTCTTATCTACTGTATTAACAAGACTACAAATTATATAGTATCTTGATTGTTTACAAAAAAACACCATGCAAGGTACGTTCGTCAATCTGTGCTATACAATGGGGAATCACGCAATAGCAACTATGATAGACTTACTTTGGGTCCACGGACCACGGGTTGGGAACTGAAGTTGACAGAGTGCAGGGGGGGGGCACGAGTAGCAAAAATAGGCTAGAGTGGCCACTGATATATATATATTATAACAGTGTTGGTTGTTGCTATCTCCCTTCGTGGGTTTTGTGGCAAACGAAATGCGATATAATTTGGAGAGTGGCTCAATAACTGTGATAGAGCTATTATATATCAATAATAAGTAAATATATATTAGTTTTTATATATCTATAATATTTGCAATATTTATTTTTTTTTATATCTAATAGTATGGAAGCTTGTCTGCGACCTCAGTTTCAAGACGTTTTATAAAAACCACAATCATCAGGCAGGAACAAAAGATAATGAAGAGATCGAAAAAATCGAAAAATACAGTCAAAAGAAGGTTAGAATTGTGTACAACTCTTTATGTGTGTGCGCGTGCACGTGTGTGTGTGTGTGTTTTATAATGCGTATTATTGTGTGTGGACGAATAAGTGAGGTTTATAGTCTGTGTATATGAAGATGCATGTGCCGAGCGATAAATTTGAGGTTGTCTCAAGCTTATATGCTATTAAATATACATAAAAACTTATATATAGTTTACTTATATATATATATATATATATACGTATATATATATAATTGTAGAATTTTCAAACCTTCGTATGGTTAGCCCAGTCGGCTGGGGCAGTAGAATACACCAACTGCATATCTACAAAGTAGTAAGAACCCCCTAACAAGTATCCTTGATATGACAATAAATAATCTGATGCTGAAGTTTCAGTCCTGGGGCGTTGGGGAATGTGGAGTACCCCTTCATTAGCATTGCTTCAGCGTCTACTCTGATCCGAAGCGGTAGTACCTGATAAGGGTCCTATCTATGGGTCAAATAGAACTGTTTTTACCGTATTAACTGCGTGCAAAACAAATTACTTAATTATTACTAATTATTTGAAATAAAACTTCGATCATTTAATTCTGAGTAAACATACAGCTGTTGTTCAAATGAATTGATAGTAATATGTAGCAATACTTGGAACCATTTAACTATGTGCAAAATAATAAGCTTAGGCTCATTTAAAAACGTTATCAAAATGTGTTAAGAAATTGCTCGAACCTACATACAGCAGCTCTGTGCCGATACGAGATGAAGCCCTGAAGATCCGCCAGAAGCAATGGACCGATAGGGAGGGGTGGCGAGAGAGGGTCAGGGATATCCGTGCTGATGGCGCGACATGATGATGATGATAAATGTATATCCTGTTGATTATCAATAATTAACTAGATCGTTATATATATATATATTATATTAAATGGATAGCTATCGGTTTCGGTTTCTTTGTTTTTAATGGCATATCAACCTTTGTAGTTATTTATTGCAAAGCCATTCTCCAAGAAGAACAGTAGTGGTACTATTTAACCCATAGCTGGGAGGATAAGGGGGTTCATACCTTTCCCCAAGGGTATTTGCCCCAAAGTGAACGTAATAGCGCGACTGGAATACGAACTCGCTACTACGATTTCGCAGAGCATCGCTTTAACCATTACGCCACGAGGACACCCCCGGACAGCTATCGATAGACTATTGGTGATATGGAAGTCATATCTATCTGATAAAATAAAATGCTGTTTTTTTCCAAGCAGCGTTCATGCAAATACTACTGTGTAGATGCACCACGCTGACTTAGCGCAGAAAGAAAAGCTAGACGCAATTGCTTAAGGATGTTATGAGCTATATTAAACAAATACTGGAAGCAATATCCCGCAAAACAGCAGCTGTACGGCCACCTACCATCCATCTCAAAGACCATCCAAATTAGACGAACACGACATGCGGAATACTGCTGGAGGATTAAAGGACGAACTCATAAGCGATATTCTACTATGGACCCCTTCATACACGCAAGTGTAGGACGACCAGCTAGAACTTATCAACAACAGCTCTGTACAGACACAGGTTGTACTCTACAAGACCTGCCGGAAACGATGGATAATAGAGATAGATGATGAGAGAGAGAAGAGAGAGAAAGAGAGACAGTTAGGCAAATCCGTGTGAGCAGCACGAGATGATGATGATCCTATTTACCAACCCCTCCACTCGGGCAGGATATGTCACAAGGTCAATTTTTAAGCAGAGTTTAACAGGTTTGAATTCAGAGTTTTCCTTCTCCTAGACTAGTTGCCTCACCAAGGCTGAAGAACCCATTTACCCATTTAAGAACTATTTACCCAAGCTGGAGGGAGAATAATTAGATTCATACCTTTCCAAGGGTATTAGTGCAATGTGAAATGCAATCAATCTCGTCCAGATTTGAACTCGTGTCGCCGTGTTCATTTCCTACGACCGATAACCATTACACCCACGGGCACCTCCACTAGATGATGATGATGATATATGTATAAAAAGTATTTGACATTAAATAACCTAACAATGATATGCCACAAAAACCCAACCAAACCAAATCATATATTTAATATATATGTATAAAGACGATTTGGTATTAAATGACTTACGATGGTTGATTTACCATAAAACCCAATGAAACCAAATCCTATATATTTAATATATATGTATCGAGAGGATTTGGCATTAAATACCTACAAGGATTGATATGCCATAGAACCCAACCCAACCAAATCCTATATATTTAATATATATGTATAAACATGATTTGGCATTAAATTGACCTAGAATGGTTGATATACCATAAAACCCAACCAAACCAAATCCTATATATCTAAGATATATGTATAGCGAGGATCTGGCATTAAATAACCACAATGGTTGATAAGCCATAAAACCAACCCAAACCAAACCAAACTCGATATGGCGTTGGGAGAAAAAATAAATTTGCAAAACAGGAGTTGGAAGCGAAATTTGGCTATCTTTTTTTTTTTTGTTTTTTTAAATGACTTAATTATCAAAAAATGTAGTGTATAATTTTCTACTTTTCTAAATACGTATATATATAAATATATATATATATATAAGTCTTATTTATGAATATGTTACTTATATATATATATATATATATATATATATATATATGAAACTCATCTCTCAAGTTTTACTTAATTTTTTTATTTATATGCGTGATATATATATATATCATCATCATCATTATCATGTTGTGCCGCTAGCACGGATATCCCTGACCCTCTCTCGCCACTTCTTCCTATCGTTCATCGCCTCTGGCAGGTCTTCAGGGCTACATACCGTATCCTCACATATATATATATATATATATATATATATGTGTGTGTGTGTGTGTGTGTGTGTGTGTGTGTGCGTGCGTGCGTGCGTGTGTGTGTTTGCGCGAGAAAAAATGGAAACGTGAATAAACAGAAACAAAGACAAGCAGATTCAATAATATTTCGTCTTTATTTCAAAAGTACTTCATCCGAAATATTGAATCCGTTGTCTGTTTCTTTTTATTCACTTTTCCATTTATTTTTATCGTATCTTGTCGAATTTTCCAAATCTACCAAGTATATAATACCGATATATACATATATGTAACGCAAGCCAGAGGTAAAAGTTGGGTAGTTAACTTAATACTAGGCATATCCGCGATTTACTAAACATGTATTGTTGCTTTTTTTTACCAAGTATCGCCTAGACTTGACGCAAGGGTAAAAGTACGCCGGGGTTCTGTGTAAGATACAAATTCATTAGCGTCGTAGCAGTTGGTTGGTTGGTTGGTGGATTTTATGGCATATCAACCTTCATATGTTATTAATGTCAAATTCTATTTATATATATATATATATATATACAAACCTAAGATTACTAAACAGATACTTTATAGATAACGTTTTAAATAAGCAGGATCTCGTTTGTTTGCCCAGAACTAAGAGAAACAATTGTTTTGTAAGATTTGCTTACTAATAGACACCGAAGGGGTACACACACACACACACACACACACACGCACGCACACACACACATACACACACACGCACATACACACACGCACTGAGTTTAGGTAAAATGAAAATATATATATTATATGTATATGCTCCCATCGTTGGTTGAGGGCTCTCGTGGGGAATTTGCCGGCTGTCACATACGCTGTAATGCAATAGCTCTTTTCATGAATGGCGCACTCCGGTAGCCGATAACGTATATGTAAAACATATACGTAAAAAATTATTGCGCTGGGGCTGAGATTGACGATAGATCTGCGGTAATATATCTTGCTGATTTTATGACAATCGGGTTTCGATTTCGGCTTGAAGCATCTCGTGGTTTTGGCAACACTGAAGAGTTGCAATGCAACGAAGCAGTCTGTCTGTGGATGACTATATATATATATATAGCCTTTACTTTTTCCTTACAAATCAATTTTGCCATAAAAGGTAAAATATATTCTTCTATCCTTCTATAGCCTATTTCTTCCGTTTTCTATTCCTCTCTTCCTTCCTTCTTTCTCTTTCCTTTTTCTTTCTCTTTTTCTTTTTCTTCTTCCTTTTGATTCGAAATCTTTCTCGATCAGCAAATGGAACATATAAATTCAATATGATATTCCTATATGATGTAATTTTAGAAACAAACGCTGATTTACTGATTAAACGGCCAACTCTTTCCCGATATAGCCCCATTTTTTTTTAAACAACCATTGTTAATTTAACATCACTAATATCATCCCTCCCAGTCCTGATAATGGTCCATTCGAACTGAAATGCTATAGTGTCGACTTAGTTTCTCAATAAATCTCTCCTTCTGCTTGGATTACCTTGTGATCCATGTCTGTCTGTCTGTCTGTCTGTCTCCCCCCCCCTCTCTCTCTCTCTCTATATATATATATATATATATATATATATATATATTACAATAGTAATACCTGATGGTTTTCTTAATAAAGAGGGCATGAAACCAGTGGTCGCAGATAAGCACCCATGCTATTAAATATAAATAAAAACTAATAAATATATAATTTATTATTCACATTTTATATATATATATATATATATATATATATATATATATATATATATATATATATATTATTTCTAATTTAGTTTTTCTTATCTAACGTGGAATTTTTACAAGAACAGACAATACACTATGATCTTAGAATATCCAGTTACGACATAAATAATCCCCTTATTCCAGAAATAGCTTTAATCTTTGTGATATAACAGTGGCTGGTTTGCCTTATGAAACACTAAAATTTTAAAAGAGGGGACAGGAAATTGTTTTAGAAGAAGAAGAAGAAGAAGAAGAAGAAGAAGAAGAAGAAGAAGAAGAAGAAGAAGAAGAAGAAGAAGAATTATTTATTTATTTATTTATTTATCTATTTATCTATTTTTCTTTTCTTCTTTTTTCATTTGAAAAGAGGAGGAGGAACAAAAATTGAAAGAGAACGTAAAATAATTAAAAAAAAAAGAGTTGTCTGCTTTCTACTGTGGTTTTTCTATTGATTTGTGGAGGGAAAAAAATCTCAACTCTTTAATCGATTCGATAGCAACTTTAATGTTATTGAGCGTGTGCTTCTCTGACAAACACTTCGCTAGTCGTTGACGAAAAGAATAAATTAACAAATGCTACACCCAGTGTTTTAATAAAAGATAGACTTTTTTTATAAGACGAGGGGAAATTTCTTTTTTAAATTAATTGCTTTTTAAGTCTGTGTTGTGGGTCGAATTTTCTGCCTTACATAAATTTCCGGTGAACAAATATGTCGTGACCGTTGTAATTGTTCTATCTATCTATCTATCTATCTATCTATCTATCTAAGGGTGTTCATATCTATCTATCTATCTATCTATCTATCTATGGTTGTTCATATCTATCTATCTATCTATCTATCTATCTATCTATCTATCTATCTAAGGGTGTTCATATCTATCTATCTATCTATGGTTGTTCATATCTATCTATCTATCTATCTATCTATCTAAGGGTGTTCATATCTATCTATGTATCTATCTATCTATGGTTGTTCATATCTATCTATCTATCTATCTATCTATCTATCTATCTAAGGGTGTTCATATCTATCTATGTATCAATCTATCTATGGTTGTTCATATCTATCTATCTATATATTTATCTATGGTTGTTCATATCTATCTATCTATCTATCTATCTATCTAAGGGTGTTCATATCTATCTATGTATCTATCTATCTATGGTTGTTCATATCTATCTATCTATCTATGGTTGTTCATATCTATCTATCTATCTATCTATCTATCTATCTAAGGGTGTTCATATCTATCTATATATCTATCTATCTATGGTTGTTCATATCTATCTACCAACTTAGCTCTGCTAGCTAGCTTACTGCTTGTCTATCTGCGTTATGGTTAGAAATCACCAATGGACTGGGAGACATGGGTTAAATCCCAGGTAGAGTCACACAAAAGACTCAAAAAATGGTACTTGATGTCTCCTCGCAATATAAGGGACGACTATATATATATATATTTTTTATTATGTTTACATGCATGTAGGAAGCAGCGTCGAATCAACCGAAAAGGACATCGAAACGAGGTTAACGAAAGCATGGACAGCTATCAATAGGCTATCGATTATATGGAAATCAGACCTAACCGATAAAATGAAACGCAGTTTCTTCCAGGCAGCGGTCACATCGATACTGCTATATGGATGCACTACATGGACGCTTACAAAACGGCTGGAGAAGAAGCTAGATGTCAACTACACAAGAATGCTGCGTGCAATCCTGAACAAGTCCTGGCAGCAACACCCCACAAGACACCAACTGTACGGCCACCTGCCCCCTATCACGAAAACTATTCAAGCTAGACGAACCAGACATGCAGGACACTGCTGGAGAAGCAGTCTCATTGGGTGCCACTTTCATATGGCCTTGTGCCACATCTAAGCAAAAAGCTTAGTAAATTTCCACTGCTGGAGAAGCAGAGATGAACTCATAAGAAATGTACTCTTATGGATCCCCACACATGGCCGCGCAAAAGCAGGACGACCAGCACGAACGTACATTCAGCAGCTATGTGAGGATACGGGATGTTGTCCTGAAGACCTACCTAGGGCGATGAACGATAGGGAGGAGTGGCGAGAGAGGGTCAGGGATATCCGTGCTACCAGCGCGATATGATGATGATGATGACATGCATGTAACACGAACTGTAAGTAAAGAAAAACGGCACATTGTTCATATGATAGAGAAATACATTTTAAATGCTCTGACTTGGAGATGCCTATACGTTCTTAACTCACCAACACGACTGATGTCACGATCAGCGTTCTTTCTCCTCTGAGTCATTTAACATTCGTTCTCTCTTTTTTTTTCCTTTTCTCTTTCCTTTCGGCATTCAATTTTCTCTCTGCTTTCTTCTTCTCATGAAGACGTCTTATCCAAAGAGAGTTTCAAAAATGCTTCGATCCGTGAAAAACTAGTTGAAATAAATGCCTTAAATGCGAAGGGTGCTATTTGGAAGAAAATTAATGTTTTATTCATTGTTCATTTCTGTCTTGGTAAATACAGCTTCAGTGTCAGCCAAAAGGACTTTTTTGATAAAAATTGATGTTTCATTCATTGGTTATATCTTTCTTGATAAATACATCTTTTGTTTCTATTTCCCCAGTCGACTGGGGCTGTATAATATACTGACTGCATCACTTCTGAGGGGTAAGACTCCTCCGCCCCACGAGTATCCTGGAAATGACACTAAACAATCTGATGGTGAGGCTTCAGTAATGCTGGAGCTTTGGGAAATGCGGAGTACCCCATTATTGCCATCGCTCCCTGATCCACTTTGGTCCTGAGTGGTAGCACCTAATAGGGTCCTATCTATGGGTCAAATTGAACTAAACTGTAATTACGCTTAACTGAATCATTTGTATTTAACAGTTTTTTCTATAGAACTCTGTGTAAACAAAAAATGTACTTATGCTAAACTGAATTATTTGAAATAGAACTGTTTTTTGAAATTTAACTGTGTGTAAACAAAATTGTACTTATACTAAACTGAATCTCAGGAAACTTTTATCAAAATGATTTATTTGGCATAAAATTACCCGAAAATGGTTGATATGCCGTAAAAAAACAACCACCAACCAACCAACCATCAGTCTCAATAGTTTTTAAACTTTCCTCGTACATTGTTAACATTTCAACCACTGCAGGTGATGTTAACATATACTCACCGAAGGAACGGAATACTAGTGACAGGTTTTTGATCGTATGAAAATAGGATCTCTCCGATAGAATAAAACGGGATTTCTTTCAAGCTGTAACCGTGTCCATACTACTATGTGGATGCACCACATGGGCGCTCTCAAAACATATTGAGAAAAGGCTAGAGAGGAACTACAAAAGAATGCTACATTGAAGCAATACCCCACATAACAGTTGCTGTGCGTTCACCAACCTCCCATTGAATAAGCCATCCAAATAAGACGAACAAGATACACAGGACACTTCTACACTAGGACGTTTCAATGTTAGCCAACCAGCAAAGACTTATGTTCATCGGCTATGTGCGGACACTGGATACAGTCAAGAAGACCTAAAGGAGCTATCGACGATAAAGATGGATCGGGAAGTCTGTTCTGTCACTTGACTTGATAATGGTGATGATATATATCGATATTCGACCAACAAACCGACACGAGTGAGTTCGAGTCTCATTAGGTGCCCCATTCATAAGGCCTTGTGCCACATATTTTCTCTAACAAAAGTAACAGCTGGAAATATACACGTATGTTAGAACGAAATAAATAATTCTTTAAAACATACAAATCTCTTAGTGGATCTATTCATCTTTAAGTATTTACTTTTTTCTCTCATTAGATCTACAAAGACAAAATTTTTTTCACCAACACGAGCCTGCACACACATATAGTCATCCATAGACAAACTGTTTCGTTCTATCAGAACTCTTCAGTGTGGCTAGACACGCAGGACGCTCGAAGCCGGGATCGAAACCCGTCCAACTTTACGTTAGACTGTGTTTCAGACCACTCGTCCACCAAGCGGACCACGTTGGCTAAGGGAATTTTAAGGTATTTTTATTTTTAGAAACAGCAGCAGCAGCCTTTGTTTACATTTTTTATGTGTATATATATATATATATATAAGTCATGCCACCTGATCCCACTCTCACTATATAGTAATGAGAAATTTCATTGTTATAGCAACACAAGGCATTACTCGACATCGTTTCACATCATATAAAAAGAGAAGTTTCAGTGGTGCTTAAACCAATTGAAAACTCACTGGATTGAATATCATGGGGACTATTTTGAAGAAAACTAATATTTCATTGATTTCTCTCTCGGTTTGAATTTATTTAATCCCTTCACCAATTTTAAGCAGAGCAAAGCTGGTTCGAATTCGGAGTGATCTTTCTCTAAGGCCAGTTGGGATATATATATATATATATATATTTGTGTGTGTATATATCTATACAGATATAATTTAGTTAGCCGACTCTAGTCAATGGTTACCCAAAGGCTCCCTTTTCAATAGCTATTTCAACGAGGTGTTGGATGGGGCTCAACCCCTTTCCCTGGATTACTCCACTTATCCTTGATACATACCTTATAATGCTGAATGTTAAGCAATGAGGCATCAAGTACCATTTTTTGAGTCTTTGGTACGGATCGACCCGGGATTGAACCCAGGTCTTCCGGCCTATTGGCGAACACTCTAACCATTACGCCAATATATTTACAAATAACCGGCCCATTAATTTGGAACTATTAATAAAGTGATTGGCACGAGGGATGACGTTTAAAAACCGGTGTACTTTTCTGATCTCTTAGAAACCCAATAAATTTCAAACATCCTTCCACGTGCCAATCGTGTAATTAACCTGTTTCAGATTAAGAACGCTGAATGTACGGTTACGAGTCTTTCATGATATTCATTTTCTTTTTTTCCCCGGTTATTTTTGCAGTGTGAACAACATTTTTCATGATGTTAAAGTCCCGATGAAGGTTATCAAAACCGAAGCGTTTAACGTTGGCTTTTCATCTATAAGAATTCATCTAATTTGGATTATTTTTTTCTACTTTCTTTATACTGTTGGATTTTTCCCGTATACACACACACACACACACACATATATATATATGTATTTTTTTCATCATACAACGTGTGGAAGCACGTGCGATACCCTAGCCTCATTAGCCGCCAACCAGGGTGATAACACAGTTTCGGTAGCTCAAGGCGGTACTGCCACTCCTGGCGCTACCGAACAGCTTTTGCCACCGGATAGGGTATTTAAGAGAAATATATATCTATGTATACACAAGATCAACTAAAAGCGAACAGACATTACATTGGACGTTCGTTCATCTTCATTTTGGTGCAGTTTGAAGATGTTGGATTTTTCCCATATATACTCACACACACACACGCGCGCGCGCGCACAGACAGACACACACACACACACATTTATATATATATATATATATATATATATATATATATATATATATATCGTAATTATTTGTATATAAGGCGCACGATTTTTCCTGATTTTACAACCAAAAAGTTAAAAGTGCGTATTGTACATAAGAACAATATAATGAACTTTTTCCCAGCTCCATGCTTAATCATATTCGACTTAAGATAACAGAAACTATGTTATATCTCTCTTCTGAACGAATGTCTTTTAAATGTGGCAGAGAAACAACCTGGCTAAGTCGGCTGGGACTGTAGAATACACCAACCGCTTCTCTGCAGAAGGTTAAGACCCCCCCCGCCACAATGAGTGCCCTAGATATAACACTAAACCATCTGATAGTGAGACATCAGTAATACTG
>OY757908.1:101649435-101651935 GCA_963585895.1 Sepioteuthis lessoniana
CTCTTTATTTGATTTTCTTAAACCTATAATAAAGATAATGAGAGGAACATAAATTACATCATATTTAGACTTCTGTTAAGTCTGTAGACTTATACTACAATTTGAACATCCAATAAACAGCAAAGATCAACAAATATCCGCTTCTTATTCAATAACTCTCGCTATCACAGGTCCCATAAATTTTTGGTTGTGGGAGGTGATACTTATGTCGCATGTTTCGTTTAGAATACCCTGGCGGAGCCCGTCCCTCTTCTAGTCCTAAACTGGTCTGATTTCAAAGTTTTCCTTGACCAGTTGCCAAAGCAAAGTTAAAGCGCCCGGTCCATTTATAACATACCAAGGTTAAAGCGCCCAGTCCATTTATGCCATCCCAAGGTGTTGTATCGTTGTAAGGAAGAGAAACACTGTGAAATAGATTTAACTATTTATTCACAGAAGTGGTACAGACTAAGGAATATTATAAGTCTCGCGTTGTTGGTGTTACGTCCGAAGTTGGTCTCACTACTGACGGAAATCTTTCAGAATCTTTCCGAGATACCGGAAGTCACGTAGTACGAGCCACTATACAACACAAGGATAAAGAGCCCAATCTACTGTTGCCATACCAAGGTTAAAGCGCCTAATCCATTATTGCCATACTAAGGTTAAAGATACCAAACTGCTATTAGCATGCCAAGGTTAAAGAGCCCAGTCCACTATTGCCATACCAAGGTCAAAGAACCTAATCCATTATTGCCAGACTAAGGTTAAAGAGACCAGACTGCTATTACCATGCCAAGGTTAAAGAGCCCAGTCCACTATTGCCATACCAATGTTAAAGCGCCTAATCCATTATTGCCATACCAAGGTTTAAGAGCCTAATCCATTATTGCCATACCAAGGTTAAAGAGCCTAGTCCACTATTGCTATACCGAGGTTAAAGAGCCCAGTCCACTATTACCATACCAAGGTTAAAGAGCCCAATTTGCTATTTCCATACTAAGGTTAAAGAGCCCAATCTATTTACCCAGAGCTTGGAAAAAGAATAGTCAGATTTATATCTTTCTCAAGGGTATTAGGGCAATGTGAAATGCAAACAGCCTTACCCAGAATTTGAACTTAGGGGACTGAGTCCACTTCCCACGACGATAATTGTTATGCCATGAATAACTCTTCATATACAACGGTCACAGCAAAAGTAATGTTTTTAATTTACTTTCATGAAAACAAGCTCAGATACAGGCTGCACCGTAGGTGTTACGGTTATAGTAATAGGAATAGGTGATCCTGGTTCAAATCCCCAGCGAGGCTGTTTGCCTTGCACATTACGCACTAATACCCTTGAGCAAAGATATTAATCCAACTATTCTCTCTTAATCCATGGGTAAATCCATAATCAAGAGCTATTTGAAATTTTCAATATTTGTGAAAACACTTATTCGTTTGCCTAAATTTCTTAGATGAAACCTGATGATTTTTATCACTTTGAATATTCAGACTATTGTCTTCATTTTTATTGTTATAATCACAACGTTTCGGTCGATATGTTCTTTGGGCTTCTTCAGGTGCATCATGTCGAACTCAGGAGCCCACACTGAACATCGAACTGAACCCTTTATTTAATCCACGGGAGTATATTGTTCTAATTTCGTTAACCATGACTGGGTACAATTGTTAAACTAAAATAAGTATAATATTACTTTTAGGTGGGGTTGAACCTGGAACTTACAGATTATTTCACTCAGAAGCACTTTGCAATTAACACTGCGCCATACGTACTAAAAGAAAATAGTTATAATAAATGCTTTAAACAAAAAAAATCACTGCTTCATTTTTAATAACACGAGTATATTAATAATACAAAACTGTAATTTTTGATTTAGCAGCATTGACAATGCATTTTTACGCGCAATATCGATTGCATTATTCACTTTATACGGTGTTGGCCATAAATAGGGACACCCGAAATATCTTTTCATAAAACGTTTATTTTCTTCTAAACCAAAGATACCAGGATTTTATTATTTATTGCCGAACATTAAACAATCAAAATGGATATTATTTGGTATTGCCAAAATGTAGTGGATTGAAACTCTGTAAGAAGGGAAAATGTACGAAACTATACAGATAATTTATACTTATTTTTATTCCTTCTTAGTCTTTTAGAAGTAAATGTCTATCAATGTTCATTCATTTTTGATTTTCAGAAACAAATTTCTACCAATGTTCATGCCTTCTTACTCTTTTAAAAGTGAGAGTCCAATAATGTTCATTCCTTCTAATTCTTCTAGAAGTAAACGTCTATCAAAGTTCACGGTTTGTTTGTCGTTTAGAAGTAAACGTCTATCAAAGTTCATTCCTTTTTAATTTTCAGAAACAAATTTCTACCAATGTTCATGCCTTCTTAGTCTTTTAAAAGTTGGTGTCCAATAATGTTCATGCCTTCTGGGTCTTTTAGAAGTAAACGTCTATCAAAGTTCATTCCTTTCTAATTTTCAGAAACAAATTTCTACCAATGTTC
>OY757908.1:101656935-101815031 GCA_963585895.1 Sepioteuthis lessoniana
GTTTTTCTCCTGTTTTTTTCTTCTTTGAATCTCTCTTTACCACTTACCTCCCTTTTTTCCTTCTCTTCATTTTCCCCTCTTCGTTGCAATTCACCATCTAAAATCACTTACTGAAATACTCAGGTTTACTTCAACATAAAAAAATACTATAAACATTTTTATTTTCATTAAAAAAATCTCCTTATCTTTCTTTTTATCTTCTTTATTTCAGACAATTAATTAAGAACCCCAAAATTTAATCTTCGCCATTTTTTCTCTTCCTTCCATCTCTTAGAACCCTTTCTTCCTATCTCCTTCCCTTACTCCCTTCCTTCCTTTGTTCATTAATTCTTTTGAATACATTTGACTTTTTTTCCATAAGCTTCTGCCTTCATCTTTGCTCATCTTCTCTCATACTTTTTTTTCCAATTTGTTCTTTTGTTTGTTTTTATTGTTTTTATTTTTGTTTTCACACACAAAAAATCATTTATTGTGTTTGTTTCTGAGCCAAAAGATTACACAATATGCCAAGTGTGATTGTGTGTGAGGGTGGTGCAATAGAGAAGGATCTCCAGGGGACATGAAAGCCATCACTGATTAGATGCCTTTTCTTTTTAATAATCTAATTTTTTACCCGTTCATTCTTATTCTGTTTATTTTGATATTCTATGATTCTTTTATTCGTTTTATTTAATATTCTGTTGGCCCAGTCAGCAGCGGACGGAGGGGGGGGGGGCTGTAGAATATACTGACTGCATCTCTGCAGAGGGATAAGACCTCTCTGCAACGAGTGTCCTGGATTTGACACTAAACAATCTGAGGGTGAGGTTCAAGTAATGTTGGCGCTCTAAGGAATGTGGAGTACCCATTCATTGCCATAACTCTCAGGTCCACTCTGGCCAGGAGTGTTACCACCTGATAGGGTCCTATCTATGGGTAAAATAGAAGTAAACTGCGTACTTATGCTAAACTGAATTGTTTGAATTAGAACTGTTTGAATAAATTGAATAGTTTGAAATAAAAATGTTTTTTGACAAACTGTGTACTCATGCTAAATTGAATTTTTTAAAATACAACTGATCATTTGTATAAAATGGATTTGACATTAAATAACTTAAAAAGGTTGATATGTCATAAAACCCAACCAACAAACCAACAAACCAATATTCTGTGATTCTATTTTATATTCTAGTTTTATTCTCTTTGTTCTATTTAATTTTCAATCTCTGATTCTGTACTCTTAATTTAATTTGTACTACTTCTTATCCCACATATTCCTATACATATGAAGAAAAAAAATTAGGACAGACTGGACTCTCTAGCCTTGATAAAGCAACCAGTCTAAGAGAAGGAAATACTCTGATATCAAAACTGAATCTCCTCAAGGAGACAATAAATCCTGATCTCAGTTTAAAAAAAATGGGCGTACCCATGGAAGGCCTCCAAGAGTGTTATATGAAACCCATTCTTGACCTTTTTTGCTTCTGTACTTTGCACAGGAGAGACGTTTTCTCCTGTTTCTTCCATGGAACAGTAAAGACACATTTCTCTGGTTTTTTTACTTTCCATCATCATCAAGTAGTTTTTTTTTCAATTTTTGCCCCCTACCCTTCAGAGTACCCTTAAGATAGCGCTTCATTGTATTCAATATCATTCCGGCAACTCCTGCAATAACACTAATCTCAAGTTTTATAGCATCTTGCCCTTCCATTGGATAATATTGGTGCTATGAAGTGGCGAAATTGTAACATGATAACTGAATGGATAAGTTAGTTACTCAAAGAGTGACAAGTAACGATTTAAATTTCAGGACTAGCAAAACATATCCCGTACTGGAGGTGTGTTACAATTTTAACAATACATCTCTCCTTGATCGACTTGAAAATACCACTTGACTTCCACCTGTTTCTGCGATCGGTCCAAAAGGAAGTTGTAACATCGACAATAAATTAAACTGGATTTTTCTGTGACTACGTATCTGACTTTTTCTTATAGATTATCCGTGATCATTCTCATTCTTTTTTTTAAAATACGTTTTGGTTGAGGTAACTTAGTTTTATTCATCTGTTTCTATATTAAGTCTTTTGCCGTGGGTGACGTCACTGTCACGTCATCAAAAATGAATATATACCTTTGCAGGGATACCAAAGAAAGCTGGTGAAGTCGAAGAAAGAAAAACAAGATAAAGAGAGGATGACGAATTCATACCAGAAAAGGGGTGAAAAATCACCTGTGGCCACTGAAAAAGCCAATCTATCTATTTGCAACCCGGCTTACGATGTCACAAAACTTGCTACATGGGTAACTTACTGTTTTCCATATAACCTTTCCTTTCGAACCAAACAGATACCAAAAGATATTTTTATTATTTATAACATATTTGTACTGAACATTTTTTATTGTTGATTGACTGATTAATTTATCGAGTGGAAGATTTTAACGGCATTTCAACCCATCTAGGGTTATTCAATGCCTAGAGATTAGGGAACTGCCTTCATTGTACATTCATATTTACGATTTTTGGAGGTGCCCGTGGTGTAATGGTTATCGTCGTAGGAAATGGACACGGTGACACATGTTCAAATCCTGGACGAGACCGATTCCATTTCACATAGCACTAATACCCTTGGGAAAGGTATGAATCCAATTATTCTCCCTCCATCTATGGGTAAATAGTAGGACAGACTGTGTTCTTCAGCCTTGGTGAGGCAACTAGTCTAGGAGAAGGAAAACTCTGAATTCAAACACGATAAACTCCGCTAAAAAATTGATCTTGTGTCAAATCCTGCCCGAGCGGAGGGGTTGAATTCAGAGTTTTCCTTATCCCAGACTAGTTGCCTCACCAAGGCTGAAGAACCCAGTCTGCCCTACAATTTACCCATAGCTGGAGGGAGAATAATTGGATTCATTCCTTTCCCAAGGGTATTAGTGCTATGTGAAATGCGATTAGTCTCGTCCAGGAATTGAACTCGTTTCGTCGTGTCCATTTCCTACGACGATAACCATTACACTACGGGCACCTCCACATACAGTTAAGAGTTATACCCATTGTGAAGAGGGACCATCTTGGCCCTCAGCAAGGTATACAGTCAGCGTATTTCAGCTATATTCGAGATGTTTCTGAAACATCAACATTAACTTATGACTACAACTAATCTTGCCTTAAATTAAATGCCAAAAACCAACCTCACAGAAGAACAGTAGTGGTTCTATTTAACTCAGGGTTGGGCAAACTTTTTGGTTGGTTGGCTGTTTCACTGGGTTACGAATTATTGTATACAAGCGGAAACATAATCAAACATAATTTACGAACTTCAATGAACGAACGAACACACTTCTTTATAAAAATATATCTCTAACAGATTCTCGAAAGGGTTGAATTTTCTGTGGTGTGTGAGAGATGGGTGACTTCTTCTTCCCATATCTTCTTCCTGGAGCCAAGGGGTGCCAACGCTTGCTCGCCCTTGCAATCTTGTCAGAGACGCCTCTGATCGGCTGCGAGTCCCTCGCTCGATTGTGATTCTCTGCACTCTGTCTAAATCTGACCGCGTAGTTCTCATTACGTGATCCCTTTCCAGTTACACAACTGTTCGACCTAAGTGCCCTCATCTTCCTGTTTACTAATCAAAATGTGACAGCTTACCAAAGCACACGGGGTCACTAGGAACGAACCGAAAATCCATGTCATATGTTATATAACATTATCAAATAGCCACATCTTTTAAAATCAAAAGAATTTAGTTTCGATTCAAGTGAAAGTGTTTATATTTTTTTTTCAGAGCCGACTGCACAAAATAGTGCAGCGGGTCTCAGTTTGCCCATCCCTAGTTTAGTGTCATACCGATTGGAAAGAGGGACCTTCTTGGCCCTCTGCAAGGTATACAGTCAACGTATTTCAGTTATATTCGAAATGTTTTTTAAATAACCTTGACTCAAATTCAATGCCCAAACAAAGTTTGTTGAAGAACAGAAGTGGTTCTGTTTAACGCTTAGCGGGAATAGGAGATAAGAAGGTTCATACTTTTCTGAGGGTATTTGTCCAAAATTGACCATAAGAGAGTAACTGGACTTTGAACTTACTTACTTCAATGCTGCAGCCCAGGATGTTAGCCGCCATGCTATGGGGACTCCTCCCAAAATCATATTTGCTAGCTTGAGTTTTGTCTGTCAAAGACAAAAGATCAGTTTTTATGCACACAGAAAGTCATTAACCTTGATCAGCAACATGTTATAAAAAAATATGCGGAGGTATGCATTTACACACAACCAGGATATGTCACAAGCGTATTTCAGCAATATTCAAGATGTTTCTGAAACATCAACTTTAACTTATGACTACGACTAATCTTACCTTAAATTAAATGCCAAAAACCAACCTCGTAGAAGAACAGTAGTGGTTCTATTTAACTCAGGGTTGGGCAAACCTTTTAGTTGGTGGGCTGTTTCACTGGGTTACGAATTATTGTTGTATAGCCACATACGCATACAAGCGGAAACATAATCAAACATAATTTACGAACTTCAATGAACGAACGAACACACTTCTTATTAGACTACGACTAATCTTGCTTTAAATTAAATGCCAAAAACCATCCTTGTAGAAGAACAGTAGCAGTTCTATTTAACTTAGGGTTGGGCAAACTTTTTGCTTGGTGGGCTGTATCGCTGCGTTATGAATTATCAAATAGCCGCATCTTAAGTGGCGTGTCACTGGTTAAAATTTAGAGATTCCTTTTCTTAGAACAGTTGTCCACGTAGCTGACACCTAGACAAAGTCTATTAGTTAAGATAAAGTTTTTACCTCACATTGTTTACTATTCATAACACCTGTAAACCGCAGAATAGCCAAGAGTTAAATCGTTGATTTGGGGCTTAAGCGAGACCCTCTTCTCCCATAATATTCAAGAGAACAGTTCTTTCTTCTATGGATTGAGAAAACCACTCTTACGTATTCATTCTTGCTGGGCTGAAGAAAACATACAAAATATATTGAGAGAGTTTGTTTTCTTGTCACTGAGATCTCTTGACAACTTCTTCGTCTCCTCAATTTTCTTTAATAACCTTCAGGTACTACATATCCAGATGCCTTTACTCAGCATGCCACTGAAAGAAGACGTGAACTTTTTATTTTGTTTTTTCAGTTCTCTGGCAATGTCCAGGTGTTTATTCAGTTTTTCACTTTCTTTTAATATCACTCTGAGGTCTACAGGAAAATAATAGCTCCCGAGCTAACAACTTCTTTTCTTGCTAAAACATTTAGTACCTCTTCAACGTACCCTTTAGGTAGTTCATCATTGTGTTCAATATCTCTCTAGCAACATTGGCAATAACACTAATGCCAAAGTTTATAGCACCTTGCTCTCCCTTTAGACAAAATTGGAGTAATGAAATCGTGAGATTATGACATTATAAGCGAATAGATTAGTTAGTTACCAACTGAGTGACAAGTAACGATCTAAATTTCAGTGCAATCAAACCTCACCTCGCATTGGCGTTGGGTTACAGTTTAAAGGATATATCTCACCTTGATAGGCTTGTTTCTTTCCCTGGCATACTATAATTTGTACAAATATTGTAAATAGTAAGCAAAATTACGAAAAAAAAATTCCTTATCTGAACTAAAAGCTTTTATTTGGGCATTACCTCGTGTGTTTAAATATCCAAGTAAGCACGGTAAGCTACACCAAGGACTAGACAACCTTGATTATTTACAGTACTGCATGGATTTGGATTGTATTACAGAAGTTTGGAAAGAATAAATATATGTTTGAATGTTTTCTTTTTATGTCATTGAATGTTGAAGAAATATTTTGTAGGTGAACAAAGCCAAAACTTAGGGGCCATTCATAACACGTAATATATAATAAAAACATCTTATTGTGTCTAAGGGTTAGGGGGTCACTCATTATATATAATATATAATAAAAACAACTTATAGTGGCTAAAAGTTTGGGGGTCATTCATTATACGTGATACATAATAAAAACATCTTATAGGGGCTAAAAGTTTTGGGGTCATTCCTTAGACGTAATACCTAATAAAACATCTTATTGTGACTAAAAGATAGAGTTCGTTCATTACTCGAGTATATACAGCACTTGGAAAATTTTTTTTCTTTTTTGGTACTCAGGTATATATATATGTGTGTGTGTGTGTGTAATTCATGAAATTCATTAGAATAACAAGAGCAGACTTTGTGGAGAGTGATATGAGGTAATCGACAAGTGTGTACAGCTAACTGCCACTGAAGAAGTACGACAGCAGACATTACCGAGTATGAAAGTTGTGCCAATAGAAACAGTGCAAATGGCTCAAGCTTGAGCATACAATGAATGAATGATATATATATATAGAGACCCAAATTCCTCCTTTGGGGTATGAGACACAAATTTCCCTGGTATTTTAAGATAAATTCGGATATCGTAATTAGTCATGCATTACACGCATTTGTATATAACACACACCTCTAACTTTCGGCTACGACATTCTGCAATAAAAATCTCTTGTTTATAATATGCATTGATTTTTTTTTTTTTTTTTGGTGGGGGGTGAATTTATAGCAGCTAAATCTAAACTCGATTTGATATTTGTTCAACAATTTATCCAGTTTGTATCGACTAAGAGTAATATTTTATTTAGCTTATATTGTTGTATAACCGGGACATTGGCCCAGCGGTTAGAGTGTTCGCCAATGGCCCGGGAGATCTGGGTTCAATCCCAGGTCGAGTCATACCAAAGACTTTAAAAATGGAACTTGATACCACCTTGCTTAACACTCAGCATTATAAGGTACGGTTCAAGGGTAAAGTGGAGCAATCCAGGGAATGGAGTAGCGCCCTCCCCTACACCTTGGTGTAGTAGCTATCGAAAAGGGAGCCTTCGGGTCACCCTCGACTATGGTCGCTAACTTTACTTACTTATATTGTTGTATACTGGGAACAACAACAACGTTGATGTATAAAAATATGATCAGTATCTTTTCTTGTTTTTCTTTATTACCTGAAATGTACGTATCGGTAGAGTAAAAGCGAGTCGGAAAATGGCTGAAAAGCGCGCGCACATACACAGAGAGGTGACAGTGCGGTTTTTCCGTGAAACTTTTTTGCCTTTCTGCTTCGTTCTGCCTGGGTCGAAATTCTTTCCTGGTTTATATAATTTTCCAGACACCCACGCAATCCTCGTGGTCACACCTGCCTACGCGTTGTGCGTGGATACGCCTCTTGTCTAGCATGCCACACATGCAACCTACGTGGCAGTTCTGCTGAGGAAACACCTGCATCCAGTGATGCTTCTCACGCAAGCCACGCGGTATTTCTGCTGGTGCATCGTCCTGTTTACTCTAGGAAACAGGTGCACATCCTATCATGCCACTCTCGCAACTTATGCAACATGTCAAAGGAATATTCCTGTCGTTATCCAACAATATAATGTTTTTGACACAAAATTTACACATCATTTAGGACAAAGGCATAGGCATGTTTACACGAAAATGTGAACAAACTTTTTACAAAAATAAGTTCGCAAAACAAGAAATAAATTATAAAGAAATATGCACACCAATGGTTATTTCTCTGTAGGGATATGAAATAAAAGTCTTTGTTACGTACATATTAGATCGTTTGGACCATTGATCTAGCTTACTTTCAGTCATACCGTCCCGAGTTTGGTAACACACATGGCCAGAATATTATTTAGTAATAGTAATATTTAGTTCTCATGTATAATAGCCACCCCAACTGGTTTTAAGCTTAAAAATCTGTAAAAAAATACGTTTTGAATAGGAATTATTACGGCAATTCAATCCAAGCCAGAAAAACAAACTTTGTTAAAATTAGCAACAAAATAATTTGTTAGCGAGAAAACTTTTCCATTCCAGTTGACCACTGAGAGAAATTAAAAGAAAGTGAAAAACCAAATAATTACCAGGACCTAGTCAGAGAATTGAAAAAATTAAAACCAAAATAACAGCTCACATTTTGTTCCTACAGCATGTTGAGTTAAGTTCCTAGATGTGTGGGTCTTGAAGGTTTTTAAAGAAAGTTGAGGAGATGAAGAAGATGTCGCGAGATCTCAGTGACAAGAAAACATTCTCATTATATTTTGTATTTTATCTTTTTCACATTGTTAAGAATGAAAACGTAGAGTTATTTTCTCAGTCAAAGAATTTTTTTCTTTTAGAAAATGTTAGAAGGGAGCGTCTCGCGTAAGATCCCAAATTAATGACTTACACCTTCGCTGTTCTGGGGTAAAAATTGTCACTATTCGAATAGCGTGAGTGCATCTATACTCTGAATGATATCTCATACAATTGGCTTTTCATGTTTTGTTTAAGGTTTTTTTCTGCAGCTTTCTATCTTCCATGACTAACCCACGAGGCAACAGGACACGAGTTAAAAATTGCAGGTTCTGGTTTTGAATTCAAAGTTGTTTCTCTCGTAGATTGTTTGTCCTATGAAGATAAATCAGTTTATTCTTCTATTTTACCCATTGGAAGAAGAAGAAGAAGAAGAAGAAGAAGAAGAAGAAGAAGAAGAAGAAGAAGAAGAAGAAGAAGAAGAAGAAATTGTTTCATGCCTTTACCAAGAACAGAACATGTCTTTATATCTAAAAACTGTGATGTTTAATTGGTCTAGTAGTGTAAGAAATATAACCGAGAAATTGGTTGAAAACAATTATAGAAATGCAAATTTGACAAAGTGTGTCTACAAAATTCTATGCAACATAGCGTTGACGTCACTACAGGAGTTGCCAAAATGAAGTTAAGCACGTCAGACTTCCTCAGGTACTCCAGCTCCTGGTTTCTGCCACCCTTGTTATAATGAATCTAAAGTTTTCCTTATCCTAAACTGGTTCCCATGACCAAAGCCAGTCCACCGAACAGTTTTACACACAACGAGTGAAAGAATAGATGGGTTCAATTATTTTTCAAGGGTATAACAGCTAAGTATACACAAAGAATATCAACCAGAGATTTTGCCCACCTGATTCATGGGGCTTAGAATATGTTGGCTGTATTCCCTGCAGAGGGGTAAAAATACCCCTTCCAAAAAGGGTGTCCTGGGTAAGACACTAAACTGAATCCATTCATGAGGCTCTAATTCAAGAGATCTGGAGCGTGTGCCCCGTCATTGCCATTACTGCCAGGTCCACTATGACCCTTAGTTGTAGGATGTGCTCAGGTCCCATCTATGGATCAAATTGATCCGTTTAAAAGTTATTTGAATTCGGCGGACCAAGCGCAAAAAAAAACTCTTAAGAAACAACTACACAAATAATATAAATACGAACGCACTATAAATGCATTTCTCTAACCTCAAGACATAAAATAACCAGAGGCAGGTTGACATTCCATCAAAATCAATCAATCAATCAATCAAAAATTTCATTAATGCATGGTAACCGGGCCATTGGCCTAATGAGTACAGTGTTCGCCAAATAAAAGAAAAATGACTGATACCTAATTGAATTATTAGTGATACATTGTATACATGTATTATTAGTGATACATTGTGATACATGTATTACAAGCAATTTCGATACTGCTGTATGGATGCACTACTTGGACGCTAACTAAATGGCTGGAGAAGAAGCTAGTCGGTAATTACACAAGAATGCTGCGAGCAATCTTGAACAAGTCCTGGCGGCAACACCCACAAAAGGCACCAATTATACGGCCACTTGCTTCCTATCACGAAAACTATCCAAGTTAGACGAACCAGACACGCAGGACACTGCTGGAGAAGCAAGGACGATCTCATAAGTGATGTGCTCCGATGGACCCCTACATATGGCCGGGCAAAAGCAGGACGACCAGCTCGAACATACATTCAGCAGCTATGTGAGGATACGGGATGTAGCCCTGAAGACCTGCCAGAGGCGATGAACAATAGGGAGCTGTTGGGAGAGAGGGCCAGGGATATCCGTAATAGCGGAACGACATGATGATGATGATGAAACTATTTAATTTAGCAACCATTTAACTTAGTTGACTTATGCTAAACTGAATTACTAGAAATAGAAGTGTTTGATCTTTTAACTGTTTGTAAACAAATGACTGATGTTTAATTGAATTGTTAGTGATACAGAGTAATCCATGGAACCATTAAACTTTGTTGATTTTTGCTAAATTGAATTGTTAGAAATAGAACTGTTTGATTATTTAACAGTACGTAGCAACAAAATGAGTTGACACACCATATATTCAATTTATATGTAAAAACAGGATTTAGCATTAAATAACCAACAATTGCTGATACTATTTACCAACTCCTCCGCTCGGGCAGGATATGACGCAAGGTCAATTTTTAAGCGGAGTTTAACAGGTTTCAATTCAGAGTTTTCCTTCTCCTAGACTAGTTGCCTAGCCAAGGCTGAAGAACGTAGTCTGTCCTACTATTTACCCATAGCTGGAGGGAGAATAATTGGATTCAAACCTTCACCAAGGGTATTAGTGCTATGTGAAATGCAATCAGTCTCGTCAGGGATTTGAACTCGTGTCGCCGTGTCCATTTCCTACGACGATAATGACTACACCACGGGCACCAACAAGTGCTGATAAGCCATAAAACCAAACCAAACCATATATCGATTATATGGAAATCAGACCTAACCGATAAAATGAAATGCAGTGTCTTCCAGGCAGCGGTCACATCGATACTGCTATATGGGTGCACTACATGAACTCTAACAAAACGGCTGGAGAAGAAGCTTGACGGCAATTACACAAGAATGCTGCTAGCAATCTTGAACAAGTCCTGGCGGCAACACCCCACAAGACACCAACTGTACGGCCACCTGCCTCCTATCACGAAAACTATTCAAGTTAGACGAACCAGACATGAAGGACACTGCTGGAGAAGCCGGGACGAACTCATAAGAGATGTACTCTTATGGACCCCCACACATGGCCGTGCAAAAGCAGGACAACCAGCACGAACATACATTCAGCAGCTATGTGAGAATACGGGATGTAGTCCAGAACCAAGCCAGAGGCGATGAACGATAGGGAGAAATGGCGAGAGAGGGTCAGGGATATCCGTGCTACCAGCACGACATGATGATGATGATGATATATATATATATATAAGTATATATTGAATAAGTTTCTAGACTTTTTTCGTATGGGCACTTTTATTGATAGTACACGCATGAAACTCTAGTCCCCTTCGAAGTACTCTCCTCCGGCTGAAATGCACTTGTACCGTTCCAACAACATCTGGAAGGTTCCATAGAAGTCCTCTTGTGTGAGCGTGTCAATGACCTTCGTCACTGCCTCTTTCATCTCCTCAATTGTCTCATAACGACATCGTGTGAGCTTAGGGAATAACCAAAAGTCACAGGGAGCAAGGTGTCGTCAATAGGGAGGCTGAGGAACTGTCTTGATGCCCATCTTGGTCAAATAGTCTGTGACAAGGATGGAGTTGTAGACTGGTGCATTATCTTGGTGGAAATGCCACTGACCCGATTTGAAGAGGGCTGGCCTCTTCCAATGGAATCATTTCCTGAACTCCCTGAAAACCTCAACATAATAACCCTATCCCTAACCCGAACCTTTTGGCCAATCAACTCGGATGTATTGATTTCATTACTCCTCCCACCCCTCTCATCATTCCTCACAGACTCCCTGCCTTCCTTGAATCTCTTATGCCACTCAAAAACTGATGCTCGATTCATGCAAGATGGTCGAAAAGCAGTCTGAAGCATTCCATACGTTTCTGTAGTATTTTTTTCAAGTTTAAAATAGAATTTTATTGCATATCGTTCGTCTATTTTCCTCACGTCCAGATTGCATTTTTGAAATTCACAAGCTGTGACAATCTGGCTTAAGTAGGGTGTATTCCAATTGCTGCTGTAGCTGTTCATTTGAAGCTGAAATCATAAAAATTTGTCAGTCATCTCATAAGATGTATAGCAATAACATGATGAATTGTCAAGAGTCTACGACAATTTTAAATTCCTATACAAAAAAGTATGGAAATTTATTGAATGCACAACGTATATATATATATATATATGTAAATATATATGTATATATATATATATATATATATATATATATACATATATATGTGTGTGTGTGTGTGTGTGTGTGTGTGTGTGTGTGTGTGTGTAATGAGAAGAGTGTTCGCTAATGGTCCGGGAGACCGGGGTTTTAATCCCAGGTTGAGTCACACCAAAGACTCAAAAATGGTACTCGATGCTGTCTGGCTTAACACTCAGTATTATAAGGTAAGGATCAAGGGTAAAGTGGAGCAATCCAGGAAATGGAGTAACACCCTTCTCTATACCTCGGTGTAGTAGCAATTGAAAAGGGAGCCTTTAGGTCATCCTCGACTAAGGTCGCTAAATTTACTTACTTACCTAAGATGGACTAGTGTCGTGGATAAGACAACATTTACAAGAGATCTTTATATTTTTACTGCTGCCCTGTTTTGACATATACACTTGAGAAATAATTCGATAACTTATCTTTAAACTGAGTCCATTTGCTCCCACAGAGAAAATAATTAATTTGTTTGTTTTGAGATAGAACTGTTTGATCATTTGACTGTGTGTAAAAAAATGACTGATATTTAATTGAATCATCTATAATACATAGCAATACTTGGACCTATTTAACTGTGAGTAAATGAATGGTGTTGAATAGAATAATTAGTGTTGAAAAGCGATACTTCTAACCACTTCATTGTGTGTAAGCAAATGATTATTATTGAATAGATTCATAAGTTTTAAATTGCAATAATTGAAACCATCGACGCACGGTTAACGAAGGCATGGACAGCTATCAATAGGCTATCGATCATATGGAAATCAGACCTGACGGATAAAATGAAACGCAGTTTTTTCCAGGCAGCTGTCGTATCGATACTGGTGTATGGATGCACTACATGGACGCTAACAAAACGGCTGGAGAAGAAGCTAGACGGCAATTACACAAGAATGCTGCTAGCAATATTGAACAAGTCCTGGCGGCAACACCCCACAAGACACCAACTATACGGCCACCTGCCTCCTATCACGAAAACTATCCAAGTTAGACGAACCAGACATGCAGGAAACTGCTGGAAAAGCAGGGACAAGCTCATAAGTAATGTACTCTTATGGACCCTACATATGGCCGGGCAAAAGCAGGACGACCAGCTCGAACATACATTCAGCAGCTATGTGAGGATATGGGATGTAGCCCTGAAGACCTGCCAGAGGCGATGAACGATAGGGAAAAGTGGCGAGAGAGGGCCAGGGATATCCGTGCTAGCGGCACGACATGATGATGATGAACTGTTCAGAAATATTACTAGAGTGAAAACATATTAGTTCTAATCCAGTTAGAAATGAAATTACCGATAAACTAATCGCTTACATATATATATATATATATATATATTCAACTATGTGCAAACAAATGACTGATATCAAATTGTTACTTTTACATAGCAACAATTGTTATATAATTACGGAAAGTTTTTTTTTATATGAATCATTTTTCGATCATTATATTTTATCATTCGGTTTGGTTGGGCTTTGAACTATTCGGCTCTTAGTGAAGGTACACACACATTGAGTACAGTTCACGCTCGTGCGCAGATGATATGACAATCACAAATGTCATAACAAAAACCCCAGATAGGAAATAGACTGGGGTGTTAATGACGTCATGCCCGGAAGCGATGGGCTGAGAATTTGGTGATTTTAAAAAAGAAGTTAGTAGAAATTCGACTCTGGGCCAGGCCTGTCCAGCTGGGGGTTGACTGTGGACGATGTAGGAGACAGTTGGTTTGTCTGCCACAATGAAGTTGAAGTTGAAGTCTGATAATGGAGTTCAGCAGATCTCTTCCGACAGAGGTCTTGGGGGCTACGGTATGCGCAGCGCGTTTGTTGGGTCAGATAGTACAGTCAGCATAGTAAAAATTGTGTCTCTCTCTCCTCGTGTCGAAAAACTTAAGTCAAGAAGTTAATAAACGTTTCGTACCTGAACTACGAAGAGTCGCCAGTGTTTCGTATTTCCCTGCATCTGTATATTTGTAAAATTGTATTGTGACTATACAACATAATTGAAACCATTTAAATGTGGGCAAATAAATGATTAATTGTAAATAGAAAGATTCATATTAGAAATACTTTAAACCATTTAACAGTGTACCAAAAACGTTAGATCAGACTCGTTTTAAAATGTTATCAATAAAATGTCTTTACAAATCAAATATATTTAATATTCACGTATACAAAGGATGTGCATTAAATAACCTACACTTGTTGATATGCCATAAAACCCAACCCAACCAAACCAAAACCATTTAAACGTTTTTAAACATAAAAATAATTTACTTTCTTATGTTATGTTTTGACCTTCGACCCGGCCCCCAAAAAATGCTGTTCCAAGGTGATGCACCGGAAGGAAGTGACACATTCCAATGGCCAGTAATCGAAAGAGATCGCCCGGGCGGATTAAGGCTGATAATATGGGACAAGGTGAAGGTCCCACTGTGCCAATACAGACTGATGCACCGGAAGAGAGTGACCTCTGACCTGCATGACAGTTATTTCCGCTTGATGACGATTAAACATTCGATTTCAAAAATCCAGTGGACGATCGTGTGGGCGTTGAATTATAATTCAACTCAGTTGAGTTCGAGTCCAAGAAGCAGTTGCCAGTAGAATTCCAGACAGATAGAGACCAGATGTGGTAGGGAAAGCCACACCCGACCGAGGGGGCCCTCGGATACCCCGATGGAGTGGACCCCAGCATCAGGAGAACAAGAAAGACACAACGTGACGGTCATAACAGTGGGGTCAAGATGTTACAGTTTATGTTTGGTCACCAGCTCCCTCTCACATGCAAACCTTGAACAACCCTTTCGAACCCTTGCAATAAAGTGAGAGGTAAAATATTTGTAAAGAAGTCTTCCTGCGTCGTTTATTCCAGCGTCGGTCTTTGTCACTGCGTCGTAATTATGGTGTCGTTATGATGCTGCATGAACATGTATATGTGTATATAAGCATATATATGTATATGAAAATATAACACTTACTTACATACTGAAGATGGATTAGTGTCACGGATAAGACAACATTTACAAGAGATCTTTATATTCTTATTGCTACCCTGTTTTAATTTAGGCACTTGAGAAATAATTCGATAACATATCTTAAAACTGAGTGCATACATATGAACGGTAATTTAATTTCTTTTCTTAAAAATGATCTTCAATTCTTCACCAAGTTTAATAGCAAACAACTTTGTCCTGGCCGTTTCTAGTTTTCACTCATAGTTACTAATTATCACCAGTTTGATTAAATAAACCTTTTTATATATTGGCCTCCAATCTGTTATTCTATCTTCAGTATGTTACACATAAATGCCGTTCTTTATCCTTCTTATTCAATTTATATAAATATATATCTTTTTTTTTCTTTTTTTTTATCGTGTGTGTTGTTTTGTATATTTGAGGCTTTAAACTTGGGAACAAGTTTGTTGATTTTTTAAAAGTTTCCAATTTTTTTGGATATTGGAAATGGTGCTACCTGGGAAATATCACTAAAAGGTCTTCCCTAAAATGCGATGTTCATTATCATAGATCTATGCAAGCTGTTTCTGTAACTCTGAATTCAATGGATTACACTTATTAATCAGTTCACTGCCACTGACACGATGACTCATCCCTAGAAATTCATTCACTTGGTGTCACAGACAAGATAATTAGCCTTGGAAATTTGCCCATTTGGTACCACAGACAGGATAACTTCTTTTAGAAAGCTGTCCAATTGATGCTGAGGATAAGATAACTTCCATTAGAAAGCTAACCAGCTGATATCACAGACAAGATGACTTGTCTTACTAAGCTGTCCATTTGGTGCCACGGACAAGATAACTTTTCTAAGAAAGCTGTCCATTTAGTGCCACGGACAAGATAACTTTTCTTAGAAAGTTGTCCATTGGGTGCCACGGACAAGATAACTTCTCTAAGAAAACTGTCCCCTTGGTGCCACGGATACGATAAATTCTCAGAGAAAACTGTCCACTTGGTACCACAGACAAGATAACTTCTCTTAGAAAGCTGTCCATTTAGTGCCATGCACAGGATAACATCTCTAAGAAAGCTGTCCGTTTGGTCCCGCGGACAAGATAACTTCTATGAAAATCCGTCCATTTGATGCCACCGTGCGGATAACTTCTGTAAAAAGCGCTCTAGTTGGTGCCATCGACGGGATAACTTCTTTAGAAGGTTGTCCACTTGGTGCTACAGACAAAATTACTTCTCTGAGAAAGTTGCCAATTTGATGGCACAGATAGGATAACTACTCCAAGAAAGCTGTCCTTTCCATGCTATTGACAGGATAACTTCTCTTAGAAAGCAGCCCAGTCGACGTCACCGACAAGTCATATGTTTATTGTAATGGATAGGACAGCTTTTACAATTGTGTGCAATATTTTTGCAACAACTTTGCATTTGGGCGGAGGAATTTTTCATATTTGCTTTGTTTAATATGACAACGCATAAATGTTTGCACAAATTTGCACCTTATGTTAAGATCCATGTCAAGATATTTCACACTTCGGTTGGCCATCTGGAAAGGTTAAAGAAATCAATTCTTCTCCTCTGTTACGAGCAACCAGCTATCATAAATATATATATATATATATATATATATATATAAAGAAATAACGACTTGGCTAAACAAAATAAAGCAAGTATTATTTAACAATTTTTTGTAGCTATTTTTGACATTTCCATATTGTTAAAATTTATTGCCTTCCTTCTTTTAAGCGTTTTATAAAGTCTTAGCAGCACTTTCTTTGCAGCTGTTATGGTGCACATTACATGCTCATCTTCTGCTGCAACATTGACACCAACATCATAAAGAGTAGATTGAAGATCATTTACCAGAGTCCATTTTTTTAAACATATGCACTCGAGAAATATACTTCCTCTCCAGAATAGAAGTATTAAGAAGTTTTAGGTCTTTTATTACTAAAACCTGAGGTTAACTACAAAAGAATTCTCTAGAAGTGAAATAATGCCTATAATTAGAGTTTATTGATGTTACTGTGTCTTTCAAAAAAATACACAAATCATAAAAATAATCTACTTATACATATAATACAATTATATATATATATATATATATATATATATATATATATATATATATGGTGCATTTAATAGGTTTCCAGACTTTTTTTGGTACAGGCATTTAAAATTGTCGTAGACTCTTGACAATTCACTATGTTATTGCTATACACCTTATGAGATGACTGACAAATTTTTATGATTTCCGCTTCAAATGAACAGCTACAGCTGCAATTGGAATACACCCTACTTAAGCCTGATTGTCACAGCTTGTGAATTTCAAAAATGCAATCTGGACGTGAGAACACTTTAGAAGAATGATATGCAATAAAATTCTGTTTTAAACTTGGAAAAAATGATGCCAGGGAAACCTATGGAATGCTTCAGACTGCATCTGAACCATCTTGCATGAATCGAGCATCAGTTTTTGAGTGGCATAAGAGATTCAAGGATGGCAGGGAGTCTGTGAGGGATGATGAGAGGTGTGGGAGGAGTAAGGAAGTCAATACATCAGTGTTGATTGGCCAAAGGATTAGGGTTAGGGTTACTATGCTGAGGTTTTCAGGGAGTTCAGGAAGAGGTTCCATTGGAAGAGGCCAGCACTCTTCAAATCGGGTCAGTAACATTTCCACCAGGACAATACACCAGTTCACAACTCCATCCTTGTCACAGACTATTTGGCCAAGATGGGTATCAAGACAGTTCCTCAGTCTCCCTATAGTCCAGACCTTACTCCCTGTGACTTTTGGTTATTCCCTAAGGTCAGAGGCTGACGTTATGAGACAATTGAGGAGATAAAAGAGGCTGTGACGAAGGTCATTGACACACTCACACAAGAGGACTTCCATGGAACCTTCCAGATGTTGTTGGAACGGTACAACAAGTGCATTTCAGCAGGAGGAGATTACTTCGAAGGGGACTAGAGTTTCATGTGAGTACTATCAATAAAAGTGCCCATACGAAAAAAGTCTGGAAACTTATTTAATGATCCTCGTATATACTTATATATATATATATATATATATATATCTTTAAGAAAAAAACCAAAGACCGGTTAATTCATGATTTTTTCTTAAAGAAATATTGCTCTGTAATAAATTACATTGAGCTCTCTACCAGGAAAATTTAAATGTTCAACTCTTGAATGATTTTCTTGTCCTGAGGGAATTACTCCAAACTTTTTAACCTGACCGAATATTACCTATATATATATATATATATATATATATATATATATATATAATTGATTAAACAATATAGTCATCCTTTGTCTGCACATTTTCGTATTTCTCCTTTCGAGTCACTGCATCGATTACCCGTAAAATAGTTGCGATGATTCGAGAAGATAAATACAAAAACATCTACACAAAAGATGACTATGTTGTTTTATCGAATATGTATTAACGAAGAAATTCTGCCCCCCACCCCACTATATATATATTGTCATCCATAGATAAACTTTTTCGTTGTATCACAACTCTTCAGTGTGGCTAGAAGCTCGAGATGTTTCAAGCTGGAATCGAAACCCGGCTAATCTATCATTTATATATTATCATTATAATATATATCATAAATATATTATCATTATCAATGTTAATTTGTCTTCCAAAGAAAAAATACTCAAATCGTTAAAATAAATTACTTACATACAATGATATATATATATACATATATATATATAGTACAATTAAAAGGAGACTCAAACTCGGTTATATATATATTTATTATCATTATATTTACCATTCATATATCATCATTATCGTCAAAGGAATCCATGTTGTTGATTATGACGATAATGATAATATAAGTATGGTAAATTTTATGATGATATATATATATATATATATATATATATATAGTTAAATGATAATATATATATATACATATATATATATATATATATATATATATATATATATATATATATATATATATATATATACTTTAAGAAAAAATACGAAACCGGTCACATAGGATTATAAATTTATTTCAATCCTGTTACGCATTTTTGAAATTTCCAAAAACACGAAAAAAGTAACAGGACTTCTTCAGCTCATTTTGGATAAAAAAATTGAACAGACACATGGTAGTGGGAGGGGATAGTATGAGGGAGTCGAAGAGTTGGGAGGGGGTCTTAGAGGGGTGAGGAGTTACCTCTTCATTAACTGGACCAAAAATAAAAAATAAATATATATATATATATATATATATATATATATTAACATTATATTTACCATACATATATTATCATTATCGTCATCATCAACAACATGGATTCCTTTGACTCTCTCTCTCTCTCTCTCTCTCTCAATCTGTCCCTATCGGTCATTACACTTTTTGAGTCCTCTAGACCAATAATACTCAAAGTGTTGGTACTTGACCGGTGCTGGTATGTGAGTCATCGAATGCCAATATATGGCGAGTTTCTAGTTCCACATTATCATAATATATGTGGCATGTAATGTAGAAATGAAAATGAATAAAATCTTTATATAAATATTTTTTTTCTTGTAACATCTGATGATGGTCATCACGACCAGAAATAAATTCATGATGACACCAAAGAAGTTAATTTTTTTCTTCTTCTTTTTATATAAAAAATATTTGGGCTCTGCACGTTGAGTTTTGATGTATTTTTAATCCCATATTAATTTCACGGCGATAGCTGTTGCCATTAAGCACTCAAATTGAATACTCCTACCTCTTAGATTCTCTCTTCGGATTATATATATATATATATATATATATATATATATATATATATATATATATATTGTCAAGATGTGATCACAAGTATTGAGACTGAAACTTTAAATTCTTTTTAATGGTAAAATTCAAATTTAAATGAAGACATGTCTACAGCTGAGCGACTTATATAAAAAGGGATGATGTCTAGATGTCTAGATTACTGACTAGATGTGTGCACAGCTGAGCACCACACATAATAAAGGGATGATGTCTAGATGTCTCGATTACTGACTAGATGTGTGCACAGCTGAGCAACACACATAATAAAGCGATGATGTCTAGATGTGTAGACAATAATCTAAATGTCTATACTTCATACGAAGGAAAGTAGACGTTTCTGTTTTAATGACCCTTCATCAGGACCTTAAAGTGGTGAAACAACTGTTGATAGAACAATAATAGACATTTGATAAAATACAAAAACAAATGGAGGAGAATGTATACAAAGAAAGATCTTCTTCTTCTTCTTCTTCTTCTTCTTCTTCTTCTTCTTCTTCTTCTTCTTCTTCTTCCGTGGTATTTTTAGTGGTTCCCTTTGTTTAACATCATTGCCAATGTTAATCACTGGATAGATTTTCGAAAAAGAATCCTGATTATATGATAGAACAGTTATATGATTTTCCTTTGAATACAATCTCCTCCCTCTGTTTTTTGTAATTTATTATACATCCTTTTTGTTCTATCAAAACTTGTTTCACCATATTAAAGTCCAGATGAAAGTTCATGAAAATCAAAACGTTTTAACTTCGACTTTTCTTCGTCATAAATTCATTATTTTTGGATTAGTTTGTTTTTCAATTTTTTCTAAATACTGTCGGATTCCTTTCCATATATTAGATCTATATAATTTGTAAACCCATTTAGTTACTCACATTTTAATATCAGACTGAAGTCTTTTTTAGCATACAGTTAAATGCTTTCGAGTATTACTATTTAAAGTAACAATTTAACATCAGTTTTCCTTTTTAAACAGATTAGGACTAGTTTTCTAAACAAGCTTTTTAAACAGATTAGGACAAGTTTTTTACACCCTGGTATTGCTATTATTTCTATACAGTTAAATGGTTTCAATTATTGCTATCTAACTCTTATAATTCTATTCGATATTAATCATTTGGTTTCACACAGGGAAGTGGTTACAAGTATTGCTATTCAACACTAATTATTCTATTTAACATTACTCATTCATTTGCACACATTCAAATGATTCCAAGTATTGCTATGTATCCCTAACAGTTCAATTAAACATCGGTCATTTGTTTACACACAGTTAAATGATCAAGCAGTTCTATTTCTAACAATTCAATTTAGCTTAAGTCATTTGTTAGCTCACAGTTTAAATGTCAAACATTTCTATTTGACCCTTAGATATAACCCTATCAGGGGCTACTTCTCCAAGTCAGAGTGAACCTGGGAGTTATGGCAATGAAGGGGTACTCTGCATTCCCCAAAGCTCCGACATTACTGGAGCCTCGCCATCAGATTGTTTAGTGTCATGTCTAGGACACTCGCTAGGGAAGTCTTATTCCTCTGCAAAGACCCAGTCGGTGTATTCTACAGCCCCAGCCGACTAAGCTGTTAGGCTATGGGTAAATAGCAGTGCAGATTGGGCTGTCTAGTTTAATAAGTTGGCAAACCAGCTTAGGAGTAAGAAGTCTTTGAATTCAAACCCCCTATGTGTCTGGACGGCAGGGTAACTTGATGTGTTGAGTCAGGTCAGAGATAGCCCCTTGCCATTGGTGCTACGGACAAGATTACTTCTCCCAATGGACAGCTTTCTACTGACAAGATTACTTCACCCAATGGACAGCTTTCTAAGAAAAGTTATCTTGTCCGTGGCACCAGATCAGAGATAGCCCCTTGCCATTGGTGCTACGGACAAGATTACTTCTCCCAATGGACAGCTTTCTACTGACAAGATTACTTCACCCAATGGACAGCTTTCTAAGAAAAGTTATCTTGTCCGTGGCACCAGATCAGAGATAGCCCCTTGCCATTGGTGCTACGGACAAGATTACTTCTCCCAATGGACAGCTTTCTACTGACAAGATTACTTCACCCAATGGACAGCTTTCTAAGAAAAGTTATCTTGTCCGTGGCACCAGATCAGAGATAGCCCCTTGCCATTGGTGCTACGGACAAGATTACTTCTCCCAATGGACAGCTTTCTACTGACAAGATTACTTCACCCAATGGACAGCTTTCTAAGAAAAGTTATCTTGTCCGTGGCACCAGATCAGAGATAGCCCCTTGCCATTGGTGCTACGGACAAGATTACTTCTCCCAATGGACAGCTTTCTACTGACAAGATTACTTCACCCAATGGACAGCTTTCTAAGAAAAGTTATCTTGTCCGTGGCACCAGATCAGAGATAGCCCCTTGCCATTGGTGCTACGGACAAGATTACTTCTCCCAATGGACAGCTTTCTACTGACAAGATTACTTCACCCAATGGACAGCTTTCTAAGAAAAGTTATCTTGTCCGTGGCACCAGATCAGAGATAGCCCCTTGCCATTGGTGCTACGGACAAGATTACTTCTCCCAATGGACAGCTTTCTACTGACAAGATTACTTCACCCAATGGACAGCTTTCTAAGAAAAGTTATCTTGTCCGTGGCACCAGATCAGAGATAGCCTCTTGCCATTGGTACTATGCAGCCTAGAAGAATTTGTCACATGCGACTTGGAGAAGAGATATGCATCATCAAGTAACCCCTCTTATTTATGAAGTGGCATCATTCAGCAAACTAAAGACCAGAAAACAGCTACGTAGCTACAATATATAATATGCCTATGCCAATCATGACAAAATATCATATTTAAGTATTGAAAGTGTTTGAAAAAATATTCCTGCCTATAATAACAACAAAAAAAAAAAAGTGACCACAATCAAATTTGATGTCTTCCGCTTTTCCGCCCCCCCCCCACCCAATATAATACGTCCAGAAATTTGATGGCAACAGATAGAGTCTATGTGATTTTTGTGCATTTCCAATCTACATATTGCACTCTTGGGAATAAAAAGCAGCTGTGTGCCAAATTTCGGCGAAATCTCTCCAATGTATTGGTGTTTATATAATTTGGACACACACACATACACAGACACACACTTTCACTCGCACGCACACACACACACACACATACACACACAAACACACACACACACAGAAAGAGAGTCTTTACTTAAAAGATGTAAATGATAATATCGCCACAAGAGTAAACAATATTTATATATATAAATATGTATGTATGAATATATATATATATATATATATATATATATATAACTGTGTGTATATATATATATATATATATATATATATATATATATATATATATATATATATAATATTAAGGAGAGAGAGCAGACGAGAGAGAGTATGATTAACATTCACACACACACACACACACACACACACACACACACACACACACACACTCACAGAATCTTTATTTAAAGGTTGGAAGTGATAATATCACCACAAAAGTAGATGATATTTATATACATTAAGATATTTATATTTGATTAAATACACACATGCATATATATATATATATATATATATATATATATATATATAGAGAGAGAGAGAGAGAGAGAGAGAGAGAGAGAGAGAGAAAGAGCGACAGCTAGACAGACAGACGGACAGGCAGAGAGGAGTGATAGAAAGGAAATGATTCATACATACATATATACATACACCTGCACACACACACACACACACACACACACACACACACACACACATACACATATATATAACCAGACAATCAAGAAATTGAAAAAGTAACACTTGCAATCAGCATGTTTGCGTTTTAGAATTAATTTTATTGTCATTTTCAATTTGTTTTTTAATTTGATTTTAAAGTTATTATCCTATCCATCTCTGTCTGTCTGTCTGTCTCTCTCTCTCTATATATATATAAAGGTTATTCAATTGATAAGGGGAAACTTTTGAAAAAGTACAATAAAGATTTTTCAGAAATTTTCCCAACAGTGTAAACTTTGTATTGTTAATAATAGGTTTATTGCAAAAATTATCTTAATCTTCAAAATTATTTATTTTGAGGCTATTCAAAATGGTGGCAAATCAAACAGAAATGAACTGAGGTTTATCATTAAATTTTTGTTTGCTGAGAAGTGCGACATATTCATTAAATACAAGTGCATATATATAAATTCTTGGTGGTGCCCTTGGCGTAATGGTTATCATGGTAGGAAACGGACATGGTGACATGAGTTCAAATCCCGAACATCACTGATGGCATTTCACATCGTACTAATACTCTTGGGAAAGGTATGAATAGAATTATTCTCCCTCCAGCTATGGGTATGTTGGGCAACCAGTCTAGAAGAACGAAAACTCAAACCTGTTTAACTCCACTAAAAATTCAAACCTGTTAAACTCCACTTAAAAAAACGACCTTGTATCACATACTGCAGGTGTTGTATAGCCACATACATATACAAATATATGTTGTATATTGACCTCCGACCCGGCCGGGCAATCAAAATAGGAAATGCACCTGTATAAATAACAGGTGCATCCGGTCGAGGAATATCAGAATATAACCTTGACCGTGGACGGGTTAAATGAGTGCGATTTGTGATGCCCACAAAAAGAAGGTGGACGTCGAACTATAATATAACTCGGTGCACAGGAAGTTCAATCAGTTGGAGACAAGATGCGTTAGAGAAAACCAGCACCCAGAGAGCCTGGGCCCCCACACCACCGGATGAGCAGCCCAGGAGAACGGGAAAGAAACGCCGTTGTGGCCATAAGAGTAGGGGTCAATATGTTGCAGTTCTGTTCGGTCTCCAACTCCCTCTCACACACAACCCTTTCAATAAAGTGAGAGGTATATTTTTCTAAAGAACTGTGTCGCTCGTCTTTATTGTGTCGTCGTTATGATTCTGCATGCATATGTGTATGTATAGTTGTTCATGGTTGTGACTATACAACATATATGCGGGAAGATAATCAAACACAATAACGACTTCAATAAACGAACAAATACACTTCTTTATAAAGATATAACTCTCTCACACTTTATTTTTGAAAGGTGATGTTTGTTATGTGTGATAGATGAGCTGGAGACAGGGACAGACTGCTATATTGACCCAAGTTTTCCTCTTGACCATAGCAACATTTCTTTCTCATCTTGGCATGGGGTTGCTGAACCATGGGTCACTGAGGGCCCAAAGCCCTCTATCTGCCGCTGGCTCTCACTTTGGCATCTTGTCTCCAACTGACTCGAACCTGTCTGGGCACCTGGTTATATTATTATTTAACTCCCACCTGCTTCTGCTGTTCTTCTGCTTATTTACACAGGTGCTTCTCTTGACTGACGGCTCGGTCGAGGGTCAATATATAACACAGGTGCAGAGGAGTTGGTGAATACATATACATATATAAGCGGTTATAACCTCAAGTAACAATTCTTAACAAAGATGGCTTGCACTCAGCTATATGGTCTTAAGTATTCTTATCTAGACAAATAATTTACAGGCAATGATGTGTTTTAAATACACATTCTTATTCGGTTAGTTGGCTGGTTGTTTGGGTTCTATGGCATATTAACCTTTGTAGGTTATTTGATGCCAAATCCATTTTTATGAAAATAGTTCTATTTGAAACAATTTAGTTCAGTTTAAGTACACAGTTTAAATGTAAGTACAGTTTATTTGTGAAAAACTTTTTTTTTCAAGGTATTCAGTTTAGTCAAGCAGTTCTAATTCAGCTAATTCAGTTTAGTATAAGTACAGATTTTGTTAACACACACTTAAATGTCAAAAAATTAGAACAGTTTGAATAAATTAAACAGCTTGAAATGGAAATGTGTTTGACAATCAAACTGCTTACTCATGCTAAACTGAATTTTTTGAAATAGAACTGATTATTTGTATAAAATGAATTTGGCATTAATTAACCTACAAAGGTTGATATGCCATAAAACCCAACCAACTAACCAACTGCATAAAGGTCATTGTATCTTCTTCTTGTCAAGAACACATCATAGCTGATTGATTCAAAGCTATATATAATTTTTTACATTTCTATAAAGTATCCCCAGTCTCTCAAATTTTTTAATGCTGTCAAATTTAATTCTTTCAACCTGTTCTTAAAATTCATCTTCAGTAAATCATGACTGAACATTTCAATAATTCCTTGTAGATTTTTTTATCCCTAAAGTGACTATTTCTGCATGCAATATTCATTATGCAGACTTGTAACTTAAACAACAACTAAGAAAGAATCCTTGTCACTATGTGCGAATATCAGTTTTTATCATTCCTAAAACTCTATTGACCTTTGTAGCGACTTTGGCATTATGCTCAGAAAATGACAATCTGTCAGTAATTAATACACCCATACATCTTTCACAATTTACAATATTCATCACTATACAAAAATCATTCAAGTCACTAAAGGACAGTGAAAATTATACAAAAGTTATTTGAATTACTATCAAAATAAAAGATGTATGGCTGATTGTTTTGGTTTGGTTTGGTTTGGTTTGGTTTACCTTGGTTTTATGGCATATTGACCATTGTTGGTTATTTTATTTTATGCCATATCCTTTTTTACGTGTATTAAATATATGATTTGTACACACATTTTGTAGATACACACAGTTAAATAACCAAACAGTTCTATTTCTAACAATTCAGTTCGCATAAGTTAACAAAGTCCAATGGTACCAAGCATTGCTATGTATCACCAATAGTTCACTTGAACATCAGTCATTTGTTTACACACATTTAAATGATGTATCAGTTGTATTCGTAACAATTCAGTTTAGCATAAGTCAACAAAGTTCAATGGTTCCAAGCATTGCTATGTATCACTAACAGTTCAATGAAACATCAGTCATTTGTTTACACACAGTTAAATGATCAAACAGTTCTATTTCTAACAATTCAGTTTAGCATATATCAACAAAGTTCAATAGTTCCGAACATTGCTATGTATCATTAACAGTTCAATGAAACATCAGTCATTTGTTTACACTCAGTTAAATGAACAAACAGTTCTATTTCTAACAATTCAGTTTAGCATATATCAACAAAGTTCAATGGTTCCGAACATTGCTATGTATCATTAACAGTTCAATGAAATATCAGTCATTTGTTTACACTCAGTTAAATGATCAAACAGTTCTATTTCTAACAATTCAGTTTAGCATAAGTCAACAAAGTTCAATGGTTCCAAGTATTGCTCTGTATCACCAACAGTTCAAATAAAGATCAGTCATTTGTTTACACACAGTTAAGTCATCAAACAGTTCTATTTCCAACGATTCAGTTTAGCATAAGTCAACAAAGTTCACTGGTTCCAAACATTCCTATGTATCACTAACGATTCAATGAACCATCTGTCATTTGTTTACACACAGTTAAAGGATCAAAAAGTTTTATTTGAACCATAGATAGGACCCTATCTGGTGCTACCGCTCCAGGATAGAATGAACCAGCGAGTAATGGCAATGAAAATGTACTCCACCTACTACAAAGCACCGGCATTACTGAAACTATACCATCAGATTGTTTAGTGTCATATCCGAGACACTAGTTGTGCCATATCAAGGACACTCAACTGGGCAAGAAAGAATAGAAAAAAATAAAAATAAAATTGAAGAATAGAAAGCATTATCAATAATTTGCTTCTTTCATTTTTTTCTTTAATCAAATTTGTTTCTTTCATTCTTTCCATTGTTTTGTTAGGGCTTAGAATATGCTGTCTGTGTGGAGGGATAAGACGCCTTTCAAAGGGCTGTCCTGGGTAGGACTCTAAATTTCATCTGATGATGAGGCTCCAGTTCTAGTGGTCTAGTGCTCCTTCATACTGCATAGTCTAGTCTGACACAAAAGAGAGTATCTGTTAGGGGCTAATCCATTGGGTCAAATAAAGTAAAAAGTAAAGTTGGTGGCTGTTGTCAAGGGTGACCTGAGGGCTCCTGTTTCAATAGCTACTACACTGAGGTGTAAGGGATGGCGCAATTCCTTTCCCAGGATTGTTCCACTTAACCCTTGATACATACCTTATAATGCTGAGTTTTTAGCAAGAAGGTATCGAGTACCATTTTCGAGTCTTTGGTATGATACCACCATGGGATTGAACCCTGGTCTCCCACTCTGTTGGCAAACACTCTACCACTGGGCCAAGGGGCAGGATAATGGGTCAAATAGAACTGTTTAAAATTTATCAGTATTTGATAGAACAAAGTGCTAAATAAAATTTCTTAAGAAACAGCTACACAAGAAATATAAATGAACAATGAATACAGCTCCTTTACCTTTGGGCATAAAATAGCCCTTCATGAGTAGACATGCCATTAAAATCAATCAATCAATCAACCTTTTTTTCTTTTTTCATTTTTTTTGTTCTTTTTCTTTTTTTATTCTTTTGATTTAAATATTCTTTTTTATCTGCTCAAAAAATGCAAGAAATAAAAATAAAAATAAATGATTTAAAAAAATAGAAGTTGGTCTGGTCACTTTCTTTGTTTGTTTGTTTGGGCTTTATGGTACATCAAGCTTTGTATGTTATTTAATACCAAATCTATTTTTATACAAATAAACAGTCCTATTTCAAACTATTCAGTTTAACATAAGTACAGAGTTTAATTGTTAAAAACATTTCTATTTCAAGCTATTCAGTTCATTCAAACAGTTCTAATTCAAACAATTCAGTTTTGTATAAGTATAGTTTTTTGTTTACACACAGTTAAAAGTCAAAACAGTTCTATTTCAAATACTTCAGTTTAGCATTAGTACACAGTTTGAATGGGGGTTTCCTCATGGTGTAATGGTTAAAGCGATGGACTGTGGAATCATAGTACACGAGTTCGTATTCCAGTCGCGTTATTACGTTCACTTTCGGACAAATACCCTTGGGAAAGGTATGAACCCCCTTATCCTCCCAGCTATGGGTTAAATAGTACCACTACTGTTCTTCTTGGAGAATGGCTTTGGCATTAAATAACCTAAAATAAGTTGATATGCCATTAAACAAAGAAACCAAACCAAACCAAACCACAGTTTGAATGTCAAAACAGTTCTATTTCAAGTAATTCAGTTTAGCATAAGTACATAGTTTTATTCTATTTGATCCATAGATAGGGCCCTATCAGGTGCTATCACTCTGGGCCAGAATGAACCTGAGAGCAATGGCAATGATAGGGTACCCCGCATTCCCCAAAGCTCCAGCGTTACTGGAACCTTACCATCAGATTGTTTAGTGTCATATCCAGGACACTCATTGAGGGAGTCTTACCCCTCTGCAGAGATGCAGTTGGTGTGTTCTATTGTCCCAGCTGCCAGGGCCATGTACTAAGTGCGATAGTTTATATCCATGAAATCAGCGTATTTTATTCTTTTTTGCTTTTTTGTGTGTGTCATTTACAAGATTCACAGATTTGCATTTTATTTTACCAAAAGATAGGCATTAAGTGAAATCTAAAAGAATTTTGCTTTGTTAGAATTATTCATTGGGGAGAGTTTGTCTATATATCCTCTATAGATGGATGAATGATTTGCTCTCACTCCGTCTAATTTGGTATTCTTCAACTCTAGACTGCAACCGACTCACGCTCGGGATTTTTTGGATATATATGTACTCACTTGCTTTTAGTGGGAAATTAGAGAAAAGTTCTTTCTGGATACCATGAGATGAGTGCATCTTTTCCTATTTTTAGATTTGGTGACCCACGTGGGTTAGGGACCATTACAGGTTATTCAATGCCGAAGTCAGTGATAATTTGTTTCTGTTCATTCATATTTTTTCTCTCTACATGCTTCTGTATGCAGGGGAAAATTTTAACATAGATCTTTCAAAAAATTCTCATGGGTAAAGACGATTTCTCAATTATATTAATAAGTAGATTGAAGATTGTCTCTCCTCCATCATGCAATGGTCTCATTCCCCACTCGAAACTGAATCCATGATACAGAGCCCCCACTCTACTACATATTGGTTTTCATCAGGTAATATTCATTGAAAATATAGAAAATATATGAAACCTTCCTTTATGGGGCCCTAAATAAGCTTGCCACCACTGTCAAGGGGGATTGAGGGAGGTACATGCCAGACAGTTCGATAGGTGGTCAAATTGTTTAATATACAGTTGAAAATTAATATTTCATTTCATTCTCAACTCTTTCTACTCTATCTTCTTTCAATTCAACTCAATTGTTGTCTTCTATTCTGTTCCTCTATTCTATTTGATTCTGTTTAAAATTCTACCATTCTTCTATTCTATTTGATTCTGTTTTATATTCTATCATTCTATTATATTTTATTCTTCTAGTCTTTTCTATGCTTCTTTTCTATTCTTTTTATTCTATTCTTCTTCTATTCTATTGTATTCTACTTTCATTCTATTTTATCTTTGTATTCTATGCTTCTAATTCATTCTCTTATTCTAACCTCTTTCTGTGCTTTTTATTCTATTCTTTTTTTTTGTTCTCTTCTATTGTATTCGTCTTCTATTCAGATTTTTTTTTTTGGTCTATTCTTTTTTCTATTTATTCTATTTTTGTGAGAATGAATTTTTTTAAATTTATTTATTGAGGACTTTTTTGTCCTCATCTGTGGTGTAGTGGATAGAGGTGTTGAGTCTCTATGGTTCCAGGTGAGCATTGTCAGAAGATAGCGGTTTCAAATCCTACCCAAGCTGGCCAGAGGTTTACTTGGTCAAAAACGTGGTGCGATAGACAACAACTATGGAAGGCAGTAATTACTGGCGATATGGTTACAAGACTCAGCATTCCTATCCGAGGTCATGGTAAATCACCTGAAAAAGGCCAGAGGTGAAATTTGGCCAAAACGTAGTGAAAGTAGAAACAACACAAAAACTACCAAGATGAGGACAAAATATCTGCAATAAATAAAAAAAAAAAAATTCTCAGATTAAGAAGCCTCATCTCAAAATGATTCCAATTAAAGACAATATTGTATTTTTCCTATGTTTTTCTATTCTTTTCTCTTCTTTTCTAGGTTTCAGTTTCTTTGTTTAATGGCATATCAACTTTTTTTAGGTTATTTAATGCCAAAGCCATTCTCCTAGAAGAACAGTAGTGGTACTATTTAACCCATAGCTGGGAGGATAAGGGTGTTCATATCTTTCCCGAGGGTATTTGTCCGAAAGTGAACGTAATAGCGCGAGTGGAGTACGAACTCACGTACTACAATTCTGAAGTCCATCGCTTTAACCATTACACCACGAGGACACCCTCTTCTTTTCTAGAGAATCTTTATAATTCAATTCCTTTTTTTAACTTCTTTTATTATTCTTCAATTCTGTTCTTCGGTTCTATTTTTCCATTCTATTCTTGTCTTTTTCTATTTTTTTTTTCTACTCTCTTCTATCATACTGTGATATTTGCCCTTTTTTAATTTTCATTTTTAATTCTAGTCTATTAATTCTAATCCTATTCAATTTTATAATCCACGACATATGCTATAAACTTTATTCAATTTAATTCCAGTCTATTCCAAAGTGTAATTCAGACTATTTGATAACATATTCTACTTTCTGTTGCACTTGATTTTTATTCCTTTAGATTCTGTCCAGTTCTATTCTATTCTATTACATTTTAAACAGTTTTCTTTTTTTCTTTTAAATTTCCACTTGATTCCTTTTTATTCTTTTCCAGTCAGTTTTAAGTTCTTTGATTTGCTTTTGTGTTACCTCCCCTTGGATTCTCAATCAGTTTTAATTTTATTTGTATATTCCTCAATTCATTTGTTTGAATATTGTCATTTTTCATTTTTTTTTTATACAATTATTTTTTTTTCTTATTTTCTCTTATTTTTTTCTTTTAAATTTGATTAGATTTTTGATGGCATTTTGTATTTTTGTTCTGAAATAATTTAATTTTTTACTCAGTTGCTGTGGTTAAGGAAACAGGAAGAGCAGAAGACAGGGAAGGGACATGCAAGTTAATAATTTCTTCTTTTTCTTCCTTATTTATTTATTTATTTATTCATTTAATAATCTCTCTGCATTGTAATCTTCCCTCCTCCTTATTCTCACTACCCATTCTTTTTATCGCCACATTTTAATGGTTCAACTATTCATCAACATATTCTTTTCATTTCTTTTCTTTTTCTTTCTCACCCTCATCCAATTTTTCTTTTGATTTCTTTTTTTCTTTTCACTTCTTTTCTTTTTTTATGTTACCCACACAAATTCTTTCTTTTTTTCTGTTTCATTCTTTTCTTTTTTAATTGTTACCCTCTCATAATCCTGTCAAGCTCTTCTTTCTTTTCTTTCTTTAGTCTCTCAATCTTCCTTTTCTTTTTCTTTTTAATCCACTCACATTCTTTCTTTACTCCTCTTCTTCAGAAGTGGGTGGCTCAATGGCATAGTGGTTAATATGCTGGCCTGTGACTTCATAGTAAGCATGTTCTAACTCCTGTCATGCTATTACATTCATGTTTAAACTCGCACTCTTCGGAAAGGTAAGAAACCTCTTATTCCCACCGCAGCTATTAGTTGAATTGTATCATTTCTATTCTTCTAAGGAATGGTTCTGGCATTAGATAACCCATAGAGGTTGATGTAAGATTAAAAAACAAACTGACACTAAAAAGTTCCTTCTTCTTTTCTCTCTTTCTCACTCTTTTCTTTCTTTTTTATCGATTATCCTCTCATATTTCTTCTTTCACCCTCTCATATCTTTTCTCTCTGTTCTGTTTCATCTTTTCTTTTCTTCTATGTCACCCCAGTCATTCTTTCTTTCACTCTTTTCTTTCTTTTCTCCCTTTCTCAGCTTTTCTCATTTCTTCTTTCTTTGTTACTCTCTAATATTCCCTGCTTTCTTCTTTTCTCTTTTCTCTTTCATCTTTTTTTCTTTTTCTTTTTTTTCTTTTTTATTAACCATTCACATACTTTTTTTTGCCACTCCTCTTTTTTTTCTCTCTTTTCCCTCTCATTTTTCCATATTCTTTCTTTGTTACCTACTCAGATCCTTTTTTTTCCTTCGCTTATTTCTTTTCTCACTTTTTTCTTTTTCATTTGTTACTTTTACATTTTCCTTTTTCTACTCTCTTCTTTCATTTCTCTTTTTTTCCTTTCAGCCTTTCTCTTTTTCTATGTCACCTCTCTCATTCTTTCTTTTATTCTCTTTATTCTCTCTTTGCTTTTATCTATTCTTTATATCTCTCTTGTATTCTTTCTTTTACCTACTTCTTCCTTTTCTCTCTTTTCTCTTTCATCCTTCCTTTTTTTCTTTGTTGCTCACTCACATTCTTTCCTTCCCTCTTTTGTTTCTTTCTTACTCACATTCTTTCTTTAATTCTCTTCTTTTCTCTCTCTTTACAGTTCATCCTTCCTTTTTCTTCCATGTTACCCCTTCAAATTCTTGCTTTTACTCTCTTCTTTCTTTTCTCCCTTTTTCCCTCACATTCATCCTCTTAATCTTTTTTACCTTCTGACATTTCTTTCTTTCTTCCACACACTTTTTTTTTTTTTAATGTCTTTATTTGTTTGTTTGTTTCTTTCTTTCTTTCTTTTTCTCCTTCTTTTCCTTTAATTTCTTTCTTTGTTTCTTTCTTTGTTTCTTTCTTTTTTCTTTTCCTCTAATTTCTTTCTTTCTTTTTTCTTCCTTTATTTCACACTTTTCCTTCTTTTCCTATAACTCTTTCTTTCTTTCTTTCTTTCTTTCTTTCTTTCTTCTGTTTCCTAATCTTTCTTTCTTTCCCTCTAATTTCTTTCTTTCTTTTACACTTGTCCTTCCTTTCCTACAACTCTTTCTTTCTTTCTTTCTTTCTTTCTTTCTTTCTCCTGTTTCCTACTCTTTCTTTCTTTTCCTCTAATTTCTTTCTTTCTTTCTTTCTTTCTTTCTTTTACACCTTTTCTTCTTTTCCCTACAACTCTTTCTTTCTTTTTTTCTTTCTTTTGCACTGTACTGTTTCTTTTCTTTTTCAAAATTAATTACTTGTTTTCAGCATTTTCGGAATTTTATTTAATAATTTTCTCTTTCTTTGATTTTTTTTTTTTTTGTTTTGTTTTGTTTCAACCATTTTTTGATCTTTAGACAATACACAAAGGTATAGCTTTACAGAAATGCCTCCAGCAAATGGATGCAGAATCTGCTCATATTGTATTGCGAAAGATGAAAATTAACACTTTCACGAACGATATCAAGGGAAGTGGGGAACTGCAATGCATACTGGTGAATATGCACCCAAGTTTGCACAAGTCTACGTGTGTTAGTGTGCTGGTGTGTGTGTGTGTGTGTGTGTGGATTTGAAATTCAGGTAAAAATGTGAAAATATGTCTCAGGTATTAGCAGTCTAATATTCATGGTAGCTTATATCTGTTCATGAATGTTGGTATATATCTAAATGCATTTTCATACGTGTGATGGTGGGGGTTTTATATTCGTTGATGGCAAAAGAAAAAAAAAAAGAAAAACTTAAGTTCAAATTCCAGTTAAAACAATTTTTGTTAACTTCACTCTAATACTTTTATGAAAGACATCTCTTTTCCTTGTACCAAATATAAGTAATTATAAAGTAAAGTGTATTGGTCTCCCTAGCCATAGTAGGCAACTAGTCTAAGAGAAGAACAAGTAGGAATTTAAAACCAAGATTTAAAATCCCTCACCAAGAGTTTTCAAAGTGTTTAGCATTGGTGCATAGGTAATGCACATAAGTTGTAGACCCCACAATCGTTGGGTGGTCCAGAATCGGAAAAATCTCTTAAAAACTGGGGAGTCCCTGTGGTATAATGGCTAAAGTGCTCGATTACAGCTTCAAAGCAAATGAGTTCAAACTCCATGCCAAAAAGTTTGGGAATTGAGTAAATTGCATGATTCTATTTACAATCTTGGCAATGAAGTGGTACTCCACAGAGCACCAGGACTAAAGCTTCACCATCACCGGGATATAGGATCAGAAATATTCCTATCTAATACAAATAATTTGCAAACAGTCAGTTATATTTGACCCATAGATGGGACCTTAACAGACACTACCACTCCAGGTACTCTACACTCTACAGATCTCTAGAACTAGAGTCTCACCGCCAAATGCAGTTTAGTTGCGGATAGATTTTAATGGCATGGGAACCTGTCTTGGGTTATCTTATGCCTAGAGGTTAGGAAATAGTGTTCATTATGGATTTGTATTTAAACTTTCAAGGTAATGGTTTCAATGATGTGTTAATATCATTGGGAATCATGTTGAGGTTAGGATAGGTTAGTTGGTGTAATGGCATATGAACCCTTGAGGGGTATTTTAATGTCCAAACCTGTTTATATATACACAATATATGATTTTTAAGAGAACAGTTCATAGGTAATATTATTTTTAAATGAGCCAAAGTTTATTTTGTTTGTATACAGTTGGTTGGCTTTTAAGGCATATCAACTATTGTCGGCTATTTAAGGCCAAATCCTCTTTATACATATATATTAAATATATATGATTTAGTTTGGTTGGGTTTTATGACATATTAACCAATGTAAGTTATTTAATGCCAAATTCTCTTTATACATATATATTAAATATATATGATTTGGTTTAGTTGGCTTTTATGGCATATCAACCATTGTAGGTTATTTAATGCCAAATCCTCTTTATACATATATATTAAATATATATGATTTGGTTTGGTAGGGTTTTATGGCATATCAACCATTGTAGGTTATTTAATGCCAAATCCACTTCATACATATATATTGAATATATATGATTTGGTTTGGTTGGGTTTTATGGTATATCAACCATTGTAGGTTATTTAATGCCAAATCCTCTTTATTCATATATATTATATGTATATGATTTGGTTTGGTTGGCTTTTATGGCATATCAACCATTGTAGGTTATTTAATGCCAAATCCTCTTTATACATATATATTAATTATGATTTGTAAACACATTTTGTTGATAACATTTTTAAATGAGTCTGAACTCATTTTTTGTACAGTTAAATGGTTCCAAGTATTTCTATCTAACCTGATAATTCTATTTACTATTAATCATTTTTCACACACAGGTTCCAAGTATTGCTGTTGATTGTTTGGACTCAGTTTCAAGTATTGCTAGCAATCATTAAAGGTTTTATTTGCCACAGCTGAATTTGTTCAAGTTCAGTAAATGATTGCAAACAGTACTATTTGACCTATGGATGAGACACTAACAGGTGCTACCACTCCAGGTCAGAGTGCACCCTGGAGTAAAGGCAATGAAGGGGTAATCCATATTCTCTAGAAGAGGTATTTAACCATCAGATGCAGTTTAATGTCATATCTAGGACACTTGTTAGGTGGTCATGACCCATTTGCAAAGATGCAGTCGGCATATTATACAGGGCCCAGCCAACTGGCCTAATACAGTTTAATGTCATAGAAAAATCTTATTGGAAAAATCATTTGTACTAATGTAAAAACCACAAATTTGTTGGTGAATTATACTTCAGTTTCAGTTAAATTTTCATTTATGAATAAATTTATAAATGAGGAAATTATTTTGAAAGAAATAGATTTAGAAATCCTTTTTTTAAATAAAAAATTTTGATTTGCTCCTTTTTCAATTTGAATAAAGAATTTTTCAGGTTTCAGTTTGTTTGTTTTTTTGTTTAATGGCATATCAACCTTCATGGGTCATTTAATGCCAAAGCCATCCTTGTAGAAGAATAGTAGTGGTACTATTTAACCAATGGCTGGAGGGATAAGTAGGTTCATGCCTTTCTCAAGGGTATTAATCTGAAAGTGAACGTAATAGCAACTCTGGAGTTTGAACTCGCTTACTTGGAGGCTGCACTACAGGATGTAAGCCTTTACGCCATGGGGACTTTGTCTACTTTTAATGAGCACTGCCATGGAAAATATAAAGTTTAATGTGATTCATCGAACTATTCATTTTCATAAGGAATTTCTAATTAAACTATCTAATAATCTATGAAAAATTTAAATCCTGAAAAATATTCTTCTAATTAAAGGTAAAAGATTTCATTTAAATTTCATTTTAAAAATGTTTTAACTACATTTATTAGTTTTATATGAATCAAAGCAGGAGCTGTTAGATGAATTTTCTTTATGTAAATGTTATTTAAATTTTTTAAAACCAGTTATTGCCCAAACAGCTGGGACTGAAGAATACATTGACTAAATCTCTGCAGAAGAGTAAGACACCCCTGCCAATGAGTGACACTAAACAATCTGATGGTGAGACTACAGTAATGCTGGAGATTTGGGGAATGTAGAACACTCCTTCATTGCCATCACTCCTAGGTCCACTCTGACTCGGAGTGGTAGCACCTATTGCTCAAAGAGAACAGTTTGAAATTTAAACAGTGAGCAAACAAATGACTTGTGTAAAATTGAATTGTTTGAAATAGAACTGTTTGATAATCTAACTAAGTATAAACAAATGATTGACATTGGCCCAGCGGTTAGAGTGTTCGCCAATGGCCCGGGAGACCTGGGTTCAATCCCAGGTCGAGCCATACCAAAGACTTTAAAAATGGTACTTGATACCACCTTGCTTAACACTCAGCATTATAAGGTACGGTTCAAGGGTAAAGTGGAGCAATCCTGGGAATGGAGTAGCGCCCTCCCCTACACCTTGGTGTAGTAGCTATCGAAAAGGGAGCCTTCGGGTCACCCTCGACTATGGTCGCTAACTTTACTTACTTTACTTATTACATAGCAATTGTTGAAAACATTTAACAGTGTACGAACAAATGATTAATATAGGATAGAATTATTCATGTTGGATAAAAATATTTGAAGCCATTTAACAATGTACAAAAAATGAGGTCAGGCTCATTTAAAAATGCTATCAACAAAATGTGTTTACACATCATATTCAATATAAGTGTATAAAAGAGAATTTGACATTAAATAACCTTCCATGGTTGATATGCCATAAAACCCAACCAAACCAAATCATATCTATTTAATATTAATGTATAAAGAGGATTTGGCATTAAATAACCAACAATGGTTGATATGCCATAAACCCCAACCAAACCAAATCATATCTATTTAGTATATATGTATAAAGAGGATTTGGCATTAAATAACCAACAATGGTTGATATGCCATAAAAGCCAACTAAACCAAACCAAATCATCTGCCTAGTCAACAAGGCTTAGAATACATTGACAGTATCTCTAGCAGTGGTATCCTAGTACTGATGCTAAACTGAATCTGATTGTGAGCCTGTGGAGATATGAAGAGTGTTGAGTACCCCTTCTCTGCCATTATTCACAGATCCTTTTGGATCCAAAGTGGAAGTAACTGTAAGGGTCCCATCTATAGGTCAAATAGAACTGTTTGCAAATTATTTGTATTCAATAGGAATTTTAAAAGGAATAATTGATATCATATAACCATATGCAAAAAGCTTTCAAGAAACTACACAAAAATATAAATATAAACATACAGTGAACACAATTCCCAAACCTCTTGGCATAGAATAACTGTAAACTGGTTGACATGCTATTAAAATCAATCAATCAAAGCAACCATTTAATATAATCAATTTTCAATTCTAGAAGTTTGCATATCACATATAATGATAAAGTTGTTATTGTATGAAAATTATCGCTCATCCTCTATAGGTCAAATAGATCCGTTTGTATTTGGTATGACCATATTCAATAAAAAAAAAAAGAAACCTCTTAAAAACAAGTACACAAAAATTTTAAATATGAACATACAAGGAATGTGTTTCCTTAACTGCTAGATTAAAAAATAACCTGAAAAGGGTTAAGATGGCTTTGAAATTGTTCAGTCACTCACTCTCTCATTCATATAAAAACTAGATAAGTACAATTTAACAAAACAATAAAAGATATTCTTGTATCGGCAAAATTAAAAAGTTGTATTACATAAATTTTTTTGTTATATTTGGGTACATGCCTTTGAAAATTACTATTTTGTACCACTGTAGTAATTTATTATGTTTGACTCAAGGTTAAAAGTATGGAGCACCAAGTGAGAATCGTACTCAGTAACTGTGGTCTACTCGCCAAGAACCACTAACCATCATACTAAGCAAAGAGCATTATTTTGTGCCATTCATTTTATCTTAGAATATAATTGTTCAGAGTTTTTCTAGTTTTTACTGTAATATCAGCACTTTGTACTGCAATGCATTTTGCTTATGCAAACAATAAGAGAAAATATTTATTATTATTAATAATTTTGACCATTATCATTCTTTATCATTCTGATTCTTTTAGTTTTTTAGTGAAATTCACCCGGTAAGAAACAGAGCACATTGGAAACAAGAATAATGAAAAAAGCTCCTGATGTGATTTGAACTTACATCTCCTTCAGCCTAGGAGAAACTTCATTCTACAAGGAAGCTGCTGTATAAATTAAGCTCCAGGAGCATAGATGGCATCACGGAAATAATAGATATAAAACCACTCAAAAAATGTCCCAATTAGTCCGTGTCATATTTTTTTTATCACTACGTCTATTCAGAATATTGTCTTCTTGACTGTTATATTCACAATATTTTAGCCAACGCATTTTTCAGGCTTCTTCAGGTATTTCATGTCGAACTCAGGAGCCAACACAGAACTTCAAACTGAACACTTAATTTAATCTATCGAGGTAGAGTATTCTAATTTCATGAACCATGATTGGTTACAAGTGTTAAGCTATAGTAAGTATTCCTTGTTATTTAGCTGTAGTTGGGATTGAATCTGCAACCTCTCGATGATTTCACTTAGAAGTACTTATAACCAAATGCGAATATCCATTGCATCATCCCTGTGTCCTGCTGGTGCAACAGATATAGGCATGGGCTCCCAAGTTCAACATGAAACACCTGAAGAAGGCCGAAGGACATACTGGCCGAAACATTGTGAATGTAACAATGAAGATGAAAACAGTGACCCAAATACTCTAAGTAATACTGACACATTTGTTGTTATTGTTGTATTGGTATATATATATATATATATATATATATATATACACCAACCCTTCCACACGGGAAAAAAGTGACACAAGGTCAAGTTTTTTCAGTGGCGTTTGACAGGTTTACATTCAGAGTTTTTCCTTATCTTAGACTGGTTGCCAAACCAAGGCTAAAGAACCCAGTCTGCTCTACTACTTATCCATAGCTGGAAGAATAATAATTGGGTTCATACTTTTCCCAAGGATATTAACACTATGGGAAATGCAAACCGCCTCGTCCAAGATTTGAACTTGTGTCACTTGATCAAATCTCTAACGATGGTAACAATTACACAAGGAAAGCCTCCAATTAACAGGTTTAAATTCAAGAGTTTCCTTTCTCCTAGATCCGTTACCATACCAAGGTTGAAGAGCCCAAGCTCTGTCACTATTTACTCATTGCTGAAGGAAAAAGAATTACATTCATACCTTTCCCAAGGCTATGTGAAATGCAAACAGCCTCGTCCAGGATTGAACTCATCTTGCCATGTCCATTTCTTACAACAATAACCATTACTGTATGGGCAGCTCCTATTGATTTGGTTTTGTTCATTTTATTTAATGGCATATCAACTCCTTATGAGTTATTTTATAGTCAAAATTTGATTAATTTTGAATATTTGATTATAATCATAAGTATAGTGTCTATGTTCCATTAGAAGTCATTTTTATTAATTACGCTTTCTCATTTGTCTAGAATAATTAATTGATTGCACACATTTTTTGGTATAAAGTATTCCTACCCAATACAAATAAGTTGAACACAGTTAAATGGTTTCAGGTGTTCTTATCTAATAATAATAATTCATACTCAATTATACTCCTATCATCATTTTTAAGGCATTGCACCTTAATGGATTTCTTTGACTATCTCTCTCTCTCACTCTCTCTCTCTCTCTCTCTTGCCATTCATCCTTATTGGCCATCACTTTTGGTAAGTCCTCTAGATAGTATCTAGTGTCTACACAGAGCTGAGGAATACTTAAATTGCATAGTTTAAAGTAACTATCCCTATTCGGTATGGATAATCATTTGTTTACACAGTCATATGATTTCAAGCATTCCTATCTAATAACAGTTTTTAAACAGATATATTTGACCTAGAGATGGGAACCTAACATGCCCTATAACTCAGTTGCCCAGTCAGCTGGGGCTGTAGAATACACCAACTGCGTCTCTGCAGAGGTGTAAAATACCACACCACAACAAGTGTCCTGGATACAACACTAAACAATCTGATGATGAGGTTCCAGTAATGTCGGAGCTTTGGAGAATGCAGACTACCCCTTCATTGCCATTGCTCTCAGGTCCACTAAGGCCGGGAGTAGTAGCACCTGATACAGGTCCTAACTTTGGTTTCTCAAGTTTACTGTTTTTTGCATTTAAACTGTATACTTATGCTAAACTGAATTGCTGGAAATAGAACTGTTTTTACCTTAACTCTGTGTATTGCCCAGTTGGCCAGGGCTGTAGAATACACCAACTGCACTTCTGCAGAGGAGTAAGACCCCACCAATGAGTGTCCTAGATATGACACTAAACAATCGGATGGTGAGGTTCCAGTGATGCTGAGACTTTGGGGAATGCAAAGCACCCCTTCATTGCCATTGCTCCAGGTCTGCTCTGGACCGGAATGGGTTAAATAGAAATAAACTGCATTGTTTGTAATAGACTGTTTGATTAAACTGAATAGCTTGAAGTAGAAATGTTTTTGGCAATTAAACTCCATACTTATGCTAAACTGAATCATTTGAAATGGAACTGTTTTTGACATTGAAACTGTACTTACGCTAAACTGAATAGTTTAATGTAGAACTGTTTTGACATTTAACTGTTTGTAAACAAAATCTATACTTATACTAAACTGAATTGGCTGAATTAGAACTGTTTGAATTAACAGAATAGCTTGAAATAGAAATGTTTTTGACAATTAAACTGTGTACTCATGCTAAACTGAATTGTTTGAAATGGAACTGATTATTTGTATAAAAATTGATTTGGCATTAAGTAACTTACAAAAGTTGATATGCCATAAAACCAAACCAATCAACCAACCAACCATATAACACAAGGTCAGAGTGGGCCTGGGAGTAATGGCAATGAAGAGGTACTCCACACTCTCAAGATCTTCAGTATTGGAGCCTCATCAGAGGATGCTGTTTCGTATCATACTCAGGAAATCTCTTTTTGGAGAGAGGTCTTACATCACTCTACAGGATGCTATCAGTGTGTTCTAAGCATTGACAATGGAGTAAAGGTGTTATTTGGACTTCTGAAATACTGTCCATTCTCTTGTAGCTGAGATGATAGAGAAGCTTGTATAGAGTACTATTTTTCCATGAGGCAGAAGACATAATGAATTCAAGTGTCACTGTTCTTCATCAACTCAGCTTCTTACCGAGTAAGTTATTATAAAAAACAGTTAGAATTAGGAAAATGAGGGATGATACAAGTCAAAATTATTGATAAATAGTAATTAAAAAAAGCTTCATTGAAAATGAATTTAAAAAAATAAAACTTCACTCTAACAGTGCATAAAACAATAAAAATAAATATTGTTTTGGTTAGTTTAGTTGTGTTTTAAGGCATATCAAACCTTTGGGTTATTAAATGATAAATCATATTTATACATATATATTGTATATAAGATTTGTAAGTGAATAGCTTATTGGTAACATTACTTTTAAATGAGCCTGAGTTGATTTTTTTGCACATAGTTAAATAGTTTCAATTATTGTTATTTTTTGTTTGCACACAGTTAAATGGTTCCAAGTATTGTTATTTATTGTTTGCACACAGTTAAATGGTTTCAATTATTATTATTTATTATTTGTATACATTTAAATGGTTTTAAGTATTTATTGTTTGCACGCCGTTAAATGGTTCAATTATTGTTATTTATTGTTTGCACACAGTTAAATGGTTCCAAGTATTGTTATTTATTGTTTGCACACAGTTAAATGGTTTCAATTATTATTATTTATTATTCATATACAGTTAAATGGTTTTAAGTATTTATTGTTTGCACACAGTCAAATGATTTCAAGTATTGCTATATATTGTTTGCACACAGTTAAATGGTTTCAAGTATAGTAAATGATTAAACAGTTCTTTTTGACTCAAAGTTGGGACCCTAACAGGTACTACCACTCTTGGTTGGAGTGGAAATGGGAGTAATGGCAATGAAGGGGTATTCAGTATTCCCCAAAGCTCCAGGGTTGCAGTCTTATCATCAGATGCAGTTTCGTGCCATACCTAGAAAATTTGTTGAGAGTGGGATCTTACCCTTCTGCAGAGATACAGTCAGAATATTATACAGCTCCAGTCAACTGGGCAAAGATCAGATATGGTTAGCCAATTGATGATTGTCCAGTCGCTGGGGCTGAAGAATACACAGACAGCCCCTCTGCAGAGGGTAAGACCACCCCAACAAGTGTCCTGGATATGATACTAAACAATCTAATGGTGAGGTTCCTGTAATGCTGGAGCTTTGGGGAATGCGGAGTACCCCTTTATTGCCATTGCTCCCAGGTCCACTCAGGCCCCGCATCGTAGCACCTGATAGGGCCCTAACTATGGATTAAATAGACCTAACAGCATACATATGCTAAACTGAATTGTTTGACTAAACTGAATAGCTTGAAATAGAAATGCTTTTGACAATTAAACCGTACTTACATTTAAACTGCATCCTAATGCTAAACTGAATTATTTGAAATGGAACTGTTTTTAGACATTGAAACTGTACTAACACTAAACTGAATTGTTTAATATAGAATTGTTTTGACATTTAACTGTGTGTAAAGAAAATCTGTACTTATACTCAACTGAATTAGAATTGCGTGATTAAACTGAATAGCAAGAAATTGAAATGTACTTACATTTAAACTACATATTTATGCTAAACTGAATTATTTGAAATAAAACTATTTTCATAAAAATGGATTTGGCGTTAAATAACCTACAAAGATTGATATGCCATAAAACCCAAACAACAAACCAACCAACCAATTGGTGAGAAAAGTATTGAGAGATTTCATAGGTATTTTTTGGATTTCTCTAATGCTATTCATGCAAAACAACTGGTAAGTAAATCTAGACTTTTCCAAAGTTGAATGAAATATGTGTTTGTGTTTGAGTGAATCTTGATGAATGAAAAGCAATGAGAATGAGGGAGATGAAGGATAATACAAGTCAAAATCATTAATAACTATGTTCTATGGGGATTCTCTATATATAAATATATATATATATATATATGCATTCTTTATTTTTATTTATATTCCTATTACCTTCTCAGACAAAAAAAAAGGAAGGAAAAGATAGAAAAGTGAAGGAAAGAAAGGATGAAAATAGGGAAGGAAATAGCAAAAAAAAAGAAGAGAATGGAAATAAGAGGAGAGAAAAGGAAAGAAAGAACAGAAAAAAGAAAGCGGGAACAGAATAGAAAGAAGAGAAATGAAGAGAAAAGAGAGATAAAGAAATGACAGAAAAAGAAGGTAATAAAGAGCAGAAAAGAAAAGGAAGTAAAGAACAAAAAAGAAAGAAGGAAAGAAAAGAAGCGAGAGAGGAGGAAAGAAAAGAAAAGAGAGGAAAGGAAATAATTGAAAAGAGAGTAAAAGAAAGGACAGAAAAAGAAGAAAGGAAAGATTAGAAAAAAGAGTGAGGGAAAGAACAGAAAAGAGAGGTAAATAAAAAAACAGAAAAAAGTGGGAAGGAAAAAAGAACAATAAATAGAGGGATGGAAGGAATAGAAAAGAGAGGGAAGAAAAGAACAGTAAAGAGAAGATAGGATAGTACAGAAAAGAGAGAGTAGGAAATAATATAAAAAGAGAAAAAGAAATAACAGAAAAGAGAGGGTAGGAGTGAATAGAAAAGAGAGAGAAGGAAAAAATAGAAAACAGAGGGTAGGAGTAGAAAGAAAAGAGAGAGGACAAAAAACAGAAAAAAAGGGAATTAAAGAACAGAAAAGAGAGGATAGGAGAGAATAGAAAAGTGAGGGAAGGAAATAATAGAAAATAGAGGGTAGGAGAGAACATAAAAGTCAGGGAAGGAAATAACAGAAAAGAGAGAGAAAAAACAGGAAAAAAAGTGAAGGAAATGATAGAAAAGAGAGTATAGGAGAGAACAGAAAAGTCAGGGAAGGAAATAACAGAAAAGAGAGGGTAGGAGAGAATAGAAAAGAGAGAGGAGGAAAAAACAGAAAAAATGTAAATTAAAGAACAGAAAAGAGAGGATAGGAGAGAACAGAAAAGTCAGGGAAGGAAATAATAGAAAAGAGAGGGTCGGAGGGAACAGAAAAGAGAGAGGAGGAAAAAACAGAAAAAAAGGGAATTAAAGAACAGAAAAGAGAGGAGAGGAGAGAACAGAAATGTCAGGGAAGGAAATAACAGAAAAGAGATAGTAGGATAAAACAGAAAAGTCAGGGAAGGAAATAACAAAAAAGAGATGGTAGGATAGAACTGAAACATGAGTGAACAAATGAATAGAAAAGAAGACCAAAAACTGAAAGGCAAAGGAGAAAAGAAAAAGTGACATAGAGGCAAAAAAGAAAAAAAAGTGATTAGAATTGTCGGAGAATGGTAAAACAATATTGAAATCTATTTGATGTTATCGCCAATAATAATTAATGATTTATAAATGCAATGAAAATAATCAAAATACCAATAGACGGTCATCAGCAAGTGTGTGAAATTACCATATGCATATAACTAAATGTATTTATATATCTGCTTCTCTGTACATACTGTTTTATTCACAAGTACTTGAACAAGACAATCTGCTTCAAGTCACTTATTTTTGAGAGCTGAAAACAGCAACATTTCAAGAAGGATAAGATTTTAAGACAGGCATACAAGACAAAGCAAAGTTTTGTAAATTTCAATCATTGATTTTTTTTTCTAGAGGCAGATCAACCCAACCAGGGTTATATTATGCCAATTGTGAGAGAATTGCATTCGCTGTATATTCATATTTACATGTTTTGTGCAGTTATTTCAGAAGAAATTTTCTCTTGCTCGTGATCCTTTTGAATACAAAGAATTTTTAAGCAGATCTATTTAATGCATAGATAGAGCCCTAAGAGCTACTGCCCCTCTGGTTTCGAGTGGATCTGGTAGTAATGGCTAGGTAGGGATACTCCCCCACAGATCTCTAGAACTTGAGCCTCAGCACCAGATTCAGTTTGGTGACATTTTCAGGATACCCCTTCAGTAGGAGATACAATCAGCATATTCTTTGACCTGTGCTGATGCTTCCAGGATTTGTTCAGACCAACACATAACATTCTTATGTTGTTCCCATCTAGCTTTTTTTTCATGTGTTCCAACAGAGTCTAAGTGGTGCATCATTACAGTTGTACACATACAGCCACACCTTGGAAGAAATCCGATTAGAAATTAATAGACTGATTAATAATTTGGTTTAATCTAGTTTGGTTTTATGATATATCAACTATTATTGGTTATTTAATTCCAAATCTTGTTTTTACGTATATACTATATATGATTTGTAACCACATTTTGTTAATACACACAGTTCAATAATCAAATGGTTTCAAACAATTCAATTTAGCTTAAGTCCAAGAATTGCTATGTATCCCAAACAATTCAATTAAACATCAATCATTTGTTTACACACAGTTAAACAATAAAACAATTCTATTTCTAACAATTCAAATTAGATAAAGTCATTTATTTGCTTACAGTTTAAAGGTCAAACAGTTCTATTTGACCCATTGATAGGACCCTATCAGAGGCTATCAGTGCAGGCTAAAGTAGACCTGGGAGCAATTGTGATGAAGGGATACTCAGCATTCTCCAAAGCTCCAGCATTATCGGAACCTTACCATCAGATTGTTTAGTGCCATATTCAGAACACTTGTTGGGTGTAGGGATCTTACCCCTTTGCGGAGATGCCGTTAGTGTATTCTACAGCTCCAGGCAACTGGGCTGAGATAGATAGATAGATAGATAGATAGATAGATAGATATGATAATAGTTGGAGTGTGATACTGTATGCATTCATGTAACCATAACCCAACGGAAACAGTACATCATGAGATTTTTATTAGAGAAATTTAAAAAGTACTTTAAATGTTCTAGCTTTGAGAATAAAGCAATTTTCTCTCCAATTTGCAATCAAATGATAATTTTTTGGGGTGTCTAGATGGGGGGAATTCATGCTAACATGAGTTAATTAGATCCTTACAATAGTAAGCAATACATAAATGATTCATGTTTTAATATTTTTGACTATTACATTATATTGCATTTATGAGCTTTACCTTATAGCAAGTACTGGTCAAAAGTATTTGAAGATAGCTGCAACCATCAAGGATTTTGAACTGGGTGGGTGTCTGAATTAACATCCAGCATTTTATTTGTATAGTTTTATATATATATATATGGGATTTATAAATGTTTGTACCTTACAATTCAGAAATCGTTCGTATATATATACACACTTAAATAATCACTCTGAAATTTTCAGAAAACTTAGTACAAATCTGATTTCCTTGGGCACATCTGTCTTAACTTTATTCGCTAGACTTCCAAATTTTTCTATTGAGGCTGCTCAGCTTTAAATGTGTGATAGTTTCAATTAATTGCTTTCAAGATCATTAATTTGGAATGTGCTGTTTCCTCCACACTTATTTAATTTACTTTCTGTTTTCTAGTTGCATTGATTCAATAAGATATTAGATGGTTTGTCTTTTTTCCTTTTCCTTATTTGTTCACTCATTTTTGAGATTTTTATATTTGTTCTTGTATTTTGGGTTTATTTTTTTACATTTCTTTAGTCGAAGATTTTTTATTTTTTGTTTTTGTTGGGTCGTTATTTTATTTCAGTATTCGTTTTTTTGGGGGTTCTGCAAGGAATGCAGTAGTGAATTTATCAGAGGTTATTCTGATGTTCTTTTGTAGTTCTGGTTCTACCTGCTGTGAGAACCATGATTTTCAAGAGAGAGATTTTGCTTTGCATACGTGCGTTCATTGATATACGTCAGAGGGTGGCCTGTGTGAAGAAGAAGAAGAAGAAGAAGAAGAAGAAGAAGAAGAAGAAGAAGAAGAAGAAGAAGAAGAAGAAGAAGAAGAAGATTAGCAGAGGGAAAAAAAAGAGTGAGGTAAAGACTGAGAGGAAGAAATAAAGGAAGAATAAAAAGAAGGAAAGAATGAAAAAGATATAAATTGTAAAAAAAAGAAAGGAAAAGTGATATAGATAATGAGTGGAAAAAAAAGGAAAAAATAAGAATAGAAGAAGGTATGAAAAAGAAAATACCAATTGGAAACGAATGAAGCAAAGAGTCTGAGGAAGAAAGAAAGGAAGAAGAAAAATGAAAGAAATCAGGAAAAAGAGATAAGAAGTAAAAAAGAAAGAATGAAGTAAATAATGAATGGAAGAAAGAAGGAAAAAACGAAAGGAAGAATGAAAAAGAGAGTATTAATAGAAAAAGAATGAAGCAAAAAGACTAAGGAAGAGAGAAAGGAAGAAGAAAAATCAAGTAAGTAATAAAAAATGGATGTAGCTATAGAAAAAGAAAGCATGAAACAAATAAAGGAGAGAGGAAGATGAAAGAACTTGAAGGAAAAAAAAAAAAAAAAAAGAAAGAAAGAAAGAAAGAAAGAAAGAAAGAAAATGAGCAAAATTACTAATTGGGTAAATAAACAAATTAAAAGAGAAAGGTTGGGAAAGAAAGAAGAAAAATTAGAGTAAGAAAAATAAAAAAAAGAACATCTTGAAAAAGAAACAAAGACAAAAATAAGAAAACCAAAACGTGTCAAATGAAAGTAAAAAAAGGCAAGAAATGAATGAAAAAAGGAGAATGAAAGATAGACTAGTAAAAGAAAAAGGAAAGTGGAGAAATTATTAAAGAAAAAGAAAAGAAGGAAAGAAAAAGGGAGAAGAATAAAAATAAAAGATAAAAGAGAACAAGGAATTAAAAAATGAAAGAAGATATAAAGAATGAAAGAGTATCAAGGAATAGGAAAAAAATGAAAGAAAAGCAAGAAAAAAAGAAAACTGAAAGGAAAAGAGAAAATGAAAGAAAAAAGAATGAGATAAAGGAAATAATAGAATAAAAACAAAGGAAAACTGAAAAAAAAAAGAAAAAGAGAAAGAAAGAAAAGGAAGAAGAAAAAATGAAGTAAAGAGAATAAAGGAATTGAAAAACAAGAAAAAATTAAAGAAAAAGGAAGAAGAAAAGTATGAAGAAATTGAAAAAAGAAAAAAGGAATGCATTAAAGAATATAGCAAAAAAAAGAAGTGAAAGCAAAAGAAACAGGTTCAGACAAAGAAGAAGAAGAAGAAGAACAACAACAACAACAACAACAACAACAAAAACAACAACAACAACAAGGAAAAAGAAGGGGGAAGAACAAGAACAACAACAACAAGGAAGAAGAAGAGCAACAACAACAACCACAAGGAAGAAGAAGAACAACAGCAACATCAAAGAAGAAGAAGAAGAGGAAGAAGAAGAACAGCAACAGCAACAACAACAACAACAACAACAAGGAAGAAGAACAACAGCAACATCAAAGAAGAAGAAGAAGAAGAAGAACAGCAACAGCAACAACAACAACAACAACAAGGAAAAAGAAGGGAGAAGAAGAACAACAAAACAACAAAGAAGAAGAACAATAACAATAAGGAAGAAGAAGAGCAAAAACAACAACAACAAGGAAGAAGAAGAACAACAGCAACATCAAAGAAGAAGAAGAACAACAACAACAACAAGTAAGAACAAGAACAAGAAGAAGAAGAAGAAGAAGAACAACAACAACAAGGAAAAAGAAGGGAGAAGAAGAACAAAAAAACAACAAAGAAGAAGAACAATAACAACAAGGAAGAAGAAGAGCAAAAACAACAACCACAAGGAAGAAGAAGAACAACAGTAACATCAAAGAAGAAGAAGAACAACAAAAACAACAACAACAACAAGTAAGAAGAAGAAGAAGAACACCAACAACAACAACAACAACAACATAAGAAGAAGAAGAAGAAGAAGAAGAAGAACAACAACAACAACAACAACGACAACAACGTCAGAAGAAGAAGAAGAAGAAGAAGAAGAATAATGATAGAGAAAGTAAGAAAGATCCGAAGTAAATGAGGAAGCCAAGAAAGAAAAATTGATATGAAAGAGTAAGAATGCAGTAGTATCTGAAGTAGAAGACAGAAAGAATAAGATCAAATTGAAAAAGATAAAGACAGCAAAAAAGAAAAAGATAAGAAAAAAGGAAAAGAAAAAAAAAAACTAGCTATTTTGCTTTTCTCTTTTCTTCTTTTTTGTATTATCTAATAAGGAAGCAAATGTCGAACATAGGAACAATGCTTTCCTCAGCTCTTCGTACATTTTACCATTTCCTGTTCTTTGAGAAAGTTTAGCTAAGCCTCCAACAATAAATCTCTTTCCAACTGTTTCTTCTCAAAATTTGTGGGTGATACATCAAAAAAATCTCCCTCACCTTAATTATATTCCAGTTGGAAATGTCTTTGTAATGCTCAGTGCCCTTCATCTCAGAAAAAAGAAATGGTCTTATACTTGTGAAAAATCAGCTTTCAGTTCATTGAAAAAAAAGAGAAAGAAAAAAAAAGAAGAAAAAGAGCAGCTTTTGCCATTTAGTGAAAGAGTGTGTTGATTGTACACCTATCTTTAAAAGAAGTCGAAAAAATTTTTTAAAGTATTTTAAAATTTACCTTATTCCCTAATTTGACAACTTAGCACATTGGACCATTGGTCTAATGAGTAGAGTGTTCAGCAATGGTTTGGGAGACCGGGGTTCAATCCCAGGTCAAGTTATCCCAAAGACTCAAAAAATGGTACTTGATACCACTTCGCTTAACACTCAGCATTATAAGGTAAGGATCAAGGGTAAAGTGAAGCAATCCAGAGAATGGAGTAGCACCCTCCCCTACACTTTGGTGTAGTAGCTATTGAAAAGGGAGCCTACGGGTCACCCTCGACTAAGGTTACCAACTTTACTTATAAATACTAGGAAGCTGATGATGATGACGAAAACAAGCTGAAAACTTACCCAAAAAAAGCTATTTTAAAAAATCTAAATTGACTCTAAATCTATCCATCCCACTTTTTGCTGCCATAAAAACTGGCATAAAGGCAAAAGGTATTTTTCTATGAGGACTTATATGTTAATAAACATTCTTGAAAGGTTAAGGGTTTTGGTTTGGTTTGATTTGGTTATCTGGTATATCAACCATTGTTTGATATTTAATGCCAAATCCTATTTTTCATATACTAAATATATTACTTGTAAACATATTTTGTAGATACATACAGTTAAATGATCAAACAGTTCTATTTCTAACAATTCAATTTAGCCTAAATCAACAAAGTTAAATGGTTCTAACTATTGCTACCTATCACTAACAATTTAATTAAACATCAGTCATTTGTTAATACAGTTAAATGATCAAACAGTTCTATTTCTAACAATTCAGTTTAGCATGTGAACTAAGTTAAATGGTTCTAACTATTGCTACCTATCACTAACAATTTAATTAAACATCAGTCATTTGTTAATAATCAAACAGTCACAGTTAAATGATCAAACAGTTCTATTTCAAGCAATTTAATTGAATATAAGTCATTTTTTCCACTCAGTTTAAATAACAAACAGTTCTATTTGACCCATAGATATGACCCTATCAGGTGGAGATGTGGGCAATGGCAGTGAAGGGGTACTCTGCATTCCCCGAAGCTCCAGCAATACTGAAGCCTTGCCATCAGATTCTTTAATGTCTTATTCAGGGCACTTGTGGAGGAAGGGCCTTACCCCTCAGCAGAGATCCAGTCTGTGTATTCTATGAGCCCAGTTGACTGGGCCAGATTGTTTAGTATTATATTTAGAAAACTCATTGGGGAGTCTTACCCCTCAGCAGAAATGCAGTCAGTGTATTTTTCAACCCCAGCCAACTGGGTCCTCGTTGAGGGGGGTCTTACCTCTCTGCAGAGATGCCATCAGTCAATTCTTTAGGCCCAGCCAACTGAGTGCTCATTGGGGCAGTCTTAACCCTCTGCAGAGACACAGTCAGTGTATTTTACAACCCCAGCCAACTCGGCCATCGTTGGGTGGGGTCTTACCTCTCTGCAGAGATGCCGTCAGTCAATTCTTTAGGCCCAGCCAATTGAGTGCTCATTGGGTCAGTCTTACCCCTCTGCAGAGACACAGTCACTGTATTCTACAACCCCAGCCAACTCGGCCATCGTTGGGTGGGGTCTTACCTCTCTGCAGAGATGCCGTCAATCAATTCTTTAGGCCCAGCCAAGTGCTCGTTGGGTCAGTCTTACCCCTCTGCAGAGACGCAGTCACTGTATTCTACAGCCTCCCACCCCCGACTCGGCTAGAGAGATGATTGTTTATAATTCACTAATGGCTGATACAACAAATACAGATGTTTGTTTTTTTTTTTTTCTTTTATTTACCAATTTTTCTTTTATTTCATTTCAAAAGTTTAATTTTTCTTTTTCAGGAAGATTTGATTCAAATAGTTTTGATGAAATTGCTAAAATAAAACTCCAAAAGTTTTATCTGAATTTTTTATGTCGCATTATCTATATCATCATATTTAGCAACCCCTCCGCTCGGGCAGGATATGACACAAGGTCAATTTTTAAGCGGAGTTTAACAGGTTTGAATTCAGAGTTTTCCTTCTCCTAGACTAGTTGCCTCACCAAGGCTGAAGAACCTAGTCTGCCCTACTATTTACCCATAGCTGGAGGGAGAATAATTGGATTCATACCTTTCCCAAGTGCTATGTGAAATGCAATCAGTCAGGTCCAGGATTTGAACTCGTGTCGCAGTGTCTATATTATGCACTGATGCACCCAGACTAACATTCTTATCTTGGTTACAATCATGACACTGTTTCAGCCATCTCTAACATAAGGAATGGTGATTATTATAAATTGGTGTACTTAGACAAGTTTCCTCATCTTGGTTGTTGTAGTCACAATGTTTCGGCCATTTCTAATATAAGGAATGACCATTATTATAAATTGATGTACTTGAACTAGTATCCTCAAGATGCATGTAATTATATTAAAAACATTTCAGACATCATACCTCCTGGTCTTCTTCAGATATGTTCAGTTAAAAAAGCAAGACCATTAGTCTTCAAACTGAAAAAAACCTTTGACACCTTATTACATTATAAGTAATGTAACAATACAGCTCAGCTTCCATGGAAGAGACAGACACAATTATTAAGTACAATGTGATCTTAAATATAATGTAATTCCCCACTTCTTCATAGCAAAATAGCAGTCATGTATTTTATCATCTTATGTAACGCGACTCACCCCACCACCACAAATATAGACCTAGTTGTTTATATTTTTTAAGATACCTACATAAGACAATTGCAATTTTAAAAATACATCCCATATAAAAACCTTAGTCAGAAGAGAGACTAAGAATTCCTTTTCCTTTTCTCGTCTCTTTCTTTTCTCTTGCTTTCTCTTCTTTCTTTCTTCCATTCTATTCTTTCTTTCCTCTTTCATTTTCTCTCTCTCTTATTTCCTACTCTTTCTTTCTTTCTTTCTTTCTTTCTTTTATTTTCTTCCATGCTTCTCTTTTTTTCTTTTTCATTCAATCAATCTTTCTCTCTTTCTTTCTCTTTCCTTCCTATTTCCTTCTCTTTGTTTGTTTGTTTGTTTGTTTCTTTCTTTCTTTCTCCATTCTATTTCCTTCACTTTCTTCCTTTCTTTCTTTCTTTCTTTCTTCATCCTATTTCCTTCACTTTTTTCTTATTTCCTTTTCTTTCTTTCTTCTTTCTTTCTTTTTTCTTTCTTTCTTCATCCTATTTCCTTCTCTTTATCTCCTATTTTCTTTCTTTCTTTCTTTCTTTCTTTCTCCTATAACCTTCACTTTTTTCCTATTTCCTTTTCTTTCTTTCTTTCTTTCTTTAACTTTTAGAAAAATATGGTATCATGTACATATAAATATTATTTCCCTCTTTACTCATGACTTTCAAACAGATTGATATAAAATATGTGATTATATGTTACTGTTTTTTTTTAAATTTGTTCACAAATTTCAAATGAATTTTAATTTAAATTCAAAAATTAAAGTAAAAATTAATTCAAACTATAATTGTAAATTTTTGGAACTTCCCATTCTAAGCTGGCCTTTTGGATCATTTACAAGTAGGTTGCGAGATCAGTTTTCTCTGGGTGCTCAATACTTGTGACCTCGCAGTGAAAAAAAATGTTACTTACTTGATAAATATTGTTTGCCTCCCTTTGAAACAATGGTTAGCAAGATTACTTTAGATCACAATCGAGTAGTGACTTCAAACGTCACTGGATATCCCATACTTGAGACCTTGTTTCAAAACCGAAGTATGTTTAATAAATGAATATTGATTGATTGATTTTTATGGCATGTCAGTCTGTCTAGGGCTATTTTATGCCTTGAGGTTAGGGAATCACATTTATTGTACATTCACATTTTACATTTTTCGTGTAGTTGTTTCTTAAGATTTTTTTTGCACATGTTCCTATGAAATACGAACAATTTTTAAATAAATCTGTTTGACCCATGGATGCAACCCTAACAGGTACTACCACATTCCAGGACAGAGTGGACCTAGGAGTAATGGCAATAAAGGGGTACTCTACAATCCCCAGATCTCCAGAACCATCAGATGAAACTTAGTATCATACCCAGGATATCCTTCTTTGCAAGTGAGGATCTTACTTCCTGGGGAGGGGATTCTTACTCCTCTGCAGGAGATACAGTCTGAATATTCAAAGCCCCACCAACATAAGCAATAAATAGATAGTCAGTCACTGCTGTCATCTACAAAATCTAGCTTACTTTGGTACAATATTGGAAGAGTGATCCCATATTTAGCAAGCTTAAAAAATAAATATTATATCTCACTTTAGAGCAATGGTTAACAAGCTAGTTTTTTAGATCATTACAACTTAATAGCATGTTTAATCTTCACTGGGTGCTCATTACTTGTTACCTTGTGCCAAGTTTAGTGAAGTAAATAACTAAAGTTGCAAGTTTTATATCAATGAATAAACAATGATTGGGTTATGTTGATGATAAATAAAAAAAAAAAAGAAAGAAGATGTTATTTTAAACCTTTCCTGAAATGAAGAAAAAATGCAAAATTTTGGGAGGTCACAAGTGGAAATTGTTTTCCCTTCTCGCTTAGTTTTCTTATCATCTGAGCCCACAATTCATCTCCACCATCACCTCATCTATCTGAACTGGACAGTACTTCTTGGCTAAATTCCAGCCATGTCCACAAGGGCCATCTCAGCACTGCTCAGAGTGAATTGTTTCAGAACACACTTCCATGCCCCTGCCCTAACTATCTGTCTCCTCCCCAGCCTTCTAGGCTTTGCAGTTCTATCCCTGCACCTATGTATGTGTGTGTGTGTGTGTGTGTGTGTGTCGTACACACTTTAATTATCCTGTTCTATTAACTGGCTACTGTGACTGGTTGCCAAAACAATCACACTTACTCCCACCCACACCTGTGCACCTTCCCTACCCGTCTTGTAGCACCACATAACAACCTCCCATACCCTGACCATCATTTGCTGCACAAATTTCTCAGGTGTTATAACCAACTTGGTGAGGGAGAATGATGGGTTCCATCCCTTCCCTGTAAGAAAACGGGGCACCGCCTGGGAAAACAGATGCTTCTGGCACATCTACTTGTATTCCTACCATCACAACCTCCCCATCAATGCCAAGGCTATTTTTGAGAGGATTTTCATGGATAGGAACAGAGAAAATGAAACAAAATGGGTTAGGTTTGGTTGAGAGCATAAAGAACTTGATTTTTTACCAACCATCACCCATCTCCAAAACAAAATTTTCTTAATTTTGATTCAAAACAAAAACAATGATTAAATCATGACTCTACATAAGTCAGCCATTATGAAAATAAAGAAAATGGTGTTGATGATTGACAAAGTTTTGTATACTGATGTTACTTTTTATATACCAGTGTCCTCATCTTAGCGGTTATTTGCCCAGTCGACAGGGGCTATAGAATGCACCAACTGCATCTCTGCAGAGGAGTAAGACTTTCCTAACAAGTGTCCTTGAGATTACATTAAACAATCTGATGGTGAGGTTCCAGTAATGCTGGAGTTTTGGGAAATGCGGAGTACCCCTTCATTGTCATCGCTCCCAGGTCCACTCTATTTATGTGTCAAATAGAACTAAACTATGCACTTATGTTAAATTGAATTGCAAGAAATAGAACTTTTTTTTACATTTAACTGAACTGTTTTGACATTTAACCGTGTGTAAACAAAAAACTATTCTTATACTAAATTGAATTGTTTGAAATTTAATTCAGCATTAAATGACCGAAAAAGGGTTGACATGCCATAAAATAAAACAACCCACCAACCAACCAACCTTAGTTGTTATTCTCATCCCAATGTTTTGGCTGATAAAACTTCTTGCATTCTTCAAATATCCCCTGATGATATACTGGAAATTTTTCACTGAATTCCTTATTCAATCTACAAGAGTATAGTTTTCATTCCACTGGCCCCACTTAGATTAATTGATTGATTGACTGATTTTAATGGCATGTCAACCTGTCAAGGGTTATTTTATGCCAAGAGATTCGGGAATTTGGTTCCTTATATGTTCATATCTATATTTTTTTGTGGAGTTGTTTTTTAATTTTTTTTTTTTGTTTGTTTGTAAACATTTGGTGCAAATTTTTAATTAACTTTCAAGATTGTAAAATCAACACATTTTCGAAAAATGAATCTATTAGAAAGGATTTTGGAAATTTGTCTGTTCATCTTAGCGTGGGTTTGATTCAACCTCTTAAATGAAAACATAAGCAAGTTATGAACACATTTTCAGAAAAATGAAACAATTAGAAGGGATTATTGAAATTTTGATAACCCTTAAAGATTGTGAAATAGACACAAATTTAGGAAAATAAAATAATTAGAAGGGATTGTTAAAATTTGTCTGTTCGTCTAAGCATGTGTTTGATTCAACCACTTGAAATAGTACATAAGCAAATTATAAACATGTTATAGAAAAATGAAACAATTTGAGGGGATTTTTGAAATTTGTTTGTTCCTCTTAGCCTGTGTTAGATTAGACCTCTTAAATCCTTACATAAGCAAATTATAAACATGTTATAGAAAAATGAAACAATTTGAAGGGATTTTTGAAATTTGTTTGTTCCTCTTAGCCTGTGTTAGATTAGACCTCTTAAATCCTTACATAAGCAAATTATAAACACGTTATAGAAAAATGAAACAATTTGAGGGGATTTTTGAAATTTGTTTGTTCCTCTTAGCCTGTGTTAGATTAGACCTCTTAAATCCTTACATAAGCAAATTATAAACATGTTATAGAAAAATGAAACAATTTGAGGGGATTTTTGAAATTTGTTTGTTCCTCTTAGCCTGTGTTAGATTAGACCTCTTAAATCCTTACATAAGCAAATTATAAACATGTTATAGAAAAATGAAACAATTTGAGGGGATTTTTGAAATTTGTTTGTTCCTCTTAGCCTGTGTTAGATTAGACCTCTTAAATCCTTACATAAGCAAATTATAAACATGTTATAGAAAAATGAAACAATTTGAGGGGATTTTTGAAATTTGTTTGTTCCTCTTAGCCTGTGTTAGATTAGACCTCTTAAATCCTTACATAAGCAAATTATAAACATGTTATAGAAAAATGAAACAATTTGAAGGGATTTTTGAAATTTGTTTGTTCCTCTTAGCCTGTGTTAGATTAGACCTCTTAAATCCTTACATAAGCAAATTATAAACATGTTATATAGAAAAATGAAACAATTTGAGGGGATTTTTGAAATTTGTTTGTTCCTCTTAGCCTGTGTTAGATTAGACCTCTTAAATCCTTACATAAGCAAATTATAAACATGTTATAGAAAAATGAAACAATTTGAAGGGATTTTTGAAATTTGTTTGTTCCTCTTAGCCTGTATTAGATTAGACCTCTTAAATCCTTACATAAGCAAATTATAAACATGTTATAGAAAAATGAAACAATTTAAAGGGATTTTTGAAATTTGTTTGTTCCTCTTAGCCTGTGTTAGATTAGACCTCTTAAATCCTTACATAAGCAAATTATAAACATGTTGTAGAAAAACGAAACAATTTGAAGGGATTTTTGAAATTTGTTTGTTCCTCTTAGCCTGTGTTAGATTAGACCTCTTAAATCCTTACATAAGCAAATTATAAACATGTTATAGAAAAATGAAACAATTTAAAGGGATTTTTGAAATTTGTTTGTTCCTCTTAGCCTGTGTTAGATTAGACCTCTTAAATCCTTACATAAGCAAATTATAAACACGTTATAGAAAAATGAAACAATTTGAAGGGATTTTTGAAATTTGTTTGTTCCTCTTAGCCTGTGTTAGATTACACCTCTTAAATCCTTACATAAGCAAATTATAAACATGTTATAGAAAAATGAAACAATTTGAAGGGATTTTTGAAATTTGTTTGTTCCTCTTAGCCTGTATTAGATTAGACCTCTTAAATCCTTACATAAGCAAATTATAAACACGTTATAGAAAAATGAAACAATTTGAAGGGATTTTTGAAATTTGTTTGTTCCTCTTAGCCTGTGTTAGATTAGACCTCTTAAATCCTTACATAAGCAAATTATAAACACATTATAGAAAAATGAAACAATTTGAAGGGATTTTTGAAATTTGTTTGTTCCTCTTAGCCTGTGTTAGATTAGACCTCTTAAATCCTTACATAAGCAAATTATAAACACGTTATAGAAAAATGAAACAATTTGAAGGGATTTTTGAAATTTGTTTGTTCCTCTTAGCCTGTGTTAGATTAGACCTCTTAAATCCTTACATAAGCAAATTATAAACACGTTATAGAAAAATGAAACAATTTGAAGGGATTTTTGAAATTTGTTTGTTCCTCTTAGCCTGTATTAGATTAGACCTCTTAAATCCTTACATAAGCAAATTATAAACATGTTATAGAAAAATGAAACAATTTGAAGGGATTTTTGAAATTTGTTTGTTCCTCTTAGCCTGTGTTAGATTAGACCTCTTAAATCCTTACATAAGCAAATTATAAACATGTTATAGAAAAATGAAACAATTTGAAGGGATTTTTGAAATTTGTTTGTTCCTCTTAGCCTGTGTTAGATTAGACCTCTTAAATCCTTACATAAGCAAATTATAAACATGTTATAGAAAAATGAAACAATTTGAAGGGATTTTTGAAATTTGTTTGTTCCTCTTAGCCTGTGTTAGATTAGACCTCTTAAATCCTTACATAAGCAAATTATAAACACGTTATAGAAAAATGAAACAATTTGAAGGGATTTTTGAAATTTGTTTGTTCCTCTTAGCCTGTGTTAGATTAGACCTCTTAAATCCTTACATAAGCAAATTATAAACATGTTATAGAAAAATGAAACAATTTGAGGGGATTTTTGAAATTTGTTTGTTCCTCTTAGCCTGTGTTAGATTAGACCTCTTAAATCCTTACATAAGCAAATTATAAACATGTTATAGAAAAATGAAACAATTTGAAGGGATTTTTGAAATTTGTTTGTTCCTCTTAGCCTGTGTTAGATTAGACCTCTTAAATCCTTACATAAGCAAATTATAAACATGTTATAGAAAAATGAAACAATTTGAAGGGATTTTTGAAATTTGTTTGTTCCTCTTAGCCTGTGTTAGATTAGACCTCTTAAATCCTTACATAAGCAAATTATAAACATGTTATAGAAAAATGAAACAATTTAAAGGGATTTTTGAAATTTGTTTGTTCCTCTTAGCCTGTGTTAGATTAGACCTCTTAAATCCTTACATAAGCAAATTATAAACATGTTATAGAAAAATGAAACAATTTGAAGGGATTTTTGAAATTTGTTTGTTCCTCTTAGCCTGTGTTAGATTAGACCTCTTAAATCCTTACATAAGCAAATTATAAACACGTTATAGAAAAATGAAACAATTTGAAGGGATTTTTGAAATTTGTTTGTTCCTCTTAGCCTGTGTTAGATTAGACCTCTTAAATCCTTACATAAGCAAATTATAAACACGTTATAGAAAAATGAAACAATTTGAAGGGATTTTTGAAATTTGTTTGTTCCTCTTAGCCTGTGTTAGATTAGACCTCTTAAATCCTTACATAAGCAAATTATAAACATGTTATAGAAAAATGAAACAATTTGAAGGGATTTTTGAAATTTGTTTGTTCCTCTTAGCCTGTGTTAGATTAGACCTCTTAAATCCTTACATAAGCAAATTATAAACACGTTATAGAAAAATGAAACAATTTGAAGGGATTTTTGAAATTTGTTTGTTCCTCTTAGCCTGTGTTAGATTAGACCTCTTAAATCCTTACATAAGCAAATTATAAACACGTTATAGAAAAATGAAACAATTTGAAGGGATTTTTGAAATTTGTTTGTTCCTCTTAGCCTGTGTTAGATTAGACCTCTTAAATCCTTACATAAGCAAATTATAAACATGTTATAGAAAAATGAAACAATTTGAAGGGATTTTTGAAATTTGTTTGTTCCTCTTAGCCTGTGTTAGATTAGACCTCTTAAATCCTTACATAAGCAAATTATAAACACGTTATAGAAAAATGAAACAATTTGAAGGGATTTTTGAAATTTGTTTGTTCCTCTTAGCCTGTGTTAGATTAGACCTCTTAAATCCTTACATAAGCAAATTATAAACATGTTATAGAAAAATGAAACAATTTGAAGGGATTTTTGAAATTTGTTTGTTCCTCTTAGCCTGTGTTAGATTAGACCTCTTAAATCCTTACATAAGCAAATTATAAACACGTTATAGAAAAATGAAACAATTTGAAGGGATTTTTGAAATTTGTTTGTTCATCTTAGCATGTGTTTGATTCAACCTCATAAATCAGTACATAAGCAAATTATAAACACATTATTGAAAAATGAATCTATTAGAAGAGATTTTTGAAATTTTCTGTTCATCATAGCATGAATTTCATTCAACCTCTTAAATGAGTTATAAACACATTTTTAGAAAAATGAGTTATAAACACATTTTTAGAAAAATGAGTTATAAACACATTTTTAGAAAAACGAAACAATTCGAAGGGATTTTTGAACATGTGTTTGAAGCTGCCTCTTAAGTTATTTCTCTTAGAAAAATAATTATTCATGTTTAATTAAACTTTACTAATTAAGCTTATAGGTAGTTTTTTAAGCTGGAAATATAAAAATGAAACAATTAGAAGTGATTTTTGAAATTTGTTCATGTTAGAATGTGTTTGATTCAACCTCTTAGATGATTTCAGGAGCAAGTTATAAATATTAGTCATTAAACCGAGGAAGAGATGTTATCACAGTGATAATGCGACAAGTTGTGGATGATAAATGAGAAATGATCTGGTTATTACATGATGGGGTTTTCACATGGAAACAAATAAGGTGCAATAATTTTGGAGCGTATATGAGGATCATTAAATAAGTTTCCAGACTTTTTTCGTATGGGCACTTTTATTGATAGTACACACATGAAACTCTAGTCCCCTTCGAAGTAATCTCCTCTGGCTGCAATGGACTTGTTGTACCATTCCAACAACTTCTGGAAGGCCCCATGGAAGTCCTCTTGTGTGAGCATGTCAATGACCTTCATCACAGCCTCTTTCATTTCATATCCTCAATTCTCTCATAACAACATCGTGTGAGCTTAGGGAATAACCAAAAGTCACAGGGAGCAAGGTCTGGACTATACGGAGCCTGAGGAACTGTCTTGATGCCTTTCTTGGTCAAATAGTGTGTGACAAGGATGGAGTTGTAGACCGGTGCATTGTCCTGGTGGAAATGCCACAGACCCAATTTGAAGAGTGCTGGCCTCTTCCAACAGAATATCTTCCCGAACTCCCTTAAAACCTCAACATAGTAACCCTAACCCTAACCCTTTGGCCAACCAACTCTGGTGTATTGACTTCCTTACTCCTCGCACACCTCACAGACTCCCTGCCTTCCTAGAATCTCTTATGCCACTCAAAAACTGATGCTCAATTCATGCAAGATGGTCGAAAAGTCTGAAGCATTCCATATGTTTCTGTGGCATTTTTTCCAAGTTTAAAACAGAATTTTATTGCATATTGCTCTTCTAAATTGTCCTCATGTCCAGATTGCATTTTTGAAATTCACTAGCTGTGACAATCAGGCTTTAGTAGAATGTATTCCAATTGCTACTGTAGCTGTTCATTTGAACCTGAAATCATAAAAATTGGTCAGTCATCTCATAAGATGTATTGCAATAACATAGTGAATTTTCAAGAGTCTGCGACAATTTTAAATGCTGTACAATAAAAGTCTGGAAACTTATCGAATGCACCACGTATTTATAATGGACAGAGACATGAAGCTAATTTTAAGGTTTATTTAAGTTTTGGTATTTTATAACAATAAAAGTTTTCTGAAACAAATATTGCCAATGAAAATGAGATTGATTGATTGATTGATTAATTGATTTTAATGGCATGTCCGCCCATCAAGGACTATTTTATGCTAAGAGGTTAGGGAATTGTGTTCTTTTCACATTTATATTTATATTTGTGTTGTTTCTTAAGAGGTTTCTTTTGTACATGGGCTTGTTTAATATGAATAATTTCTAAACACATTTATCAGACCTGAAGAGATGAGTACCTAACAGGCACCAACATTCTGAGTGAGAGTTGCCCTGGGAGTAATAGCAGTAAGTGGGGTACTCCACACTCCCAAGGTCTCTAGAACTGAAGATGCACCACCAGGTGCAGTTTAGTATCCTAATCAAGACACCTTTTTTTTTTTGGTGGGAAGGGTTTTTACCCTTTTGCAGTGGATATTGACAGTTAAATCTAAACTGCACCAGCAGGGTTAACACCATTTGTAATCACAATGATTAGTATAGTATTGTCATGTGCCGTATCATCACGACACAATAATTAAACGCAGTGACAAAGACAGACGCAGGAAGGAAGACTCAAGAAGGAAGGAAGACTTCTTTAACAATATTTTACCTCTCACTTAATTGCAAGTGTTCAAAAGGGTTGTTCAAAGGTTGCATGTGAGAGGGAGCTGGAGACCGAACATAAACTGTAATATCTTGACCCCACTGTTATGACCGTCATGTTGTGTCTTTCTTGTTCTTTAGTGCTGTTCAACCGGAGGCCTAGGGCCCACTGCTGGATGCTGGCTTTCTTTATTGCATCTTATCAGCATCTTCTCTGGACCCCAAACTCCATCGGGTTATCCGAGGGCCCCCTCGGTCGGGTGTGGCTTTCCCTACCACATCTGGTCTCTAGCTGTCTGGAATTCTACTGGCAACTGCTTCTTGGACTCGAACTCAACTGAGTTAAATAATTATTCAACGCCCACATGATCGCCCCCTGGATCTTTGAAATCGAATGTTTAATCGTCATCAAGCGGAAATAACTGTCATGCAGTTCAGAGGTTACTCTCTTCCGGTGCATCACTGTAGTGGCACCGTGGGACCTTCACCCTGTCCCATATTATAAGCCTTAATCCGCCCACGCGATCTCTTTCGATTACTGGCCATTGGAATGTGTCACTTCCTTCCGGTGCATAAGTATGGAATAGCATGTTTTTGGGCCGGGTCGAAGGTCAAAACATAAGATTTGGACAAAATCTGATGTAAGAATTATTGGTAAGCACAAAAACTGTTTTACCCCCCTCCCTCCCTTTAAAAAAAAAACAGAAATTGAGAAGTTGTTTACCTTGTAAAACAATGTTTGCATTGTGAAAAATTCAGGAAATATTTAAGATCTTTTCTTTTTGTTTTTTTTTTTTTTTGGTTCCTAATTTTCTTTCTTGTCATATGTTTTTTTTTTTTTAGATGTTTTTCTGCATTGCCTCTGATAAATTATATCTTCCAAGTACCAGTGCTCCACTGTACTTACAGGGTCTGCAAATCCTGTGGATCACATCTGGTTATTGTGTAATTAGGTGGTGGAATTTTAAAACCTGAAGCAGATCATTCTTTACTTTCTTAACTGAATACACCAAAAGAAGGCAGGATGGCATAACAGCTGAAACATTGTAATAACAAAGAGGACACTAGTCTGAGTATATTCGTGAATATCAATGATACATTCTCATCTTACACTGCCCTGTCAGTGGAATTTAGAATACATTGACTGAACCCTCGGCAGAGGTGTAAGAACCCCAGCTCCCCACAAAAAGAAAGTAGTCTGTATGAGACTAAATTGCGTCTGGTAGTAAGGTTCCAGTTTGAGATCCCCAGGTGACTGGGGCTGTAGAATACACCAACTGCATATCTGCAGAGGGGTAAAACCCCCACCTCAATCATTGTCCTGGAAATCAAATTAAATAATCTGAGAGTGAGGCTCTAATAATGCTGGACCTTGGGGAATGCGAAGTACCATTTCATTGCCATCACTCCCAGGTTCACTCTGGGCTAGAGTGGTAGCACCAGAAAGGGTCCTATCTATGGGTCATATAGAACTGTTTGACATCTAAACTGAGTGCAAACAAATGACTTCTGCTAAATTGATTTGGTTGGTTGGTTGGTTGGTTGGTTGGTTGGATTTTTATGGCATATCAACCTTTCTAGGTTATTTAATGCCAAATCCATGTTCATGTAAATAATCAGTTCTATTTAAAACAATTCAGTTTAGCATGAATACAGAGTTTAATTGCCAAAAACATTTGTATTTCAAACTATTCAAGCAGTTATATATAACAATTCAGTTTATTGTAAGTAGAGTTTCAATGTCAAAAACGGTTCAATTTAAAACAATTCAGTTTAGCAGAAGTACGCAGTTTAAATGTAAGTACAGTTTAATCGTGAAAAACATTTCTATTTCTAGCTATTCAGTTTAGTCAAGCACTTCTAATTCAGCTAATTCAGCTTAGTATAAGTACAGATTTTGTTTATACACAGTTAAATGTCAAAACAGTTCTATGTTAAACAATTCAATTTCATGTAAATACAGTTTCAATCTCAAAAAACAATTTTATTTCAAATAAATCAGATTAGCAATAGCACACAGTTTAAATGTAAGTACGGTTTAATAGTAAAAAACATTTATATTTTAAGCTATTCAGTTTAATTAAACAATTCTGTTTAGCATAAGCATGCCGTTAGTTCTATTTAACCCATAGATAGGGCCCTATCAGGTGCTACCACACCGGTCCAAAGTGGACCTGGGAGCAATGGCAATGAAGGGGTGCTCCGTATTCCCCAAAGCCCCAGCATTACAGGAACCTCACCATCAGATTGTTTAACGTCATATCCAGGACACTCGTTTTGGGGGGGTCTTACTGCTCTGCAGAGAAGCAGTCAGTGTATTCTACTGCCCCAGCTGACTGGGCAATGCTAAATTGAATTGTCTGAAATAGAACTGTTTAACAATTTAATGAATGTTCACAAATGACTGATGTTTAATTGAATTGTTAATGATACAAAGCACTACTTGGAACCATTTAACTTTGTTGACTTATGCTAAATTGAATTGTTTGAAATAGAACTGTTTGATCATTTATCTGCTTGAGTTCTTTTTTGCAGACAGTTAAATGGTTTCAAGTATTGCCAGATAACAGTCACAATTCAGTATTAGTCATTTGTTTGCACACATAGTTTGTTCTATTTGACCCATAAATAGGACCTGCTCAGGTGCTGCCACTCCAGGTCAGAATGGACCTGGGAACTATGGCAATGAAGGGGTACCCTAAGCTCCCCAAATATCCAAGGCTGGAGCCTCGCCATCAGACGGGTTAATGTCATATGCAGGATTTTCATTGGAGGGTAACCCTCTGCAGCAATGTTGCATTCTCATATACATGTTCATGCCGAAATATACATATATATACTGGATACATACCGACGCATTGAACAACAGATGCAGTGATAAACAACGCACGCAGGAAGGATAAAGACGTAGGAAGACTTCTTTAACAAAATATACCTCTCACTTTATTGCAAAGGTTCGAAAGGGTTGTTCAAGGTTTGCGTGTTTGAGGGAGCTGGAGACCGAATATAACTGAAATATTTTGACCCCACTGTTATGGCCATCAGCGTTGTGTCTTTCTCGTTCTCCAGGGCTGCTCAACCGGAGGCCCAGGGCCCACTCTGCTGGGTGATGGCTTTCTTTATTGCATCTTATCAGCATCTTCTCTGGACCCCAACTCATCAGGGCCCAAATGGCCCCTTCAGTCTGATGTGGCTTTCCCTACCACAGCTCGTCTAACTCCATCTCCAACTGTCTGCAATTCAATTGGCACCGAAACTCAACTGAGTTATATAATCGTCCGACGCCCACTAGATCTTTGAAATCGAATGTTTAATCGTCATCAAGTGGAAATAACTGTCATGCAGTTCAGAGGTCACTCTCTTCCGGTGCATCAGTCTATGAGTGTACCATGGGAATTTTTTAGCTCATCCCATTTCATCAGCCAATTTCCGCCCACGCGAACTGCCATAAGAATGTGTCACCTCCTTCCTGTGCATCACCTTGGAATGGCATTTTCGCCAGGTCAAAAGGTCAAAACATAAAAGCTATGCAGTTAGTGTAGTCTACACCTCCAACCAACTGGGCTGACAAATTATTAGAATTAGATAAGAATAATAGAAACCATAGAACTATGAGCAAATTATTTGTGTTAGATAGGAATACTTGAAATCATATAAATGTGTATAAACAAATGATTCAAGACAAATAATAAAGAGCAATTTTTCAAAAAAATGCAACTTTTACAATTATAATCAAATATTTATGAATAAATCAAATTTTGGCATTAGATAACCCATAAGGTTATACCATTAAACAAATTTACTATATAGCTAAGTTAAGTCAAGGGTGACCTGAAGGTTCCCTTTTTGTTAACTATGATACTGAGGCATACGAAGGGGCACTGCTCATTTTCCTGAAAAATAATAAAGAACAATTTTTCAAAAAAATGCAACTTTTACAATTATAATCAAATATTCATGAATAAATCAAATTTTGGCATGAGATAACCCATAAGGTTATACCATTAAACAAATTTACTATATAACTAAGTTAAGTCAAGGGTGACTCGAAGGTTCCCTTTTTGTTAACTATGATACTGAGGTGTAGGAAGGGGCACTGCTCGTTTCCCTGGATCGCTTCACTTTACTATTGATGTGTACTTTATAATGCTGAATGTTGAGCAAGGAGGAATCAAGTACCATTTTTTGAATCTTTAGTATGACTCAACCTGGGATTGAATCCCGGTCACCGGGGCCATTTATGAACACTTTACACACTAGGCAAGGGGCCAATTGTGACTACATAACTACTAGTACATATATGTACTTACCTAATCTTTCTGCACAAGCAAGCTGTGATATTTGGTCAGTTTAAATGGTTTGAATTCAGAGTTTTCCTTCTTCTAGACTTGTTCCTGTTCTAAGGTTAAAAAGTACACTCTTACCCTACTATTTACCCATTGCTGATGGAAGAATAGTTGGGTTCAGACCTTTATTAAGGGCATTGCAATGTGAAATGCGAGCAGCCTTATGTTGTATAGCGATATAATGAAGCACCATAATGAATGAATGATGAGTGTGTAACACATTCGCTACAAAAATATATATCTTTTTTTAATACATCTCAAAAGAGTCGAAACTAGCCTACATATGAGAGAGAATAACAGAGACAGGGAGATGGAGATAGAGGATGCAGACTGGTGGTGGATTGCTATATTGACTTTTTCCTGACCCACATAGTGATTCCACATTCAGGGCTTTACTTAGCACTTCCGCTGCTTCTCGGCCTGATGGGGGTCCACTGCCCCACATCACCACTGGGGGTGACACTCAGTACAGCTTCGGGCCTGACTTGGTTGTGGCTCCAACTGTCTGACCATGAATGACAGTTATTGCTTGTGGTACATGTGTATATATAATTTCATAATGCCTACACGTTCTTACGTTTCATGATTCATGTGATCTGCTTACACCCATGCATCACTTGTTTTTTGGTAATCACATTGTTTACACAGCCAGAAAATCCTGTCCCAGAAATCCCTGATTGACAGCTCTGTCAAGAGTCAATATGCAACACTTGTCCAGGATTTGAACTGTAGTTTCTATGCCATTTCATTCAATGAGAACCATTGCACCACAAGTGCCCTACAACTACATATAAGTTTTAAGTTTGTAGGCTTCTATATGAAAGATGAATAAGATATCAAAGCCAGTTTGGTTGAATGTTTATATATATACAGATAGATAGATCGATAGATAGATTAGGATGTTTCCCTAACTACAATCTTCATTTGGTTTGGTTTTGTTCGGTTTGGTTTCTTTGTTTAATGGCATATCAACCTTTATAGGTTATTTAATGCCAAAGCCATTCTCCTAGAAGAACAGTAGTGGTACTGTTTAACCCACAGCTGGGAGGATAAGGGGGTTCATACCTTTCCCAAGGGTATTTGCCTGAAAGTGAATGTAATAGCACGACTGGAGTACAAACTCACTTACTATGATTCCACAGTCCATCACTTAAACCATTACACCACGAGGACACCCACTCTGCATTTGGTGAGGATTTGGTAATACTTTCAAATTTTAGGAGAAATATCATATGATGATACTATGCGATACCCATTTTTTCTAGTCTTAAAATAAGCAATAAAAACATACATAAGAAGATTCTAGAAATGTAGGATCAAAACTGCATTAGCTTTTAAGTTACATTTTTATATTTTTCAACCAATCAGCTAAAACATAGAATAAGAATATTCAAGAAAAATAGGATCGGAGGTCAATTAACAGAAAATATTTAGGCTCTAAAATAAAATAGTAAAATACAAATCTGATAGGTCAATAAATGTCTACGCACCAAAATTTTAGGACGACTCTTTGATCCACTATTAGGGTATAAGTAACACATCTGTCAGAGACTAATTTGCTAAGCTACGAAGTCAGTAAAGCAGTAGCTGATACTCTGTCAGTCAAATTCCTTTTCTTCCACAGCCAAAGTTCATGACCTAGCTATAGATGGCCGCAAATCATGTTCAAAAGAAAAAAACCGCAAACTTTCTTTTGTCAACGCGACACGCTGTCGCCACAATCATAAAACACAATATGAACTAAATGTAAGTAAGAACAACTTATTTACAGACTCTGTTAACATCTAAACATACACACACGTGTAAACAAATTTATTTTCTTCTAACTTGCCAAACTTTATTTTCCAAGAGGCCATTTACACATCATGTTTTTTATTTGTTTTCATATTCTGTTTTATGTATATTAAATTGTTTGTTGTTTAATGTTCGTTGTGTCCAATTCCATTTCTTTTGCGCGATTGTAAAGTTTTGTGTTGTATTTGTGGAGGAAATAATATTGAGAGCAATACACATAAAATACGGATGCATATCTACTGAAATAACTAAATACATACCACCTCCACAATACCAAAAATTATCATGAATTTTTAAAAAGTGGAAAATGGAAAATGTTTAAAATTGGGCTCAGAATTGTTAAGTATTTAGAGTAATTAAATAATCATTAAAGGGTTTGTAGTATTAATACTGCTTATTAAGTAATTTATTGTTAGTAATAAATTATAATTAAATGGTACCTGACTTAAAATTGTTGGTTAATTATTTACATTAATTAAATATCAATAAAAGGGCTGACACTTGGCAAAGAATTGTTGGTTAAGTATTTAAATTAATTAAGGGCTTTAAAATATTAGTACTTTGTTTTTTTCTTGATTTGCCCAGCTGAAATTGGGGTACATCTTACACACCCATGCATCTTATATGCTGTCAAATACAGTAATTTATTATTTGTAATAAATTATTATTAAATAGTACATTAATGGTGGCAGAGAGGACTGCATTATCAAGAAAACATTATTGTTATGGTCAAGGGGAGGTTCAAATGATAACACGACTCGGAAATGAGTGATAAATATATAGAAAGAAAATAGTATATACATCAACGATAGCTGGGAGAAACCCCTCCTCATTGTTACACAATCATGAATATTACCATTCTTGGTGACGGCTTGGCCGAGACTATGCAGAAAAAAAGAGCTTAGCCGGTATATGTCACATGAGGGCAAGTCCATCTGTTGGGGTGTCTCCCCAACAATTATTAGTGTAGTCCATCTTTCAAAAGCCTGAGTTGAGCAGAGGAGATGATTATTGGATGACTACTGTACTGAATATGGTTTGTCACATTATTGTTAAAACACAGCAACCTCTGTCAGTATTCACACAAACTGTTTAGTGGCCACAAAATTGTGAAAGCATCTATAAATGTCAATTGGTGCCTTTTTATTCTGTATAAAGAATTCAATGATACACCTGTTTTAATGACAAAAGCCATACTCTGATACTGCCACTAATCTGCTCTCTATAAAAAGGGAAAAAAGGAAACATAAAAGGTCATTGGCAAGAAGGTTCAACTGCTATTGCCATATCACCAACATTCTCCCATTATGGGACAACATAATAGAGCATATTATTTTCAAAGTGATGCTAGCTCTTGTTCATTGCTAGTGAAAATGAATAGCCAATGATGATGACGATATGAAAAAATAGTACTTTACAGTAAAAACTTGTTCTATCCAACAATGTTACTATGTTCTCTGTATCCGTTAAAGTTTCCATAGAAATACTTTAGAAGCTTTACTTTGGGAGCATTACTTGAATAATTCTTTGTTGAAAAGCTAACTAGTACACAAAATTAACAAGGTAAGATCAAAAATCCCCCAGAAATGTCACCTCATTCCACTTACCTTCCTTCCCAGGTCCTATTGTGAGTAATCAGAAAATTTCCTTACATTTTTATTCCATTTAATTAATTCATTTTTCTATTTGTATTTGGAAGAAGCCTACTGTCTCTCACACATGAAATGTGCTATCTTGCACTTGGCACCCTAAGTGGCTGACCTTATTGCCAATGCCTTGGGCTGGCCCTGAGTATCTACTTATGCCCTGAGGTTGCATGGTGGATTATTCAGAAATTGCCTGGTTCTCTAAGGTCATGTCATGTATCGTGTCTGTCTTAGTGCACAGAGTAGGCATCTGAGAGACAGATACCTGGTTACTAAGCCTCGAGACTATTTTTAGCTTGTGTCTTCTAAAGACAGAGAAAAGTTTGTGGTTGATATTTTTGAATTTGCTCCTTTGTATTTGTGCAACATACCCAGAAAAATTATATAAAAATTAAATTTTTCTGGGTATGTTGTACTTCCAAAGCTCTGGAATCTCTCTGCGGTTGCAGGGACTGTAAGTCCTATACATTGTCTCTTGTATTTATCACCACCAAGATAGCCCCTATTGCTTTGTCCCCAACAGTCATGACCGGGACAATTTATCAAATTACAACCAAATTCATTTTCATCACTTATTTATTCATGAATCAGGTATTTTTTAAGATAACTTTTGAAATTATTTTTTTTTAATTTTCAAATTTGCCACCCTATTTTAAAGATATTTCTATGTTTCCTCAGATATATGCATGACTCCACACCATAGTCATTGGGTCTATGTGTCCATTAAATGGCCACTGCCTTTCTCAGTGCTCTTGTGCAGCTTGGTGTTCCTCACCATGTGCTTCAACTAAAAATAGGGGCACCCATCATTCTTTTTAGAAATCTCAATGGTCTGAATTAAACATTTTTTTAATCATCGAAATTTTAAATAAAATAGAAATATCTATGAAATACTAATTAAAATACTGTAATTGTTCTAAAAGCTTCAACAATATCATGGATTGCTGCTTGGTGTACAAGTAATCTTGTAAATTACTAAAAGTCTCATATATATATATATATATATATACTCGTATAAAATACAAATTAGAAAACTTCATGAATTCCTGAATAGAAGCATTGATGTCATCATGGAGCACTGTTAACTATGAAATGCTAATTACAAACCTTCACCCTTGTTAAATAGAAGCATCGATATCACCATGGACTACTAGTGCAATAGAAAACCCAGTGGGTTCCAGATCATCATTCTCATTATGAAACGCAGTTTCTTCCAGGCAGCGGTTGTATCGATACTGCTATATGGATGCACTACATGGACGCTAACTAAACGGCTGGAGCAGAAACTTGACGGCAACTACACAAGAATGTTGAGAGCAATATTGAACAAGTCCTGGCGATAACACCCCCCGAGACACCAACTATACGGCCACTTGCCTCCCATCATGAAAACTGTACAAGTTAGATGAACCAGACATGCAGGACACTGCTGGAGAAGCAAGGACAAGCTTGTAAGTGATGTACTCCTATGGACCCCCACATATGGCCAAGCAAAAGCAGGACGAACAGCCCGAACTTATATACAGCAGCTATGTGAGGACACAGGATGTAACTCTGAAGACATGCCGGAGGCGATGAATGATAGGGAGAGGTGGCGAGAGATGGTCAGGGATATCTGTGCTGGCAGTACGAGATGATGATGATGATGATGATGATATTTAATTCGTGGAATTTAGACAGTGACCCCTGGGTTTCATGGAGTTTTTTTTGCAAAACAACAATCATCAGGCAGTTAAGAAAATGAAATATTGCACTTGGTTCAACACAAACCCAGAAAGTGATTTAGTGACAACCAACATTGTTATAATATATATATATATATATATATGTGTGTGTGTGTGTGTATGTGTATGTGTGTGTGTGTCTGTGTGTGTGTGCAGAAATAACTATAACCCAACAAAAGCAATGCATCACACAGAGATTTATATCAGACCAATGTGGTTGAATTGTTCTAACAGAATAAAGTAATTGCAAGTCTGATTTGCAATTTTTTGTTTCATTTAGAAAATAAGAAATTAAGTTAGATATAATCCAGAAGATATGTTACTTATTTAAAAGCTCTGATGAAAGTTTTGTGTGAAAACTAAAACATTTAAAACTAGCAAATGATTCAACCATTGATAAAATCATCTTCTAAATACTTTTTTTTTCATATTTGTACATTTATGCACACACATACACACACACACATACACACACACACACACACACGCACGCACACACACACATACACACACGCACACATATATGTGTGCCTGTCTGTCTGTCTGTGTTTGTGTGCATGATATGCCCATTAGTACTCATCTAACAATTTTTATAAACAGTTAATTTTCTTATAAATGAAATAATTTATATCCAAATGTCAGTCAATCAAAACGAATATTATTCAGAATAATTTATCACCAATCTGTAATGCATTGAAACTGTATCCAAAAAATAAAATTGCATAGATATATTTGAATATATTTTCATTTTTTTTTTCCTGACTCATATAGAGCACTCTTTATTTATAAATGTACCAACTGATATTACTATATATACATATACATATATATATATATAAGTGGAAAATGTAAGTAAATCTGACAGTATATAAGTGTTGCAATTGAGATTGCATTGAACTTGATTGGTTGTATAGATTTATTTCATATCCAGTTAGGGAATCTGATTCATTTTATGTTATATTTAGAATTTTTGCATTGACATTTCTTAAGTTTTTTTGGAGGGTGGGGTACCCACAGTCTTATTAGATATGAATTTTTTTTAATTGGATCTATTTGACTCTTTGATGATGTCCTAACAGGTACAACCACTCTGGTTGAAAGTGGACCGGGGAGTAATAATAATAAAAGTTTACTCCACTCTCCTCTGATTTACTGAATGGGAGCTTCACTATCAGATGCATAATAGTGTCATACACAGGACACACTGAACTTGACTTTTTAATTATCTAAATTTTTATGTTAGATAACTATGATGAAATACTAATTGGAATCCCTCCTAAATAGAAGCAACAATATCATTATGGATCATTATCATAATAGGGACACAATGGCTTCATAGGTTGACACATAATTTCTGTCATCGTTCATTAATTGCTGTTGCTTGTGTGAGTCTTTCTGCATTGTTTAAATAGGATTAAACTTACTAATAAGCAGGAGGAAAAATAGAAGTAATGAAAGAATTCAATAGTGAAAGTGAAAGTGAATGTGAAAGTAAAAACCAAGTATGTTGGCTGTTAAAAATGATCTTCTTTATAATGCTGATGACAGAGATGATAGCATCATTATTTCTATCTCTATTGGTTATGTCTGCGATGATAAAGGCTATATGAAGTCATTTGAAGGGATGTTTAACCCATTCTACACAAGATGCATTTTAAGGCACAAATTAAGCAGAATAATTGTTAAATTTTTACTGTAAAGCTCACAGTAATTAAAAATCCGAATGCTTGCCTGATTAATTCTTTTGCATGTCTGAATCAACGTTCTTTCTAATATGATTTATCAAATTTAAACAAAAAAAAAGTGCTTAGAAGTGTTGATATCAATTTGCAAGTGAACACGAGATTTGACTTCAGTCTTTCACTGAACATTTTGAAAAGAGGCAAATAAAAGGCTCATAAAGAAAGAATTTTTTTTATTCAGTCTTCACTTTCCTTTTTTTTGTTTCTTTTCTTTTTGATTTTAAAAATGTATTGTTCACATCTGAGAAAATTAGAAACAAATAGTAAAAAAAAGATTTTAAAAGAATGTTCTTTAAGATTTACTCATTTAAGTAATTATATCAAAGAAATAGTTCCAAACACAAAAAGAATTGTTATTTAATTTTTAAAGTGACATCTAACATCTGAATATTAATTAAATATCCTAACAACTCATTTACCATTATTTTAGAATCTACTCCCTTGTTGTTGTTGTTGTTGTTTTTACATTACAACTGTTAATGGGTTATTTCATGCCAAGATCAGTCATTTCAAACTTATCATCTATTTTTGTTGCAATAATATGGTAAATAAATAAAATAAATAAACCATAATAATTCAAAATAATAATAATTTGTACCTTGACCTTGCTAAAGAACTGAAAAAACTTGTGCAAAAAACTCTCTAAAGAGAAAATAATAATAATAATAATAATAATAATAATAGTGAAAAGAAGGATAAGTACCTCAACCTTACTAGAGAATTGAAAAAGCTGTGGAACATGAAAGTAACGATTGTGCCAATTGTGATTGTTGCGTTAGTCACAATAACTAAAGGATTATTAAAATGCCTGGAGGACTTGGAAGTTGGCGGACGGATAGAGACTATCCAAATGACAGCATTGCTAAGAACAGCCAGAATCCTGAGACGAGTCCAGGAAATTTGAGGAGACTTGCTGTCACTCAAACTCCAGTGAAAAGCCATCAGCTAACAATGTCATGATAGAGACAAAACCATCAATCCCATAAAAAGCGAATGCAGCAAATTAGCACAGAAGGAGTATAAGGCTTGACATAACTGGGAGATATATGGAAGAAATTAAAATTTGACCCTACAAATAAATGGTATATGCTCACCCCAGCATCGGTCCTAGAAAATGACACATAAACTCCTGTGAGACTGACATACAAATGGATCACCTAATCTCAGCCAGATGACCAGATCAACAAAAAAAAAGAGAACTTGCAAAATTGTGGACTTTGCTATCCCAGCTGACCACAGAATAAAACTGAAAGAATGTGAAAAGAAGGATAAGTACCTTGACCTTGCTAGAGAATTGAAAAAAAAAATGGAATATGAAAGTGACAATTATACTAATTGTGATTGGTACTTTTGGTACAGTCACTAAAGGATTATTAACGGGACTGGAGGACTTGGAAATTGGTGGATGAGTGGTGACCATCCAAACTATGGCATTTTTAAGAACAGTTAGAATACTGAGAAGAGTCCTAGAGACTTGAGGAGACTTGCTGTCACTCAAACTCCAGAGAAAAACCATCAGCTAAAACTGGTGTGAAAAAATGTCAATGAGTAAATAATAATTATAAAATTTTAAAGAATATCTGCAAATGTTCAAAATATCAGAACAAGTTAGAAACTTAATCATGAAAGCAAAGGAGATTTGGAAAGTGAAATTAGCAGCAGGAGAATAAACCTGAGTGGAAGTTAACAATCTAAAGTGGTATCTTCCAGGATCATTTACTCTTACCACTAAGAATATAATAATAATGGTATGATAATAATGATAATGAGAAAATGTGAATGTGGCCAAGAAAGGGCAACCTAAAGAGAGAAACTGAATCTCTTCAAATAACAGCACAAAACAACGCCATAAGGACCAATCATATCAAAACAAGAATAGATAAGATGCAACAAAACAGCAGATGTTGGTTAGGTGGTGAAAGAGATGAAACAATCAATCACATAATACGTGAATGCAGCAAATTAGCAAAGAAAGAGTATAAGACTAGACATGACTGAGTGGGCAAGGTGATCCACTGGGAATGGTGTAAGAAATTAAAATTTGATCATACAAACAAATGGTATATGCACAACCAAGAATCTGTGCTGGAGAATGAGACACACAAACTCCTCTGGGATTTTAAGATACAAACGGATCACCTAATCTCAACCAGACAACTGGACCAAATGATAATCAACCAAAAAAAAGAGAACTTGTAGAATTCTGGACTCTGCTGTCCCAGCTGACCATGGAGTAAAATTGAAAGAAAGCGAAAAGAAAGATAAGTAACTGGATCTTGCAAGGGAATTGAAAAAACTGTGGAAAATGAAAGTGACGGTTATTCCAATTGTAATTGGTGCACTTGGTACAGTCACTAAAGGACTAGTACAAGGATTTGGAAGTGGGAGGATGAGTGGAGAAAATCCGAACTACAGCATTGTTGAAATCGACCAGAATACTGAGAAGAGTCCTGGAGACCTGAGGAGACTTGCTGTCATTCAGACTCCTGAGAAAACCCATCAGCTAACTCTCGTGTGAAAAACTCTCAAAAGGGTAAAATAATGATATAGATAAATATAACAATACAATGTAAATATAACATGAATATAATAATATTATAATAATATAATAAATAGATGATATGATAAATAAAAAATACAATTAATTTATAAATAAACAAATGATAATAAAATAACACCAATCAAAACAAATAACAGAAGCCAAAGAAACTATTCACGGACTTAGCCATTCAAACTTATATAAAAATGAAGAGCTATAGTGAGATATCACTTCTAAGGACTATAAAAGAAAAACATGCCTTCTAATTGATACATCAATGCCAACAGGTAATAACTTATCAGTCAAAGAATACAGTAAAATAAGAAGGTACAAATGCCCGGAAATAGAAATTGAAAAAATATGGCACCTTAAATCTACAACCATGCCAGTAATAATAGAATCCTTGAAAATGATAAAAAAAAAAGATAGAGAAACACAGTCCCAGACTATATGAACTACAAAAAATTGCACTTTGCAGAACTGTTCATCTCCTAAGGAGTGTACTATTCATGTGATTGGAAAAATAACACGCCAAAAAGGCAGTAATACACACACACACACACACACACACACACACACACACACACATATATATGTATAGGTTAGTAAGTTGGCTAACGAATGTATGTAAAACAATTTTCATATATATGTATATATATATATATATATATATACACAGGGTATTTCAATATACATGGGACCCATGTGACTACAAATAACTCTGCTAATAATAATGTTGTGTTCTTTTTCGATTCAGATTTGAAAATAGTATATTATAACAACTATTAATTCTCGATCACAATACCTTGGACAAGAGAGCAAAATAATTTGTGTCACCACTTATTTGGAGACAAAATCATTCAAAACTGTGCAAGCAAAATTTTGCAGGAAGTTTAACGTTAACAGTTATCCCCAGAAAACCCAAATTTATTGTTGGGTACACAAATTTCAAGCCACAAGGTCAGTAAACAACCTTAGCAATAAGGCAGATAATCCCAGATCTGGCAGGAAGAAGTTGACTGCAAGACAATGTGGATGCGGTGAGAGATTCTCTTGGAAGGAGTTTGAAAAGTCCCTCCAAAAATGTTTCCAAAAACTTGAGCTTTCAAGTGCACTGTAGGAGACATTCAATCAATTTCTGCCCTTGTCATCTGGTTTGACCTTTCTGAAGTGATATGACTGCTTTTTAAGATTCAGATTGAAGATTATTTGATGCAATAAAAATTATTACATTAATGGATTGCACCTATTTTGAGACACCCTATATATATGAAAAAAAAAACATGTATTTGAACATTTTTTGGTTGTCCAATGAGAGAAAAGTAAATAATTTATGCTCTACACCTGTTTTGGACTTTGTGAACAACAAAATCCGAAACACACGTGGAGCATAATTCAATGAGATAAAAACCTAAAGTACCAAATTCAAATTCTTTTGCAGACCAATTCATTTTTAAATATATATATACATATATATATATATATATATATATATACATATAAATATATATACATATATATATATATAGTAATGAGGTATAAATAAAAGAATAACATCCATCAATTTGTTTATTTTATAATGAGGATAAAAGACAAAATTGATCAAAATGCTGTTTTTTTTTAAAAACGTTCCACAAAAAACATCCGTTACAACTATAGTAATCTTCCTGGGATGTGGAGTTTTGTTACAGAAAACAGAATTCGTAAATTAAACACTAATAAAAATTGTAAAAAATTTTTATCTAATATTTCTTTTCTTTTTGAATTAATTTTTTTCTATTAATTAAAAAAAATCAATTAAAAATTTTAAATGATAAGTTAAGTTTTAAAAAATAATAAAGATTCTGGAAAGGTTTGTTAATCAGTGGCTAGAAGGGTCAGAGGCATAACATAGAGGTAAAATGGCTAAAATTACATATCACACAAATATTCTGAAAAAAGGCACCAACCCTTCCTCCCCAATACGTGTCAGGGGCAAGTGTGCTGTGGGGCTTTGAAAGGACAGGTTTCCTATATTTTTACGAATACTTTTTCATGAAAATTGATATGTAATAGAGTAGGACTTTCCTTAGCGGAGATTTGGTGGTGGGGATCTATTGTTATATAATCGCAAAAGGATTTTTTTTATATTATCATTTTTCATTGGTTATATCTTTTCTTTTGGTTTAGTTAGGCTTAGAACTATTTGGCTTAGTGCACGGGTAGGAGCACACATTGAGCACTGGTGTTCACGCTCATGCGGGGAGGATGTGACAATCACAGATGTCATAATAAAAACCCCGGAGAGGAAATGAGACTGTGGATGTGAATGATGTCATGCCCGGAAGCGATGGGCTGAGGATTTTGGGTTTTTTGAAAAAAAGCAGTTAGTAGGAGATAAGATGCTGTAGAGAGAACCAGCACCCAGCAGAGGGCTATGGGCCCTCAGGACCCCTGATTGAGCAGCCCAGCAGAACGAGAAGTGCTGCTAAAGAAAGTTTGTTCAGTCTCCAACTCACCTCTCACACATAATCCTTTCTCAACCCTTTCGCAACCATTTCAAATAAAGTGTGAGAGGTATATTTTTCTAAAGAAGTGTGTTCGTTCATCATTATTGCTGATTTTGTTTCCGCATGTATATGTGTATGGTTGTATATGTATTATGTGGCTATACAACACTATGAGACCCAATCACTGGCCCTAAAGAGACACTTCCTGTGATGGTTATCATCTTAGAAAATGGAATTGACATCCCAAGTTCAAATCCTGGACAAGGCTGTTTGAATTTCATTTTGTGCTAATGCTCTGAGGAAAGGCATGAATCCATCTGTTCTCCTCTCAGATATGGGTAAATAGCTGAGCACACTAGGCTCTTTCGCCTCTGTTAGGCAACCAGTCTAGGAGAACAAAAACTGAAAACTCTAATCAGCTTTACTCTGCTTAAAAACAGATGTAGTGTCACATTCTGTTAAAGTAAAGACACATGAGGAAATTCTCACATGAGTCTGTCAGTCTTGCCATATCTGTGATCCAAACTTCAATTTCCTACACACCATAAACAGGAGCTTCAGCTTGTATATATATATATATATATATATATATATATATATATATATATATATATGTGTGTGTGTGTGTGTGTGTGTGTGTGTGTGTGCGTATTTGGGCAGATTTCTTCATTAATGCATATTTCATTAAACAATAAAGACATCTTTTGTCTACTTATTTTTGTATATGTCCTTTTGAGTTGCTGCATTGATTTTATGATATCTGGCCGGAATTGGTATAGGAAACTCCCATAACTAATTGGTACCCTAGTATTTTCAGTCCGATCTTGGGCCACCATCAGGGGTGTGTATATCGCAAAAGTGATGTGACCCTTGCATGTACATGACTACTTTATAAGTGTTTATTATTTATACTGGTGTGTTGTTGTAGCATTTATTTCTAAATTTGTTTCTATAAGTAACATCAGTAGCTAAAGACTTTTAAGTACATTATTACTGGATTTGAAATCGATTCTGTTGAGTTTAGGTTGTTTTATTCTGATATGGATCACCTCAAGTATAAATAATGAACACTTACAAAGTAGTAATGCACATTCAAAGGTCACATTGCTTTTGCAATATACACATCCCTGATCATGGCCCAAGATCAGGAAGAAAGTACTAGGGTACCAAGTAATTATGGGAGTTTTATTAACCAATTCCTGCCAGATATCATAAGATGAATGTGGCAACTTGAAAGGACATCTACAAAAATGTGTAGATAAAAGATATTGTTTAATGAAATATATATATATATATATATATATTGGAAATGGGAATAAATTTAATGGTAAGAAAATGTACAAATAAGAAAAACAGGAGGTCTTCAGTGAATGATTTTATTAATAGTTTGAATAATTTGCCAATATCAAACGATTCGGCTTTTTATGCATAAAAACATAAAAGCCTCATCTGGGCTTTAAAATCAGTAAAGTTGTATCTCCTCAATTTTATTTAAAATTAATTTTATATTTGTTAAATGAAGCAAAAAAAAAAACAAGAAAGTTTTGAATATTCCATTTCTGTTAGTAGCTGTTAGATACCATCTTTCTATACTGACTTTTCCATCTCCCCCAAACGACGTGCGACACCTGCCACAAGGCCTCGGTGAGCAAGCGAAACTCAACCTTCTTCCTCCAAGGCAGAACTCAACTAACTGACTTTTCTCAAATCTCCCAAAATCCTCCCCAGGCACTTCTGGTGCATGACGTCATTGACATCCCCTGGTCAAATTTTCAATGTGGGATTTTTATTTTGACATCTCTGAATGACACATCCTCCCCACGCACGTGAACACCTGCGCTCATAATTGCACCTAACTAACCCATGCACTGAGCCGAGAGGTTCTCAGCCTAACTAAACCTAAAGGCAAGATATATAAAATGAAATCCCTTGGCCATTATATTACATATTCACTTTTCCATTTATTTTACTCAAACATATATATATATATATATATATGTATACCAAACTGGTATCCCCCATGGGGGTTGAGCTCTCTGGCAAGGAATTGTCGGCCACTGTTAGCGTAATGCAAGGCTCTTCGAAAGAATTGAGCTCTCTGGTAGCCGGTAGGGTATGAAAAAATGTAAACAAAGGCTGCTGCTTCTGTTTGCTAAATATTAAAATACCTAAAAATTCCCTTAGCCAACGTAGTCCGCTTGTGGCCGTATGGTCTGAAGCCTTAGTCTATCGTAAAGTTGGACAGGTTTTGATTCCGGCTTCGAGCGTCCTGCGTGTCTAGCCACACTGAAGAGTTCTGATAGAACGAAACAGTCTGTCTGTGGATGACTATATATATATATGTATATATGTATTTTCTTAGATTGAACTTCTCTATGAAGACAGAGACCAAGTCATAATTTGCATGTATTGGGAGACATTCTTAGTTCTAGTGTGACATAAGGTTCCCCCACTTTTTTTTTCTCCCTTAGTTACATCAACCACTTTATAATCCCAATGCAACTTTTCATTTTTAATCATTTCTCTGGTGTTGGTGTTTGAAAAGAACTGGACAAAAGAGCCCTTATATCCTTTTTATTTCTTCTTATTTTTTTGTTCTCTCAAATCACATATGATTACCCTAATAGTATATTTATATAATTTATCCTGTACCAATAATTTGTTCAAATATATATATATATATATATATATATATATATATATATATATTTAATTCAATATAAGTATTACTTTATCTGTATGTAAAGTTATTAAAGAAAGTTATATTTGTCTAAATTAGTATTAAATCTGGAGTTTTAAGTCAAAAAGTATTTAGAATTTTAGAAAATAAAAATAAAAAATTAATTTACTATAATTCCAACCAGCAATAAAATATTTAAAAAAACAGAATTGGCTAAATAAGGAGAAAACTCTTCACCTATCTTCTATCCCCTCCCACCCTTTTTCCCTGTGTCTATTCTGAATTATTTTATCCATAAGATCTGAAGAAGTCCTGATAATTTTTTTTTGTGTTTTTGATTTATATCAAAAACCCATAACAGGATGGAAATAAATTTATAATCCTAACGTGACAGGTTTTTGTTTTTTCTTAAAGAAATATATACATATATATATATAGTCATCCACAGACAGACTGTTTTGTTCTATCAGAACTCTTCAGTGTGGCTAGACACGCAGGACGCTCGAAGCTGGGATCGAAAGCCGTCCAACTTTACGTTAGACTGTGTTTCAGACCATTTGTCCACCAAGCGGACCACATTGGCTAAGGGAATTTCAAGGTATTTATTTTTAGAAACAGCAGCAGCAGCCTTTGTTTACATTTTTTTATACCCTATCGGCTACCAGAGTGCTCAATTCTTTCGAAGAGCTTTGCATTACGCTAGCGGCGGCTGGCAATATATATATATATATATATATATACCAATTTGACTCTGAGAACATATTTTGTGAACAACCAGTGACAAACTAACTCAATATAAACATCTTAAAAAACATTGCTCTGATTGCTGAATGGTGAGCTCATGTGTGCACTGATAATGGAGTTGTTATTCATATTTCATGATAGTAGGTGGGCTTTTAGTGATTGTAGGGTCTTGGCTATGATAGCAATATCTTGTCATTTTTTCTGGTGCACAGACAGTAATTTGAAAAAAATATGAAACTGGTATTTATGAATACAAAATAAATAAAAAATTTAATAAAAAAGATGTAAAGAAAGAAAACATGAAAAATATTTTTGAATAAAAAGAAAAAAAGATGAACAATGCTGAAATAAAGAATGAGAGGTGACAGGTGCCCCATTTTTGTCCATATCAATGATCATGTTGGCAAGGATGGTGACAGCATCTGAGACAGCAGTGCCTGCATCAGGGACTCTGCTGGTTATAATATGCAATATAGTCATTTTGATTCATCCTTCCTCTGACGCTATGAATTCAATTAATTAGCCGAGTGTCATGAACTCATCTGCTTCTTCCTTCTCTTCTACAGTGAATAAATTCACTTGTCATTCATTGAATTTTATCGTTCTTGTTTTTTTTTTCATCTCTTGTAGCATGCCTCAACAAATGTTTTAGTTTTTCTGTTGTTCATGAAATCCCAAATTGTGGAAAGGGATAAACGTTAGAGAAAAAAAGACTTAACAAAAAGTAGGGATCATAATTGGGGAAAAGAAAAATTGGAATGACAAATTTAAAAAAAAACCCAAAATACAGAAAGACTGACAGAAAAAAAGAAACTGCCGACTACATATCTAATTGTTCCTATTTGAAAAGACTTTTACCAGGAGTTACTAAATTTTCTGTGTTTTACCAAATGACACATTTCTTCTTGCTTTGGTTGTTAGCAAGAAAGAAAAAACAAGAGTATTGGTTGACTAAATTCCAGTCAAATCACAGACGTAAACAAAACAAAAAAAAAAGAAAGAAAGAAAGTATAGAAAAAGAGAAAGAGAACAGAGTGTAGACTCGTTCAAAAAGTTCTAAGGCTCACCCAGATTTTAAATCTATTATACACCTATCAACTTTGTATGGGCCTGATGAACACAGAAATTAAGACAGAAATCTGAATCCGTTTCCCAGTTTTATAAGCAATAGTGTATTTCCACAACAAAAATGTACGGCTATTGCTCTTCTTTCTGGGTGAAGCTTTGAACTTTTTCACTGAAACTTGTAAGAGGTCTGGTTTTATTTGGTTAGGTTTTATGGCATATCAACCACCACAGGTTATTTAATGCCAAATCCCCCTAATATATATATATATATATATATATATATTGAATATATATGATTTGGTTTGGTTGGGTTTTATGACATATCAACCATTGCAGGTTATCTAACGCCAAATTCTCATTATACATATATATATATGATATATATGATTTGGTTGGGTTGGGTTTTATGGTATATCAACCATTTTGGTTATTTAATGCCAAATCCACTTTATACATAAATATCAAATATATATGATTTGGTTTGGTTGGGTTTTATGGCCTATCAATCATTGTAGGTTATTTAATGCCAACAGCTGTTTATACATATACATTAAATATATATAATTTGGTTTGGTTGGGTTTTCTGGCTTATTAACCACTGTTTGTTATTTAATGCCAAATACTGTTTATACATATATATCAAAAATATATCATTTGTAAACTCATTTTATAGATAACATTTTTAAATGAGCTTGAGCTCATTTTTTCTCCTCAGTGAAATTGTCTCAAGTGTTCCTATCTAAGACAAATATTTATATGAACAATTAATCATTTTTTTGCATACAGTTAAATGATTTCAAGTATTGCTGTGTAACACTGTCAATTTAACATCAGTCATTTATTTTCACACATCTAAATCGATATACATATATGATTTGCAAGTGAACAGTTTGTAGGTGATTTCATTTTTAGATGAATTAGAACTAATTTGTTTGCACATTAGTATCGCTATTGTTTCTACACAGTTAAATGGTTTCAATTATTGCTATTAAATTTTCATAATTCTATTCAATATTAATCCTTTGTTTGCAGACAGTGAAGAGGTTACAACACTAATTATTCAATTCAACACTATTCATTCATTTGCGCCTAATCAAATGGTTTCAATTATTGCTGTATAATTGTGTTAAAAACAAAGAACTCAGAGTACAACACTCTGCATACGGGGACACCTTTTTACACCTGTCCTTCTCACATTCTCACATAAACCAATATGGCCGTTTGTTTAGTTCCGGTCCTCGAAAAACGTCTCTCTTCTCGAGAGTATCAGGGGAGATAACTAGCATGCCTAAACAATTGTTTCTACACAGTGAAATGGTTTCAATTACGGCTATCTAACTCTAATAATTCCATTCAATATCAATCAATTGTATGCAGAGAATGGAGTGGTTACAAGTATTGCTATTTAATGCTGATTATTTTATTGAACACAATTCATTTATTTGCACACAGTAAAATGATTCTGAGTATTGCAATGTAATATCAATAATTCGATTTAGGCATATAGTTACAGAGTTTCAAGTATTGCTATCTAACACGTATAATTCAACTTAATATTATTCATATATTTGCACACAGTTAAATAGTTCCAATGTATTGCTATACATCACGAACTCACAGTTAAATGATCAAACAGTTCCATTTCCAAGAATTCAATTTAATATAAGTTATTTGTTTGCACACAGCATTTGGCATTAGATAACCTAGAATTGCTGACATGCTATAAAACCCAATCAAACCAAATCATATATATTTAATATATAAGTATAAGGAGCATTTGACTTTAAATAACCTACAATGGTTGATATGCCATAAAACCCAATCAAACCAAATCTTATATATTTAATATATAAGTATAAAGAGGATTTGGCTTTAAATGACCAACAATGGTTAATATGCCAATCAAACAAATCATACATATTTAATATATATGTATAAAGAGGATTTGGCATTGAATGACCAACAATGGTTGATATGCCATAAAACCCAATCAAACCAAATCATATATATTTAATATGTATCTATAAAGAGGATTTGGCATTAAATAACCTACAATGGTTGATATGTCATGAAACCCAACCAAACCAAATCATATATATTTAATATATATGCAAAAACAGGATTTGGCATTAAATAACCTACAATGGTTGATATGCCATAAAAGCCAATCAAAACTAATCATATACATTTAATATATATGTATAAAGAGGATTTGGCATTAAATAACCTGTGATGTTTGATATGCCATAAAACCTAACCAAATAAAACCAGACCTCTTACAAGTTTCAGTGAAAAAGTTCAAAGCTTCACCCAGAAAGAAGAGCAATAGCCATACATTTTTGTTGTGGAAATACACTATTGCTTATTATAAAACTGGGAAACTGATTCAGATTCCTGTTTTAATTTCTGTGTTCATGAGGCCCATACAAATTTGAGAGGTGTATAATAAATCTAAAATCTGGGAGAGGCTTAGAACTTTTTGAACGATCCTATACTCTGTTTTCTTTCTTTTTTTTTTTCAATATTTTCTCGTTTTTTTTCTTTCTTTAGTTTATTTCTGTAATTTGACTGTAGAATTTGGTTATAAATTCTACATAATAATGTCCATTTTGATAGTAGAATACTTTAATAGAAATTTCAGGTATTTCAGAAGAAGTTTAAAAGAAAATAAACTTTTTATGAGAAAAATTTATAAATAGGATTTAGCATTAAATTACCTTGAAATGTTGATATGCCATAAAATTCAACCAACCCAACCAAACCAAGCCGAAACATTCTCTCTCTTTCTTGATCTTTGTTTTTTCCCTTTTCATTATACCTTTCCATATTTCAGTATTCTCCGTTCTCTAGATCAATTTGTGTTTTTTCTCTTTTTTCAATTTCTTTTTCTTTCTCACTTGAACAATAGAAATGGTACTATGTTAACAGAAGGTAAATCCATTTTTTTATGGGTAATAACAAGGTAGACTATACAACTTAATCTCTCTCTCTCTCTCTCTCTCTCTCTCTCACTCTTGGTCTTTCTCTTTTTTCTGTATTTCTCCCCTGTTAACATTCTATCTTGGCTTACAGGACGAGCAATTATCTCCCCTGATACTCTCGAGAAGAGAAGGCAGGAAGTAAACAAACGGCCATATTGGTTTAGGTGCGAGTGTAAGAAGAGGGTGTAATAAAGGTGTCTCCGTATACAGAGTGTTAAAGTCTGAGTTCTTTGTGTTTAACATCCCCCACCCTCTCTCTCAGCATAACTTTCTATACTTTCAATGTTCTTCCCCTTTTTTTGTTTAACTTTTACCAGTTGATTGGGGCTATAGAATATGTCAACTGCATTTCTACAGATGGGTAAGACCCTCTCTATCAAATGTCCTGGATGTAGCACTAAACAATCTGATGGTGAGGTTCCAGTAATGCTGGAGCTTTGGGGAATGCGGAGTACCCCTTCAATGCCGTTGCTCCAAGGTCCAATCTGAACCAGAGTGGTAGTACCTGGTAGGATCCTATCTATAGGTCAAACAGAACTGTTTGACATTTTTTTATAAAAAGTTTATTTCATAAAAAACTTTATTTTCTTCGAAATTTCTTCTGAGATACCTGAATTTTATCATTTCAATTTAAGCATTATACAATCAAAATGGACATCATTATGTAGCATTTATAACCAAACTCTACAGCACTAGTAAGATTGTATAAATATATATAACAGGTGTACTTATTTTTGGACCACTACACCCTGGCATAGCTAGAGTGGGGAACAGAGGGAGTAATCGTTCCTCTTGATCATCTTTTTCAAGAGTAGCGCTTTTCAACAATTTCAGTTGGCCAAAGGTATATACATTAAGAAAAACAAAACCACACCAAAAGAAGGTGGATTTCAAATGGTGATTTTCTAGGCTGGTGGATGATCACTTTTTATAATAAGATGATTTGAGCTGAAAAATCACCTGAAATAGCAACATGTTAGTTTATCATTACAATAATGTATTCCTATTAAAATTGTATCAGCTCTTTTTTCTATTTTTGACATAAAATAAAAATGTATTGGAAATTTTTGGTATGTGTCCTGAAGCCTTTGCTATTTGCTTGTTACCCCTTGACTTTATTGCCCAGTTGACTGGGGCTATAGAATATACTAACTGCATCTCTGCAGCGGGGTAAGACCCCGCCTAATGAGTGGACTAAATATAACACTATACAATGTGATGGTGAGGCTCCAGTCCTGGAGCTTTGGGGAATGTGGAGTACCCCTTTATTGCCATCACTCCCAAGTCCACTCTGGCCAAGAGTCATAGCACCTCATAGGGCCCTATCTGTGGGTCAAATTGAACTGTTTGACATTTAAAATGAGTGCACACAAATGATTGAGGCTTAATTGAATTGTTTGAAATAGAACTGTTTGATCATTTAATAGTGTGTAAACAAATGACTGATGTTTCATTGAATTGTTAGTGATACATAGCAATTCTTCGAATGATTTCACTTTGTTGACTTACATTTACAAATCTAATACATATTCATAAAAAAAGATTTGGCATTAAATAACCTATAATCATTGATATGCCATAAAACCAAATCAAAACTTAACTTTAAATTTAGAACCGGACTACATACCTGCTGTTATATATTCATATTTCTTGTTGTGGAGTCTCAAAGCTGTAGAATGTGGTTACAAATAATACCTAATAATATTTGTTTTGGTTTTATAATGTTCCATAAGAAATATCTTTGATATCTTTGGTTTAGAAGAAAATTAACTTTTTATAAAATATTGTTAGGAGTGCACTTATTGTCAATACTGTGTATATATTAACATATATATGTGTGTATATATATATATATATATATACAGTAAAAGCAATTAAAAGAAATATATATATATATATATATATATATAGTAAAAACCATTTAAAGGATATAAACAGATGTATTGGCTTCCTTTTTGGTTTCTTTGTCTAATGGCAGATCAATCTTTGTCGGTTATTTATTTATATATATATATATAAGTAAAGTTGGCAACCATAGTCAAGGACAATCCAAAGGCTCCCTTTTTATTTGCTACTACACCACAGTGTAGTGAAGTGCATGACTCCTTTCCCTGGATTGCTCCACTTTACTCTTGATCTGTATCTTATAACACTGAGTGTTAAGCAAGGTGGCATCAAGTACCATTTTTTGAGTTTTTGGTATGACTCAACCTGGGATTCAATCCCTGTCTCCCAGGCCATTAGCAAACACTCTACTTGCAAGGCCAATATATATATATGTGTGTCGAAAAGATAAATTTACAGTGAATCTGACAGTATGATAGAAATATGTGGAAAGTTGGATAATTCATACACTTGACTCGAATTTAAATGTGTGATATTTCGTTTGGCTTTATTTCACTTTCATGAAATTCTTTAGTTCTACACATGTATATATATATACATATATATATATATATATATAGTCATCCACAGACAGATCTGTTTTGTTCTATCAAAACTCATCAGTGTGGCTAGACATTAGCTTCCCGTAGCTGAGATCGAAACCCGGTTGACTCAAATGCCAAGCCAAGCTTCTAACCACTCAGCCACGAGGGGCGATTAGCTGTGAAGTAAATTTTAAACAGTTATGAATCACAATTACAATTGTTTACATACATCCGTTCAATGGCTATATATATATATATATATATATATATATATATATATATATGTGATATGCAGTAAAGAGCAAAAAAAAGAATATATATATATATATGCATACAAACTTCTATTATTAACAAGATATACTGTTATTTAGGACCAATACTAGGATACTGCTTGATTATCATGCAAGTGTGGAATTGCTTGTTGTGCTATAGCTATTTGCCTTTTTCATTTCTGAATTTATTCTAACCCTACATGTAACTCTGTTCTCTATATTTAGCACTGTTCCTATAAATCTTCATGAACTTCAGTTTAAACTTCAATTTGTACTGCTTCAGAATTAATTAATTTGTGTGTTTTTATATATGTGTATTGGCTAAATAGTAAGTAAGTTAACTGACTGTAGTTGAGGGTAACCCAAAAACTCTCTTATCAATAGCTACTACATTGAGGTGTAAGGCAAGTTGCTACTTCTTTCCTTGGGTTACTCCTCTTACCCTTAATCTGTACCTTATAATGCTGAGAGTTAAGCAAGGAGACATTTTTTGAATAGAATTGGAATCTGGAAAACAATCTAACCATGATGCCAATGGGCTGGTATAGAGTTTATTCATGGTCTATATATATATATATATATATATATATAAGAAAAGATATACAATTGGGAAAATGAAACTGACAAGTTTCGTTTTAAAACTAATTTGGGAGGAGCTATCCTTACTGTGAAAGATGAAAGTTTGATTTTGTATATAGTCTTTTTTCACCGTACATCAGACATAAAACAAAATTATAACTATATATATATATATATAGTACAATTAAATGGAGACTCAAACTCGGTTAAGCCGTCATAATGAATTTATTTCGGCGGAGAATATTGTTGGTACATTCTCCGTCTCGTCAGATGACTCTTATATATATATATAATCATTTTCTAACATATATGGTTAGTCTTCTTTAAAATCAATTTGGGAGGAGCTATCTTTACAGTGAAAGATGAAAGTTTGATTTTCCATATAGTCTTTTTTCACCATACATCTGATGTTATACCAAATCTTAAGTATATATATATATATATATATATATATATATATATATATATATATATATATATTATTTGGTCCAGTTAAACCGGAGTTTGGAGTTATTCCATCAGGATAAGAAAACTATTCAAGAGTGAATATTTAAATTTTCCTGGTAAAGAGCTCAATGTAACAGACAATACAGAGCAATAAATTCTTTAAGAAAAACTATTCTTTAAGAAAAACAACAATAAATCATTAAAGTATATATATATATATATATATATATATATATATATATATATATTTATATATATATATAATCATTTTCTAACATATATGGTTAGTCTGTTGTTACTCAACACTTGGACAAAATCTGCTTAATCTCTTCCTTTTGAGATCTAGGAACATATTGGTTGGAATTACTTGACATTATAAAAGAAAAATGGCCTTCACATTTATGCAGTATGATTTATCCAAGGTCAAGGTCTTCCGCTGTTGTACACATGAACATCTCTCCTTTCATGATTTTTATTTTTTGTTTTCTTGTGCAACTCTAATGCTTTGCTATATGCATTGATTAATATGATGCAGTTTAATTAGGTAGCAGCCTTTTATTTTTTTTATTTTTTTTTTAGATATCATTGTTTTCTAATTTTCATCTAAGTCGAGTGGAAATTGAAATAGAGAAACTGACTGCAAGGTTGAAAAGATTGATAGATTGAAAGATATGAACGGACTGAACGGTAGAGATTAAGTGAATGGGTATGAGAGAGAGAGAGAGAGAGAGAGAGAGAGAGAGAGAGAGAGAGAGAAGGAAAAGGAGAAGGAGAAGGAGAAGGAGAAGGATAGAAATGAATTGATAGATAGATAGATAGATAGATTGATAGATAGAAACAGAGACAAACAGTGCTGGCTAGCTAACTAGCTCGATAGATAGATGCATAAATAGATATAAAACAGATAGATAGATAGATAGATAGATAGATATGGATAGACTGTTATAGAGCTAGTTAGATGTGATCAGACCAAAATAGATTCATAGATACATATAAAAAGAGATAGATAGATAGATAGATAGATATGAATAGACTGTTATAGAGCTAGATAGATGTGATCAGACCAAAATAGATTCATAGATACATATAAAAAGAGATAGATAGATAGATAGATAGATAGATATGAATAGACTGTTATAGAGCTAGATAGATGTGATCAGACCAAAATAGATTCATAGATACATATAAAAAGAGATAGATAGATACATACATACATACATACATATGTACATACGAGTACATACATAGATGGCAACTGCATAATCTTTCCCAGATCACAGATGATCTCACTCCCACAACATCAGCGTTCCTCTGTTTAGGGGAGCAGTGTTCTCTTAAATAGGACTGCTCAGACACAAGGGTCTTTATTACCAAAGTCAGTCCTTCTCATGGGAGGACACAACATCAATGTTAGATGAAGATTCCTACCAACCATACATAGATGTGTAAGTGTATGCTTCCAACCGGATAAGTCTGCCTGTGTTACCGCATCTTCATTGCCATGGGACTTTTTTTCAGAGAAAGGTTGAGAGATGAAAAGATATATATATATATATATATATATATATATATATATTGAATATATATGATTTAGTTTGGTTATATCATAGTTGTACTTCTAGTTGAATAACTCGACCAAGAATATTTGGTGCAACACTCCCAGAAAAATTGTGCTAGATGGCTGCTGAGGGAAAAGCAGACTGGGCTCTTCAACCTAGGTATGGCAACCAGTCTAGGAGAAAGGGAATGCTGATTACAAACTCCACTTAAAATTGACCTTGCATTGCATCGTGTTTGCACGGAGGGTTATAATATATACATTCATACATATATTTTCATGCCTTTTTATTCCTGGAGACATTTTGTAAGCCATCAAACAACAAAAAAAAACACTGTGCTAGTGATGCTACTGTGGTTTCTGTCGCAAGTAGGTTTACTGGATAAGGCTACTCATCTCAAGAGAAAATAATAAAGAAAAGTTCTCTTGAGAATTGTTGCCTTATCCAGTTGGTATTTCAATTTTATGACTTTCTTCAGAAGGAACCTCCTCATGGTTTCAAATCCCGAATTGTCTTTCTACACCCAGTTCCTACTGAAGCTAAAGAGTTCAGTGATATAGATATTTTACTTATAGCTGGGACTACATTTTGATGTATATAAGTATTTTATAAGTTTAGCCTACTTTGCACCACATTTGTGGGCTTGTGTCAGATTCATTTGAGTTTTTTGAAAATATATATATATATATATATATATGTATTGATGAGCAAAAAGGAAAACGTAAAAAAAAACATTTCTTCGTTGTTATTTTTTTTTAATATAAAAAGAAAACTACAAAGAAATATTCCTGCTTGTCTTGTCATTTTTAATTTGGTTGGTATTATTTGGTTAATGGCATATCAACCTTTGGAGGTTATTCAATGCCAAGGCCATCCTTGTGGAAAAACAGCTGTGATACAATTTTACCCATAACTGCAGGAATATGAGGGTTCAAGCCTTTCCCTACCGTATTAATCCAAAAGTAGATCTAATAACTCTGCTGGAGTTCAAACTCACTTACTTCAAGGCTGCAGTCCAGCACTTTAGCCATAAGGCCATGGGGAGTCCCTCTCATCACTTTTGTTCATTATATCAACATCTATCTATCTATCTATCTGAGGAAAAAATCCAAGGGGTAAAAGTATCCAACTTGAGTGCTCAATTCTAATGGCTATTGACTGTATAATTAATTTGAGATTAAAACTAAATCAAAACTCATGTGCAGAGCCAAAATATTTTTTATATAAAAAGAAAAAGAAAAAGAAAAAAATTTGATTCCTTGGTGTCATTATAAATTTATTTCAGGTCTATGATGACCCTCTTCAGATGTGGAATGAAGATATTGTTAAGTTTTGTTAAGTAATGATATTCAAATACTTAACAATATTTTCATTTAACATCTGAAGAGGGTCATCATAGACCTGAAATAAATTTATAATGACACCAAAGAAATGAATTTTTTTCTTTTTATTTTTCATATATAAAATATCTATCTGTCTATATAAGGCTTCATCTGTAAGTCGATATCTTGGCATGTATTTATGTTCTATCTATCTATCTCTCTATCTATCTATCACTGCGGTGGGCAAATGTTCTGGTGGGAGGGCTGTACCACTGGGTTATGAACTACCAAAGGGCCACATCTTTTAAAATCAAAAGAATTTAGTCTTGATTCAAGTGCAAGTGTTAATTTTTTATTTTTTTGAGGCTCCTGTTGGACGCACAGGACAGTGCAGTGGGCTACATGCAGCTCATGAGCCACAGTTTGCCCACCCCTGATCTACATATATATATATATATATATATGTGTGTAGTAAAACGGATAACAACGATCCAAGCGGAAGGAGAGATTTATTGAGAGGTTGACACGATAGCATTTCGGTTCTACTGAACCATCACCCATGAGGGGTGATATTAACGATTTTAAGTTAACAATGGATGTTAAGAAATGTGAAATACAAAAACCTTGGGGTAAATATGATATCACCCCTCATGGTCCTGATGATGGTTCAGTAGAACCGAAATGCTATAGTGTCGACCTCTCAATAAATCTCTCCTTCTACTTGGATCGTTGTTATCAGTTTTACTGCATATTGTCGGATTACAATCCTTTATTTACTCTTCATATATATATATATATGTGCATACAAGGGTGGTTCGTAGTATTGTGGTAGTTAGTGTATTGACATGTTGTGCATTGCCTTAATCCGTGTGCCATTTGAAAGCTTCACTGATGACTGTGCAAAATATATGCTTCATGAGTTCACACTGGCCCATAACACCATGGAAGCAACAAAAAACCTTCTCGCCCAGTCGGCTGGGGCTGTAAAATACACTGACGGCTTCTCTGCAGAGGGGTAAGACTCCCCCAATGAGTGTCCTGGATATGACACTAAACAATCTGATAGTGAGGCTTCAGTAATGCTGGAGCCTTGGGGAATGCAGAGCACCCCTTCATTGGCATCACTCCCAGGTCCACTCTGGTCTAGAGTGATAGCACCTGATAGGGACTTATCTATGGGTCAAATAGAACTAAACTATGTACTTATGCTAAATTGCACGACTTGAAATAGAACTGTTTTGACATGTAAACTGTGTACTTATGCAAAACTGAATTGCTTGAAATAGAACTGTTTTGACTTGTAAACTGCATACCTATGCTAAACTGAATTCCTTGATATAGAACTGTTCATTTGTATAAAAATGGATTTGGTTATAAATAACCTACAAAAGTTGATATGCCATAAAACCCAAATAACCAACCCAAAACCTTCGTTGCTCAGAAGGTGAAAGCACAGTTGATTACAGTACAATGCTTCAAGAAATTTCACTTGGGCTGCAAGAACCTTGACAATCATTAAGGGAAATAGCATGGTAAGTAGCACTCAGGGAAATAGTATGGTAAGTAACACTCAGGTAAATAGCATGGTAAGTAATACTCAGGGAAATAGTATGGTAAGTAGCACTCAGGGAAATAGTATGGTAAGTGGCACTCAGGGAAATAGCATGGTAAGTAGCACTCACTGAAATAGCATGGTAAGTAGCACTCAGGGAAATAGCATGGTAAGTAGCACTCAAAGAAATAGTATGGTAAGTCGCACTCAGGCAGTAACAAGGTGACTCAGTATCTCATAGTCTAATGGGATTCATTACCTTCATGATCTTGACAAAAGCATCTGAAGCTGCCAAATTGTACCGCACATACTACAAAAATATTGCAAAACTTTTGACTCATTCAAATAAATATACTGAATGTATCCCCTGCTGAGAGATAAAACTCTTCCTGGAAAAGGAGTTCCCTGAGTATGACACTAAACTGTATCTGAGAGTGAGGCTACAGTTCCAGAGATCTGAAGAGTGTGGATTACTCCTTCATTGCTATTACAACCAGGTTCACTCCAATCCAGTTAGGGTTAAGATCACATCTATGACATGTTATGCATTGCCTTAATCTGTGTGCCATTTGAAAGCTGCACCGATGAATGCATGACATAGTTTGATTCAGGAACTTATGCTTCACAAGTGATAGTATTTTCTTTCATCTCCACATTATTTTTGTGCTGCTATCAGAAGAGATTCAGTTTCACCCTTAATGTTTCTGCGTGCAAAATAAAAAAAACCCTTGAGAAACAGTTGCATGAAAAATGTGAGTATGAACATTCAATGAACACAATTCCCAAACCTCCAGACATAAAATAACTTTAGATGAGTTGACATGCGGTTAAAATCAATCTATAAATTAGGTAGAAATCCCATGGTTATTTAAAAAATTTTGATATGAAATGTACGGAGGAAAGATTCATCATTTCAAAGATTATAAAATTTGATCTAAAAAAGAGTTAAAATCAGATGTATGAATAAATAGATGATTGTTAGAAAATATGTTTTGGTCTGGTTTCTTTGTTTAATGGCATATCAGCCTTCATGGGTTATTTAATGCCAAAGCCATCCTTGTAGAAGAACAACAGTGATAGTATTTAGCCCATACCTGGAGAGATAATGATAGGTGGGTGGATTCATACCTTTCCCCAGAAGGTATTTGTCTAAAAGGGAACATAATAGGGTAACTGGTCTTCACCTAAAAATGTTTTTTTTTTTAAAGATTTGATTATATTTCTGTAAATTGAGGTACTACACTCTGATCCTCACTGAAATTGATGATGTGTCAAGAAAGAAAAGAAGCAAATAATCACCACATTATTCATTATTTTGATAAAATACAATACAATGTTTTTTATCATCATCATCATAATTATTTTACTCCTTGAGAGTTTTTCACCTCAGCTTTAGCCGATGGTCTTTCACTGGAGTTTTAGTGACAACAAGTATCCAGGACTCTTCTCAGTATTCTAACTGATCTCTTGTTGTTGCTCCTATTCTTCTTGTTGATCTTCTTCTTCTGATTTGTTGTTGTTGTTGTTGCTCTTCTTCTTCTTCTTCTTCTTCTTCTTCTTCTTCTTCTTCTTCTTCTTTAATTATTATAATTATTATTATTATTATTTTGCTCATTTGAGGGTTTTTCACACCAGTGTAAGATGATGGTTTCCCACTAGAGTTTGAGTGACAGCAAGTCTCCTCAAGTCTCCAGGACTTTTCTTAGTATTCGAGCCAATCTCAACAATACTGTTGTTTGCATGGTCTCCACTCATCCTCTTATTTCAAAGTCCTCCAATTCCTGTACCCATCCTTTGGTGACTGTATCGATCGCACCAACTACAATTAGTATTTCCATCAGTTTCATAATCCATAGTTTTTTCAATTCTCTAGCAAAGTCCAGGTATTTATCTCTCTGTGTACTTTCCTTCTATTTTACACTCTGGTCAGCTGGAATAGAAAAGTTCACTATTTGACTGGTTCTCTTTTTTTGTTACGTAACACTAGGTCTGGTCGTCTGGTCAAGATTAGATTATGTGTTTGTATCTCAAAATCCCAAAGAATTTTGTGCATCTCATTGTCTAGGAAGGATTCTAGGTTATGCATATACCATTTGTTCATATGGTCAAATTTAAACTTCTTGTACATTTTCCAATGGTTTGGTTTGGTTTCTTTGTTTAATGGCATATCAACCTTTGTAGGTTATTTAATGCCAAAGCTATTCTCTGAGAAGAACAGTAGTGGTGCTATTTAACCCATAGCTGGGAGGATAAGGGGGTTCATACCTTTCCCAAGGGTATTTGCCCGAAAGTGAACATAATAGCGTGACTGGAGTACGATCTTGCTTACTACAATTCTGCAGTCCATTGCTTTAATCCTTACCCCATGAGGACACCCCCCCTGCACATTTCCCAGTAGATCACCTTGTCCACCCAGTCTTATACTCTCTTTGCACTAATTTATTACATTCACTTATTAGGTGATGGATCGTTTCGTCTCTGTCACCATATAATCTACATCTTGTCCTTATGGCATTGTTTTGTGCTGCTATCAGAAGAGATTCAGTTTTTCTCTTAATGCTTCTCTTTCATAGCCATATCCGAGTTTTCTCATATGAGAGTTTGATTGCTTGTTACTTGAAATGTCCGTAGAGTTGTTTTACTTCCCGTTTTTGTTTTCTGATTATTTTTGTTCTGTTGATGCAGGTGTTGTCTATATTATTTCTAGTGATTGTAATCAATCTTCTTCTGCATTTTTTCGTGTAGTTTTTTTTTATTTATATTGATGCATCAATGCTATCTTCAATGCTGACTCATTTTCTTGGCACATACAGTCTGTCGATGTCATCTCTTGGGTGTAAGGCCTTATGAATCATCATGAGTTTTCTTGTTATCTGGTCCATTTGTCGAAGTTCTAGTCTGGTTCACTTTAAGAATGGTCCCTAGTATCTTACAAAGGTTACAGCCCAGGTATTTATCCCTTTGATGAGATTTTGGCTCTGTAGTTCGGTTTCAAGTAGTTTTCTTGTTCTCTTTGTAACATATTGACCCTTGACCAAGCCGTCAATCAAGAGATGCACCTGTGTAAATAAGCGGAAGGACAGCAGAAGCAGGTGGGCGTTAAACAATGATATAACCAGGCGCACAGACTGTCTGAGTCAGTTGGAGTCAGTTGGAGACAAGATGCTGAATTGAGAGCCAGCGGCAGACAGAGGGCTTTGGGCCCTCAGTGACCCACAGTAGAGCAACCCCAGCCAAGATGAGGAAGAAGTGCTGTTATGGTCAGAAGAACTTGAGGTCAATACAGCAGTCTGTTCCATCTCCAGCTCATCTCTCACACACAACAGAAACATCACCTTTTCGAGAATAAATTGTGAGAGATTATATTTTTATAAAGAAGTGTGTTTGTTTGTTCTTTGAAATTGTCATTATGTTTGATTATGTTCCGCATGTATTTGTATACGTATATATGTATTATGAGTATACAACATCTTGAAGTGTTCTTTTTTTTTTATTTTTTATTTTGTCTCTGCATGTTTAATGATGTCTGCTTTCAATATTCCTAAGTATTTGTAGGTTTCTCCGTGCATTCTTATTTTGTCTTGATTGGTTAGTTCAATTCCTTCAGTCATACATGGTTTTCCACTTTATTATTATTATTATTATTATTATCTCCATTGGGGTTTTTCACATCAGTGTCAGCTGAGGGTCTTTTGCTGGAGTCTGAGTGACAGCAAGTCTCCTCAAGTCTCCAGGACTCTTCTCAATATTCTGGCCATTTTCAATAATGTTGTTGTTTGGATGGTTTCCACTCATCTGCCAACTTCCAAGTCCTCCAGTCCCTTTAGTAATCCTTTTGTTACTGTACCAAAAGCACCAATCACAAATGGTATAATTGTCACCGTCATGTTCCACAGTTTTTTCAATTCTCTAGCAAGGTCGAGGTATTTATCCTTCTTTTCACATTCTTTCAGTTTATTTCTGTAGTCAGCCGGAACAGTGAAGTCGACAATTTTGCAAATTCTCTTTTTTTTGTTGATTATTATAAGGTCTGGTCTCCTGGCCGAGATTATCATAATTATTATAATTATTATTATTATTTTCCACAAATAGCTTAGAGAGGTAAATATTCGTCATTTAAAACTTTACTTCAGCATTCTCATACTATTACATTAAGGTAAGGACTCCAAACCCTATTTATATAAATATACACACACACACATATATATATATATATATATAAAATAAAGACTCCAAACCCTTTATATATATATATATATATATGTGTGTGTGTGTTTGTGTGTGTGTGTGTATGTGTGTGTAATTACATTGATTGAAATAATAGAACATAGATCACAAAAATGCACATGACTGCATCTAATATATACATAATCACTTAATATGTCAACGCATTTATGATGAGTAATTGGATTATGATGCATACACACACACACACCTATATATATATATATATATATATATATATATATATATATATATATATATACGTTGGAATGGGTTGTGTTTAACAAAAAGGGGCTTAATCCATATATATGAATATAAAAAAAAGTTATATTAATACATTTCTGTGAGTATATAATGGAATTTTATTGTTTATTCCAATAATCAAAGCTAATAAATGTATAGATTTCAATATACGTTTATGAACATATTTGTGTGTGCAGATGTGTGTCTCTGTGAGAATGTTCAATGAAAATGAAACATTATATTCATATGTATTTGTGTGGGAATATCTATCTATATGTCTAATTTGACTCAGGCCTACATCCCTTTTGTGTGTACATACAAAAACATAAAATAAATATAAAACATTACTGTATATGCATATACAAAGGCAATTAGATTTATATATATATGCACATACAAACATTTATATATATGCATCTATATATATATATATATATATATATATATATGAACATACATGATGTTTATATATATATATATGTATATATATATATATATATATATATATATATATATATATAAACATATGTATATATGAACATGCATGTTTATATGCATATTATGATGCTTCAGCTCCGAAACCATGCCAAAACCCAGAGTCATCATATGATGAAAGCTTTGTTGGAAGCAATGCTGTTGTACAAACATCAGTTATTGTACGATACCTATATATATATATATATATATATATATATATATATATATATATATAAATATATATATATATTCACACTCACACACAGACATATATATATATATATATATATATATATATCCTAAAAAATATGTTTGTTTGAGTCTTACAGAATGCACCATATTCTTAGCCTTATGCCACAACTAAGCAAGGCTGAATGAATAACTACATATACATATGCTTTTATAAATGTATATATATGTAATATAATGGCTGAGGGATTTCATTTTATATATCTTGCCTTTGGGTTGAGTTAAGCTGAAAACCTTTCAGCTCAGCAAATGGGTTAGTTAGGTGCAAACTTGAGCACAGGTGTTGACGCACATGCGGGGAGGATGTGTCATTCACAGATGTCAAAATAAAAATCCCAGAGAGAGGATTTAACCAGGAGATGTGAATGACGTCATGCACCGGAAGCGCATGCAGAGGATTTTGGGGGATTTTGAAGAAAGTCCATTGAGTTGAGAACTAGACTCCAAACAGGAAAAGTCAACTTTCGGGGCTCACTGAGGCCAGACGAATTTGTGCGCTACGGGTGCCACATGTGTTAGGGGGTGCACATGGAAAAGTCAGAATAGAAAGAATGTGTATCTCTCTCCTTATGTCGAAGAACCTTTAAACTCCAAGGTAATAAAAAGTTTCGTACCTGAACTAAGAAGTCGTAAGTGTTTTTTGTGTTTCAGTATTTCTATGTTCTATGTATATATATTATGAACATTCTATGAACGTTTCACCTATCCGCATCATGGGTATGGTACATATAGATATAAAAGGAAAGTTGTTGAATTTAGTCGAGGGGGACCTGAAGTCTCACTTTTAAATAGCTATTGTTACCCTTGATCCTCACGTTATAGTGCTGAGTGCTAAGTAAGGCAGCATCATATGACTCGACCTGGGATTGAACCCTGGTCTCCCAGACCATTGGCAATTGATGTACCTACACATAAATGTATACTTTCATATGCACAAAAATATATGAAAAATATATATGTATATACATATATACATATGTGCATATTGAAATACGCATCCATTCCTGTATTTGTATATACAAATGCATATACTAAATATAACAAATTTGTATATATATATATATATATATATATACATATTGGGTTATGAAAAAATATATGAATCTTGAAATATGCTAGGTAAGTATATATATATATATATATATATATATATATATATATACGGCTTGGAATGGCCTGGGAAACTGGGGTTCAATCCTAGGTCAAGTCATACCAAAGACTCAAAAATATTACTTGACACCTCCTTGCTTAACACTCAGCATTATAGGGTACGTATCAAGGGTAAAGTGGATCAATCCAGGGATAGATGTAGCACCCTCCCCTACACCTCGGTGTAGTAGCAATTGAAAATGGAGCCTTTGGGTCGCCCATGACTACAGTTGCCAACTTTACATATATATATATATATATATATATATAAATATATACACACACACTTATGTTCATATATGAACTTACTTATATCTGTTCATGAATCTGAACAGATGTACATATATATACATGAATATATGTATGCATATATACACATACCTATGTTTGTATAAGCAGATATGTATGTGTATATACAAATAAATATTTATTCCTCTATGTGTATATACAAATACATATACTAAATATAACAAATTTGTACACACACACACATATATATATATATTTATGCATATATGTATATCTATTTATAAATACATATTTAAATATATATCTATTATCTACCTACCTATTTATCTATCTATCTATCTATGGATTTATGAATAAATATATATGAATTTCTGAATATATACTTATATGGATGTATTTATTTGTATGTGTATTGATGTGGTAGAGGGAGCTGCCTTTGAATTCACTCATATTTTCTAGCTTCGCAATATACAAAGTGATGGCCATTCTATTTTTAATATGGTAATACCTTGATAAGTTTGTCTGGTCTAAAACTGCCACATTGTCCCTTGCTTGCTGTTATATTTTCTCAAAGTGCATTGTACAAATCTATTGTCCAATATCAAGATTAAATATCACCTCACAATCAAATTACCTAAAAAGGGGACATATGCTCTGTGGAGGGTGACTAGGTAGGGCTATGAAGTAGGGGTATTTGTTAGTGGAATATAAAGAGAGTGATTTGCGAGAGAGAGAGAGAGAGAGAGAGAGAGGGAAAGAGAGGGAGATAGGGGAGAGGGAGAGAAAGAGCGAGAGAGAGATAGAGTGAGAAAAAAAGAAACATAAGAGAAAAGAAGAAGGAAAAAAAAAACAGAACCAAATGAATGAAGCAAATTTTCTTTAGGATTGAAAAATCAAAGAGTAAAATTTATGGTGGAAGAAGGAGAGTGACTTTGGAGGAAATTGTGAAAAGAAAGAAAGAAAGAAAGAAAGATGAGAAAAGATAAAGAGAAAATAAAAAGGAAAGAAAGAAAGAAAAGGGTGAAAAAGACAAAAGAAAGGAAAAGAAAGAGAAAGTAAGGAAAAAGAATGAATGAAGGGAAGAGACAGAACAAAAGAAAAACAGAGAAAAAAAAAAGAATTGAAAGTAAAAGGAAATAAGAAAAAGCAAAGAGGAAAAGAAAGAAAGAAAGAAAGAAAGAAAGAAAGAAAGAAAGAAAGAAAGAAAGAAAGAAAGAAAGAAAAAACAAACAAATAAGCAAACAAAAAATAATAATAATGATAATATGTGAGTATCTAGTAGAAAGAAAGAAAGAAAGAAAGAAAGAAAGAAAGAAAGAAAGAAAGAAAGAAAGTAAAAGAAAATGAGAAAGATAGAAATAAAGAGAAATCTAAATTAACTGAGGAAAAAATGGTGAGAGGTAATGGCCAAGAAAAAGAGTAAAGGGAGGAGAGAAATTAGAAAGAAGAAATTGAATTAAAGATGGAAGATTATGAAAAAAAAAGAGAGAATGAAACAGATGAAGAAAAAGAAAGAAAGAGAAAAAAAGGTTAATAGAAAAGGGAAAAGAGAGAGAGAATAAGAATGAAAGATAAGGGAAAAGAGAATAAATGAAAAAAATGCAAAATCAAGAGAGAGTTTGAGGAATAAAGAGAGAGAGAGGAAGAGAGAAGCTTTAAGCAAAATAAGATAATCAGAACAAAGGAAGGAATGAAAATGAAAGATATAGTAAAAGAAACAGAAGCTGAAGAATGGGTGAAAAGAAAGAGAGTTTTTGAGAAATTAGAAGAGAGAGAGGGAGAGAAGGATACAGAGAGAAAAACAGATTGATAGACTGAGAAAAAGAGAGAGGGAGAGAGGCTTTAAGCAAAATAAGAGAATCAGAAGAAAGAAAGAAATGAAAATGAAGAAGAAGATGTAGAAAGAAATATAAGAATGGTTGGAAAGAGAGACAGAGTTTGAGAAATAATATCAGAGAGAGAGAGAGAGAGAGAGAGAGGTCTTAAAATGAGAGGATGAGAAAACCAGAAGAAAGAGAGGGAATGAAAGAGAATGGGGAAAGATTAAAGAGAAAAGGGTTGGGGTGGTTCTTGAAAATAGGTAACGGTTGAGAAATCAAATAGAAATGAAAGCAAGATAAGAGAAAGATAATTTTATAATAATAATGATGATAATAATAATAATGATAATAATATGTGAACATCTAATGGAAAATAGAATAATGTACATGCAGTTTATTCAATTATTTAGAAAGATCTTCGCCACCAAAAACAAAAGAAAAAGAACTAAAAGCGCATATAAAATAGATGCGCATTTGCAAAATAAATAGTTTTCGATTTGACGTCGCAAAGACCAGCATAGAAGAAATGAGTTTCTCCTCCCGCATCTAATGCGATTTGAAACGGTGCCACAATTTAGTCGGAGTATGTATAGTTATATTTGCTTATTTGATATATATTGTGGGTGGGCATTAAGTCGGGGATCAGTATCGCTATTTTTATTATGCTAAACTGATCCCCCTTACAGTTTCTGAGAAAAGATTAATAAAACAATTGGAATCATGTGCAAACAAATGAAATCCAGCTTATCAAAAATTTTACCTACTGAGTATTCGTTTAGAAATCTTAGGCTGAATGTATATACATATTACAGAATTTGGCATTAAATAACCTACAAAGGTTGATATGCCATAAAACTCAAAAACCCAACCAAAACAAACAATTGGTTTAATAATTGTAAGATGAGCAATTGCATTTTTGTCTGAATTTCTGAAATGAGGAATTATCATTATTATACTCTGGTCACTTAGACTAGATTCCTCATCTTGTTTCTTATAGTCACAATGTTTCAGCCATTTCTGAAATGAGGAATTATCATTATTATACTCTGGTCACTTAGACTAGATTCCTCATCTTGTTTCTTATAGTCACAATGTTTCAGCCATTTCTGAAATGAGGAATTATCATTATTATACTCTGGTCACTTAGACTAGATTCCTCATCTTGTTTCTTATAGTCACAATGTTTCAGCCATTTCTGAAATGAGGAATTATCATTATTATACTCTGGTCACTTAGACTAGATTCCTCATCTTGTTTCTTATAGTCACAATGTTTCAGCCATTTCTGAAATGAGGAATTATCATTATTATACTCTGGTCACTTAGACTAGATTCCTCATCTTGTTTCTTATAGTCACAATGTTTCAGCCATTTCTGAAATGAGGAATTATCATTATTATACTCTGGTCACTTAGACTAGATTCCTCATCTTGTTTCTTATAGTCACAATGTTTCAGCCATTTCTGAAATGAGGAATTATCATTATTATACTCTGGTCACTTAGACTAGATTCCTCATCTTGTTTCTTATAGTCACAATGTTTCAGCCATTTCTGAAATGAGGAATTATCATTATTATACTCTGGTCACTTAGACTAGATTCCTCATCTTGTTTCTTATAGTCACAATGTTTCAGCCATTTCTGAAATGAGGAATTATCATTATTATACTCTGGTCACTTAGACTAGATTCCTCATCTTGTTTCTTATAGTCACAATGTTTCAGCCATTTCTGAAATGAGGAATTATCATTATTATACTCTGGTCACTTAGACTAGATTCCTCATCTTGTTTCTTATAGTCACAATGTTTCAGCCATTTCTGAAATGAGGAATTATCATTGTTATATACTGATTTACTTGGACCAGTATTCTCATCTTCATTGATAAACCAAATACTATATATATTTAATATATATTTAAGAAAAATTTGGCATTAAATAACATACAATGATAAATATGCCATAAAACCCCACCAAACCAAATCCTACATATTTAATATATATTTATAAAGAGGATTTGGCATTAAATAACTTCATCATCATCATGTTGTATGGCTAGCACGGATATCCCACATCCTCTCTCTCCATGTCTCCCGATCATTCATCGCCTCCGGCAGGTCTTCAGAGTTACATCCCGTATCATCACATAGCTGCTGTATGAATGTTCGAGCTGGTCATCCTGCTTTTGATTGGCCATATGCGGGAGTCCACAGGAGTACATCACTTATGATCTCATCCTTGATTCTCCAGCAGTGTACGGCATGTCTGGTTCGTCTAGCTTGTATAATTTTCGTGATAGTTGGTAGGTGACCATACAGTTGGCGCCTTGTGGGGTGTTGCTGCCAGGACCTGTTCAATATTGCTCGCAACATTCTTGTATAATTGCCGTCTAGCTTCTTCTCCAACCGTTTAGTCAGCGTCCAAGTAGCGCATCCACATAGCAGTATTGACACAACCGCAGCCTGGAAGAAACTGTGTTTCATTTTATCGCTCAGGTTTGATTTCCATATGATCAAAAGCCTATCGATAGCTGTCCATGCCTTCGTTAGCCATATGTCGATGTCTTTTTTGGTTGATGAGACGCTGCTTCCTAGGTAGGTGAATTTGTCAACCAGTTTCAGGGAGGTTCCGTCGAATGTGGAGATGTCGCCTTTCTGATTAAAGCACATAAATTCAGTTTTGTGTGCATTAACGTGGAGTCCAGTGCCTGCAGCGGCTCATTCCAAACTATGCCGTAGTTTTTCGGCTTAGTTGGGTGCATTGGCCAGTAGTGCTATGTCGTTGGTGTAGTCGGCGTCGATAATTGTTTTTGCGTGGTACCTTCTGCTCCTTTTCTTCGTCAGCATGAAGCCGTTTTCCCTAATGTTATCGATCGATGTCCTAAGTACATAGTCTAGACAGATGATAAAGAGGTATGGGGCAAGCATGTCCCTTTGTAGTACTCCTGCTACAATGTCGAAGTAATCTGTGTCTCCATCCGGTGAACACACTTTCACTTTGGTGTTTCTGTAGAGAATCATTATTGCTGCTACGGTTTCTTCTGGTAGGTCGTATGCTAGTAGGATTTGTTCCATCTTCCCTCTGTGAATGGAATCGAAGGCCTTGGTAAAGTCGACAAATAGTAATGTTGCCTGTAGGTTTTTGCTGGTACGCCTTCAAGGATTCTACAGATGGTCAATATTTGTGAGGTCGTGGACCTGTTTCTTCTGAAGCCATTTTGGTTTTTCCTCAGGATTTTGTCGATTTGGGGTACTATGCGGTTTCGTAGTAGGGCATTGTAGATTTTGGCTGCTATGGATAACCCCACCAAACTAAATCCTATGACAGCCTGGGATTGAACCTTGGTCACCTGGGCCATTGGCAAACACTCTACTCACTAAGTCTACATCTAATGGTGTGACTGAAATGAAAGTTTTTATTAAAAACCGTATTTGGAAGTTGTCTTCAAATTTTTGCAGCATAAGTACTTTCTTTTTTTCATCTGGTGGTGAGGCTCAGGTTCTTGAACACAAGGAAGGTTAGAGCACTCTAGGGTGAACTCTACTTGAAGTGGTTGCATTGGTTAGAATCCAGTCTTTTGGTCAAATAAATCTGTTTAAAAAGGCAAATATTGTATAAGACTACAGATATATTAAAAAGAAACAAAAACTTGGAATCAAACTTTCAAACGTAATCTTTATTATTTCTTAGATTCTTGTATTCATTATTTCTTTGCTAAAATATTTTTATATTTCATTAGCATTGTAATCACTTTCTGGTTGTTTTATACAGGTACATTTTCTGTATTCAGATCAAAAGAAATAATAGTTGATACTGAATATGTAGTAATAAGTATACTTAAAACTGGTCTCTTTAACTGGAGGCTGACATGTAAAGGCCCAAAATTACTCCTAGCCTAGAATTATTAAGAGCATTTTTAGCAAGTGACTCATACTTTACTTAATGTCATATCAACCTTCATGGGTTATTTGATATCAAAGCCATCCTTGTTAAAAAAAAACAGCAGATACTATTTAACCCATATCTGTGAGGATAAAATGGTTCATACCTTTCTCAAGGGTGTTAGTCATAAGTGAATGTATCACTGTGACTGAAGTTTGGACTCACTTATTTTAAAGCCACAGTCCAGTAATTTAGCCAATGGGCTATGGGGAATCCTCCCATGACTTGGTTGTAATATCCAATAGTTCTTAATACTAAAGATTATTAATATTTCTTAAAATTCTTCAAATGAAAGTTTATATCAAAAACTGTATTGGGAAGTTGTCTTAAAACTTTTGGCATTGTAAGTACTTTCTTGTATGTGAGGATACGGGATATAGCCCTGAAGACCTGGCAGAGGTGATGAACGATAGGGAGATGTGGCGAGAGAGGGTCAGGGATATCCGTGCTAGCGGCATGACATGATGATGATGAAGTACTTTCTTCATACTTTCTGCATTTGATGGTGAGGCTCAAATAAAAGTTCATTTTTAAAAAATGTACATTAGTTAGTGGATATTATAAACTAGAAAGCCCAGTTGGCTGGGGCTGTAGAATACTCCAATTGAATATTTGAAGAGGTGTAAGATACTCCTCCCTCAATGAGTGTCCTGGATATGACACTAAACAATCTGATGGTGAGGCTCCAGTAATGCAGGAGGTTTGAGAAATGCAGAGTACCTCTTTATTGCCATTGTTCCCAAGTTCACTCAGGCCCGGAGTGGTACCATCTGAAACGGTTCAATCTATAGGTCAAATAGAACTGTTTGACATCTAAACTGTTTACAAACAAATGACTTATTTTAAATTGAATAGCTATTAATAGAACTCTTTGACCGTTTAACTATGTATATTTGTGTTTAATTGTTACTTTTACATAGCAATACTTAAAACCATTTGATTGTGTACAAACAAATGATTAATAGTAAATAGAATTATTAGTATTACATAGCAATATTTGAAACCATTTAAGTATGTGCAAAAAGATGAGTACAGGCTCGTTTCAAAATGTTATCAACAAAATGTTTACTAATCATATAATATAATGGCCTAGGGATTTCGTTTTATATATCTTGGCTTTCGTTTTAGTTAGTCTGAGAACCTTTCATTTAGCGCATGGGTTAGTTAGGTGCAACATGAGTGCAGGTGTTCACGCATGCGCAGAGAGGACGTGTCATTCAGAGATGTCAAAATAAAAATCCCAGATAGAAATTATGACCGGGGGATGTGAATAATGTCATGTACCGGAAGCGTGCACGGAGGATTTTGGGGATTTGAGAAAAGTCAGAGTTGAGTTCCTGCCTTGGAAGAAGAGGGTTGACTTTTGGAGCTCACTGTGCTGCACGTGGTTTGGGGCAAATGGAAAAGTCAGCATAGAAAGATTGTGTATCTTCCTCCTTATATCAAAAAACCTTTTAACTCAAAGGTTATGAAAATTTTTGTACCTGAACTAAGAAGTCGTAGGTGTTTCTTTGTGTTTCGGGATTTCCATGTTATCTATATATGAGTTATGAACATTCTATGTACATTTCACATATTCATGGATGGGTATATTACAATCATATATATTTGATATGTATGTATAAACAGTATTTGGCTTTAAATAACCTATGATGGTTGATATGCCATAAAACCCAACCAAACCAATTGCCCTGTCAGCTGAGGCTGTAGAATACACTGACTACATCTCTGCAGAGGAGTTAAACTCTCACAATGAGTGTCCTGGATATGACACTAAACAATATGATGGTGAGGTTCCAGTAATGCTGGAGCTTTGGGGAATGCGAGCAACCTCTTCATTACCATTGCTCCCAGGTCCACTCTGGCCTGGTGCAGTAGCACCTGATACGGTCCTATTTATGGATCAAATAGAACTAAAGTCTGTATTTATGCTAGACTAAATAGTTTGAAAATGAACTGTTTTGACATTGAACTGAACTGTTTTGATATTTAACTGTTTGTAAACAAAAACTATACTGAAGGTGTAATAGGTTATCGTCGTAGGAAATGGACATGGCAACATGAGTTCAAATCCTGGACGAGACTGATTGCATTTCACATAGCACTAATACCCTTGGGAAAGGTATGAATCCAATTATTCTCCCTCCAGGTATGGGTAAATAGTAGGGCAGACTGAATTCTTCAGCCCTGGTGAGACAACTAGTCTTGGAAAAGGAAAACTCTGAATTCAAACCTGCTAAACTTCACTTAAAAATTGACGTGTCATATCCTGCCAGAGCAGAGGGGTTGGGTAAATATAGTAAACAAAAATAATACTTATACTAGACTGAACTGTTTAAAATTTAATTCAGCATTAAATAACCTAAAAAGGGTTGATACACCATAAAACAAAACAACCAACCAACCAACCAAACAATCAACGAAACCAAATCATATATATTCAATATATATGCATAAAGAGGATTTGGCATTAAATAACCTACAATGGTTGATATGCCATAAAACCCAACCAAACCTAAACTAGTGTTTTGCCAATATTTTTCTCAGTAGTTGTTGGTTAGTAATTTATGCCACAAAGTCAGAGATTCCATTTGCATGACTGTCTGGCTTTTATTTGGTATAGTAGTTAATAACAGACTCCCATGACAACTTTTGTATATAGTTTGATTAGACAATCTCTGATTGCGGCCAGTGATTCCACTTAGGCCTTCATCAGAAATTGATTTAAAATCCTTCTCGTAGGGCAGGTTTTCAGCTAGTACCTATTTATTCAAAACTTTCTTGGTTGCACCACGGATTTTTATTGGGGCAGCTTTTGACTGAAAACCTGTTCCAAATACCATGAACTTTATAATTATTAATCAGGTTGTGTCTCCTTTCAGAAATCAACCAATCATTTTTCTGCATCTTTCCTCCCAATCCCACAACATATTTTTCCCTTTTTAACTTCTTTTTTTTAATCTTGGACCCTAACAAGCAACGGGTATTGAAGAGGGGGGCGGTGCAGGAGGAAGAGAAAAAACATTATGTCATTACAGACATTTAATGATATTTGGGATGCAATTTAGTTGATGGCCACTCTTCGGATCTCTTTCCTAATAGCCTTGAAATTAATGAGGAGTTGACAGGAAGTGGCATGGTCCACTAATTGAAAATTTGACCAAAGCACAATATCTGTATGACTAATAGTGATGGTCTCTAACAGTCTAACTACTGCTACTATGGCTACCGCTACCATTGTTGTCATCGTCAGTGCTATCATTATTATTGACATTATTATCCAATATGATGTTTTACTCAGTTTTAAAATAAACTAAAATAAAAACTGTTATTTAGTGGCAGCATGAAATTAGTCTTGCTGGAAATTCTCCCTGCAGGCAGAAATGCACAGTGGCATTATCAAATCAGTTTCAGCTGGTGTCATGCTTGTGAGGAGAAACTCGGAACGCTAATGATAAAAACAGAAATGAAGCATTGGCTTACACATTCTACCAGTGGAGCTTGTACACAATCATATCGAAATGGGCCTAACCATCCTTGAAACCACTAACCCTTCTTCCTCTTAAGGTACCAACCATTGATAAATACACCCATTGATTTGCTAGAAAATTATGTGTATTAGATAGGAATACTTTATACCATGCAAATGTGGGAAAATTATTTGTACTTGATAGGAATACTTTATACCATGCAACTGTGTGTAAATTATTTGGATTAGATATGAATGAATTATACCATGCAACTGTGTGTAAATTATTTTTATTTGATAGGAATACTTTATACCATGCAACTGTGTGTAAATTATTTGTATTTGATAGGAATACTTCATACCATGTAAATGTGGGAAATTATTTGTATTAGATAGGAATACTTTATACCATGCAAAGGTAAGAAAATTATTTGTATCAGATAGGAATACTTTATACCATGCATATGTTGGAAAATTATTTGTATTTGATAGGAATACTTTATACCATGCAAATGTGTGTAAATTGTTTGTATTAGATAGGAATACTTTATACCATGCAAAGGTAAGAAAATTATTTGTATTAGATAGGAATACTTTATACCATGCATATGTTGGAAAATTATTTGTATTTGATAGGAATACTTCATACCATACAACTGTGTGTAAATTATTTGGATTAGATACGAATACTTTATACCATGCAAATGTGTGTAAATTATTTGTATTAGATAGGAGTACTTCATACCATGTAAATGTGAGAAAATTATTTGTATTAGATAGGAATACTTTATACCATGCAAAGGTAAGAAAATTATTTGTATTAGAGAGGAATACTTTATATCATGCAACTGTGTGTAAATTAGGTTTGGTTTGGTTTCTTTGTTTAATGGCATATCGACCTTTGTAGGTTATTTAATGCCACTGCCATTCTCCTAGAAGAACTGTAGTGACACTATTTAACCCATAGCTGGGAGGAAAAGGGGGTTCATACCTTTCCTAAGGGTATTTGCCCAAAAGTGAACATAATAGCGCAACTGGAGAACGAACTCGCTTACTACTATACCACAGTCCATCGCTTTAACCATTACACCACGAGGAAACCCCCATGTGAAAATTATTTGTATTAGATAAGAATACTTCATAACATGCAACTGTGTGTAAATTATTTGTATTAGATAGGACTACTTTTTACTATGCAACTGTGTGTAAATTATTTTTATTTGATACATATGACTGTATGCATAATAGCGCAACTGGAGTACGAACTCGTTTACTATGATTCCACAGTCCATCGCTTTAACTATTACACTATGAAGACACCCCCGTGTGAAAATTATTACTTCATACCATGCAACTGGGTATAACTTATTTGTATTAGAGAGGAATACTTTATTATATTTACCCAACTCCTCTGCTCGGGCAGGATATGACACAAGGTCAATTTTTTTAAGCAGAGTTTAACAGGCTTTAATTCAGAGTTTTCCTTCTCCTAGACTAGTTGCCTCACCAAGGATGAAGAACCCAGTCTGCCCTACTATTTACCCATAGCTGGAGGGAGAATAATTGGATTCATACCTTTCCCAAGGGTGTTAGTGCTATGTGAAATGCAATCAATCTCATCTAGTATTTGAACTTGTGTTTCTATGTCCATTTCCTACGACGATAACCATTACACCATGTGCACCTCCAATAGATAGAATTACTTTTTACTATGCAACAGTGTAAATTATTTGTATTAGATAGGACTACTTTTTACTATGCAACTGTGTGTAAATTATTTGTATTTGATAGGAATACTTTATAACACACAACTGTGTGTAAATTATTTGTCTTTGATATATATGACTGTATGCAAGCAAATGATTATAGGCAAGTAAAAAAGTGTATTTTTTAAAAGGATGAAGTGGACTATTAAAATTGTCATGATTACAATCAAACATTATGAATGGATTAAATAACCAATTAGGAATTAAACAAATAGACAAAACCAAAACCTACTAATTTTTTTGAAAGAAAGATAATTTTCTTCTAAACCAGGATTTTATTGTTTTTAGAAGAACATTATTCAATCAAAACAGATATTATTAGGTATTATTTATTACAAAACTCTATGGCATGGAAATTCTGAAACCAAAAATAAAACTTCAATACCTTTGAAACCCAAAGTAAGTAAATGTAAAGTTGCTGACTGAATTTAAGGGTGACCCGAAGGCTCTCTTTTTGATAGCTACTACACTAAGGTGTAGGGGAGGGTGCTACTACTTTCCCTTGATTGCTCCACTTTACCATGATCCTTACCTTACAATACTGAGTGTTAAGCAAGATTGTATCAAGTACCATTTTTTGAGTCTTTGGTATGACTCAACCTGGGATTGAACCCAGGTCTCTCGGGCCATTTGCAAACACTCTAACTATTAGTCCAATGTGCGGTAATTGAATCATATAGATAAAAATGGCATACTTATATCAGGACTGCTATTTATACATGTTTTGTTACAACACTTCAATGCTGTTGAGTTTGATAATCATTTAGGAAAGATAATATCTATTTTGATCATATAATAATCCACTTGAACAGAAGTCAAATATTAAACAGTTACATACATAGTATTGACTATGAAGAAGACATTGCTAATTTTTTTCCTTTAAAGCTGATTTTCTTCTAAACCAAAAATACCAGAAGTTTATCATTTCAAGTGGAACATTATACAACCAAAATTGATATCATTAGGTATTATTTAGAATGGTCATGTAACATTAAAACTTCAGATTTTGTTGAACACAGCCAGCGAATGAGAGAAGAGTTTTGATTGATACATATGACCACAACAACATAATTTGGAAACCATTATACAATCTAAGAAGCATCTTACAACAATTGATGAGCACTACAATGACTGACAAGCACTACAGCAACTGACGAGCACTACAGCAACTGACGAGCACTACAGCAATTGACAAGAACTACAGCAATTGACGAGCATTGCAGCAATTGACGACCACTACAACAACTGACGAGCACTTATGCAATTGACAAGCCCTGCAGCAATTGACAAGCACTTCAACAACTGACAAGCACTACAACAATTGATGGACACTAGAGCAATTGACGAGCACTACAACAGGTAGACAAATTCACCTACCTTGGAAGCAGTGTTTCATCAACCGAAAAAAACATCGACCCACGGCTATCAAAGGCATGGACAGCTATCGATAGGCTATCTATCATATAGAAATCGGACCTGACCGATAACATGAAACGCAGTTTCTTCCAGGCAGCGGTTGTGTCAATACTGATGTATGGATGCACTACTTGGACACTAAGAAAACTATCCAAGTTAGACGAACCAGACATGCTGGACACTGCTGGAGAAGCAAGGACAACTTCATAAGTGATGAACTCCTATGGACCCCCACATATGGCCAAGCAAAAGCACGACGACCAGTTCGAACATACATACAGTAGCTATGTGTGGATACAGGATGTAGCCCTGAAGACCTGCCAGAGGCGATGAACGATAGCGAGAAGTGGCGAGAGAGGGTCAGGGATATCCATGCTAACGGTACGACATGATGATGATGATAGCAATTGATGAGCACTTTACAAATCGGCAAAGAGTAAACAATTTGAAAACCACAGTTGAGTTTAAGAACGTACATTTACAAGACTTACAATCAAACTACACTTTAAGCACCAGATACCACCAGATCACTAAAGTTAGGCTATGATGAGCCTGTTTAGCAGGTACCGTAAGTAACTTAAGCCTGTGTGACAGACTCAGCAAAGTGTAGTAAATAAAAAGAATATACCTGCAGGTGAAGGTAATGCTAAATTATCATTGTACGAGATGGACTAACTGAGCTGTGTGTTCAGATTATGGATGAGGTTGTGTTTCATTTTGTGCTAATGCCCTTGAGAAAAGATAGGAATCCATCTCTTTGTCCCTCCACTCAGCCAAAGGTAAATAGTAACATAAACTGGGCTATCTAGCCTCGTAGGAAAGTAAACCTTTCTAGGAAAAAGAAAAACTCTGAATTCAAGACCAAGAGAATGTAGGCGGAGCAACTCCACCCATAAAAACCTACTCGTTACTAAATCAGCTGAATCCTCACCCAGAACTTGCAGGATTAGCCGTAAATTAATGGCTGGCATTTAGGAGTATCCAATATGTTTTGTTGAAATGAATATGTTCATTTAACCAGGAATGCTTACACATTTAGAAAAAAAACTCTTTAAACAAACGGAACAAAAAAAAAAACTGCCACCCTCAGTCAATAAAAACAAATATTTTGTTCAAATAGTCAAGCATGTTAAGTGAATTCCCAAATGGGCTGTTCTGATATAAACTGAATTATCACAGTAACAAATGCTTTGTTAAAACAAATACTGGTATCTAATAATTCATTTTAATTGTAATCTATGCCAAAAAGGAACTTTTGATGTGTTCGCTGGGACAGATCCCTGAAGCTGGATGCTGTTTGGGATTTTGTTGCTTCTAAAAGGCTAAAAAAATTACTATAAAAAACTGGCACATTTTTCTTTTTTCTTTTTTGAGTTTATTTAACAAAGAAAGCCATGTGGTTTATATGAGGTTACGTTTGGTTTAGTTTTGTGGCATATCAACCATTGCAGGTTATTTAATGCCAAATCCTCTTTATACATTCATATTAAATATATATGGTTTCGTTTTGTTTGGTTTTATGGTATATCAAACAATGTTGTTTATCTAATGCCAAATTCTCTTTATACATATATATTAAATATATAAGATTTGATTTGGTTGGGTTTTATGGCATATCAACCATTGTTGGTTATCTAATGCCAGATCCAGCTTATACATATATATTAGATATATGTAATTTGTAAACACATTTTGTTGAAAACATTTTTAAACAAGCCTGAGCTCATTTTTTTTCCACACAATAAAGTGGTTTCAAGTACTGCTATTTAACACTATTAATTCTATTAAACATTATTCAATTGAACACAGTTAAATGTTTTCAAGTATTGCTATGTATCACCAACAATTCAATTAAATATCAGTCATTTGTTTATACACAGTGAAAAGACACTAGATAATGAAAGTGAAGTCATTTGTTTAAATTAGTATTTAAAAAGGATCTGATCCAGGATATCAGAATTTTTGAATGTTGATATTTTCCTTTCATTAGTTGACAGTTTTTCAAGTAAACCTTCATCTTATAGACCTTCATCTTATAAAACATTCACCTAATAAAATTTCATCTAATAAAACTTCATCTAATAAATCTTCATCTAATAATCATTCATCTCATAAACCTTCATCTAATAAACATTCATCTAATAAACATTCATAGAATAAAACTTCATCTAATAAAGATTTATCTAATAAATCTTCATCTATAAACATTCATCTAATAAACCTTCATCTAATAAACATTCATCTAATAAACATTCATCTTATAAAACTTCATCTAATAAACCTTCATCTAATAAAACTTCGTCTGATGAAATGCGAATAGTGAACCAAAAACTCTCCATTTTGAAGTAGCCAGGTGAAGAAAATTAAAATTAGGCAATTGAAAAAAAAAAAAAAATTTTTTGCTTAGTCTGGTACACTGCAACAAATATGGAGCACCTGATAAGGATCAAACTTTTTGTAATCTAGATTCAGATTTTTCTTTGGAATTATTCTTCATTATGCAAGTTTTTGTAAACAGTTAATTTGTCTCCAGATCTTTTAAATGGGTACATTTTTAAATAATGTTTTATGTTTGCTACTTTTATTGTATATCTTGTGAAATGTTGGACAGTTGCTCTTGGAGAGATTTGCACAGTGATAACAAGTTTATAAATTTTTGGGTTTTGGAGAGTCTTGGATGGAAGCTTTAAAAATTTGCGTCACCATATTTAATACTGGTTGGAATATTTTGGTGAGCACTGCGGTAACAATATTAACAGCAAATTCCAAAGGGTCTTAGAATTCATAGTTTACACTGGCACAGCATCTCCAGGCAACTGATACTTAAACTAATTAAGAACAAGTACACAGAGCTTTAATACAACACCAAAGCACTCCTAACAAGCAGGGGTGCCGAGCTATCTTAAAGCTGATTGGGCATTATTGTAACGTGATATGATCGGTCCAAGTTATAAAGAGAACTAGAGGCTAATTTCTGGGGAAGGAGAGAGAGAAGAAAAAAAGAAGAAAAAAGGGAAGGGAGGGGGCAGCTGACTTAGGCTAAAGAACTTGTCAGGCAGCCAGTCACAGGTTGACCATGTTATTTAAAAATCACACGAAAAAAAACCTGAAGTCCCAAATCTTCTGCACAGGTGTGGAACCACCGTAAATGAATTGGGTCTTGCTTCCAATACCAGGCTGAAGTAATGGGATAACTTGGTTTGAGAGAATTGGCTAGAAGACTGGAGGAGGTAAAGTCAGACAATTGAACACTAGCCAGCAGATGTAAGGACAGATGAAAATCTACGAGCTCGATTTTTGGTGGTGAGCTCTGAAAAGGGGCCATGCACCAGACTAGAAGCTGTGAAGACAAACCCAGTGAACAAACATGTTAGAACAACAAGAGAATATAGGAAGGAAATTCAAGGTCTGTGTCTGCTCTCTCTTTCTCTCCATGACGTGTTGTTTCTCTTTGCCCAGCTAATGTAGTTGACTCAACTTCTATACTCTCTTTCTTTCTCCTGATGACTACTTATAAATGGTGGTAGTGAAAAAAGCTATGTGTTTTGAACTAAGACAGAGTTTCCTGTGTTCCACGGCTGGGTCACAATAGGGTCCGATCATTATTTAAGACGTAGCGATACAGCCATTAACATGTCCGAGCACGTGGTGGTACAAATTTCTATTTAGTACAGTTATGTTACATATATGTTACATAGTCTGTGATCTGTTCTGAGATTTCAGAGGCAACTGAGGCAGATGCTTAACCTGCTGAGTCAAAAACATTTGTTTTGAAAAAATAAAATAAATAAAGAGGAAATATTGTTTTTTGTAGAATGGTTTGATGTCAAGTATCAGTTGCACAAACTTATGCAAGATGACTTTTATTAAGAAAGAAATGTAGTTGGATGCAAAAATTCTTCTTACATTATGAATCATGTTATTTGGGACCAATCAATAGGTATTTTGTAACTGCATGATCCTCGAGCACACTGAATTTCAACTGTGAGAGTGTGTTATACAATATTATATATTTTCTGAAGCTGCATTCTATGAGTTAATAACAAACCTACAGTAAAATTATATAAAAAATATGAGCCTAAGTAACATTGATGATGTAAAGGTTCCACCGAGATATATATATATATATATAGATATTAGATATATATATTTAATTCGTGGAATTTAGACTGCGACCCCTGGGTTTCATGGAGGTTTTTGCAAATCAACAATCATCAGGCAGTCTAAATTCCATGACTTAAATATATATATCTAATATATATTTATTAATTATTATTATAAAATAGCTCTATCCTAGATATTGAGCACTCTCCATATTATATTGCACTTGTTTTGAGAAAAACCCACAAAGTGATTTAGTGAAAACCAACACTGTTATAATATAAAAGTTGACGACTGTAGTCGGGGGTGACCAGAAGGCTCCCTTTTCAATAGCTACAACACCGATGTGTTGGGGAGGGCACAATTCCTTTCCCTGGATTGCTCCACTTTACCCTTGATACCTTCCTTATATTGCTGAGTGTTAAGCAAGGAAGTATCAAGTACCATTTTTATAGTCTTTGATATGATGGGACCTGGGATTGAACTCAAGTCTCCTGGACCAATGGCAAACACTCTACCCATTAGACCAATGAATATATATATATATATATATATATGTGTGTGTGTATGTGTGTGTGTATATATATATATATATATATATATATAAATCCAGCATCCATTTTGCCAATTACACTTACATGTCAAATCAAAAATTCATTTTCTTCATAATGCAATGATGATAATAAATTAGTCCCTCTTAAAACTTTTTTTTATTTTGCGTATTCATGATTTTAACAATCATGATTACAAAAAAAAAGAAAAAATATTTATTTGGTCAAATCTCCAACCACCTCTCAACTTCCATCAACTTCGCACTATACATATATTCATGAGACAACCTCAAATCTGCCATGCAGCTCATGTATCATCATACGCACACACATACTAACAATCACATATATGACCACTCTCAATAATGCACAAATACAATCCACACACACACACACAAACACACGCACACAAAGAGTTATATATAATTCTAACTTAAACATTCTTTAGACTATTTTTTCAATTTTTCAATGTTTTCAATTTCTGAAAAATTTTTTTTTCTCTACACAATGATTGTCATATAAAGACAATATGAAACCAGTGGTCACAGATAAACATCCATGCTATTAAATATACACAAAAACTAATATATATTTATCTATTATTATATTATATAATAGCTCTATCACAGATATTGAGCACTCTCCTAATTATACTGCTTTGGTCAGCCACAAACCCACCAAGTGAGATAGTGACAACTATACACTGTTGTAAGATAAATATATATGTATATATATTTTTGGGTGGGGTCAGAAAAACTTATAATTGTCTGGCAGTCTTTTCTGTAACTACAATATTCAAAGCAATACTTTTTTTGTACGTTGAACGTTTAAAATGAGAGAGGAGATAATAGATGCAGGGAATTTGATAAAGAGAAGCTTTCATTATCATCCAATGATCTAAGAATGTTAATTGATTTATTTGAATTTTAAAATTTACACATACATACATATATATATACACACACACACACACACACACACATATATATATATATATATATATATATATATATATATATTGGAGGTGTCCGTGGTGTAACAATTATCATCATAGAAAAAGAACTTGGTGACACAAGTTCAAATCCTGGACCAGGCTGATTGCATTTTCATCATCATCATCATCAAGACGTGCCGCCAGCACGGATATCCTTGACCATCTCTCGCCACTTTTCCCTATCGTTCATCACCTCCGGCAGGTCTTCTGGGTTACATCCTGTGTCCTCACATAGCTGCTGTATGTAAGTTCGGGCTGGTCGTCCTGCTTTTGCTTGGCCATATGTGGGGTTCCATAGTAGTACGTCACCTACGAGCTCGTCTTTGCTTCTCCAGCAGTGTCCGGCATGTCTGGCTCGTCTGACCTGTATAGTTTTCGTGATGGGAGGTAGGTGGCCGTACAGTTGGCGTCTCGTGGGGTGTTGTCGCCAGGACTTGTTCAGTATTGCTCTCAACATTCTTGTGTAAAAATTGCATTTTAGATGGTACTAATACCACTGGGAAAGGTATGAAACCATTTATTCTCCCTCCAGCTGTGGGTAAATAGTACAGCAGACTTGGTTCTTTAGCCTCAGTTAGGCAACAAGTCTAAGAGAAGGAGAACTCTGAATATGAACATGTTAAACTCTGCTTAAGAATTGATCTGGTTTCACATCCTACATATGCAGAGGGGTTGGAAAATACAAACATACATATATAGATAGATAGATAGATATATGAATGCATAAATTATATATACATATGAATAAATTTCATATAATCTCATATATATATAAAATTTATACATGCATATATATATGAATATAAAGTTAAAAATGTATATATATATATATATATATATTTAATTAAATTACGGGTACATATATATATATATATATATATATATATATATATATATATTACTAATATGTAAAATTATGGGTATATATATATATATATATATATATTACAAATATGTAAAATGAAAATTTGTCAGAAACCATAACTAAAAGTTACACGTAGGATAAATCACGAAAGTGAATATTCTAACATTTCAGCTTTGAAATATATATCCCTCTTTAAAAAAAAAAAAAAAAAAAAAAGAAAAAGCTGGATGCTAACGACTTAAGAATGCTGCATGCTGTTTTGAAAAAAATCCTGGAAGCAGCATCCCACAAAACAGCTGTATAGCTACTTACCTCCCATCTCACAAACCATCTAAGTCAGGCAAACAAGACATGCTGGGCATTGCTGAAGAAACACAGATGAACTTGTAAGGGAAGTTCTTCTTCTGTGGGCTTCCACATATGGACTCACTAAAGTTGGCTGATGAGCAAAGACATATATTCATCAGTTCTGTCTGAACACTAGATTCCTGTGAGAGGACCAGTTAAGAGCAATAGACAATAGGGATAGATGGCAAGAAAAAGTCAAGATAATCCATGCTGTTAGCCTGACTTGATGATGATGATGATGACATATATATATATATATATATATATTATATATATATAAAATATAAGTATTCTTACTTATATTTTATATATATATATAATATGTATATATATATATATATATATATATGTCATCATCATCATAAAGTTGGCGACTAATCGAGGGCGACCCGAAGGCTCCCTTTTCAATAGCTACTACACCGAGGTGTAGAGGAGGGCACTACCCCTTTCCCTGAATTGCTCCCCTTTACCCTTGATACGTATCTGTGTGCTGAGTGTTAAGTAAGGAGGTATCAAGTACCATTTTTTAAGTCTTTGGTATGACTTGACCTGGGATTGAACCTAGGTCTCCTGGACCATTAGGCAAACACTCTACTCACTAGACTATACAAACACACACAAACACATGTACACAGAATATATACTTGTATATATAATAAAGAAAACATTCTCTTACATATACAAAAAGATATTTGTAAAGACCAGAAGTCTTCATGGACAATTAACTCCAATAGGACATTCATTGAAACAAATCCTGTTATGAAAAACAATCTCATCCTTATGAAAACAAACTTCACTATAAAAACAGTAATCAAAGATTTCACTAATCATTATACATCTCCTGAAGAAGACTTAAAGTTTGAAACACTTTGAGCACAAGTATATTAAATATTAGAAACCTCAATAGAAAATTCAGAATCATTTGTGGCCGAATAGTGACGTCATTGCGGCCGAAAAGCAAGAGTAAAGTGGCCTCCTGATTTTAAAGGAAAGATTTAGAAATCATCAGAAGAGCTTAGCTCTGATTGGCTGCTGGAAAATTATATATAGAGCCATTTTTGTGGTCATTTTTTCTTGTGTGGCTGTGCAGGTGTTGTATACTCATATGCATATGCATGCAGAACACAACGACGACACAATAAGACGACGAGCGACACAGTTCTCAGAAAAATATACCTCTCACTTTATTGAAAGGGTTGTGTGTGAGAGGGAATTGGAGACTGAACAGAGCTGCAACATACTGACCCCACTCTTATAAACATCAGCGTTTCTTTCCCGTTCTCCTGGGGGCCTGGGGGCCCAGCCTCTCTGGGACATGTTCCTCAATCCAGCATCTTCTCTCCAACTGGTCTGATCCCCAAATGCTCAATTGGGGGCCTGAGGGCTCCCTCTGCTGGGTGCTGGCTTTCTCTATTGCATCTTGACTCCAACTGATTGAATTTCCTGAGCACTGAGTTATATAATAGTTCAACACCCACCTTCTTCTTGTGGGCATCACAAATTGCACTCATTCAACGCATACACCGTCAAGGTTATACTCTGCTATTCCTCGACCAGATGCTCCTGTTATTTGCACCGGTTCATTTCCTATTTTGACAGCCCAGCCGGGTCGTAGGTCAATATACAACACAGGTTAGCTGCTGGAATGAGAGTTGGAGTAAGATCAATGCCAACTGGGTCATTTGGGTGAGGGGGAGCTGATGTTGCAAGACCAAAACCCCCCATGAACCCAAAGGAAACATTGCTGATGACCCATCCCGATGCATCAATGAAAATGTATGATATAAAAAAAAAGTGGATCTATTCATTTTAAAATAGATAGATAGATATTTGAAACAGTTTGTCAGCCCTCAATAGATGGCTATATAGTTTGATAACAATAATAAAAAACTTGATACATCCTTGGTTGTTCGCCTGGTTCAAGGAGTTGTTAATATGTTTGTAGCCTAAGGACATAAATATTGTCATTCCAATTAAATTCATATACTCTTCAGCTTTTTGAACGATTTCACAGAAAATTTGGAGTTAATAGTAGTTTTATGTTTTCTGTTCGAAAAAATTGAACCTTAAGAAAAAGCAATTCTGTTGCTAAAGTTTTTTTTAAATCAGAAAGAATAACCTATGTGATAGCATAACCTATGTGATAGCATTTATGTTCTTTGAAATCATTTATCACCATATCGGGTACGAATCCAAATAGTCGGGTAGACTGTGTTCTTTAACTTTGGTATGGTGAGTGGTCTAGAAGAAAAACTCTAAATTCTGACCAATTAAACTTTGCTTGCAATTGACCGTGTGTCATATCCTGGCCATGTGAAGGGGTTGGGTAAATTATATCAGTTCTGTTGGATTGTATAGTGCCGTTGGTATGTATGGTTTGGTATGGTTTATGGCATACCAACCATTGTTGGTTATTTAATGCCAAATCCGATTTATTTATATATTAGAGATATATGATTTGTAAACATAAGTCAACAAAGTTAAAGGATCAAACCATTCTATTTTTAACAATTCAACTTAGTGTAAGTCAACAAAGTTAAATCGTTCCAAGTATTGTTATGTATCACTAACAGTTCAATTAAACATCTGCTATTTGTTTACCCACAGTTAGATGATCAAACAGTTCTATTTCTAACAATTCAATTTAGCATAAGTCATTTGTTTGCACTCATCCTTAAATAACAAGCCGTTCCATTTGACCCATAGATAGGACCCTATCAGGTGCTACCTCTCTGGGTCAAAGTGGATCTGGGAACTGTGACAATGAAGGGGTATGAAGCATTACTGGAGCTTCACCATCAGATTGTTTAAAGTCATATCCCGAACACTCATTGTCAGTGGAGTGGGGAGCTCAACTCTTAAAAGAGATGCAGACGGTATATTCTACATCCCCAGTCAACTGGGCTTCCTGCAGGTTAGCGGAAGCCTAATTCAACAAGAAATAAACAAGACCAAAACAGACATGACCAACACTGTATCAACTGAGTGACTGTAGAAGGAAAGATTTTATAACCAAAAAAATATATCAATGGCACCATATTGCTTGTGCTTGTGAAGTGAGAAATGAAGTAGATGAGTGACTTGTAATTGTAGTTGCCTTGCTTCTATTTTTTCTCTAATTTGATAAGATATTTGTCGCTGCCTCCCACCAGACAAGACTTGACACAAGGTCAACGACCCGAAGGCTGATTATAGTGGGGATTCAGGGGAGGGTAAGGTCGGGCACAAGCCGAGCTGAGGCTCGAACCCTGCTAGTCTATGCTGCTCATTGCCCCACTAAGTGTAATGTGGATCTAATGAGCTAAGCAGTTTCACCAACCCAAATCTGGGTCCAGGCACGGATGCCGGGTTATAGCTTGAACTAGACAGCAGGTTGGAATTGGTGGATTAATTTACCAAAATTGTCACAAACTTCTGCCTAACCACACACACACGCACATATATATATATATATATATGTATGTATGTATGTATCTTTCCCTGTGTATGTCAGCCCAGTTGGCGGTAGAATACACCAACTGCATCTCTGCAGAGAGGTAAGACCTCCTCACAGTGAGTGTCCTATATATGACATTAAACAATCTGATGGTAAGGCTCTAGTCCTGGAGCTTTGGGGAATGCAAAGTGTTGTATTTTGACCTTTTGACCCGGCCAGAAATGCCATTCCAAGGTGAAAATCGCATGGGCGGAAATTGGCTGATGAAATGGGACAAGCTAAAAAATTCCCATGGTACACTCATAGACTGATGAACTGGAAGAGAGTGACCTGTGAACTGCATGACAGTTATTTCCGCTTGATGACGATTAAACATTTGATTTCAAAGATCAAGTGGGCGATCGTGTGGGCGTTGAACTATTATATAATGCAGTCAAGACGTAAGTCAACAGCCAGTGGCAGTAGAGCTGGAGACGGAGTTATAGATGAGATGTGGTAAGGAAAGCCACACCCAGCCGAAGGGGCCCTCGGGAAGCCCTGATGAGTTGGGGTCCAGAGAAGATGCTGATAAGATGCAGTAAAGAAAGCCAGCACTCAGCAGAGTGGACCCCAGGGCCTTCGGTTGACCATCAGGAGAACGAGAAAGACACAACGCTGATGGCCATAAGTTTGGGGGTCAAAATATTGCAGTTATGTTCGATCCCCAGCTCCCTCTCACAGTAAAACCCCGCACAACCTTTTCGAACTCTTGCAATAAAGTGAGAGGTAAATATTTTGTTAAAGAAGTCTTCCTGCGTCTGTCTTTATTATTGTGTCGTTATGATGCTGTAGATGACGATATAACAAGAGCATCCCTTCATTACCATTGCTGCCAGGTTTACTTTGACCCAGAGGGGAAGCACCTTATATGGTCCAATCTATGTGTCAAATAGAACTGTTTGACATTTAAACTGTGTGCAAATAAATGACTTATATTAAATCAAATTGTTAGAAACAGAACATTTTGACTATTAAACTGTGTGTAAATAAATTACCAATATTTAATTGAATAGTTAATGATACATAGCAATAACAGTAACCATTTGACTGTATTCAAACAAATGAATAGTGTCCAATAGAAGAATTAGTGTTAAATAGCAATACTTGTAACCAATTTACTGTGTGCAAACAAATGATTGATATTGAATAGAATTATTTGTGTTAGATTGCAATAATTGAAACCATTTTACTGTGTAGAAACAATAGCAAAACTAATGTGCAAACAAATTAGTTCAAACTCATTTAAAACCGAAATTATCTACAAACTATTCAATTACAAATCATATGTATACCCATATGAGTGTGCAAACAAAGAATTAATTGTAAATAGAATTATTCATGTTAGATTGAAAATACTTGAAACCATTTAACTGTGTGCAAATAATGAACTTAGACTCATTTAAAAAGTTATCAACAAAATATGATTACAAATCATACATATTTAATATATATGTATAAAGATTTTGCATTAAACAACCTACAATGGTTGATATGCCATAAAACCCAGCCAAACCAAAAATATGATGTATAAAATGTGTTTAGAAACCATACATATTTAATATATAATGTATAAAGAAAATTTGGCATTAAATAACCTATGATGGTTGATATGCCATAAAATCAAACTAAACCAAGCCTCTTTATGTATGTAAGTATGTATGTATGTATGTATGAGTACCAATTAATAGACTCAACAGAGTTGAAAACAAATTAATCAAACGAGATGAATTTTGCTCTCACTAATATTTTTGGTATTAAGACATAAAAAAAAAGTGTTTCCATTGTGTGGAATGATTTTAATAAAGGAAGAGGGAAAACAGAAAAATAGAAAACCACAAAAAAGAACAAATGAAAAGGATTTGCTTATTAGTTTTCTGCTTTGGTTTTTAAAGAACAAAATGGAGTCGAAATAGAAAAAAAAATGTTTTAGAATAAAAAAACGTGCAAATGAATGGAAGAAAATAGAAAGAAGTGGTAATAGAGAAAAAGGACAGAATAATGAAAAAGACGAGGAAGGCAAAAAAGGAAATCATGCAGAAAGAAAGAAAGAAAGAAAGAAAGTGATAGGACAAGATAGAGAAGAAGAAAAAGTTTATGAAATTGAAAGAGTAAAGAAAAAAAGGAACTAGAAATAAGCGAGTGTAAAAGGGAGAAGAAGAAACTTATAAACGAAAAAAAAAAAAATGAGACGATAGAAAAGAAAACTATTAATGCAGGAAGAAGAAACAGTCCAATATAAGACAAAGTAGAAGAAAAAATAATAAAAAAGAATGAATAAAGAAAAAGAAAGAACAATGAGTAAAAAAAAACAGTAAAATGAAGAAGAAGAAGAAGAAGAAGAAGAAGAAGAAGAAGAAGAAGAAGAAGAAGGAAACAGAAGGAGTAGACACTGAAGAAGAATATAGTGAAGAAGGAAATTATTTAATAAGTAATTGATACTTACCAAAAAGTGAGCAGACAGGCAGATGCTTCTCTTGACATTGACATTCCACCGAATAACTCTACATAAGAAGGAGAAAACAGCAGGAGGAGACACTGAAGAAGAATGTAGTGAATAAAGGAAGAAAGAAAGAGATGTAGGAAGATAAAGAAAAGTACAGAATGAAAAAATCAATAAATGAAGTAAATGAATGAAAAAGAAATAGTGTGAAGCAGATAAATAAAGGTTAATGAAAAAGAAATAAGAAAGAAAAAAAAAAGAAGCAAGAAGTACAAAAAAAGAGAATTAGAAAGAAAATTGAAACAAATAGAAATGAAAAGAATGAAAAAAAAAGGAAAAAAGTACCTGATAAGATTATGAAGAAGGAAAATGTTATGAAATTGAATGATTGAAAAAAGAAGGAGAGTAAAGAAAGTAAGAAGAAAAAGTAAAATGAAGAAGTAATTTGAAGAAGCAGAAAGAGAGGAGTTAGAGGGAGATCATAGTGAAGAAAGAAAGAGAGAAAGAAAGAAGAGATAAGATGATAGGGTATGGTGAAAAAAGAAATGAAAAAAAAGAAAGAGCAAAAAGAATTATGAATAATGAAGAAGGAAGGAAAATGAAGAAGAAACTTTAAGAAGATCAAAGTGATGATACAGGGGTAAATGATAATGAATAATGGAAGAATGAGAGAAAAAAAGAAAGAATAAAAGAGATAAGTTCATAAGGAATGATAAAAAGTGACGGATTGCGAAATGAAGAGTTAAAAGAATATGAATAATGAAGAAGGAAGTGAAATGAAGAAGGAAGTTAAATGAAGATGAAAGAGAATGCACAGATATAGATAATTCTGAAAGAAAGAAAGAAAGAAAGAAAGAATGATGATAAGGAAGGATAAAAAGTGAACGATTGCAAAATGAAAAGTTTAAAGAATTAAGAAGAATGAAGGAACGAAAGAAGGCATTCAAGAAAGAAAAGGAGACATTTCTTTCTACAAGAGATATTAATTCTTTAAGAAGATTAACCCAGATTTTTATTTTATTTTATTTTATTTCATTTTCCTATGTTTTTAGCCTTATTTGTTTTTATCGTTTGTAAATTTTTAGCCGGTTTTATTAATCTGATCTTTTTTTTTCCCATTTTATGGGGATTCTTTCATTTTTACTTTTTTTTTTTTTTTTTTTTGCTTCTTTTCTTCTTTTTACCTCTTATTTTCTTAAGTTTCATAGCGATTTCATCCATGCTTAAATGGGTCTGCAATTACTAAAAAGAAAATTACATCGTATAATATGACACCACATCACTAACAATAAACAGATGATTGTCAAAGTAAAATAATTCCCCAGCTTTTTAAACCATAAGTTCATTTCCTCATATTTTTTTCTATCTCTCGGGTTTTCAAACTAGTTTTAATATCTTTATCTAATATTTAGGTGAAGAGCTTTTTAAATATTTTCATAATTGTGTCACTTTTTATTAGGTGTACACTTTTTTTTCATTTTTTTTTAGGATTTTTTAATTTCCTTCTTTTCTTTTATTCCTTTTCTTTTTCATGTTCTTGGAGAGATTTTGCAGTTCTTCCTTTTGAATCTCCTTTGTTATTTTTCAACTATTTGCTTTCCTTGTTTTGCTTTTATTTTATACTAGCTGATGTGCTCATCTATGCCAGGTATTGTAGGTTGTAAAACAATTTTATTTGAAGCAAGTGGAAAGCTTTAGACATTTATCAATTTAAACATTTTTGTTTTTTGTCCAAATAATTCATACTAATCATGCTATGTACTTATATGCTTTATGTGATGAAGAGTTTTTTCTTTCTGTTACCTTCTTTTGTTTTTTTTTTCAAACTAAATTTTTAGAGAATTTATAATTTTTATTTCCCAGTATTATCATTTATCTTGTTATTTGTTTTCTTTGTTATGTAATGGATTCCCTCACCAATACCTCCACCAACCTACTGGAGACGGAGTTCCCATGGCACAATAGCTAAAGCATAGGATTTTGGCCTCCAAGTAAGTGAGTTCAAACTCTAGTGGTGCTATTATGTTCACTTTCGGATTATTATATTATTATATTATATTAATTATATATTATATATTATATTATATTATATTATATAGTACTATTATAATACTAATATTATATAATACGGATATTATATTAATACCCTTGGGAAAGGTATGAACCTCCTTATCCTCCAAGTTATGGGTTAAATTGTGTCACTGCAACCAAGATGGCTTTGACGTTAAATAACCTACTAAGGTTGATATGCCATCTAACAAAGAAACCACACCAAACCAATCAACTGTTTAAGGCAAACATTTACATCAAAGTGATTAACAGATGGTACGTCAAAGTTCAATTCTCTAGATATGAGAATCTTTGATAACGAATGTGAATGTTAAATCAGTCCTTGTGGTTGGCTGTGGACAGTTACATATGAATTAAAAGAGCTAGTTAAATTTTTTCTTTAGATGTTCAAAGTTGAGTTTTAGATGCTACAAGGTAGAGACATTACTTTAGGGTTTTGTGAAACCATTGATGTGGGACTACGATTTATCAAAGAAGGAATCTTTCTCCGTCATTTGAACAAAACCACATCTTCCATTTTCTGCAGCCAATTCAAAAAGAATTTGTAACTTGTTCTCCAAAAATATATCTTTAGTTACATTGTGCTAACATTTTCCAAGGATAAACATATTTCACGTGTAAATCTTACAAATGCAGGAGAAATGAATTGAATATTAAATTTATCTCGTCTACACTTCCAAACTATAGTGCATTTGCTTGATAAATTTTCTGAGATTGACTGTGTACAGGCTCAAATAAATTCAGGCCAGCTACCTTTGTTAACAATCAATGCTATGTCTAAGCATTTAACTTGTTCATCCTGAAATTCCCTTGAAAAGCTACCTTTGCAGATTGGTCTTGGTGCAACTATTGTTATCAGAGCTGCAAAGAAATTCAAATGATTTAAATAGAAATTGTAAAAAAAGACTATTCTTTCTGGAATACCCAATATACAAGAGCCATTCAAAAAGTTCTAAGACTCACCAAGGCATAAGAACCATAGCTGAACATTTTTGCCGTGGCAACACACAATTATTTCTTTGGAAACAAGTAAAAACTAATTCAGATTTTTGTCCAAATTTTTGGGCAGGTGAGATTCATTAAAATAAAAGAAGTGTGTGATGAATATAATGTCTAGGTGAGGCATAGAAATTTTTGTACGACCCTCATGGATTGATATACATTTCACACATTTGGATTTTTCTGTTTTCTGTTTTTTGTTTGAAAAATTCCATTTAGCATGTCAACAAAGTTAAATGGTTCCAAGTATTGCTATGTATCACAAACAATTCAATTAAATATCAGTCATTTGTTTACACACTGTTAAATGATCAAACTGTTGTATTTCTAACGATTCAATTTAGAATAAGTCAACAAAGTTAAATGGTTCCAAGTATTGCTATGTATCACTAACAATTCAATTAAGCATCAGTCATTTGTTTACACACTGTTAAATGATCAAACTGTTCTATTTTTAACAATTCAATTTAGAATAAGTCAACAAAGTTAAATGGTTCCAAGTATTGCTATGTATCACTAACAATTCAATTAAACATCAATCATTTGTTTACACACAGTTAAATGTAAAAACAGTTAATTTCAAACAATTCATTTTAGTGAAATAACTCAGTTTAGTTCTATTTGACCCATTGATAGGACCTTATCAGGTGCTACCACTCCAGGCCAGAGTGGACCTGGGAGTGATGACAATAAAAGAGTACTTTGCATCCCCAAAAGCTCCAGCTGAAGCCTCACCATCAGATTGTTTAATGTCATATCTGAGTTGTACCAAAGAGTCAAAAAATGGTACTTGATACTTCCATGGTTAACACATTATAAGATATTGATCAAGGGTAAGTAGAGTAACCAGAGAAAGAAGTAGCACACTTCCCTAGACCTTGGTGTAGTAGTTATTGAAAAAGGAGCTTTCAAGTCACCCTTGGCTACGGTTGGCCAACTTACTACTTACGATGAGTAAACAGCTTGTCCAACTGGGCTTTTTAACCTTTGTATGGTAACCATTTAAAAGATAAATTCTGAATTTAAACCTCTTGTAGATATGGAGAAGAATGGGCTCTACCAGGTTATTCCTATCCAAGACTCACTATGGGAGTAGTGCCCCAATGACCAAACCATTTTACACAATCAGTGAGAAAGCTGTACCCTTAAGCATTAAATAACTGAAAAAAGGTTGACATGCCATAAAAACCAACCACTTAACCAACCAAAAGCTAATAAAGAATTTCATATTCATTAGATAACTAGCAATACCCATTGAAATTCCTAGGAGCACATGAACAATTATTGCATAAATTTAAACTGTAAAGTTGCCCAGTCAGTTGGGGCTGTAAAATACACTGACTGCACCCACCAACGAGTGTCCTGGATATGACATTAAACAATCGGATGGTGAGGTTCCAGTGATGCTGGAGCTTTAGGGAATGCAGAGTACCCTTTCATCATTACTGTTTCTCCAAGGTCCACTCTAGCCCAGAATGGCAGCACCTGATAGGGCCCTCTCTATGGGTTAAATAGAACTAAACTGCGTACTGATGCTAAACTGAATTGTTTGAATTAGAACTGTTTGACTTAACTGAATAGCTTGAAATAGAAATATTTTTGACAATGAAACTGTGTACTTATGCTAAATTGAGTTGTTTGAAATGGAACTGTTTTGACATTGAAGCTGTGCTTAGGTTAAACTGAATTTTTTTAAATAGAACTGTTTTGAAATTTAACTGCGTGTAGACAAAATCTGTACTTATACTAAACTGAATCGTTTGAATTAGAACAGTTTGACTAAACTGAACAGCTTGAAATAGAAATTTTTTTGACAATTAAACTGAATACTTATGCTAAACTGAATTGTTTGAAATAGAAGTGATTATTTGTATAAAAATGGATTAAGCATTAAATAACATACAAAGGTTGATATGCCATAAAACTTAACCAACCAAACAACCAAACATTAAACTGTGAATAACATTCTTGGATAAATTTTTGTCAGTTTTCTTTTCTAAAATTTGGTGAATAAACTACAACACATTAATCCAAAGAGATAGAGAGTAAAAAAAAAAAATCTTAGCAGTTAAAATGACATTGTCATATACTAGCCTCATTCAAGCCTCCACTCCTTTTTGCTGTGTCAGTTAAGTTCTTTTTTTTTTTTTAAGGATGAATGTATTTTGTATATAGATCTAACCATTTTATGAGAGATGAATTTAATCTAAAATATTCCTCATTGGTTGAAAAATTTTCTGAGAATGGCAGCATACAAGATCAAAAGGCTTTTGTTAAGGAAAAAGTAAAAAGAGATGAAAAAAAAGAAAAAAAAGAAAGAAAAAGAAAAAAACAAGAAAGAAAAAGAGAAAATGAATTCAGAAACGGAATAGATTGAGAAGAGAAAAATGAAGACAGATTATGAGAGGGAAAAAGAGAGAGAGAGAGAGAGAGAGAGAGAAGAAAGAAAAGTTTAAAGAAAAAAACATAAATTAAAACAAGAACAATTGTTGCAGAGGTACTGTGACATTATTAAAACATTACTTTGTCTTGCCAAGTATTTTAATTAAAAGTGAATGAATGGTTGAAAATTATTCCTGGGGTTCCATTATTTCTAGTGAATATATTGTAATCCACTTTCTTCGTTAGCCGTTTATTTGTCGCTGCCTCCCACCAGACATGACTTGACACAAGGTCAAAAGCCCGAAGGCCGATTAAAGTGGGGATAAAGGGAAGGGGAGGTCGGGAATGAGCCGAGACTCGAACCCTGCTGGTTTGTGCTGCTGATTGGCCCACTTAGTGCAATGTGAACCTGATGAGGCAAGCAGTTTCACGAGCCCAAATGTGGGTCCGGGCACGTATGCCAGTTTACGGCTTAAACTAGACGCTCGGTCTAGTGCCATACATGGGTTACAAAGGAGACAAAAGTGCAGCTCGCCCACCCGAGGGTAGCCTAGTCAAAACTAGGTGCCTAAAAGGCCCCAAGTCTGCCATTGTTCCTTTTGCAGAGCCACGCTCCAGACTGAAGTCCAGAACAGACACCGGGGTGGACGAGCCCTTCGCAAAGAGCTAGCCCTTTCTTCATAAGCCGTTTCACTAGCGATGTTCCCATAAACATAATGAGACACAATTAGATTGTAACGTTCAACTTAGAGAGGTAATATTTAAGTGTCCTGAATATGACACTAAACTGCATTGTGAGGCTCCTGTTCTGGAGATCTGGTGAATGTGGAGTACTTTTTCATTGCCATTACTCCCAGATCCACTCTGACCTGGATTGGTTGAACCTGTTAGGGTCCCATGTATGCATCAAATAAATCTGTTAGAAAATTATTTCGTTGGTTGGTTGGTTGGTTGGTTGGTTGGTTGGTTGGTTGAGTGTTATGGCATATCAATCATTGTAGGGTATTTCATGCCAAATCCTCTTCATACATATGCATTGAATATATATTATTTGTATTCACATTTTGTAGTGATGCAGTTAAATGATCAAATGGTTTTATTTCCCCCAACTCAGTTTAGCATAAGTCATTTGTTTGCATCCAGTTTAAATGTCAAACGGTTCTGTTTGACCCATAGATAGGACCACTTTGAGCCAGAGTGGACCTGGGAGTGATGGCAATGAAGGGGTACTCGGCATTTCCCAAATCTCCAAGGCTGGAGCCTCACCATCAGATTGTTTAGCGACATATCCAGGACACTAGTTCTGGAGGGGGATCTTACCCCTCTGCCAAGATGCGGCCCCAGTTGACTGGGTTATATTTGTATTTGATTGGAATACTTGAAACCATATAACAGTGAGCCAGTGGATGGATATAAGACAAAAACATGTAATTTTTAAAAGATTGAAAATATTTTAAAACATTGAAAATATGGTTATGATTGCAATTGAATATTTGGAAGGGAATCCATCTTCGGCATTAAATAACCAATAAAGAGTTGATATGCCACTCAGCAAATAAACAAAACTAAACTTTTCCTATTTGGTGGGGATTACAATACACTGAATGTACTCTGTGCAGAGGGATAAAACCTTCTAAAGAAATGGGTGGGGGTCCTGAATATGACTCTAAAATGTATCCATTGGTAAGGCTCCAGTTCTGGAGATCTGGGGAATATGGAATACCTCTTCATTGCCATTATTTCCAGGTTCACTCTGACACAAGGTTTTAGTATCTGTTAGGTTCATGTTATATAGCCATGACCATGAACAACTATACATACACATATGCATGAAGAAACATATTCAACACAATAAAGATGAGCGGACACAGTTCTTTAGAAAAATATACCTCTCACTTTATTGAAAGGGTTGTGTGTGAGAGGTGAGTTGGAGACCGAACTAAGACTGCAACATATTGACCACCCAACTCTTCAGGCTATCACAGCCTTTCTTTACCGTTCTCCCGGGCTGCTCAACCGGGGGCCTGGGGGCCCAGCCTCTGCTGGGACATGGTTCTCAATCCAGCATCTTCTCTCCAACTGATCTTCTCTCCAACTGCTGTGAACTTCCTGTCTCCGAGATTATATAATTGTTCGACACCCACCTTCTTCTTGTGAGCGTCACAATTCCGCACTCAATTCAACCCCTCGACAGTCAAGGTCGCCCCTGATCTCCTGATATCTTCGAACGGATGCACCTGTTATTTACACAAAAAAAACTCTTTATAAACTACACAAAAGATATAAATATGAATATACAATGTACACAATTCCCTAACCTTTAGGCATAAAATAAATAATCCCATAAAATAATCAATCGGTCAATCAGACCAAACTAAATCAAACTTTAATCTTACTATCATGATAAACTAAGAAAAATATTCTTATAAAAATGAGGAAAGATATTTAAAGGAATCTTTCGTCTGAATCTCAAAGAATTATCTGTATATTCATAGATACAGGATGTCTTACAACTTTTTAAAGAAAATGATCGAGCACAAATTAAAGACTACAAACGTTAGAGTAAGAAAAATTGCATTTATTCAAAGGTAAAAGGATCTGGAAGCAATTAGTCTCAAACAGGAACCAAAACAGTCAAGAGGAGAATAAGAGTACAAGTTCTTAATGTTTGCTGTTCGGTTGAAAACAATGTTGAATGCTGCGTACAAAGTTGTTAATGATGCAAACACATTCCTACTTGGCGATCTCTTGAATCTTCTCAGTGATGGCTGCCTTCAGAGTGGCAATGGTGTGAGGGTTGTTCTCATAGATGATATCCTTGAGAAACCCTCAGAGAAAGATAACTTACTGGAACAATCTTGAAAGACTTATTTTTGTTATATGCCTTTGCACAAAATATCTTCTGCTTCATGATCCAAAGCAAGATTTTGCTCTATTTGGTTAAATATGTGAAAATGTTAACAATTTCCCAGCAATTATCTGAAAAGAGAACGAAAATAAAATCAATAGAAACGATTAAAGAAGCTGGTGCTTTGTTTCAATAATTGTGAAACATCCTTTCTTCGTCTTGGTTTATGTCTACTGAAATGACAACAAATGTTGTGAGTTTGGCATCGTTATTCGAGCAAGTTTGGTTGATTGGAATTTAAAAAATTTTAACATTTAAAGCAAAGAAAGCTATCATCCTCATCATCAAGTCATACTAATTGCATCTCTTGACTCCATCTCTTCATCTGTCTCTTTGGTCCATTATTCTCAACAGGTCCTCTAGACTGCATCTGGTGTTTGCACAGAACTGTCATATATAAGTCTTTGCTGGTCAGCCAATACTGGTGTGTCCTTATAAAGAATTGAAAGATAGAGCATCACTTAAAAGTTCATCTTGCCTTCCCTCGTAGTGCTCAACATGTCTTGCTTGTCTTACTTTGATGGTTTGTGAGATGCTAGGCAAGTGGCCGTACAGCTGCTGTTTTGCTGCATACTGCTTCGAGGATTTGTCCAAAACACCGCATAGTATTCTTGTGTAGTTCCCATCAAGATTTTTTCCAAGTATTTTGTCAGAGTCCAAGTGGTGCATCCATACAGTAGTTCTAATAAAGCCACGGCTTGAAAGAAATCCTATTTCATTTCATTAGAGAGATTAGATTTCCATATGATTGAACATCTGTTAAAAGCAGTCCAGGCCTTACCTATGCATATGTTGACATTTCTTTCTGTAGATGAGATATTGCTGCTGAGGTATGTGAACTAGTTTACAAATTTCAGTGGCTTTTCACTTAAAATATAAATGGCAACCATCCTGATTAAGAATATAAATGGCAACCATCTTGATTAAAACACATGAACTTTGTTTTATCTGAGTTGGCATTGAGACCAATGCTTCTTGCAGTCTGTTGCAGGCTATGCAGCAGAGATTTGACTTGGGTCAGTGTAATTGCATGAAGTACTAGATAGTCTGTGCAGTCAGCATCCGTCATAGTTTCTACGGGATATTGTTGGCTTCTTGACTTTTTCAGTGTGAACCATTTTCTTCATTAGATCCATTGACATTTATTGTAATTTTGACAGGTTATGAATAGAAACAGTTCCAATGTATCTCCTTGCGAGACTCCAGTGTCAGTGTCAAAGAAATTGGTGCCATCATCAATGTTCCTGACAGATAATATTTCGAGATAAATCCAGGTTGATTTCATATTGTGAATATTCATAATTATGCAGATTGATAATAACACATATTGATTAAACAAATAATGATTATAATACATATTGATAATAACACATTGATGATAGCAAATACAGAAAAAAACACATATTGATGATAACAGATGTTGACAATAACAAATTAAGAAATGCAAATAACACATTGATAATAGCAAATACTGATAATAACAAATACAGATCATAACATATACCAATAATAACAAATACTGATAACAACACATTGATAATAACACATATTTATAATAAGAAATACTGATAATAACACATGTCAGTAATAACACATTGATAATAACAAATACAGACAATAACATATATTGATAATAACACATACAGATAATAACAAATACAGATAACAACACATATCAATAATAACACATATTGATAATAACACACATAGATAATAACAAATATTGATAATAGCAAATACAGATAATGATACATATTGATAATAATAAATACAGATAATAACACATGTCAATAATAACACATATTGATAATAACACACATTGTTAATAACAAATGCTAATAATAACAAATATAGATAATGATACAAATTGAAAATAGCAAATATTGATAGCAACACATATTGATAATAATACATATTGATAATAACACATATTGATAATAACGCACATTGATAGTAAGAAATAATAACGCACATTGATAACAAGAAATACAGATAATAATCCATATTGAGAAAAACAAATACAGATAATAACACATATTGAAAATAGCAAATATTGATAGCAACACATATTGATAATAACACATATTGATAATAACAAATGCTGATAATAACAAATACAGATAACAATACATATTGAAAATAGCAAATATTGATAGCAACACGTATTGATAATAACAAATATTGACAATAACACATATGGATAATAACATATATTGACAATAACACATATTGATAATAACACATTGATAATTGCAAATATTGATAATAACACAAATATCAAATAAAAATCAATTAAATATAACCTAAAAAAACTGAATAGAAAAATGAAAAGTCAATTTTGTGAATACGTTTACGTTATGTTTGAAAATTTAGACAACTTAAGAGTGCAGCTCATTTTGCCATAAGGCTAACATTGCCAGCTTACAAGAAGGTCAAGTTTAATAACAACTCTATTGCTGACAACGGGTTATTAGGAAAATGAAAATAGAACATGCATTTTCAATCATTTTTTTTTATCTCTAAAAGCCTGTTTTCTTTTTTGATAAGCATTTTTTAATCCAAAATAGGCAAATTTGCCAAACCCATAAGGAAAACTTAACTTCCTTTGTTAAATTATATATCAGGCTACTTAGAAACCTGTCTGAGGCTTGAAATTCAGTTTCTGCCTAGTTTGAAAATCTTGGCTTCATGGGACTGCCTCCAAGGAAACACCTGTCAGTCATCTATAAGAGAAACAGCTAGGTTCATTGCCAGATGCCTGATTCATCCCATCAGTGAGGTGAGGGAATGTTATTAAAGCCAAGTAAATTTTTGTATCTGTTTACATGAGGGTCTGCAGTGTATGAGGTGTAACAATTTAATTCTTGAAATGACCACAGTGAATTACTGGGGTGATGAATCAGGTTACTTCAGATATATTAATACATAAGCTCATCCAGACATGTTCCAACTTTTGCTATCTTGACCAGATTAGTCATTCATGGCCAAGCAGTAAAAGCTGTTGTATGTGTTTGTATATGAAAAATGAGTGAAAGAAATCTGGAGCACTTTTGCTTGAAGATTGATAAAAGTGTGAGTGGAACTTTAGCCCTATTAAAAATGACTTATGGTGAACATGCTATGAAGAAATCAAGTGTTTTTGAGAGGCACGGGCAGTTCAAGGAAGGGCAAGAAGATGTACATGATGTTGCAAGAAGTAGGCAGCCCAAAAAACAAAAATCAAATGCAGATGGGGACAGAGTGTGAACCTTGGTTGAATGGTGTTTTATGGCATATCAGCCCTTGTGGGTTATTTCATGCCGAATCCTGTTGGTATATATATATATATATATATAAGATCTGTAAGTAAATAGCTTGTGTAGATAACAAAATGATTTCAAGTACTGCTATTTATTGTTTGCACTCAGTTAAATAGTTTCAAGTATTGCTATTCAACACTAATAATTCAAGTCAACATTATTCATTCATTTGCAATCGGTTAAATGATTTAAAGCATGCTAATCTAATACCAATAATTCAATTTAATATCAATCATTTATTGGCACAAAGTTAGTTTCAAGTATTGTAAATAATTGAACAGTTTGACCCATAGATGGTACCCAAAAAGAACTACTCCTCAAGTTAAGAGTTGACATGGGAGTAATTGCAATTTTCCAAAAGCTTTAGGACTGGAGCCTCATCCTCTGATGGTTTAGTGTCATATCCTGGACAGGCAAACCTTTGTGTGCTCAGATAGAAAATTAAGTGTGCGACTGATAAAAGAGATTGAATATGTACAAGAAAATTGTGTAACAGATTATAACCGAGGATTTGGGAATGAGGAAAATGTTCTTAAAGATGATGTTCATCCCAGTCTGCTGAGACTGTAGAATACATTAACTGCATCTCTTCAGAGAGTAAGACCCCCCACCACCACAACAACAAGTGTCATGGATATGACACTAAACAATTTGATGGTGAGGCTCCATTAATGCTGGTGCTTTGGGGAATGCGGAGTACTCCTTCATTGCCATCTCTCCCAGGTCCACTTTTGCTTGGAGAGGTTCCCCCTGATAGGGTCCTATCAATGGGTCAAATAGAACCGTCTGACATTTAAACAGTGTGCAAGAAAATGATTCCTATGTTAGATTGAATTATTAGAAATGGAAGTGTTTAGCTGTGTGCAAACAAATGTCGGATGTTTAATTGAATTATTAGTGATACATAGTAATACTTGGAACCATTTAACTTTGTTGACTAATGCAAAAGTGAATTGTTCGAAGTAGAACTGTTGGATCATTTAACTGTGTGTCTCTCCTAAATTTGTGATGCACTGCGAAATTCACTTTTAGACAAATACCCTTGGTAAAGGTATGAGCCCCCTTATCCTCCCAGCTATGGGTTAAATAGTACAACTACTGTTCTTCTTGAAGGAGGGCTTTGCCATTAAATAACCTGCAAAGGCTGATATGCCATTAAACAAAGAAATCAAACCAAACCAAAATGTGTTTACAAATCATATCTATTTAATATATGTAAAAACATGATTTGGCATTAAATAACCAACATTGATTGATATGCCATAAAACCCAAATCAATGAAATCTTATATAATTAATATATTCGTAAAAACAGGATTTGGCATTAAATAACCAACAATGCGTGATATGCCATAAACTAGAACCAAACCAAAGCAAAGATTGCCCAGTCGGCTGGGGCTGTAGAATACACCAACTGCTTCTCTGCAGAGGGGTAAGACCCCCCCCCAACGAGTGTCCTGGATATGACACTAAACAATCTGATGGTGAGGTTCCAGCAATGCTGGAGCTTTGGGGAATGCGGAGTACCTCTTCATTGCCATCGCTCCCAGGTCCACTCTGGCCCGGAGTGGTAGCACCTGATAGGGCCCTATATATTGGTTAAATAGAACTAACAGCATACTTATACTAAAATGAATTGTTTGAGTAAACTGAATAGCTTGAAATAGAAATGTTTTTGACAATTAAACCATACTTACATTTAAACTGGGTGCTTATGCTTAACTGAATTATTTGAAATGGAACTGTTTTTGACATTAAAACTGTATTTACACCTAACTGAATTGTTACATATAACTGCTTGAATAGTTTGAAATTGAAATGTTTTTGACAATTAAACTGTGTACTTATGCTAAACTGATTTGTTTTAAATAGAACAGATTATTTACATAAAAATGGATTTGGCATTAAATAACCTACAATGGTTGATACTATTTACCAACCCCTCCACTCGGGCAGGATATGACACAAGGTCAATTTTTAAGCGGAGTTTAACAGGTTTCAATTCAGAGTTTTCCTTCTCCTAGACTAGTTGCCTAACCAAGGCTGAAGAACCTAGTCTGTCCTACTATTTACCCATACCTGGCGGGAGAATAATTGGATTCATACCTTCCCCAAGGGTATTAGTGCTATGTGAAATGCAATCAGTCTCGTCCAGGATTTGAACTCGTGTTGCCGTGTCCATTTCTTACGACTATAACGACTACACCACAGGCACCTCCAATGGTTGATATGCCATAAAACCCAACCCAACCCAAACAAACAAACCCAAACCAGAGATGATGTCTTTTATTTTGACCAATAGGCAGGAACAGTGTTGGATACATACTTTATTTTATGCAGAGATTTTGACAAGGTCATTACCTGTGATAAAAAGTGTTTGTTTTTTAATGCAACATAGAAACATAATATCAGAAGAAGCAGTGGAAAACAAAGAATTCCCCTCATACTTTATGACCATTCTTGTGAACTTCTTTGATTAAAAGAAGTTACTTTATGAAAAATTCTTAGCACAAGGAAAAACAGTCAACATGTTTATTTGAAAGTGTTGAAAGGGTTATGAGAAGCTGTCAGAGGACAAGATCCAAACTATGTGCTGACAAGTGGGTTCTTTAACATGATAATGTTCTTGTGCCTGATACAACAAGATTTTAGGTGTTCCTTGCCAAGAAATTCATTACAAAAATGAACCATTCATTTTATTCATCAAACTTAGAACCCCTAGAGATTTTTGGCTATTTCTAAAATTGATTGCCCAGTTGGCTGGGGCTTGTAGAATACACCAACTGCTTCTCTGCTGAGGAGTAAGAACCCCTGTAACGAGTGTCCTGGATATGACAAAAAACAATCTGATGGTGAGGTTCTAGAAATGCTGGAGCTTTGGGGAATGTGGAGCACCCCTTCAGTGCCACCACTCTAAGGTCCACTCTGGCCCGGAGTGGTAGCACCTGATAGGATCTTATCTATGGGTCAACTAGAACTAAACTGAGTACTTATGCTAAACTGAATTGTTTGAAATAGAACTGTTTTGACATTTAGATTGCAAATTTATGCTAGACTGAATTGTTTGAAATAGAACTGTCTTTGATATCTAAACTCTGTACTTATGCAAAACTGAATTGTTTGAAATAGAATTGTTTTTGATATCAAAACTGTGTGCTTATGCTAAACTGAGATGTTTGAAACAGAACTGTTTATATATGTATAAAAATGGATTTGGCATAAATAACCTACAATGGTTGATGTGCAATAAAACCCCACCAAACCAAATCATATACATCTAATATATATACATAAAAATGGATTTGGCATTAAATAACCTACAATGTGCCATAAAACCAAACTATCTCAAACTAAACTAAAACTGAAATCCTGCAACAAGGAGATGTATTTTACATCTGACTTTCAAATTCTTTGCTTCTTTGCTGAGCAATTATGTTTAAAGGAATTGATAAAAATTCCAGCAGATCATTGTAAGAAGCAATTATCAAAAATTATTCCTGAAAATGAGTTCCAAGATCATTTCCAGCAATGGTACCATCATCTCATAAAGTGCATAGCTTTACAAGGAGAGTACTTTGAAGGTGACAGCAGTCAATATCTACATCTCTCCCTCTCCCTCTTTCTCTCTCTTTCTATATATATGTATATATATGTTCCACTATATATATATATATGATAGTACAAATTAATAATATATATATATATATATATATATATATATATATATATATATATGTTCCACTATATATATATATATATATATATATATATATATATATGATAGTACAAATAAATAACATGTAAGCATTTTATACATAGAAGCTGAAGATGTGGAAAATCCACAGACATTGAATACTAAGCTTATTCATTATTCCCTGCCTCTGCTTTTGCTTCTGCTTCTCTTATATCTTTTCATTCATTCCCTTATCCCATCCAATCTTTGTTCCCTGTCCAGCATTTTATCTAAAAACATGGATTAGTTTCATAAGTGAAAAAGGAGAAAGAGAATGAGAAACACAAATATTTTCTGCTGTCTCCTCTCTTCTATCTTTCTTTTACACTGTCTCTCCAAAAAGGATATTAATGTATCATGATTTATATGCTTACATTTCTTTTGGTCTCTCACTCATTGTCTCTTGATATCGAACCAGCAAAGCCAGTTTTGTATGTCTCCTTTCCAATGCTCTATAGATGGATATACAGTTGAACACAGATATTCTCATACACTTTATTGAAATACATTCAAACTCAGTTTTTCGCTATTCCTGACATTTAATTCAAGAAAAGACAATTAGAGAGTGTTTGTTGCATAATGGTTGGTATCATGTGAGCTAAGATTGGTAATCTGAGTTCAAATTGAGCACAAGACTGTTAAGATTTCACGTAGAGCCAAAACCCTAGAGAAAGGTAGGAATCCATCTGTTCTTCCTGCAGCTATGGGTAAATAGTACAGCAGACTGAACTCTTTAACATTGATAAAGCAACCAGTCAAGGAGAAGAAAAACTCTGAATTCAAACCAATTGTAGATCTGAAGAGGGATTGGTTCTGTCAGATTTGTCCTGACGAGATACACGACATGACCAATCCGGTGAAGAACAAAGATGATTGTTTAAACAGTTTAGAATGAGAAGGAATGGACAAAAATTTCAGAAAATGATATCTTTGCACTTGAAACTTCTGAAAGGCTAACTGATATTGTCTAAGTCAGATGGAGGTCTGTATCAGTAGATGTATTTTACATCCGACTTTCAAAGTCCTTGCTTCTTTGCTGGGCAATTATGACAGGAGGAATGGACAAAAATTTCAGAAAATGATATCTTTGCACTTGAAACTTCTGAAAGGCTAACTGATATTGTCTAAGTCAGATGGAGGTCTGTATCAGTAGATGTATTTTACATCCGACTTTCAAAGTCCTTGCTTCTTTGCTGGGCAATTATGACAGGAGGAATGGACAAAAATTTCAGAAAATGATATCTTTGCACTTGAAACTTCTGAAAGGCTAACTGATATTGTCTAAGTCAGATGGAGGTCTGTATCAGTGGATGTATTTTACATCCGACTTTCAAAGTCCTTGCCTCTTTGCTGGGCAATTATGTTTGGAAGAATCAATAAAAATTCTAGCAGCTCATTATAAAAAGTAATTAGAAGACTCCTTGAAATTTTGGACCGTAGAACCATCCATAGAACAATAGAAATTTCATAAGAAATGAACCAGTGACCTAGGTTCAATTCTTGGACGAAGCTTTTTGTGTTTCACTTTGTGGTAATACTTTGGAAAAGGTATCATCCATTGATAATCCCTTCAGCTATGGATAGATTGTATCAAGATAATCTTTTTAAATGTGTTAGAGCTAATTTGTTTGCACACAGTTAATTATAATCAACACTACATTCATTTGCATACAGTTAAATGGTTTCAAGTATTGCTGTGTAACACTAACAATTCAATTTAACGGTCAGTTGTTTGCATACAGTTAAATGCTCAAGAAATTCTATTTGACCCATAGAAGTGACCTTAAGGGCTACAACCACTTCATGTCAGAGTGCACCTTGAAGTAATGGTAATGAAGGGGAACTCCAAATTCCACATAGGATTGAAGCCTCACTATCAAATGGTGCAGTGTCTTTCCTGGATACTCGTTGGTGCATGTGGGTGTGGGGTTTTAACCCTCTGCAGAGATGCAGTTGTTGTATTCTATTGCCCCAGCTGAATGAGATGAAGATTTCTAGGTTTTATGTTTGCTTGGTGTAAAATCAAATATCCTATTCTAATCATAGTAAATTTGAAATCAGATCACTAGTAATTTGGTAATTTGTTTTATTTGATAATCAGTGTTAAATAGTTTAATACATTTTTGTTTCATGCTGAAATTATAGCTACCGAGCCATTGGCCTAATGAGTAGAATGTTCGTCATTGGTCCTGGAGACCAGGGTTCAATCCCAGGTCAAGTCATACCAAAGACTCAAAAAATGGTACTTGATGCCACCTTGCTTAATACTCGGCACTATAAAGTAAAGATCGAGGGTAAAGTGGAGCAATCCCGGGAATGAAGTTGCACCCTCTCCTACACCTCAGTGTAGTACCTATTGAAAAGGGAGCCTTCAAGTCACCCTCAACTAAGGTCATCAACTTTACTTTTTACTTAATGGTGAATTCATTTAATATAGATTTCTTATTAGGTTAACAATTAATAATAATAATAAGTTAGTAAGTTGGTGTATTCAACTGCCCCAGCCAACTGGGTACAAAAAATTATGCCTTATGAGTTCAGAATGGTTGAAGAAATTTTGCTCAGATTGCAAGAACCATAAACCAGGCCATTGGCCAAATGAGTAGAGTATTTGCCAATGGTTCAGGAGACTGGGGTTCAATCCCAGGTCGAGTCGTACCAAAAACTCAAAAAAGGGTACTTGATGCTGCCTTGCTTAACGCTCAGCATTATAAAGTACAGATCAAGGGTAAAGTGGAGCAATCCAAGAAAAGAAGTAGCAGCCTTCCCAACAGTTTAGTGTTGTAGCTATCAAAAAGGGAGCCTTTAGGTCACTCTCGACTAAGGTCGCCAACTTTTAGAAGAACTTTGATGATCAGGTAAGATCAGGTAGGCTTAATACCATAGATTTTAAACCATAAAGACAATTTCAAAGTGTCAAATTGTATCTTATGTTACAAAAATGTTTCAAAACTAGACATAAAATGATACGAGACAAGTTGATATGCCATTAAAGTCAATCAATCAATCGATCAAGTTTTTTACAATTCTTGACATTTTAACCCAAGTTAAGATTCCCTGTTTTAAGTCAGTTAGTTTCACCACTTTATTATATATACATATATGTAGATACATATATATATATATATATATATATATTAAGTTCACTACTTTATATATATATATATATATATATATATATAATATTGAAATATTAGAGTGTTGGTTGTCACTAAATCACTTTGTGGGTACGTGTCAAACCAAGTGCAATATGATATGGAGAGTGTTTAATATCTAGGATAGAGCTATTATATAATAATAATAGATAAATATATATTCGATATATATATATTTAATTCATGGAATATAGACTGCGACCCTGGGTTTCAGCGAGTTTTTTCCATGAAACCCAGGGTAGCAGTCTATATTCCATGAATTAAATATATATATATCTAATATATATTTATTTATTATTATTATATATACATATATATATATATATATATATATATATATATATATATATTAGGTTCACCACTCTATCATATATATATATATATATATATATATATATACGCATTAGATTCACCATTCTATTATATATATATATATATATACATTAGGTTCATCATTTTATTATATATATATATATATATATATCTGAAGCCTGGCAGTCTTCCATCAAAACAGTTCTCCGTGCCACTGGATCAAGACTTCCCAGGCTGAGACAGTGGGATTGCCCCTGTGCACCGGTCTTCTACAATAAAAATTTCAAACACTGGTCAGTTTTGCAGCAGAGCAGCCTCAGCAGTGATCACAACTACTAACTTCCAGTGCCCCCACTGTTCAAGACTCAGTGCTTCTGGGCTGGGGCTGCGGAGCCACCTCTGTGTTTATACATGAGTTGCAGAATGCAAACTTTATCATCAGACCTGATGCACAACCACCATATATATATATATATATATATATATATATATTAGGTTCACCATTTTATTATATATATATATATATATATATATATACGAGGTACATACGATATGTTTCCAGACTTTTTTTGTATGGGCAATTTTATTGATAGTACACTCATGAAACTCTAGTCCCCTTTGAAGTAATCTCCTCCAGCTGCATTGCACTTGTTGTACCATTCCAGCAACTTCTGGAAGGCCCTATGGAAGTCCTCTAGTGTGTGCGTGTCAGTGAACTTCATCACAGCCTCTTTCATATCCTCAGTTGTCTCATAACAACAGCCTCTGAGCTTAGGGATTAACCAAAAGTCACAAGGAGCATCCTACGTATCTAGCTACACTGAAGAGTTCTAATAGAACGAAACAGTCTGTCTGTGGATGACAGTAGTCTTGATGCCCATCTTGGTCAAATAGCCTGTGACAAGGATGAAGTTGTGGACTGGTGTATTGTCTTGGTGGAAATGCCACTGAGCCAATTTGAAGAGTGCTGGCCTCTTCTGACGGAATCTCTTCCTGAACTCCCTTAAAACCTCAACATAGTAACCCTAACCCTAACCATTAGGCCTATTAACTCTGGTGTATTGACTTCCTTACTCCTCCCACACCTCTCATCATCCCTCACAGACTCCCTGCCTTCTTTGAATCTCTTATGCTACTCAAAAACTGATGCTCAGTTCATGCAAGATGGTCCAAAAGTAGTTTGAAGCGTTCCATACGTTTCTGTAGCATTTTTTCAAAGTTTAAAACAGAATTTTATTGCATATCATTCTTCTAAAGTGTCAGATATCATTTTGGAAATTCACCAACTGTGACAATCAGGCTTTAGTAGGATGTATTCCAATTGCTGCTGTTGCTGTTCATTTGAACCTGAAATCATAAAAATTGGTCAGTCATCTCATAAGATGTATCACAATAACATAAAAATCATATAAATTGGTCAGTTATCTCATAAGATGTATTGCAATAACATAGTGAATTTTCAAGTGTCTACAAACAATTTTAAATGCCCATATGAAAAAAGTCTGGAAACTTATCGTATGCATCTCGTATATATATATATATATATATATATATATATATGTAAAGTAAAGTAAAGTTAGCGACCATAGTCGAGGGTGACCCGAAGGCTCCCTTTTCGATAGCTACTACACCAAGGTGTAGGGGAGGGCGCTACTCCATTCCCAGGATTGCTCCACTTTACCCTTGAACCGTACCTTATAATGCTGAGTGTTAAGCAAGGTGGTATCAAGTACCATTTTTAAAGTCTTTGGTATGACTCAACCTGGGATTGAACCCAGGTCTCCCGGGCCATTGGCGAACACTCTAACCGCTGGGCCAATGTCATATATATATGTATACATTAGGTCCCCATTTTATTATATATATATATATATATATATATATATATATATATATATATATATATATATATATATATATATATATATATATATATATATATATATATATATTGGTATATATATATATATATATATACATTAGGTCCCCATTTTATTATATATATATATATATATATATGTATATTGGTATATATATATATATATATATATATACATTAGGTCCCCATTTTATTATATATATATATATATATATATATATATGTATATTGGTATATATATATATATATATATATATATATACATTAGGTCCCCATTTTATTATATATATATATATATATATACATTAGGTTCACACTAAGTCTAAGTTAGATGGGTTTTGATCTCGGCTTCAAGCGTCCTACGTGTCTAGCTACACTGAAGAGTTTTAATAGAACGAAACAGTCTGTCTGTGGATGACAATATATATATATATATAAATTAGGGTCACTATTTTATATATCAAGAATGTGAATTGACAGAATAATGAAAGAGTTAATGATTTATTTAATTTTTTATTCATTTCATCGCCAATGAATCGGTCAAAACGTACTTTCTTAATATTTGGTAGCATCACCTTCAAATTGTTTAACTTGAGTTAAATATTTCAGGGATGTATTTGCCATGGGTAGGATATGATACAAGGTCAATTTTTGAGCAGACCACAGTGGATTTGAATTCAGTGTTTTCTTTCTCCTTGAATGGTTGCCTTAACAAGGTTAAACAACCCAATATGCTCTACGACATTGATAGTTTCATGCCTTTCCCAAGGACATTAAAGTGAAGGGGAATGTAAAGAGTCTCATCCAGGATTTAAACTGAAATTTAATTTCCTCTGAAATTTTGTAGTTTTTCCTGAGGCACTTGAAGTTTTTGTACTGATACTTTTGGGAAAGGCATGAATCCAACTTTTCTCCCCATTACCACTTCTGAGTAAATAATAGTTTTAAATAAGAATGTTTATAATAGGGTTAAATAATTGTGTTAGATAATAATGTTAAATAATAATGTTAAATATTAGTGTTGAATAATAGTGGTGAATGATAGCGTTTAATAATTGTGTTACTTAATAGTATTGAATAATATTGCTAAATAATAGAGTTAAATAATAGTGTCAAATAATAATATTAAATAATAGTGTTGTATAATAAAGTTGAATAATAGTGCTAAATAAGCGTTGAATAATAGTGTTAATAATGGTTGGTTGGTGGGTTGGGTTTTATCAAACTTTTTAGGTTATTTAATATCAAATCCATTTTTATATAAATAATCAGTTCTATTTCAAACTATTCAGTTTAGCATGAGTACATAGTTTAATTGTCAAAAACATTTCTATTTCAAGCTATTTAGCCGATTCAAACAGTTCTAATTCATCCAATTCAATTTAGTATTTGTATAGATTTTGTTTATACCAGTTAAATGTCAAAATAGTTCTATATTAAACATTTCAGTTTAGCAAAAATACAGTTTAAATGTAAGAACACAGTTTAATTGTCAAAGACATTTCTATTTCATGCTATTCAGTTTAGTTAAACAGTTCTAATTCAAGCAATTCATTTTAGCGTCAGAAAGCAGTTTAGTTCTGTTTGACCCATAGATAGGGTCCTATCAGGTGCTACCATTCTGGGCCAGAGTGGACCTGGGAGCAATGGCAATGAAGGGGTGCTCCACATTCCCCATAGCTCCAGCATCGCTGGAACCTCATCATCAAAATGTTTAGTGTCATATCTAGGATACTCGTTGGCGGGAGTGCATCTTTCCTCTCTGCAGAGGTGTTATATAATTATGGAATGATTTTTTTATTTATCATTTTTGTTAATTATATTTTATCATTCAGTTTGGTTGGACTTTGAACTATTCAGCTTAGTGCAGGTGCACACATTGAGTACAGTTCACGCACGCGCGCAGAGGATATGACAATCACAAATGTCATAATAAAAACGCCAGATAGGAAAGGAGACTGGGGTGTGAATGACGTCATGTCTGGAAGCGATGGGTTGGGGAATTTGGGGATTTCGAAAAAGACGTCAGTTCAGATTTGACTCTAGGCGAGGCCAGTCCAGCTGGAGGCTACGGGATACGTGGCGCATTTGTTGGGACTGTGAGTTGAGATCTGACTCTGGGCTGGGCGAGTCCAGCTGGGGGTTGGCTGTAGGTGATGTAGGAACAGTCAGCATAGTAAAAATTGTGTCTCTCTCTCTCCTCGTGTCAAAAACCTAAACTCAAGAAGTTAATAAACGTTTCGTACCTGAACTACCGAGAGTCGTCAGTGTTTTTCATAGTTCCCTGCATCTGGCTATGTTACAGAGGCACAGTTGGTATATCCTACAGCCCCAGCCGACTGGGTAGTTAAATAATTGTGCAAAATAAGTGTTGAATAATGGGACTAAATAATATAATTGAATAATGATGTTAAATAATAGTACTTAATAAGAGTGTTGTATGATAGTGTTGAATAATAATGTTAAATAATAGTACTTTTGGTTTTTTGTTTAATGGCATATCAACCTTTGTAGGTTATTTAATGCCAAAGCCATTCTCCAAGAAGAACAGTTGTGGTACTATTTAACCCATAGCTGGGAGGATAAGGGGGCTCATACCTTTCCCAAGGGTATTTGCCCGAAAGTGAATGAAATAGCGCGAGTGGAATATGAACTCGCTTTCTACGATTCTGCAGTCCATCGCTTTAACCATTACGCCATGAGGACACCCCCCCATAATAGTACTGAATAATAGTGTTGTATGATAGTTTTAAATAAAGTAAAAGTTAAGTTGGTGACCTTAGTTGACATTGTCCCAAAGGCTCCTTTTTTAATAGCTACTACACTGAGGTGTAGAGATGGGTGCTACTCCACTCCCTGGATTGCTCCAATTTACCCTTGATCCTTACCTTATAATGCTGAGCATTAAATAAGGTTTCAGCAAGTACCATTTTTGGAGACCTTGGTATGACTCAACCTGGGATTGAACCCTGATCTCCAAGACTTTATTGCCAGATAATAGTGCTAGATAATAGTGCTAAATAATAGTGTTGAATAATAGTGTTAATAATAAGGCTATATCATAGTGATAAATAATAGTATTGATTAATAGTGTTGAACAATAATGTTAAATAATAGTGTTAGATAATAGTGCTATATAATAGATCTAATCAATAGTTTTAAATAACAGTGTTGAATAATAGTGTTGAATAACAGTATTAAATAAGCAAGTTGATGACTGTAGTCAAGGGCGACCTGAAGGTTCCCTTTTCGATAGCTACTACACTGAGGTGTAGGGGAGGGCACTACTCCTTTCCCTTGATTGCTCCACTTTACTCTTGATACATACCTTATATTGCTAAGTGTTAAGCAAGGAGGTATGAAGTACCATTTTTAAAGTCTTTGGTATGATGCAACCTAAGATTGAAACCAGGTCTCCTGGACCATTGGCAAACACTCTACCCACTTGGCCAATGAGCTGGTTTGAGTGTCAAATAATGGAGTTGAATAATAGTGTTAAATAATTGTGTTAAATAATAGTGTTTAATAATAATATTAAATGGATTTTTTGCCTTTGTAAAAACAATTTGTTTAGGGGAAAGAAAATTCTGAGTTCAAACCCTCAGCCCAGATGGAATCACAAAAACCTTTAATCACAAAGGTAGTAATGAACTTATGTTTTAACTTTGTTCTGGCTGCCCTTGCGGCAACACTTAAGGCCATGTTGCATAGCCCCTTGCTTTTCTTTTGGAAAACATTGGTCTTGTGAAGGGAGGAGATATAGCCTGAGCTGCTGCTGGTCTTCCTTTCAATCTTGCCCTCCAGGCCTGTACCAAGATCCAAATACAAATCCATAGATTTCTAAGACATAAACAAAGGAAAGATCATCAATCTTTATATTGGTCGACATTAATTTTATTAGTATTAAAATGGTTTTAAAGTAACTTTAGAATAGTCATTTTAAATATGACATCAGTTTTGCTAAATTAGCTCAATTTTTTAGATAATTAATTCCCTGTATTTAAGAATTCAGTAATCATAGCCTTTGGAGTCATTGTCATCCTGGATCAACACTGTCATGATCATAATTTTTTCTATAGTGCTCTTAAGCTGTTTGATCATGAAACTGCTTTATTTGTTTGTTTCTTTCTTTGAGTTTTATGGCATCTCAACCATTGTAGGTTATTTAATACCAAATCCTACTGATACATACATATATTAGATATGTAATTTGTAAACACTTATTGTTGATAATATTTTTTAAGCTCATTTATTTGCACACAGTTAAATGGTTTCAAGTATTGCTATATATAATAGTCGATTAAACATCAGTCATTTGTTTACACACAGTTAAATGATTAAAAACTTCTATTTCAAATAATTCAGTTAAGCATAAGTTATTCATTTGCACACAGTTTCAGTATCAATCAGTTCTATTTGACCCACAGATAGGACCCTAACAGGCGCTACCACTCTAGGTCAGAATGGACCTGGAAGTAATGGCAATGAAAGGGTACTCCAGATTTCCCAAAGCACCAGGACTGGTGGTACTCCCTCAGATAGTTTAGTGTCATATCCAGAACACTTGTTGGGAGGAGGGGGTCTTACCCCTCTACAGAGATAGAGTCGGCATATTCAACAGGGCAGGAACCTGATTTAAGATTTAATGCGGCACTCTATGATTTCTGCTTATGTTGAGATATGTTTTGCATGTTAAAAGTTGTGATGTTGTCTCAAGTAAGTTTGTTTTTGGCTCTGTTGTCGTTTTTTTCAAAAACTGGAGCTTCAACCTCAGTAGGAAACACCCTTTGTTGACCTACAAGAAGGGTGATGCAGTTGGACATTTAATTTGAATTTGAATCATAGTAATCTTTCAGTAGTATTTTTTCCCTCATCAATATCCGTGGATTTTATTGAGGATAGATGAGTAGCTGTAGTTTCTTGACTGAACTATTTGATCCTGACTGTTGGCCTATGTGGGTTCCTCAGTCTAGCATCAGGCAAAGAATGCTGCTGACCTGATTATGGATTCATCTACCTTGCTTCACATCCACAATGCTGGATCCCATGGCTTCCAATGCTACATGCTTGAATAACTTGTTTTGGAAACTATCCTCTCACAGAATCTATATCAGGTGGCAACATGGAGTCAGATAATTTTATGATCATAGAAGCCACATGTTTTGATTGCTGGAGAGTTTGATCTGTCTGGTCCTTCTCTTTAAAAATGAGAAACAAAAATTTTTTTTCAGTGAAAAATTTATTTTCTAAGTTTTAACATGGTTAAAGTCCAGCTCAGTGAGCAGGGGTCATAGAATTCATCATGATTTGATGATGATGAGGCTTTATGATATATCCATATCGTTAAAGTCAGTGGCAGCTCAAAACTCCTTCCCAAATTAATATAGGATCCATTGGCCTAATGAGTAGAGAGTTTGCCAATGGTCTGGGAGACTGGGGTTCAATCCCTGGTCGAGTCATACCAAAGACTCAAAAAATTCTACTTGATGCCGCCTTGCTTAACACTCAGTATTATAAGGCACAGATCAAGGGTAAAGTGGAGCAATCCTGGGAATGGAGTAGCGCCCTCCTCTACACCTTGGTGCAGTAGCTATCAAAAAGGGAGCCTTCAGGTCACCCTATGCTAAGGTTGCCTACTTTACTTTCTTATTTCAGCAACTAATTTCTAAGCTAAAAACCAAACTAACAACATTTTCAGTAAGTTGTTCACTTTATAACTAAACAAAAAGATGAAGATTCAGTTCAGTTAATTTAAAGGACATGAAGTGAGTGTCCAGTTTAGTATTATAGTTAAACTGTAAATCAAACCAATTGCTGAAAATTTTTTAATGGTAAATTTCAAAATATTTCCATTGATAATATTTTAATTGGTAACATTTCTTTTGGTAATATTTCTATTGGTAATATTTTTATCAGTTATTGCCAATAGAAAAATTACCAATAAAGATCACCAATAAAAAGATTTTCTTATGAAATATAACCGATAAAAATATAACCAATGGAAATATTACCAATAGAAATGTTACCAATCAAAATATAACAAATGGAAATATTACCAATAGAAATGTTACCAATCAAAATATTACCAATGGAAATATTACCAATAGAAATGTTACCAATCAAAATATACCAATAGAAATATTACCAAAAGAAATGTTACCAATAAAAACATTACCAATAAAAATTTATCAATGAAAGTATTTCCAATGAAAAATTAACAATAAAAAATTACAAATAAAAATATAACCAATAAAAAAATTGCCAATAAAAATTTACATATAAATATATTACCAATAAAAAAATTCCTGATAAAAAACTAACCAATAAATATATCATGTATAAAAATATTACCTATAAAATAATTGCTTATCGAAATATTGCCAATAAAAAGTCACCAATAAAAATACTACAAATAAAAATACTGCTAATAAAAAACTTACCTATAAAAATTCTACAAATAAAAATTACCCATAAAAATATTACCAATAAAAAAATTACCTATAATACATGACTGATGAAAAATTACCCATAAAAAATTACCAATAAAAATATAGCTGATGAAAATATTACCAATAAAAATATTACCAATATGAAAATATTTACAATAAAACATTACCAATGAAAAAATTACCCATAAAAATATTACCAATATGAAAATTACCAATCAAAAGTTACCATTAAAATTACTAATATAAATATTACTGATAAAAATATTACCAATAAAAATTACTGATAAGAAAATTCCCAGTAAAAATATTTTTGATAAAAATATTACTGATAAAAATATTACAAATAAAAATATTACCAATGAAAAAAGTACCAATTAAAACTAACCTATAAAGATATCACCAATGAAAATATCACCAATAAAAATAGCACCAATAAAAATATTAAAGATAAAAAACAATGCTTCACAATCCCATAAGTTATTTACTAAGCTTAATTTAGTTATGGCACAAAGCCTAAAATATGGGGCATGCAGTGAGAATTGATCTTTCTGAAAAGGATCTGATAATCTAGCTTGCTAGATTTTAACTATATGAAGTCCTAACAAGTATCCTATTAATAAGGTATCTATAATTCAAGTTGTTCTTGTTGTGGAGGTGCCCGTAGTGTAATGGTTATCATCGTAGGAAATGGACACGGAGACACGAGTTCAAATCTTGATCGCATTTCACATAGCACTAATACCAATGGGAAAGGTATGAATCCAATTATTCTCCCTCCAGCTATGGGTAAATAGTAGGGCAGACTGGATTCTTCACCCTTAGTGAGGCAACTAGTCTAGGAGAAGGAAAACTTTGAATTCAAACCTGTTAAACTCCACTTAAAAAATTGACCTTGTGTCATATCCTGCCCGAGCAGAGGGGTTGGTAAATATGATAATTCAAGTTGTTCTTGAAATAAGCAATTAGAGTTGGATGACCAAAAAATATTGGCCTAATGAGTAGAGTGTTTGCCAATGGTCCAAGAGACCAGGGTTCAATTCCAGGTCGAGTCGTACCAAAGTCTCAAAAAATGGTACTTGATGTCGCCATGTTTAACACTCAGCATAAAAGGTAAGGATCAAGGGTAAAGTGGAGCAATCAAGGGAATGGAGTAATACCCTCTCTTACATTTTGGTGTGGTAGATATTGAAAAGGGAGCTTTCGGGTCACCCTCGACTTTACTTTTACTTAGATAGATATCTTAGTCTGAAAGATTGAATGATTCCAGTTGAGGAAGACTGTGGATAGAAGCAATAATCTGAACATCGATAGAAAAAACTTAATTGTCATATATTCAAGCAAGTAGGATTACAATATAGATGCACATGAAAACATATATCTATATGTGCATAGAAATGTATGTTTGTATGTGTATGTGTGTGCGTGTATGTGTACGTGTGTGCGTGTGTGTATCAGAGTACCTATATATAAGAAGGATATGGACACAGTGACCTAGGTTCAAATCCTAATCAGGACTGTTTGCATTTTACCTATCCCTAATACCCTTGGGAAAGGCATGAACCCAATTATTCTCCTTCCATTTATGGGTAAATAACAAGGTAGACTGGGCACTTTAGTGTTAGTATGGCATGCAGAGACTTTGGAAATATATACATATATGAAAAGATGGAAATCAATTAATAATTAGAGAGATAGAGGGAAAAATATGTGTATTTTGCATGAAGAAAGTTAAAAAAGAAAAAAGAAAAATACAAACAAACTGAGATAGATAGATAGATAGATAGATAGATATGAAACTACTGATATCGATAGAGAGAGTAAAAATGTTTATTTCTACATAAAGAAGAATAAGAAAGACAAAAGAACGAATATTAACTGACTGAGATAGATAGATAGATAGATAGATATGAAAAGGCTGAGATAGATAGATAGATAGATAGATAGAGAGATATGAAAAAGCTGAGATAGATAGATAGATAGATAGATAGATAGATAGATATAAAAAGACTGTGCATTTCTACATAAAAAAAAATAAGAAAGACAAAAGAACAAATATTAACTGACTGAGATAGATAGATAGATAGATAGATAGATAGATATGAAAAGGCTGAGATAGATAGATAGATAGATAGAGAGAGAGAGATATGAAAAAGCTGACTGAGATAGATAGATAGATAGATAGATAGATAGATATAAAAAGACTGTTCATTTCTACATAAAGAAAAATATGAAAGACAAAAGAAAAAATATTAACTGACTGAGATAGATAGATAGATAGATAGATAGATAGATAGATAGATATAAAAAGACTGTACATTTTTACATAAAGAAAAATATGAAAGACAAAAGAAAAAATATTAACTGACTGAGATAGATAGATAGATAGATAGATAGATAGATATAAAAAGACTGTACATTTCTACATAAAGAAAAATATGAAAGACAAAAGAAAAAATATTAACTGACTGAGATAGATAGATAGATAGATAGATAGAGAGAGAGAGAGAGAGAGAGAGAGATATGAAAAAGCTGACTGAGATAGATAGATAGATAGATAGATAGATAGATAGATAGATAGATATAAAAAGACTGTACATTTCTACATAAAGAAAAATATGAAAGATAAAAGAAAAAATATTAACTGACTGAGATAGATAGATAGATAGATAGATAGAGAGAGAGAGAGAGAGAGAGAGAGAGAGAGAGATATGAAAAAGCTGAGATAGATAGATAGATAGATAGATAGATATAAAAAGACTGTACATTTCTACATAAAGAAAAATATGAAAGACAAAAGAAAAAATATTAACTGACTGAGATAGAGAGACTAAGATAGATATGAACATCGATAGAGAGATAGATAGATAGATAGATAGATATGAATGGAATGAGACAGATAGATAGATAGATAGATAGATATGAATGGAATGAGATGAGTAGATAGAAGAGAGATAGAGAGAGAGAAAGTGAGAATTAGATTAAATAAATGGTTTGGTTTAAAATTTTCTGAAGTCTATCAACTATGACACTTGAAGAAGGCTGGAGGGTACAGTGTCCAAAATGTTGTGTGAATTCAACCACCAAGATGAGGACAATAGTCTGGCTGAGGTAAATAATGCAAATAATGACAAGTCCTCATCTCCAAAATTTAGACAATGGAAAAAAAAAAAGAAAAAAAAGAAGAAAAAAAAGGAAAAGGAAAATAGGGAGAGTCGAAAGGGAGGATAAAGAAAGAAATGCAAAGGGTAAAGAGTGAGGGGAAAAGAGGAATAGAAAAAAAAAATAGAGACACAGAGCAAAAGAGGTAAGAGAGAGAGGGGGAGAAGGAGAGAGAGAGGGGGAGAAGGAGAGAGAGGGGGAGAAGGAGAGAGAGGGGGAGAAGGAGAGAGAGAGATGGAGGAGTAAGAAAGAAATGGTATGAAAAAGAGAGAAATTAAAGGAAGAAAAGAAATAGAATGAAAATAAATATACATGTATGAAGAAAACAGGATAGTTTTAGAGAAAAAGAGACAGAGTAGATTGGTTGGTTGGTTGGTTGGTTGGTTGGTTGGTTGGGTTTTTTATGGCATATCAACCTTTGTAGGTTATTTAACGCCAAATCCATTTTTATACAAATTGTCTGTTCTATTTCAAATAATTCAGTCGAGCATGAGTACACAGTTTAATTGTCAAAAACATTTCTATTTCAAACTATTCAGTTTAGTAAAAACATTTCTAATTCTGCTTATTTTGTTTACACACAGTTAAATGTCAAAACAGTTCTATTTCAAATAATTCAGTTTAGCGAAAGAGACAGATTCTCTACCTCTCTCTCTATATACACACACACACACACACACACATATAGATAGATAGATAGATAGATTGAGAAAGAGAGTGAAATGGAAAGAGATCATATATATTTGGGGACGAATATATATACATATACATATATATATGTGTAGAGAGACAGACACAGAGAGAGACAGAGAGAGAGAGAGACAGAAAGACAAAGACAGAGAAAGAGAGAAAGAATGTGAGAAGAAAATGGTGAGAAAGATGTTTTAGAAGGAAAAAAAGAGGTAAACAAAAGAGGCAATGGTAAGAGAGAAGAAGAGAGAACAACAGAGAAAAGAAGGGGAAAAAGTATAGAGAAGGAAAAGAGTATATAGAAGAGAAAAAAATGAGAGCAGAAAAAAGGAGAAATAAGAAGAAAAGAGAAAGGGGAGAAGAAAAGATGTGGGAAAGAGGAAAAAGGAAAAGAAAAAAAGCAGAGGTGGGAGAAAGGAGGAGGAGGAGGAAAGAGAGAAGTGGAAAGAAGAGGAAAAAAGGTAATAGAGAGGAGGGAAAGAAGAGGAAAAGATAGGGAGGAAAGAGGAGGAGGAATAACAAGATAAAAGATAGTGGCGAAAATGAGGAGAAAAAAGAAAAAAAAAAGAGAGAAGGGAAAAAAGGAGGAAAAAGAAGAGGTAAAAAGAAGAAAAGAA
>OY757908.1:101820231-101890231 GCA_963585895.1 Sepioteuthis lessoniana
ACACTGTGCCATCAAACCAAGACCTGATCTTCAGTTGCTGTAACTGCGACCATATCTGTACTGGCCTTGTCAGCCATGAACATACCTGCTGCAGTTTGCATGGAGCACCCACTTCTTGATTTTCATTCATGAAACCAAGCTGTGAAAGGATTGTCAAAGAATGACAGTGGAGGACCTTACCTTTGAATAAAGAGGCTGGCTATCTTTTATGAGACACCATAATAAACATGGGAATATAAAACAAATCTTTTTGCCAACTTTTTTGTATCACCTGAAAATAACATGACAATCAATGGTTTTGAGTTCTCTCTCAGAGAGAGTGACAATACACCTCTTCATAAACCTAACAATTTAACGCATATTCATACTTAGAAGTGTCAGTATTGTAAAGGAACATTGTTTCAATGAGTCACTTACAATATAATGGTTTGGTTTGCTTTCTTTGTTTAATGGCATATCAACCTTTGTAGGTTATTTAATGCCAAAGCCATTCTCCTAGAATAACAGTAGTGGTACTATTTAACCCATATCTGGGAGGATAAGGGGATTCATACCTTTCCCAAGGGTATTTGCCTGAAAGTGAATGTAATAGCACGACTGGAGTTTGAACTCACTAACTACGATTTCACAGTCCATCGCTTTAACCATTACATCATGAGGACACCCCGCTACTATATAATAGTAATAGTCACTTACTATATACTCAGGGATAGTCTTCAGATGTATATATCAAATAATCTCTGAAGTAAAGATATGTAAAAAATGAAAATTCTTTTGACACAATCTTTCTATATAAATAAACCTGGTGTGAACGTTCATTTGTTTAATTATTCAGGTCCAGGTTCTGCATAAAATTGTGCTACCAAAACAACCACTTCTTCCTATCTTAAACAGATTTCTGAGTATCTTGCTATATAACTTGACAAAGGCTGGTATTTTTCTCCTTAATGAGGTTAGCGAAATGTAATCTTTTGCTCTAAAAATTGCTTATTAAAGAAAACAAATCTTGGTAAAAATAAGAGTGAAAATGAATATTCATTTTTTGATAATTGTTTTTTTAATGATCAGTTGTTTTATTGATAGCTTTTATCATTAACTGGGTTGTGATAGAGTTATAATAAATCTTGGTCTTATCACAAACTGGTAGTGTTAGCCTTATTGTAAGTTAAACTACTTATCTAAAAGTTTATGTAATTTTTTTTAAGAAATAAGATAGATATATTAGTCCAGAGAAGTGAGCTACTGGGCACCTCAGGTGGTGTAATGGTTAGCAAGCTAGACTAGTAAACCTTCATGAGTGAGTTTGATTCTCATTAGGCACCCCATTTATTTGGTGTTGAGCCACAACTAAGAAAAAAACTTTGTAAATTACAAAAGAAGTGAGCTACTGACTTCACAAAAGCAAATCTTCAGATTTTCATTGAAGCTTTGTTTTTGTTAAGTATATCTGATGCTATTAATTCGCCAAATTTAAAAATAGAAATAGAAAAAGTACTATTTGTCATTTAAATTTGGGCTATTATTATGCATGTATTCCATGGAATTTCCATGGGTACAGTTAGATAGATTTGGTTTAATGGCAGATAAACCATTCTAAGTTATTTAATGCCAAATTCTCTTTATACATGTATATTAAATATATATGACTTTATTTGGTTAGGTTTTATGGCATATCCACCACTGTTGCTTATTTAATGCCAAATCTTCTTAATTCATATATATAAAATATATCTGATTTGATTAGGTTTGATTTTATGGCATATCAACCATAGTAGGTTATTTAATGCCAAATCCAGTTTTTATACATATTAAAAGTTCTATTTCAGACATTTTAATTTAACATAGGTGCACAGTTTAAAATGTCAAAAACAGTTCTATTTCAAGCAATTCAGTTAAGCAAAAGTACACTGTTTAGTTCTATTTGACCCATAGATAGGACTCTAGCAGGCACTACCAATCTTGGTCAGAGTGGACCTGGGAGTGATGGAAATGAAGGAGTATTCCGTATTCCCCAAAGCTTCACCACCAAATTGTTTAGTGTCACACCTAGGACACTCATTGGGGAAGTCTTACCCCTCTGCAGAGATACAGTCAGTGTATTCTGCAGCCCCAGCCAACTGGGCCATGGGTATATATATATATATATATATATATCTTTAAAGAAAAAACCAAAGACCGGTTATTTTAGGATTATAAATTTATTTCCATCCTGTTTTCAGTTTCTGGCGTGAACCGAAATATGAAGAAAAACATAACAGGACTTCTTCAGATCCAATGGATAAATAAAACAGAATAGACACGTGGGGGAGGGGAAGGGAGAAGAGATTAAAAGAGTTATCTCCCCGTTTTATTGAATTTCCGTTTTTTTATTTACCTATTTATTTTATTTCATTTTCTCTTCTCCCTTCCCCTCCCCCACCCCCACGTGTCTATTCTGTTTTATCTATACATTGGATCTGAAGAAGTCCTGTTATATTTTTCTTCGTGTTTTTGGTTCACACCAGAAACTGAAAAACAGGATGGAAATAAATTTATAATCCTAAAATAACCGGTCTTTGTTTTTTCTTTAAAGAAATATTGCTCTGTAAAAGATTACATTGAGCTCTCCACCAGGAAAATTTAAATGTTCAGTTCCTGAATGATTTTCTTGTCCTGAAGGAATTACTCCCAACTCTGGTTTAACTGGACCGAATATTACTATATATATATATATATATACACAATCATTAACATGTTTATAGAGGTGTGTTGTAAATGCTCATATCATCATTCTATTCAGTTCAATAATTTATTGTTTAAATACTTGAAGTAACAATAGATATTATTGGCATAGCTATTATTGTCACTGTTGAGATAAAAGCAAAATACTATACTGCTTCTGATGGTGAGACTTCTTCTTCTAATAATAATAATAATAATAATAATATATCAGTCCCAGAGAGAGTCCATATGGCATAGTCGCTAAAGTGCTGAACAGCAATATCATAGTCAGTGAGATTAACCTCTAATCATCTATCGCGTTCACTTTTGGACTAATACCCTAGGGAAAGGCATGAACTCCCTTATCCCCATCATCTAGGTTAGGGTTAAATAGCAACACTTCTATTCTTCAACAAGAATGGATTTGGCTTTGAATAACACAAGAAAGCTGATATAACATTATACAAAGAAATCAAAATATTTGTCCCATAATTGTTGATACGTATGCATATATATTTTGGGCTTCCTTTTTTTTTTTTTAATGACCATTATTAGTAACAAATAGTAAGAAATACGAGACATGAGATGAAATTATTTTAAAAGAATTATTCTGGTCATTGGAAAAATTATTTTGATGGCTTTACTTTTGTAGTACAAGCCATGGTCACTAGGAAGCCATCAACATAAATCCATAAATTTCTATTCCGCATTTCAAAAAAAAAAATCCAGTGAAAAATACCAACAAAAAAAATGTTGGTAATTAAGATCTTTTATGACCCTCACCACCCAACCAGATTTATTCAAATTAAATGCGATCCGAGGGTTCCTTTTCAAGATGATTTTCAAATAAAGTATGATTCAATATAAATCTATTGTTGTTCAAATCCATGATTTTCTATGGAAGCCAAAAGTTTCCGGAGGGACAAACTTAAAATCCGACCTATGGCAGTAAAAAGGTCATCTGGTAGAATTCATTTTAAAAGCCCTTAATTTTTTACTATCTCTGTTTCATAATAGTTTTTACATTTGCATATAAATTTCATATATTGAAAGTAGCGACTTTTATAGAACAATGGTAGTATTTTTAAAACAAATTCTTTTTCTCCGTTATCCTCTTTTTATCATCATCATCATCATCATTTAATTAATTTTTTTCTATTCTTTTACATTGTCTTCTACTTGGTAGTTTTCTACATCTCCATTGATTTTTAAAATTTCTTTCTATTCTTCTATCCTGATTTATTTTCTTTCTGATTTTCCTTTTTTTTCTTTTTCATTTTCATTCCTACTTCCCTCTAAGTTTCTTTTTGCCATAATAAACCTCTGATCTTTCTTTCTTCTTTTCTTTCTTTCTTTCTTTCTTATTCCTCAATTCTATTTCTCTTTATTTTCTTCTTTTCTTTTTTTTTTTTTTACAAAAGTTTATTCTCTTTTCAACTCCTTTTCTTTTTTTCCATTTTCTTTTTCCCTCTTCTTTTCTTTTACCTTCTTTCTTTCTTTCTTTCTTTCTGTCTTCCTCATTCCTCAGTTCTATTTCTCTTTATTTTCTTCCTTTCTTCTATTTTTTTTTTTTTTTTACAAAAGTTTATTCTCTTTTCAACTCCTTTTCTTTTTTTTCATTTTTTTCTCTCTTCTTTTCTTTTACCTTCTTTCTTTTTTTCTTTCTTTCTTCCTCATTCCTCAGTTCTATTTCTCTTTATTTTCTCCCTTTCTTCTTTTTTTTTTTACAAAAGTTTATTCTCTTTTCAACTCCTTTTCTTTTTTTTCCATTTTTTTTCTCTCTTCCTTCCTCCATTTTTTTTTAACATTACTTTTCCTTCCTTCCTGTTTGATTTTCTCTTCTCTTACATTTTCTTCCTTTTTTTTTTTTTGTTATATTATTTCAAATTTTTTTCTCTTATATTTCTTTGACTTACACCCCCTACCACTGTCTTTTGAGCCTTTGCCAAAATATCCATTCCACTCAATTCCATTTTTTCAGAAATGCATTTTGCTTTCTTCCATTTTTCCAGTAAATCTCAAATTTCTCCTGTCACTTTTCTCTTTTGCTTCTTACATACTCATTCTGAAAACATTCCCAAAGGCAGTTGGGGCCTTCTTCTAAACTTTCTCTTCATTTTATTTTATCTTTTTATTTTTATTCATTTTTTTAATCCCATTTTTGACATTTTCTGACTTAAAGGGCTTTTAGTATTTGGCTTTCATTTGTTATTGTTTTATTATTAATATTGTAGTTGTTTTAGTTGTTGTAGCAGTTGGAGTATGTCTTTAATATAAGAACAATAACTAGAAAATATTATTCTTCTCATCTGCCATCATTATTTTTCTTTACTCATCCTGATGCTTACTCGCAAGATGTTATTGTTAATATATTGGTGATTGTTTCTTTCATTAAAAATTCAAACTGTAGTTGATTATGTTAATCAAGACACAGTATTATTTATTTAAGCTTCCCTAGTCATCAGGCTGAATATTTAGTCTCTATCTTATATAAGAAAGACGTACTTAACATTAAATATCCCAAAAATAAAATAAAAATCAGAAAAAGTCTCTGTGTGCATGTGTGTATATATATATATATATATATATATTTCTTTTAGAAAACTAAAGACCGGTTACTTTAGGATTATAAATTTATTTCCATCCTGTTATATGTTTCCGATGTAAACCAAAAACATGCAGAAAAATTTAACAGGACTTATATATATATATATATATATATTGGGGAAACATCTTAGAACCTTCACGTTCACTTGAAAGAACACAAAAGAGACATAAGAATTGGTAACTTAATCAACACATTTCTCAATCTAATCCCAACTTTGATTTCAATTCAGCAAAAATGCTCATTTACATTCATAATAAAAGACTAAGACGAATTTTTGAAGCCACTGCTATTTCACTCTGTAATTCCCTAAATACTCGTCCTGGCTTTTATAATATTTCTCCTTATTTGAGCAAAGCCATTTTAAATAGCTACAATAAATTCTATCTTTAGTTAATGTATTCCACATATATCATAATTTTATCCTTTCTCTTTTTCTTTTTGTCTTTCTTTTTCTTCCTCTCTTTTGATTCGAAATCTTACTTGATAAGCAAACGGAAAATAAATTGAACGCAATATTTCCAATAAGTCAAATGATGTAATTTAAAACAACAAACACTGATTCACTAATTAAACAGCCAACTTTTTCTTGTTATACAAATTTTCCCTAGGTTTTTGTATTTTGCATTTTTATGTATGTCGGGCGTAAGACTTTGCCAGATTTTCTGGTCATCGTAATTCAATTCTCAATATAATTCCTCTACCTAAAAAAAATAAGATGTAAATATATATATATATATATATTTGTGTGTATTTGGGCAGCATTATTTCATTAATGCATATTTCATGGAACAATATAGACATGTTTTATCTACACATTTTTGTACATATCTTTTCCAGTTGCCAAATTGTTTTTATTGTATCCAGTGCGAATTGGTTGATGAAACTCCCATTACTAATTCTGACCCTATTACTTTCTGTCCAATCTTGGGCCATCATCAGGAGTGTGTATATTGCAGAAGCAATGTCACCTTTGCATGTACATTACTACTTTGTAAGTGTTTATCTTTTATACTGTTGTTGTAGCTTTTTATTCATTTCTATACGTAGCAACAGTAGGTAAAGATACTTAAGTACATTCTTATATATATATATATATATATATATATATAGTCATCCACAGACAGATCTGTTTCATTCTATCAGAACTCATCAGTGTGGCTGGACATACTAGCTTCCCGTAGCTGGGATTGAAACCCGGTTGACTCAAACGCCAATCCGAGACTCCACCTCTTTTCCACGAGGAACTAATAGCAGCAAAGTAAATTTTAAACGGTTATAAATCACAATTACTATTGTTTACATACATCCAGTTATTATATATATATATATATTAGCCCATTGACATAATGGTTCAAGTGTTTTACAATGGTTCAGGAGACCAGGGTTCAATCCTAGGTCGAGTTATTCCAAAGACTCAAAAAATGGTACTTGATGCCTCCTTGCTTAACACTCAGCATTATAAGGTAAGTGGAGCAATCTAGCAAAAGAAGTAGCAACCTCCACTACACTTTGGTCACCTTTGATTATGGTCAGCCAACTTACGTATATATATATAGTCTTACAGTCAGTCAACTTATTTACTCATATATATATATATATAAGTCTTCCCTCATTATAGTCCAGTTTGAATTCTGTCATATGCTTTATTATATACTTACATATTTATCCTCCACCAGCCATTGGCCTAATGAGTAGAGTGTTTGCCAATGGTCCAGGAGACCAGGGTTTAATCCTGGGTTGAGTCATACCAAAGACTCAAAAAATGGTACTTGATACCTCCTTGCTTAACACTCAGCATTATAAGGTAAGTGGAGCAATCCAGCAAAAGAAGTAGCACCTTCCACTACACCTTAATGTAGCAGCTATTGAAAAGGTAGTGTGATGTGGCCTATCCCAAGACGGGAGTACACGAGTAAAGACGGGGCAGCCTGGCACTTGATCCCTTGCAAAATAAGTTCCAGTTAAGATTCCCTTTTTGGGCGTAGGGGAACTGGCAGATTATGTGGGGGCTAGACTGACCGCCGCTGGCAAGGGGTTTCCAAATTTCACATTACACACACACCCACCAGACCAATACCTCTTCCTACTCCTGGGATAAAGGAAGATATGGGCCTCTAGGTTTAGATATAATAATATAAATTATCGTAGTCGACAATTCCAGTTTCCCGTGTAATATTCTTAAAGGCGAATAGGACATTTAGCGAGAATAAATTGAGGCGAATGAAGCTGAAAAGGAACATGCAAAAGACAACTTGATAGACAAACAACACAATGAATAAATTTCGACATGAGGAGAGATATAAAATATAACAAGGTTTTTAATACATGCGGACACACATATTTAACGTGTCAGCTATATTATCAGTGGATAATATCAAAATACAAATGTCTTTCTTCCTTATTCTTTTCTTTCTTCCTTCTTTAAATTGAGAGAGAGAGAGAGAGAGCATACAATGACAATACTTAGGAAGGGTGGAGGGAGAAAATGGTTTTATGGTGTACTTAGCTTTTTGATGACGGGTTTCTTCTGAGAGTATTTTCTTTAACAGGTTAGTGGGATTCTATGGAGCTCGGCTTGAGGCGTCTGCTATTTCTTGTCCAAGAGCTCTATTTTGCTTCTTCACCCGGAGTTTTGGCCACAGTGTCCACACATCTTGTCACACCAACTGCTATCCTAAAAACTGATTTCTTTATCCATATTTCCGCTGACGAAAAGGGTGCTACTTCCGCTTTAGGGTTCTAGCCAATCATTTAGCCTCTTTCTTCTTCCTTCATCGTGTCAGGCGATTCGTTCGGACTACTATCTCTTCCACCCGGGTAAGGTTACGGTGTACAAATAGCTTGACCTATATTCTTTTCTTCCTTCAACAGGCCGGCCGAAGTTGACCTACATTCTAATTTCCTCTTTTAACGGTCAGTCTTTGGCGGCCTGTTAATTCAAACACAGAGGGGTCGGGGAAATTTCTTATTTCTCTCCTCTCAGTGGTAGACCACGTGACAGTAGCCATCGGGTCACCCTCGGCTAAGCTTGCCAACTTTACTTACTTTACTTACATATTTATATAAACTTATAAATATATTATATATTTACTTACTTATATATATATATATAAAGTCTAACAGTCAGCCAACTTACTTACTGTTGTATCATGTTAAGGAAAAGATACACAGTGAAATATAGTTAATTGTTTATTAGCTCAAGTGTTTCAGTCCGACTAGTATTATAAGTCTTGCGCTGTTGGTGTTACGTCTGAAGTTGGTCTTACTCCTGATTGACGTCCTTTTAGAGGTATCTCTTTGCTTCTCGTTCTGTTTCTGAAACACAGCGTCTTTATACTTCCAAGATACCGTATGATCCACTATAAAACACTTACATATATATATATATATATGTTACATATTGACCCCGGCCAAGCTGTCAAAAGAAGAAATGCACCTGTGTAAATTAACAGGTGCATCCGGTCGAGGATATCAGGGGGCAACCTTGACTGTCGACGGGTTGAATTGAGTGCAAATTATGACGCTCGCAGGAGGTAGGTGGATGTCAAATTATTATATAACCCCAGCGACAGAAAGTTCACATGAGTTGGAGAGAAGATGCTGGAATGAGAACTATGTCCCAGCAGAGGCTGGGCCCCAGCCCCCCAGTTGAGCAGCCCAGGAGAATGGGAAAGAAATGCTGCTGTAGCCAGAAGAGTTGGGGGGGGTGTCAATTTCTTGTAGTTCTGTTCAGTCTCCAACTCACCTCTCACAGATAATATCTTTTGAACCCTTTCGAATAAAGTGAGAGGTATATTTTTCTAAAGAACTGTGTCCGCTCGTCTTTATTGTGTTGAATATGTTTCTGCGTGCATCTGCATATGAGTATGTTACACACACACACACACATATATATATATATATATAAGTCTTTCCTCATTTTAGTCCACTTTGAATTTTACCTGTTAAAAGCTTTATATGTACTTACGAAGGTCAATTTTTTAAGTGGAGTTTAACAAGCTTGAATTCTAAATTTTCCTTCTCCTAGACTGGTTGCCATACCAAAGTTAAAGATTCCAGTCTATCCTACTATTTATCCATAGCTGGAGGGAGAATAGTTGGATTCATACCTTTTGCAAAGGTATTAGTGCTATGTGAAATGCAAACAGCCTCATCCAAGATCTGAACTCAGGCCGCCAAGTTTATTTGTACAACACTAACCATTACACTATGGATCCCTTTTATTTTGAATTTTACCAATTTAAAAACAGCTGATTTGAAATTTTCTCAAATTTTTGTCTAAAAATTTTCTTTTTCATTCATGAACACAGCTGCAGTTCATATTTTCACCTATCACATGTATAATTTTAATCAATCATTACATAGATAAGGTTCACATTTACTCACATTATCTTTATATTTGGTTGTCATTCTTTGTGAAGAATTCATACATATATCATTATTTGGTTTGAAGTTGTATGTATTATATTTTAATCTATACAGAGTTTCTAGGAGGTGCCTTACAACATAGATATGCTCCCTTCAAAATGTACAGGTTTGTGAAGAGTTACTTGTCTTCAGGTACAAGTTACAGCTGACTATCCACTGAAAATTAGATGCTATGTAAAGTCGCCATCATCTTAACAATGCTCAAGCATAAAATAACCCGTGGTGTAATGGTTATCGTCGCAGGAATTGGACACAGTGACACGAGTTCAAATCCTGGACCTGACTGATTGCATTTCACATAGCACTAATACCCTTGGGAAAGGTATGAATCCAATTATTCTCCCTCCAGCTATGGGTAAATAGTAGGGCAGACTGGGTTCTTCAGCCTTGGTGAGGCAACTAGTCTAGGAGAAGGAAAACTCTGAATCAAACCTGTTAAACTCCGCTTAAAAAATTGACCTTGTGTCATATCCTGCCCGAGCGGAGGGGTTGGGTAAATATGATAAAATAACCCTAAAAAGGTTGGCATACCGTTGAAACCAATCAATCATCCAAAAATATTTTCACTCTCTTTAGATTCGCTCTTCCTCTCTCGTTACACACACACACACACACACATGTACACACACACACACACACATATACACGCACTAACACACACATATATACGCACACATACATACACACACATACACGCATAAACACATACACACACATACATACGTACATACACATACACATGCATACATACACACATATACACATGTGTACACACATACACATGTATACATACATACATACACACACATACACATACATACTTACACATGCATACACAGATACACACACATACATACACAGATACACACACATACCTCTGGCAAAAAATATGAAATTAGCACACTAAGAGGATATTTACATTCTTTTTACAAAAAATATATATTGCGGAAAAAAATTTATATTCCCGTCAGATACACAGCTTTGCCCCAGTCTCTTATTTTTCAATAGCTGCAGTTTCTTAGAAATCATTTTCAACCAATCATTTTCCAAGTCTGGTGTAGATCTTGAAATTCTTGAGCGGCCTTTTTCTGTAGACTGGTTAAGTAACCAACATGGAAATGCTCCAATTGTATTTTTTCTGATATTCATGGTTTCCTTGGACTTTTACCTTTGCAAAAAACATCCTTCTAATACCAAACATAGATGAGGTGTTTATTCAGCGGGTAATTTCCTAAGAGGTATTTTTAAAACAATGGCAACAGGTATTATCTTGCTTGATTTCTGTGCACCAAATGTCTTCTCAATAGCGATAGTTCCTGAGGAACACCCGGTGCAAGCATTATTGGAATGTTCAGATCCAGGTAAGATATTTGTTTAAGTCTCCATTCATCAAAGCAATAGTATATCTGCAATATACTGAAAAAATACCGAATAGAAAGACATGATAAACTTACTTGCACATACAAGAACATTTAACCTTTCATATACATAATATAAATATCAATTGTATTTAGTAGAAAGAATTTACCAACATGTCGCCAGCTGAGAGGGCTGTGGCTGTAGAATACACCAACTGCATCTCTACAGAAGGGTAACACTCTTCCAATGAGTGACCTGGATATGATACTAAACAATCCAATCGTGAGGCTCAAGTAATGCTGGAGCTTTGGGGAATATGGCATACCTTTTCATTGCCATTGCTCCAAGGTCTACTCAAGCCCTTCAGTGGTAGCACCTGAAAGGGTCCTATCTATGAGTCAAATAGAACTGTTTGATCATTTAACTGAGTGTAAACAAATTACTTCTGATGAAGTGAATCGTTAGTGATACATAGCAATACTTGGAACCATTAAAATTTGTTGACTTTTGCTAAATTGAATTGTTAGAAATAGAATTGTTTGATCCTTTAACTGCGTGTAAACAAATGATTGATGTTTAATTGAATTGTTAGCAATACTTGGAACTATTCAACTTTGTTGACTTATGTTAACAAATTATATATATATATATATATATATATATATATATATCTAATATATATCTCTATAGTCATCTACAGACAGATCTGTTTCATTCTATCAGAACTCATCAGTGTGGCTATACTTATTAGCTTACCGTAGCCGGGATCAAAACCCGGTTGACTCAAACGCCAATCCACGAGGAGCTAGTAGCATCGGAGTAAATTTTAAACGGTTATGAATCACAATTACTATTGTTTACATACATCCGTTTTAACGGCTACCGAGACGTCAATTCATATATGAAGAGGCTTGCAATAAACGCTAATGGCAACACGATTACTTCATTCGCCGGAGAACTCAACCCTACATGGGTAGGGGAGTATATATCTCTCGGATTTGGCATTAAATAACCTACAATAATTGATATGCCATAAAACCTAATCAAACCAAACCAAACCAACATGTCCCAATAGTTAGAAATGTGCACTTATTATTCTATGAACTAGCAGTATGTAATTGAGTAAAGTTGGTGACCCTAGTCGAGGGCGACCCGAGGGCTCACTTTTCAATAGCTTCTACACCGAGGTGTAGGAGAGGGCGCAACTCCATTCCCTTGATTGCTCCACTTTACCCTTGATCTGTACCTTATAATGCTGAGTGTTAAGCAAAGCGGCAGCAAGTATCATTTTTTGAGTCTTTGGTATAACTTGACCGAAGCGGTACAAAAAATGGAAAAAGGGGTTACCTGATAATGGAAAGTAAAATGACCATGGCCGTGTGATTTTACAGGGGTAAGAGGCAAGAACAGATTGGTTGGTTGTTTCGGTTTTATGGCATATTAACCTTCATACGTTATTCAATGCCAAATCCATTTTTATACAAATAATCAGTTCTATTTCAGAGGATTCAGTTTAATTGTCAAAAACATTTCTATTTCAATCTATTCAGTTTAGTCAAACAGTTCTAATTCAAAAAATTCCCTTTAGCATAAGTACAGTCACATTGTCAAAAACAGTTCTATTTCAAACAATTCAGTTTAGCATAAGTATGCTGTTTGATTCTATTTAATCCGTAGATAGGACCCTATCAGGTACTACTATTCTGGCTCAGAGTGGACCTGGGAGTGATGGTAGTGAAGGGGTACTCCACATTCCCCAAAGTTCCGACATAACTGGAGCCTCACCATCAGATTGGTTTGTGTCATATTCAGGACAATTGTTAAGAGGGGTGTCTTACTCCTCTTCAGAGATGCAGTAAGTGTATTTGACAGTCCCAGCTGACTGGGTAAGGCAAGAACAGAGATAAAAGAATTTGAGAATAGATTTCTGATACTGTCATGTGACCCCCCCATGAGGCACCCAGTAGATATGCAACAAAACGCCCATTGAAAAATCTGACTGGGAACTACATAAAGATGCAGGCTGCTATATTGAACAATTCCTGCAAACAGAATTCAATAAAACAGCCACCTTACATCCCATCTCACAAACTATCAAAGTAAGACGAGCAAGAGATGCTGGGCACTGCTGAAGAAGTAGTGATGAAGTCATAAGCAACATTCTCCCATGGACTCCTACACATGGACACACCAGCAATGGCCAACCAGGAAAAAACTTGCATTCATCAGATCTGTGCAGACACTTGTGTACTTACAAAGTGCGATGGCCAACAGGGGTGAATTGTATAGAAAGGCAAAGGAATCTGTGCTATTTGTTAGCCATAATGATGATGATGATAATGATGATTTCTGCTGTATTAATAATTTTCAAGATTTTCTCAAGAAAGTTGGATATTGTGAATGTCAGTATATTAAACAGCTTTTCTAGAATAAGTAAAATTGGTGACTGTAGTTGAGGGTAACCCGAAGGCTCTTTTTTTGGTAGATACTACACCAAGGTGTAGGGAAGGGCACTACTCCTTTCCCTGGATTGCTCTACTTTACCCTTGATCCGTAACTTATAATGCTGAGGGCTAAGCAAGGTGGCATCAAGTATCATTTTTGAGTCTTTAGCATGACTCGACCTGGGATTGAACCCAGGTCTCCTGGGCCATTGACAAACACTCGAACCATTATGCCAATTTTTTAAACTATTTCTTTTGTAGACACCTTCGTAATGGATTGATTTTTTTCCATTAGGTTGGTTGTTTGGGTTTTATGGTATATCAACCTTTGTTGGTTATTTAATGCCAAATCCATTTTTATACAAATAATCAGTTCTATTTCAAACAAATTAGTTTAGCATGAGTAATTGCCAAAAACATTTCTATTTCCAGCTATTCAGTATAGTCAGGCAGTTCCCATTCAAACTATTCAGTTTAGCGTAAGTACAGTTTCAATTTCGAAAACACTTCTTTTTTAGACAATTCAATTTAGCATAAGTACACAGTTTACTTCTATTTAACCCATTGATAGGGCCCTATCAGGTGCTACTACTCTGAGCCAGAGTGCTCCACATTCGCCAAAGCTCCAGCATCACTGGAACCTCACCATCAGACTGTTTAGTGTCATATCCAGGACACTCGTTGGGGTGGGGGTCTTACCCCTCTGCAGAGGTGCAGTCGGTGTATTCTACAGCCCCAGCTGACTGGGTAATTGTTCGTTAGGGCAGTCAGATCATTCAAAACTAATTTCAGAATTAAAAGGGTTTTATGAGATCACTTTAGAGTTATTCCAATTCAAATCTATATCAATAATATGTTCCCTGTAATTACTCTTATCTTTGTCAGCAGTAGCCATAGAATTTGCTGACTGCATTTCTGCTGGGAAGTAAAACCTCCCATCCCCATAAATATGTGTCCTTGATATGACACTAAACAATCTGATGCTGAGGTCTTGGAGATCTAGAGTACCCCTTCTGTACCAGTACGACCAGGTCCAATTTAGGAGGTGCCCTTGGTGTAATGGTTACCGTCCTAGGAAATGGACACGGCGACATAAGTTCAAATCCTGGACGAGACTAATTGCATTTCACATCGCGCTAAAACCCTTGGGAAAGGTATGAATCCAATTATTCTCCCTCCAGCTATGGGTAAATAGTAGGGCAGACTAGGTTCTTCAACTTTGGTGAGGCAACTAGTCTAGGAGAAGGAAATCTCTGAATTGAAGCCTATTAAACTTCACTTAAAAATTGACCTTGTGTCACATCCTGCCCGAGCGGAGGGGTTGGTAAATATGATTACGACCAGGTCCACTTTGACCTGGAGTGTTAGTATCTCTTAGGGTCCCATCTATGAGACAAATAGAACTGTTCAATCTTTAGCTAGGATTGCTGTTAATATTGAACAGGACTATTAATGTTAAATAACAATACTCAAAACAATTTAACTGTGTGCAAACAAAAAATAGCAATACTTTAAACCATTTAATTGTGTGCAAACAAATGAGTTTTAACTTGTTTAAAAATAAAGTTACCTACAAACTATTTACTTAAAAATCATATGTATAAACAAATTTTGGCATTAAATAACCCACAAGGGTTGATATACCACTGAACCAAATAACCAAATCAAAATCAAACTATCCGATAGCAATACTTGAAACTATTTAACTGTGCAAACAAAACAGTTCTTACTCATTTAAAAATGTTACCTAAAAAGTATTCACTTACAAATCGTATATATATATATATATATATATATATAAACTGATAACAACGATCCAAGTGGAAGGAATGATTTATTAACCCGTTAATAAATCATTCCTTCCACTTGGATTGTTGTTATCCGTTTTTCTACATATTGTCGGATTACAATCCTTTATTTACTCTCCATATATATATATATATATATATATATATATTATTCAGTCCAGTTATGGCAGTATCTATCATATCCATTGGATCTGAAGAAGTCCAGTTAAATTTGGTGTTATTGATTCATATCAATACCCATAGCAAGATGGAAATAAATTTTTAACCCTAATGTGACCGGATTTTGTTTTTCTTAAGGGTATATATATATATATATATATATATATATATATATATATATATATATATATATATATTATAACAGTGTTAGTTGTCACTAAATCACTTTGTGGGTCTGTGTAGAATCAAGTGCAGTATATATGGAGAGTGCTCAATATCTAGGATTGAGCTAGAATACAATAATAATAATAATAATAAATATATATTAGATTTGTAAATATTTAATTCATGGAATTTAGACAGCAACCCTTGGGTTTCCTGGAGTTTTTTGCAAAACTACAATCATCAGGCAGTTAAGAAAATGAAATTAATCGAAAATCGAAAAAATGCAGTCAAAAAACCGTTGGGGTTTTGTAGGAATCTTTACGTGTGAGTGTGTGTGGGTGTGTGTGGGTGTGTGCGTATACTTGTGTGGGTTATAGTTGCGTATTAATGTGTATATGTGTGGGTGTAAGTGAAATTGAAAGCGCAGGACCAGGTATAAATTTATCGGTGTATCTTAATTTTTTGCTACATTATTCTATTTCTATATAGCTAAGGAATAAAACATCATCATTGCATATCGAGGGGAATATATATATATATATATATATATATATATATATATATATGTGTGTGTGTGTTTGTGTGTGTGTGTGTGTGTGTGAACAGGATTTGACATTAAATAACTCTCATGGCTTGATATGCCATAAAACACAACCAAACCAAACCAAACCACTCAACAATCTAATCTTTATCATTATTATTATCCATATTTACCAACCCCTCCACTCGGGCAGGATATGACACAAGGTCAATTTTTAAGCGAAGTTTAACAGGTTTCAATTCAGAGTTTTCTTTCTCCTAGACTAGTTGCCTCACCAAGGCTGAAGAACCAAGTCTGCCTGACTATTTACCCATAGTTGGAGGGAGAATAATTGGATTCATACCTTTCCCAAGGGTATTAGTGCTATGTGAAATGCAATCAGTCTCGTCCAGGATTTGAACTCGTGTCGCCGTGTCCATTTCCTACGACGATAACCATTACACCACGAGTGTAATAGTTGTCCTATCATTATTATTATCATTAGTCCTGATAATATTATGATAAGTTAAATTCTTGTCATTACTGCTGTGATAATTGAAAGGAAAATTGTCACTCGTTAACAATCAGTTTATTTCCGTCAGTCGAAATTCACCGTCAAGTCATTATCATTATGGCTGCTTTTGCCATCACTATAAATCAACTTCCTCATTAAGTAATTATGATTCAGGTACACACATGTCACCTGGGTATTACGAGTTCGAGGGAGAAACATCCATTAAGATAAGGTGTGTGTATGGGGGAAGAAATTACAAATGAAGTGGGTAATATGGTTTATGCTGTAAGAATTAGCGTCTAAAAATTAGTTTGCATTATAAGGGAGCAGGGGTTGAGAGCATTCCTATCTACAATTGTCGGAAACATTCAGATACTTCTTCTTCTTCGTTGTCGTTGTTACAGTAATACAATCAAAAAAAAAAAAAAAAAAAGAAAAAGAAAATCATACATCATAGTAGTAATCCTAGTCAAGTAAGAACATTGGGTTTATAAGTCCCAAAAATTCACTCTAACCTGTTCAGCAGGACACATAGAGTAATGGATACTGGCGTTAGTTCCTAAGCTTCTAAGGAGATAATTTAGTGGTTGCAAGTTCAATCCTGACTACAGGTGAGTAACAATACAGGAATATTGTACCCGGACAGAATCAGAACAAGCGACCTCTGTGGATTCAATAAAGGACATAGTTCCTGAGTTCGTCAAACATCTGAAGAAGGCCAGAGGACATATCGGCAGAAACATTTCGGAAATAACAATGAAGACAGTAGTCTGAAAACCCTTAATGATAAAAATTCATTTCGAGGATTGACAACTTTTTTGAACAGGGTTTGTTTCTCATATTGTTGTTACTACTATTGGAATTACCCACCACCCAACTGTGCTCACTTCTACTGTTTGCTATTTGATTTGGTTTTGGGTCCTTTGTTTAATGGCATGTCAACCTTTGTGGGTTATTCAAAGCCAAAGCCATCTTTGTATAAGAACGACAGTCACTACCTGAGGGGATAAGGAACTTCAATCCTTATCCTAATGGTATTAGTCTGAAAGTGAATATGATTATACAACTAGGGTTCTGACTACACTTACTTTGAGGTCTCGTTTCAGCATGTCAGCTACATTAAGGGACTCTCTTCCTTTTTAGTCTTTATCATATTTACCCAACCCCTCCGCTCGGGCAGGATATGACACAAGGTCAATTTTTAAGCGGAGTTTAACAGGTTTCAATTCAGAGTTTTCCTTCTCCTAGACTAGTTGCCTCATCAAGGCTGAAGAACCTAGTCTTCCCTACTATTTACCCATAGTTGGAGGGAGAATATTTGGATTCATACCTTTCCCAAGTGTATTAGTGCTATGTGAAATGCAATCAGTCTCATCCAGGATTTGAACTCGAGTCGCTGTATCCATTTCCTACGACGATAACCATTACACCACGAGCACCTCCAATTCCTCCTTTTGGTCTTTATGAATGTTCGGCAAATTAATGAAAGTCAGTGCGTGCGATTCTTTCCAAATAGAGGAAATGGGTGACACAACTTTGCTTTCTTGTCAGATGCCATTTTGCTGGACCGATTCTCAGCTCTCCCGAAAAAAAAAAAAAAAAAAGACAAAACATTATGAATAAAAAAATTGTCAGGTACATAAGGCAGTGTAATGTTTAGCAAGCTGGTGTAGTAAAGTTGCAAGAATGAGTTTGAGTCTCATTGGGTGCCCCATTCATTTGGCGTCGTGCCACATCTAAGCAAAATGCTTAGTAAATTACTACATAAAAAATTGGTACAAATTCATTGTCTGTTGCTGCTCTGTGATCAAATTGTGATTGAAAAGTTAAAACTATAAGAATTTGAAACTTAGATGAAGATGTGAGCTCAAATGAACAGTTGTAGACATGAAGACATTATATTGATGAATCAGTGCCAATTCAAAAAAAAAAAAAAAAGAAATTATGAAACCAGTCTTGATACTTTTTAAATGACAAATTTTAGCGAAAAACAAGACTGTGCAAATGCAACCCCATTCCATACTTATTAGACCCAAGTCAATTTGATTTTTTTCCTATTTGCTAAACTGAAAATGTATCTCAAGATAAGAGATTTGAGGACATGGAGGACATGAAAAGAAATACAACAACACAACTTTATATGCTATTGAAAGAGGAGTTTCAGAGGTGCAATGACCAATGGAAAACTCTCTGGAATAAGTGTACAGAATGTTCAGGCTTCTATATTGAATAAATTCACTGCTTCATTCATTGTTCCTTTCTGATTAGGTAAATACGGCTCCAGTTCTTCTTACTTTTTGAACTCACTATCGTACATATAATTGTTTTGTTTCTCCTGTGCAGATATTTCCGGTCCTTTATAGAGACAAACAAATACAATTTCTGCCTTTATACTGGTCATATCATCTTCTGAATAGACATTTCCAATCTTTTATAGAGACACACAAATACAGCTTCAGCCGTTATACTGGTCATATCATCTTCTGAATAGACATTTCCAATCTTTTATAGAGACACACAAATACAGCTTCAGCCGTTATACTGGTCATATCATCTGAATAGACATTTCCAATCTTTTATAGAGACACACAAATCCAGCTTCAGCCGTTATACTGGTCATATCATCTGAATAGACATTTCCAATCTTTTATAGAGACACACAAATACAGCTTCAGCCGTTATACTGGTCATATCATCTTCTGAATAGACATTTCCTATCTTTTATTGAGACACACAAATACAGCTTCAGCCTTTATACTGGTCATATCAACTTCCGAATAGACATTTCCAATCTTTTATAGCGATACCCAACTGTTAAAGTCATTATTAGCTTTCTTCGTTTTATTTTTTCCAAGTCTTTGTATATAGATACAAAGACCCCTTTTTCATTTGGGACATGGTACCATTCATATATCAATAGAATTGATTTAGTTTGGTTTCTTTGTTTAATGGCATATCAACCTTCACGAGTTATTTAATGTCAAAGCCATCCTTGCAGAAGAGCTGTGGTACTAATTAGTACTAGTGGTACTATTTGGTACTATGTGGTACTAGTTGGAGGATAAGAGGTTTCATGGCTTTCCCAAGGGTATTAGTCAAAAAGTGAATGTAATAACTCTAAACTTTAAGGCCACAGTCCAGCCCTTTAACCATTACACCCGAAGGAGCCCCCCCCACCAAAAAATTGGTTTGGTTTAGTTTCTTACTGGCATATCAACCTTTGTGAGTAATTTAAGGCCAAAGCTGTCCTTGTAGAACAACAGTTGTACTATTTAACCCACAGCTGAGGGATAAGAAGGTTCATACTTTTCCTTAGGGTATTTATCCGAAAGTGAACATAATAATATGAGTTGTCTGAATTTCTGAGACGAAGCTTGATCATTTTTATCATTAAGGGTTTTCGGACTATTGTCTTCATCTTTATTATTTCCACAACGTTTCGGTCGATATGTCCTCCGGCCTTCTTCAGGTGTTTGTCGAACTCAGGAACCTACACGGAACTTCGAACTACGTCCTTTTGTTATATATTGACCCTTGACCGAGACGTCAATCAAAGACGCACCTGTGTAAATAAACGGAAGAAGATCATGTTATCTAATCGGAAGTAAGTGGACGTTATGAAATAATACATGCAGATGTCCGCAGCAGTTGAGTCAGTTGAGGAGACAGTGAAGGCCAGAGTGAGAGCCAGGTTGCAGTCAGTGAAAGCGTCCCACTGGGGGCTGCTGCGTCCAGTTGGGCGGCTTCCAGTTGAGAGAGTTGGAGGCAGTGAAGGCCAGAGTCAAAGCCAGCTTGCAGTCACTGAGAGTGCTCCCGCTGGGGCCTGTGGCCTATACCAGGCCTCTGGTTGAGTAACCCTGGCCGAGAAGCAGAAGAAGTGCTAAGTGGATTTCGAAGATAACACAGCGTGCTATGGTCAAGAGAAGAAGCTAAAGGTCAATATAGTAATCTGTCTTTGTCTCCCCCATCCGTCTGTCTCACAAACCACAGAAGCTTCAACTCCTTTCGAAAGAATAAAAAGACAAATATATTCTTATAAAGAAGTGTTGTTCTTCCTTCTTCCCTCATCACGGTATACAACACTTTATTGAATCCAAGTGGGTCGCCTGTTCTGATTCTATTTGCCATAACCGGGTAAAAGTGTTAAGTATTCCTGTATTGTTACTCTCCTGCAGTCAGGGTTGAACCTGTAAACCTCCAGATGATCCTGCTGGACATAACGTAACGGTTATAGGCGTTGGTTCCCTAATCTTCTAAGGAGACAATCATCTGGAGGTTGCAGATTCAATCCTGACTGCAGGCGAGTAACAATACAGGAATTCTTAACACTTGTACCCGGTTATGACTAACGGAATCAGAACAGGCGACCCCCGTTGATTCAATAAAGGACATAGTTTGAAGTTCCGTGTAGGTTTTCGAGTTCGACAAACACCTGAAGAAGGCTGGAGGGGTTTCTTGCTATGTCCACAACGTTTCGGTCGATATGTCCTCCGGCCTTCTTCAGGTGTTTGTCGAACTCGGGAACCTACACGGAACTTCGAACTATGTCCTTTATTGAAGTGCACCCTCAGTGACTTCAAGCTGCCGGAACGTTGTGGAAATAACAATAAAGATGAAGACGATATCCCGAAAACCTTTAATGATAATAATAGCATAACTGGGGTTTGAACTTACTTACTGTCATATCTCTGTTCAGCATTTTAGCCACTATGCTACTGGGACTTGTTCATATATCAATAGATACTGCACCTAATAACCTTCTCAGTATTCTACGTTTTATGTCTCTTTCTCTTAACTAAGACTGTTTCTGTTTGCATTGCTTGAGAATTATATTGTTTCCTTTACTAAGAGTTCTATTGTTAAGTACTAATCTAAGGAATTAACCTGAAATACTAAAGCTGTTTTATCCATAAACTTGCTTATGCTAAGTGTCTTCCTTATTAAGAACTAATTTAGCACTTTAAAAAATTTGTAACAAATTCAATTATTTAAAAAAAAAATTTTTAATTGAATAATTTCTTTGATAAGAAATTGATAACTCACTACCATGATGTAATGATAATATAGGTTGGTTTTTGGTTGGTTGGTTGGTTGGTTGGTTGGTTGGTTTTATGGCATTTCAGCTACTGTTAGATGATTTTATACCAAAGTGAATTAAACAAATATAGTCTCCGATTATTGTTGTAGACTAGCGTATCGTACCTTGAACTGGTCCATGACATCTTGTTTACAACTGTTTAGAGCCGTGAGAACAAGACATACGGAGAACTTTATGCAAACCAACAATAAAATAACAATTCTTATTACACTGCTGTTAACAACTAATTTGTACGTACCAGTATATTGAAACCTTCTAGGTTCTGGTATACAACAACTATATACAGTACAAAAATGTATCTTCACAATCATTTTAAACATTTGAACACTTGATTATCTTAAACCGATATATTCAAGTCATAATTTTTCCTCAACATTGGGTTGTACTATATTCTTCTGAAAGGCTTGGAAAAAAATTATACCATCAATTTGAATAATTTAATTTAGTTTCTCTAAGTAATATTTTATTCGTAGGTATAAAAAAAAGTTGCGTCTAATTTTTTATTAGTTTATTCAATGCTAAATAAAAAACAAACTTGAATTGAAAAGCCTTTAGGTATTCAAATTCCATAATTTTTTACAATAGTAGTACTACTCCAGTTCAGAGTCTACCTGGGAGTAATTCATCAAAGAGTTGACCCCACACTCTCCAAAGCTCCAGACCTAGAGCTTCATTGCCGGATGGACTTTATTGTCACTTCCAGGACACCTAAAATTCTTCGCAGCAAAAAAGTTTTTGTTGCGCGCGTAGTGTAATGGTTATCATCATAGGAACTGGATTCAGCTGTCTAAGTTTGGTTTTGCTTTATTTGTTTAATGGCATATCAACCTTTGTGGGTTATCTAAGGCTAAAGCTATCCTAGTAGATAGGCAGTTGTGGTACTATTTAACCCTTTGCTGGGAAGATCATATTTACCAACCCCTCCGCTCGGGTAGGATATGACACAAGGTCAATTTTTAAGCGGAGTTTAACAGGTTTGAATTCAGAGTTTTCCTTCTCCTAGACTAGTTGCCTCACCAAGGCTGAAGAACCTAGTCTGCCTTACTATTTACCCATAGCTGGAGGGAGAATAATTGGATTCATACCTTTCCCAAGGGTATTAGTGCTATGTGAAATGCAATCAGTCAGGTCCAGGATTTGAACTCGTGTCGCCGTGTCCATATCCTGTGACGATAACCATTGCACCACGGGCACCTCCTTTGCTGGGAAGATAGGAGTTCATACCTTTCCCAAGGGTATTAGACAGAAAATAAACATAATAACATGACTAGAGTTTGAAGTCGCTTGCTACAATGTTGCAGTCCAGCACATAAGCCACTACACAATGGGGTTTTCCATTCAAGTCCTGAACATGGCTGTTTGCACTTCCCATTGTGCTAATACTCTTGGGAAAGGTATGAATGCAGCTATTCTTCCTCTAGCTATGGGTAAATTGTAGGGCAGACTGATCTGTTTTATGGAGGTATAGCAACCAGTCTAGGAGAAGGAAAACGCTGAATTCAAACCTAGAGAGGGACGGGCTCTACCAATCTATTTCTATCCAAGACAAGACACATGAGTAGTACCCTATGCCTTAACCTGGTTATAGAATCAGTAACAAACAGTATTCTAATTGTCTTTAATTGGAATCATTTTGAGATGAGGCTTCTTAATCTGAGAATTAATTTTTATTTATAGCGGACTTTTTGTCCTCATCTTGGTAGTTTTTGTGTTGTTTCTTCTTTCACTACGTTTCGGCCAAATTTCACCTCTGGCCTTCGGGGCCCGTGGCGCAGCGGATAGAGGCGTTGAGTCTCTACGGTTCCAGGTGAGCATTGTCAGCCAGAGGTTTACTTGGTCAAAAACGTGATGCGATAGACAACAACTATGGAAGGCAGTAATTACTGGGGATACGGTTACAAGACTCATCATTCCTATCCGAGGTCGGGGTAAATCACCTGAAGAAGGCCAGAGGTGAAATTTGGCCGAAACGTAGTGAAAGAAGAAACAACACAAAAACTACCAAGATGAGGACAAAAAGTCCGCAATAAATAAAAATTAATTCTCAAACAGTATTCTGTCTTTCATCATTATTTCAGGGAAATTTTCGATGAAAATTTTTGTTGAACGTGACTAAAAATATTGTTAAAACAAATGCTTTGTTGGTCTTCATCAAAACATGTTTAAGCAAAATATTGCTGCCAAAATATACTTTTACATCAACACATACTTAACTGACTGTTGGAAGATAGATAGATAGATAGATAGATAGATAGATAGATATGTATGTGAGTGTGTGTGTGTGTGTGTGTGTGTGTGTGTGTGTGTGTGTGTGTGAAATAGACAGTGGTTGCCAAATGTCACATTTCTGTGTCCTTTCCGCTTTCTTCAACAAATTCCACTTTTTCAAACTGAAGTCCGTTGTGGTTTGGTCTTGAAACAATTCCCAAATTCTAATCTTCTTTTCAGCAGGGATTACCTGCCCTTGATGACAGGGGAAAAGTGAAAACAAGTGAAAGAAGAGAAAAAAAATTCTGTCAGTACGATTCTGGTCTGAACAGCCGAAATGATTATGAATAAATAAATAAGTAGAAATAATCTTTATAAGACTTGACATGTAAACTCCTTTTACCTCAAAGAGTGTTTTAATTGTGAGAAAGAAAAAAAAAAGAAACAAACAAACAAAGAAACAAAGATGAAAACGAAGGAAGGAATGAAGGAATGAAGGGAGAAAAAAAAATAAACAATGAACGAATCAACGAATGAATGAATAAATGAAAAGAAAGAAAGAAAGAAAGAAAGAAAGAAAGAAGCCCTTCTCTCTTTATTCTTTAAAAGAATTAATTATGTAATGAGAGAAAAGATGCCAGAAAGAAAGAAAGAAAGAAAGAATCCCTTTGCTTTTCCTTTTCAAAAAAGAGAGAAAGAATGTATGAATGAAATTTAAAAAAAAAGGCAGCAAAGAACGAAAGAAAAGAAAGAACATTCGATCGAACGAACGAAAGAAAGGAAGAAAGAAAAAAAAGGAACGAAATGTATAAATATGTATATGAATGATTGAAAATGTAAGAAAGAAGCCTTTTCCTCTTAAAGAAAGAAAGAAAGAAAGAAAGAAATAAAGAAAAGTGTATTAAAACGATAAGCACAAAAAAGAAACAAAACGGTGGGGGAAAAAAGTCAAATAAAATTAAAAATAATCGTAAAAATCATACAAAGATCGAAATATGTTTCAAGTTCGCCTGTATGCCAGGCATTCTGGGTTCAGTTGAGATTTCTAATCTCTAAGCCGTCCACAAACCCCCTCACCCCTTCACTCACTCACTGACTACTCTCCTTTTCCTTGTCCAATGGCGTACTGTACTTTTGCAAAGTCTCTGGATTCATATTCGGGCTATCAATCTTTCAAGACGAGTTAGAAGTGACAACTTGTATATTTGATACAACGTTCGTCGTTGTTTTTATTGTTGGTGCTCAATCTTTTATTTATTTATTTGTTTATTTATTTGTTTATTTTCTAGTGGCTGTCAATGTTGATTTCTGACTTGCTGCTGTAGCCGTTTTCTTGGACTAATTCTTCTTTATGATTACCTTTAACATACTTTCTCCGAACTACGTCTTGGCCATCTTTTATTTGTTCATTTATTTTATTTTATTTTTATCTTTTTTTTAAAGAACGGATTTATACTGGCAAAAACCACGCGGACATGTTTCGTTCTTGTCACTATGTATTTGGCAAGCATTGCCGATTTACAAAAGTCTATTTTATATATATATATATATATATATATATATATATATATATATACTGCTTGTCAGGCATGGGGTAAGGTGTGACATTTTATTTTATTAAACCTTTTTCTTTGTTGTCCGTATGTTGAGAAATTCCAGCTAGCTTATGAAGGGTAAAGAATACTGCAACTCTTCTTCTTCTTCTTCTTCTTCTTCTTCTTCTTCTTCTTCTTCTTCTTCTTCTTCTTCTTCTTCAGTATTTTATAATGATTTTTTAGTTGTCCATGCTGATTTTAGAAGGAAGATAGTGACATCTTATACAATTTTCTTTTCATGTCTTGGTATTTGAATATCCTCTCTCTCTCTCTCTCTCTCTCTCTCTCTCTCTTTCTTTCTCTCTCGAAATTCACACACGCACACACACTGTTACAAGAAAGTTTCTTGACGAAGTTTTAGAAGGAAAGATAATGACGGTAGCATCTTTTTTTCGCTTAGTACTTTACTTTTCTGCAAAAGAATGTTCATTTCTTCCCAATCTTTTATTTTTTATTTTTCAGGTGGTTTATTTTCATGTCTTTTTTGTTTGTTTGTTTGCTTGTTTTTACCGCTTCCTTTTCAACTTTCTAGTATAACTATTTTCTTCCACCTTTTTTCTTTCTTTTTTGTCTTTTGACCACCCCATTTTATCTTTCGTACTATTGTTATTAATGCCAGGTAAGCCATTTACGAAGAACGTAAAAAAGAAAGATCCACTCTTTGGTCTGCCAGAACGGCAAAATCAACAAGTTCTTTCATATAGGACTTTATACTCCTATACTTTCTAATTAACTAAAACTAGGTTCAGTCTTCTGGCTTTGTATTTCAAAGTTCCAGAATCTGGTTTTTGACGGAGTGGTAGCACCTGATAGGGCCATATCTATGGGTTAAATAGAACTAACAGCATACTTATGCTAAAATGAATTGTTTGAGTAAACTGAATTGCTTGAAATAGAAATGTTTTTGACAATTAAACCGTACTTACATTTAAACTACGTGCTTATGCTTAACTGAATTATTTCAAATAGAACTGTTTTTCGACATTAAAACACTATTTACACTTAACTGAATTGTTACATATAACTGCGTGAATAGTTTGAAATGGAAATGTTTTTGACAATTAAACTGTGTATTTATGCTAAACTGAATTGTTTTAAATAGAAGAGATTATTTACATAAAAATTGATTTGGCGTTAAATAACCTACAAAGGTTGATATGCCATAAAACCCACCAAACCAAACCAAACCAAATCTGGTTTTTGAATATACCATTTGTCAGTATATTTACTTGGCTCTTGTGTCAGATAAGTGAAAAACTGAACGCTTGCTCTCCCCAAGGCTATGCCTACTTAGCAAGGTTGAGTTTGTTGCTCGGCACGTGAGGCGCCCTAAAAGGGGAATGCCGACAGGACTTAGTATTTTCGGATCAGCAGCGCACAAGACTCGATTTCTGCCTGGCTTCCCACCATAGAATGACCTTGCATCATATTGGTGGTGAAAAGTCAGTTAAATACCCATACCATTTGTCAGTTTGCTCTGTCGGTTTGAGCTGTAGAATACACCGACTGCGTCTCTACAACGAGTGTCCTAGATATGACATTAAACAATCTGATGGTGAAGTTCCAGGAATGCTGGAGCACCCCTTCATTGCAATCGCTCCTAGGTCCACTCTGGCACGGAGTGGTAGCACCTATCTATGGGTTAAATAGAACTAAATTGCGTACTTATGCTAAATTGAATTACTTGAAACAGAACTATTTTGATATTTAAACTGCGTGCTTATGCTAAACTGAATTGTTTGAAATAGAACTGTTTAAACATTTAACTGCTTGTGGATAAAAAATATACTTATATTAAACTGAATTGTTTGAATTAGAACTGTTTAACTAAATTGAATAGCTTGAAATAGAAATATTTTTGATAATTAAACTTCTTATTTACATTTAAAATGCAGACTTATGCTAAGCTGAATTGTTTAAAATGGAACTGTTTTTGACATTAAAACTGTACTTACGTTAAACTGAATTGTTTGAAATGGAACTGTTTTGACATTTCACTCTGTGTAAACAAAATCCATACTTATACTAGACTGAATTGGTTGAAATAGAACTTTTCGACAAAACTGAATATTATGAAATAGAAAAGTTTTTGACAATTAAACTGTACTTATACTAAACTGAATTGTTTGAAATAGAACTGATTATTTGTATGAAAATGGATTTGGCATTAAATAACCTACAAAGGTTGATATGCCATTAAACCCAACCAACCAACCATTTGTCAGTATGGTAAAATTTCAGTTTCTTGCACAGTTCCCTGTGGATTAACTTCCTTGTCCAGTTGCGCCATTTCTTGTATTTCTTTTGTACTTGTTTGCGTATTATTAATTATTATAGGATTAACTGTGTCATCTTAATCCCCATATAGCTCACTATTTTGTGTATTATCAATTTTGTTTTGATATAAGTAGTCTTTATCACATTATTTGGCGCTACTGATATTAGGGATACAGTTTCTCTTAAGTTTCCTCCGCGTAGCCATGTCCAGTCATCTTATGTGCATCGTCCTTAGTCGTTTGAAGTATCCACGTCGTTAATTGTCTTCCCATTTACTATATTGCGAGTTTTTAACACCAGCGTTAGCTGATGGTCTTTCACTGGAGTCTAAGTGAGAGCTAGTCTCCTCAAATCTTCAGGACTTTTCTCAATATTCTGGCCGATCTTAACACTGCTGAAATTTAAATGGTCTCGGCTTGTCCTTCGATTTCCAACTCCCCCAGCCCTATCACCAAATCTTTGAAGATCGGTCCAAGTGCACCAATTAAAATTTGGTATCAATGTCACCTTAATGTTTTATAGCATTTTTAGTTCTCTGGCAAGGTCTAAGTGCTTGTCTACTTCTTCTTCTTCTTCTTAGTTGTAACTGATGTTTATTCACTGATGGCTCAGGAACCGCAAGTCTCTTTAAGTCTACACGACTAACAGTGCTGTGGTCTAGACAGCCTCGATTTCTTTTCTGGCCGTTCTTAACAATGCTGTAGTTTGGATGGTTTCCGCACGTCCTCCAACTTCCAAGTCATCCAGTTCCTTTAATAGTCCTTGAGTTCCTGTACCGAATGCACCTATCACGATTATTATTATTATTATTATTATTATTATTATTATTATTATTATCCTTTGAGTGTTTTTCACACCAGCGTCAGCTGATGGTTTTCCACTGGAGTCTGAGTGATAGCATGTCTCTTCTTCAAGCCTCCTGGACTTTTCTTAGTATTCTGGCCGATCACAACAACAACGCTACAGTTTGCATGATCTCCTCTCGTCCTCTAATTTCCGAGTCTTTCAGTCCCTGTACCAACCTGTTCGTGACTGTATCATGCGTGCCAATTACAATTGGTATCACCGCCAGTTTCACGGTCCATAGTTTTTTTCTTTTCTCTTGTAATGTCTTGGTACTTATCTCTCTTTTTGGTTTCCTTGAGTTTTACTTAATGGTCAACCGGTATATTATTATTATTATTATTTACTCCTTTTGAGTTTTTCACATCGGCGTTAGCGGATGGTTTTTCACTGGAGTTTGAGTGACAGCAAGTCTCCTCAAGTCTCCAGGATTCTTCTCAGTATTCTGGTCGTTCTCAGCAATGCTGTCATTTCGATAGTATCTACCCGTCCTTCAACTTCTAAGTCTTCCAGGCCTTTTGATAATCCTTTAGTTACCGTGCCAAAAGCACCAATCACAATTGGTATAATTGTCACCTTCATGCTCCATAGTTTTTTCAATTCTCTAGCAAGGTCGAGGTACTTAGCTCTCTTTTCACATTCTTTCAGTTTTATTCTGTGGTCAGCCGGGACAGCAAAGTCGACAATTTTGCAGTATTATTATTATTATTATTATTATTATTATTATTATTATTCATTCTTTTGAGAGTCTTTTACACCGGCGTTAGCCGATGGTTTCTCACTTGAATTTGAGTAACTGCAAATTTTCGCAAGTCTCCAGGGCTCTTCTCAGTATTCTGGCCGATCCTAATAATGCTGTCGTTAAGATTGCCTCCACTCGTCCTCAAAGTCTTTGTACCAGTCCTTTGGTGACTGTACCGAGAGCACCAATTACAATTGGTATCATCGTCACTTTCGTGTTCCACAATTATTATTATTATTATTATTATTATTATTATTATTATTATTATTTCACACTTAGCAAATTTTTCACATCAACGTTAACTGGTTGTCTTTCTCTAGAGTGTGGGTGACAACAAGTCTCCTCCGGTGTCCAGGACTCTTCTTAGTATTCTGGCCGATCTTAACAATGGCGGGGTCTGGCTAGCCTCGATTCTTTCTCTCACATTCCGTTTTCCTCCGGCCCGTCTCTCCCTTTATTTCTCTCTCTTCCTGCCCCCACCAAGTTCTTAGGGACTCTTCCAAACGCATCAACTGCAAGTGCAATCACCTTCACCCTCATGTTCCACGGTTTTTTGTTGATTGTTTGCTTGTTGTAGTTGTTTGTTGTTGTTTTTTTCTGGGTTTTTTTTTTGCTTTTTTCTCATGGTGCTAGTATTTTTTTAAAAATTTTTTGCTTCCTTTTATTTTCACTTTGTGGTCTGCCTGAATGGCTAAATCCACTAGATAACTTCATTTATTCATTTATCATTCAGTGTCTTTCAGTCATATTATTCCATGGCTGCCCTGTAACTTTTTCCTCATCATTAATGATTTTTACTTTATATTTTTCCGTCTTTGTCTCTGTCTCTCTCTTTAAGGTTATTTTCCTGCCTTTTCGTAATTTCTAAATAATTTACACCCTCTACGTCTTTCTCCATTCTACAATATTACTCTTTACTAATCTGTACCCTCCCAGTCTCTCTCTCTCTCTTCGGTTTTCTTTCTCCCCTCTTTCTCATTTTTTCTGTATCTTCACTCTCTTTCTCTCCGATCCCTTACTTTTTTTTTTCTTTCTGCTAATCTCCTAATCAGCTAGTTTGTTCATCTCATTATTATACGTTCATTCATCATCACCACACATTAAACATTCATATTTCGCCTTTATTCAATTTTCTAAAATGCTGATGTGATATTCATAAACATTTAGTTAAACTAAATGATTGATCATGACAACCAACGCAAAGTCAAAACGATTTGAGTTTTATAAAAAAAAATTAAAAAAACAAAAAACAAGCGAGATTATTCTGCAAACAATTTCAATAAAAATGCAAGTAACCAAAAAAGATTTTTGGAAAAAGCAAAATAAATACCATTTTCAAATTAAATTAAACAAATAAAAAAAAAAACTTTTAAAAAAAGGATTTTTAAAAATATTGATTTTTGCAGGGATGCTGAGTAATAAAATTATTTCCAAACAAAATTTTAACAAAGAAAAATTATGATGAAAATGATGTCTTTTTGTTTTTTGTTTAAGGCAAATATAGTTGAAATTGGAATTGTAAGTAAGTAAATATGATTATTGTTTCCAAACAAAATAAAGATAGAAAAATATTTGTTGATTTAAAAAAAAAAGAAAAAGAAAATAGGACCAAAGAAAATTAAATTAAATCTTGTTTAGGTAAAAGTTTAAGTACGAAAGAGTTCCGAATTTTTAGACTCTTAAAACAATTCATTAAAAAAAAAAGTCAAAACGAGTGAGGAATTCTAAATATATTTTTTAAATAAATAAATAAATAATGTGGATGCTAAATTTGGATTTAAAAAAAAAAAACATGAGAACAAAATTGATTCTAAACAGACGATAAAAATTTTTTGAAGATTTTTTAACAATTCACAATAAACAAACAAATGAAAATGGAGATCTTCACGCCTAACTTCTCGTCACTTTCTTCTTGTAAAATTTTGTTTTAAATAAGATAAAATAAAAACAGGGGAAAGTGCGAACAAATCTGAAATAAAAGAAACATATTTTAGACAAAGACGTAAAAATGCAAGATTTTCAAAATGAAAACTTTTCAACTAAAATGGAAATTAATTATCCAACTAAGAAAGACAACCGCTCGCTCGTTTGGGCTAAGAATACTTTGACTATGTTCCCCTGCAAAAGGGGTAAGCCCCCACCCTCAATAAAAGTGGGGTTATCCATGATATTAAAACTGCATTTGATAGAGAGGCTTCAATTCAGATGTATGGAGTATGGATACACTTTCATTACCATTACTCTCATGTCTACTGGAGATTAATAAAGAAATAATTATAAGATAAGGTAAATTTCAACGGTAGCAGTTCCCAGATCTACTCTGGACATCAACAAGCACGACTACAACTGCTATTAGTCGCCGCTTATATATATATATATATATATATATATATATATATATATATATATATGCAGTATGGCCATATTTGCATAGCACGTGAGTGTGCGTGCAAACGTGCATATTCATAAGCCGGCGGAGTCACTTCATCGAAACGTTCCCGAATAATATTCTTCCACTTCCATACATTCCCAAACCTCTGTAAATAAAACGCCTCCAAACGGGTCGTCATGCCATTAAAAGCAATCATTGAATAAGAAAAACGAGTAAAAGATAATATTGTGCGTGCTGTGGTGTGGTGCGTGTAGTGAAAATGGGTTTTGGAACTTAGTATACATATATATATATATATATATATATATATATATATATATATATATATATATATATTGATATATCATGAGGTAGCAATAATATAAGGATAATCAAGAAATTGTATTCCATGAAAGGAAATAATATGTACTATGGGTTTGAATAAATAAAGAAGTGGTTTATTGTATTATTTACAGAGAGAGTGTTAGTTCTTCATGTGTTCTGTCCAGGGTGTCTCTCTGTGTATCTCTGTGTATGTCTGTCCGGTGACCGGTGATATAGTTCCTCATTTAAACTGTTCCGGTGGTGATTACATATCTCACCATAACATATATATATATATATATATATATATATATATATATATATATATATATATATATATATATATATATATATATATATATATATAGGTAATATTCGGTCAGGTTAAAAAGTTTGGAGTAAATCCCTCAGGACAAGAAAATCATTCAAGAGCTGAACATTTAAATTTTCCTGGTAGAGAGCTCAATGTAATTAATTACAGAAGTCCTGTATTAATTTTTTTTCTTCATGTTTTTGGTTCACACCAGAAACTGAAAATACTGGACCGAAATAAATTTATAATCATGAATTAACCGGTCTTTGGTTTTTTTCTTAAAGAAATATATATATATATATATATATATATATATATATATATGATATATATATATATATATATATATATATCCATCCAGGGATCATAGAAAAAGCCATTAAGGAACTAATACTCAATGAACAACTTATCTATAGATATAAGTACTTTCTGAATTCTAAAATGTCTACTCCTCATTTTTGACCCACGGGAGTCTCGCATGTTATAATGGTTATTAGCAAGCGAGGCTAGCAGACCATTTATTATCTTTTAATGTGTTCGATTTTCACTTGGTACTCTATACTTCTGACCTTGTACTAAACTAAGCTAAGCTTAGTAAATGGTAACATATTCTCAGCTCAAAAAACTGTTTATTGAGAAGTAGGTATACACCTCATTTCACTCTGTCGTACTATATTTTCACCATTGGTGTGTAATGCGCATGTACAAACGTACACACACACAGACACACACACACACACACCATTGCTTTGTGAAGTCGTGATTTTCAGCTCTTTTTTAATCTGTATTTTCTGTGAAATAAAAAAAAACTCCTCAAAGTTTCATAATGTTTGTCAGGAACTGTAAAGTAAACGTGTAGACGCAATAATGAAAGGTGTCACTGGAAAATTTTGAATTATAGGCATTCAAGCAATCTTTTTAACATGAACTTGTTATGTATACAAGCAGATCAACGGATTATTAGAATTTGAACCAATTATTTCTCTCAAATAAAATCCTATGGTTACCTCCCTTTGTTTATAATACCAGTAATTAATTCTCTAAGTGCTAATTACAAAAGAATGGATTAGAACGGGAAAATTACCGCTTGATTAGATAGAGAGAGAGAGAGAGAGACAGAGAGACAGACAGAGAGTGAAAGAGAGAGACAAAGAGAAAGAACGGAAATTTTCTTGGTTGATGAAAGAAAGAAAGAAAGAAAGAAAGAAAGAAAACGGAAAATTATTTGCTTTATTAAAGAAAGAAAAAATGAAAGAATGAATGAAAGAGCGGGAAAATTACTTGGTTGATGAAAGAAAGAAAGAAAAAAAAAGAAAGAAAGTGAGAATGGAAAATTTACTGTGAGAGAGGGGGGTGTTTGAGCAGTCCCTTTGCTTCGGATCAGAAAGTAATTCTGTAGGAACTCGCTTTCCTCGGAATCGTCAACTCTGTTTTCACTCATCCGCGTTTAGCCCAATCAGTTAAGATTTCCCCTTTATAAAACTATAAACCAAAAACTACATTACAAATTTGTGCCTTATAGACATGAAGTTGTTAGTAGTTTAGTCGCGGAAAGCTAATCGAATAGAGTTCTATCTGCATTAGGTGCCCCATTGTCGTGTATTATATTAAATATAAACAATGCTTGCTTTAGGACGCCTCCAGTGGTTTAATGTTAAGTGAGACTAACAGACCATGATTAGTGAGTTCGATTCTCCATGGGTGCCTTATATTTTAAGCATCGGGCTAAACTTAACTAAAGCTTAGTATGTCATATTTATACAAACTCTCACCGGGTCATTTTAACGTGGGAAGGTATGCACAAATCGAGATTCATCCACGGCCGTCCCAAAAAATGTTTGATTTCGTCGGTATTCTCCAACTAGGGCGCCGCCAAGCAATGAACTCAGCGCTGCAAAGCAGATATAGCCTGGAGGCATGGCCCCCTAGAACCACCAGGCGAGTCAGACGAAACGCTCTATACCATTCACTCTGGATGGACCCGTGAGGATGTCATATTGCCTTCGTCTGAAAGCAGAAACGGAAGCCTGCAAAAGGACACTGCTGAGTATGTTTATCAAAGCCTTCTGCTACGAAGAGGATGCGACGCAAGGTAAATTTTTAAGCTCAGTATTGTTTTTCTTTCTCCTAAATTGGTTGCCTAACCAAGATTAAAGAATCAAGTCTTCACTATTATTTACACATAGCTGAACGGGAGAGAGATTGAGAATGATTTATACCTTTCCGAAGGGCATTAACACTTTGGACTTGAAAATGATTTCTTTACAGAACTAAAACTGCTTTAAAAAAAAAAGATGTGTCCTCGAAGTTAGTGAGCTACGCGTTTAACTTAATTGCAACAGAGTAGTAAGATCGATCTCTGCCCAGTACTCCATTCTGACACTCTTCTACAAGTTCGGTTCCTTTTTGGACTCGCCTGGCACGTACATTTTTACTAAATGTACCCATGTCGTTTACTTAGTTTAACAGAAGTGTAGAAGTTTGGGGCAGTCATTGACGATTGTTTATTATCCTAGCTTAAAAACTATAACTCATGCGGGGTGCTCTTAAAAAATCTGAGCTACGTTTGTATTTGACACAAACATGATCAAATTGATTACTCAATCGTAATCGTTTTTATGACTAGTTTGCTAACACTAAAACCACGATGGTGTGACCAATCAAAAAAAAAAAAAATTACCAGGTCATAGGCTCGACACAAGGTTTGGTTTGATTTGGTTCTGTTTTACAGCATATCAACCCTTACATGTTATTAAATACCAAATCCTGTTCATATATATCGACGTGGATACGGTGAACCGAGTTCAAATCCTGAACGAGACTTTTTGCTTATATATAGCACAAGGCCGTATGAATATGGCTCCCAATGAGTCTCGAACTCACTTATGAAGGTTTGCTAGTTTAGTTTGCTAACTATTACACCACCAGAGGCGCCACGAAGCTGTTTGCATTTCATGTAGCATTCATACCTTTCCCAAGGTATGAATCCAGCTATTCTCCTTCCAGCTATGGGTATATAGCAGGGATGACTAAACTCTTTAACCTTGGTAAGGCAACCCATCTAGCAGAAGGAAAACTGGATTCAAATCAGTTATAGGCACTGAAAAATTGATCTTATATCTCATCCTGCTTATAGTTTATGTGTATATAGTAGGTGGGTAAGTATATACACCAGAACGAGGCATAATTAGATGAATTAAAGTCGTTTGAAATCAAAGACAGATATCTTGTTTTATAAACGCGAGTTTCTCATTAGAACTGAGGTTAGATATTCAACATAAGAATTTTGGTCGGGCCGTCTCTCAAGGCCCGTGTTGCATGGCGTAGGTAATTTGCCGGCTTTGATTCTGAATTCAACAATGACCCAAATCGAAAGTAGGTAAACCTATCAGGTCGAATAAAATTCCCAGGGGCCAAACATTATCGATTTTTCCAGAAGTTGTATGAGTTGCAACACAACTTTCCCTTACACGCAAGCTCCAATCACAGGAGTCAGGGCTGACATTATTCACTTCAAACTGTGTTGGCTCTAAGGACTCTTGTTAGCAGTGCGAGAAAGGTGTGTATAGAAATATCAGGCGAGGACGGAAGAAGAAGAAGAAGAAGAAGAAGAAGAAGAAGAAGAAGAAGAAGAAGTTTCTAATGACAACAAATTCTAACTCACCGACATTATCAAACTTTTTCGAAGGGTTGAATACCTAGTAACACTGGCTCTAACTGTTTTTAGATAAAGAGGATCTCTTTCACGCGGAATTCATTCCAGTTTTTTCTAGTCTTAAGATAGATTTCAAAATAAATAAAATGAAATAAACAAAACTGATGTCATCTTTAGATTCAGCACCTCACAAAATTCCCCCGGAGCCATTTAGAATACGCTGACAGTATCCCCTGCAGAGGTTTTAGACCCCCTTCCTCACACACATATGGCACAAAAGTGCATCTGCCGGTAAGATGCAAAGATCTGGGGAATGTGGAATAACCCTTTTTTTGCCAATACTCCCACGTCTACTCTGACCCTTAGTGGTAGTGCCTGTAAGGACTTAAATATTATTCCCATTCGTAAAAAGCAAAACAAAGAAAAAAATAAATAAATAAAAGCATGCAACTTTTCAGAAACAATTACACAAAAAAATGTTGATAAGAAGTACAATGAACGTGATTCCTTAACCTCAGGGCATGAAAATGTTTATATATATATATATATATATATATATATATATATATATATATATATATATATATATATATAATTGATTTTAACGGCATGCTAACCAGTGTAAGATTATTTTTATACCTAATTAAAAAAAGACTATTTAGAAATATCAACACAAAAAACGTAAATACAAATGTACAATGGACGCAATTTTCTTACCTGAAGGCCTAAAATTAAGACAGAAATCTAAATTAGTTTTCTAACTAGTTTCTAGTTTTATAAGATTTGGTTGTGTTGCCACAACAAAAATGATCAGTGATGACTCTTCTTTCTAGATGAGGATTAGAACTTTTTGAATGATCCTCGGAATTGTATGCAAATTATTTGTATTAAGAATAATTATTTGAAGCTTTGATTTATTTACTTTGAGCTTTTATTTCTGAGTTGAAACCATATAATTGCTTTCAAATAATTGAAATTATATAGCTGTGTGCAAATAAATGATAATTACTAAATGGGAATTGTTATTTTAAACCAAATAATTGCACTTGAATTATTCGTATTTAAAGAAGAATGACCGAAATGATGTTTTACTGTCCCTTTGCTGTTAAAATCAATCATTGAATCAATCAATACATTCAAAATCTTTGGCAACTAATCGTATAATGATCATGTAGTGTTATCACACTGACAATATGGTTCCAGTAATTATTCTAAAATATTTTCTGTTGCTGCTGAGATTCAACAAAATGGAACTGATAAGTGTTGACCATCTTACCTACCCGAGTTGATGAACTATCATTGGGTGTTGATGCATATTACTACAAGACAGATAATTATCTATATGTATGCATTTATTTCTCAACACCTAGGATATTAACAGCACAGTCGCCAAGAGCTGTAAAATACACTGATGGCATCTGTGCAGAGGGGTAAGACCCCGACACCAACTATTTTCAGGTTATGACACTCAACCATCTGAGCAGGGTGTCCTCGTGGTACTATTTACCAACCCCTCCGCTCAGGCAGGATATGACACAAGGTCAATTTTTTAGCGGAGTTTAACAGGTTTTGAATTCAGAGTTTTCCTTCTCCTAGACTAGTTGCCTCACCAAGGCTGAAGAACCTAGTCCGTCCTACTATTTACCCATAGCTGGAGGGAGAATAAGGGGGTTCATACCTTTCCCAAGGGTATTTGCCCGAAAGTGAACGTAATAGCGCGACTGGAGTACGAACTCGCGTACTACGATTCCGCAGTTCATCGCTTTAACCATTACACCACGAGAACACCCCTCGTGGTGTAATGGTTAAACCGATGGACTGCGGAATCGTAGTAAGCGAGTTCGTACTCCAATCGCACTATTACGTTCACTTTCGGGCAAATACCCTTGGGAAAGATTTGAACCCCCATATCCTCCCAGTTATGGGTTAAATAGTACCACTTTTGTTCTTCTAGGAGAATGGCTTTGGCATTAAATAACCTACAAAAGGTTGATATGCCGTTAAACAAAGAAACCAACCAAACCATCAACCATCTGATGCTAATTTTCTCGTCCTGGAGCGATGAGGAATGTGGAATATTCCTCCATTGCCGTTACTTCCGGGTTCACTCTGACCCCAGTGTGGTAAAACCTGTTAGGGTCCTATCTATCGGTCAAATTGAAGTGTTTAAACATTTAACTGTGTGAAAACAAATGACTAATGTTAAATTGGATTTTTAGCGTTACATAATGGTATTTGGAATCCTTTAACTTTGTCCAACTAAATGAGAAATGTTGGATAGAATTATTAGTGTTGAATAGCAATACTTGAAACACTTTCATTGTGTGCAAAAATTGAATTATTGGTATTACACAGCAATACTTGACTGTGAGCAAATGAATGAATAGGGTTGAATAAAATTATTAGTGCTAAATCAAAATACTTTTAATTCCATCAGAGGTGCCCGTGGTGTAATGGTCATCGCCGTTGGAAATGGACACGGTGATACAAGTTCAAATCCTGGACGAGGCTGATTACATTTCACATAGCGCTAATACCATTGGGAAAGGTATGAATCCAATTATTCTCTCTCCAGCTATGGGTAAATAGTAGGGCAGACTAGGTTCTTCAGCCTTGGTGAGGCAGTCAAACTCTGAATTTAAACCTGCTATACTCCACTTTAAAATGGACCTTGTGTCACATCCTACCCGTATTGAGGTGTTGGTAAGTACATAGTTGTAACCACTTTATAGTCAGCAAACAAACGACTAATATTGAATTGAATTATAAGTGTTGGATGGCAGCGTTTGAAATCATTTAACTGTGAGGAAATAAAAGCAATAGTTAATTGGAGGCAAACAAAATAGCTCTACCTTTCTTTTTTTTTTTTTAATTACCTGCAAACTATTCAATTACAAATCATAAATGTATATCCATTTAACAGTGTGCAAACAAATTACTGTTTTAAAATTAAATTGTGATTGTTACTTGAAACCTTTTAACTGTGTGCAAGCAAATGAAACTGTCGGTGTAGAATACTTGAAACCACTTCCCTCTGTGCAAAAACAGTGAATTGTTGGTATTACATAATAATACTTGAAATCATTTAATCGTGTACAAACGAATGGACTCTAACTTAAAAAAAATTAAATTACCCACAAACTACTCAATTACACATCTTACATATATCCATTTAACTGTGTGCTACTACATCGAGGATTGCTCCACTTTACCCTTGATACGTACCTTATGATGCTGAGTGTCAAGCAAGGAGATATCAAGTACCATTTTTTAAGTCTTTGGTATGACACGACCTGGGACTGAACCCTGGTCTTCCGGGCTATTGGCAAACACTCTACCCACTCGACCACCATTAAACCAAACCAAACCAAATCATATATATTTAATATATATATATATAAAGATACTTTGGCATCAAATAATCAACAAAGGTTGATATACCATAAAACCAAACGAAACCAAATCTTATATATATATATATAAAGAGGATTTGGCATTGGATAACTTTCAAGGCTCGATATGCCGAAAAAACCAACCAACCAACCCAGCATTCATCTGTGCAAGCAGTTATACGTTGTGCCCGAGAATGGGCTTCTGATATCGGAGGAGCGTTAATCACGACGGTTATCTTTGTAGGAGATGGAATCAATAATTTGAATTCAAATCCTGGATGCGGATGCTTGCGTTTCCCTTTCGCAGAAATGCTCCACTAAAAGCCAAAACTCATATGCTATCCCCCTTACTATATGTAAGTTGGTTGTCTAAATTTCTGCGACGAAGCTTGGTGATTTTTATCATTAAGGGTTTTCGGACTACTGTCTTCATCTTTATTGTTAGTGGAAATAACAATAAAGATGACAATAGTCCGAAAACCTTTATTGATAAAAATATGTAAGTTGGGCAAACTGAATTTTTTTTACCTTCACTGTGCATCCCGTAGTCTTCAGCTGGACTGGCCCGGCCCAGAGTCGGATCCCAACTAACGTCTTTTTCAAAATCACCAAATTCTCAGCCCATCGCTTCCGGGCATGACATCATTTACATCCCAGTCCCATTTCCTATTTGGAGTTTTTATTATAACATTTGTGATTGTCATATCATCTGCGTGCGAACGTGAACTGTACTCAATATGTGCGCACCTGCACCAAGAGCCGAATAGTTCAAAGCCCAACCAAACCGAAAGATAAGGTATAATTAACGGAAAATGATTAATATAAAAATATCATTCCGTAATTATGTATCACACAGTTCAAATATTAGACAAGTTAGTGCGCATTTCACGTAGTGCTAATACCCTTGGGAAATACATGAATCCAAATATTCCCCCTCTAGGTATGGGTAAATAGAAGGGCAGACTGTCTCTTTAATCTTGGTATGGCAACCGACCTATGAGAAGGAAAATTTTGAATTTGAACCTGTTAAACTCGGCTTAAAACGTTGACTTTGTGTTGAGAGAGAGAGACAGACAGACAGACATAGAGAAAGAGAGAGATTAAGAGAATGGTATGGAGAGATAGATATGAAGAGAAAAAGATAGATATATAAGAATACGATCATAGATAAATTAATAAATAGTAATTTACGAAGCTCTTTGCTTCGATGTGGCACAAGGCCAAATGAATGGGGTGCCCAATGAGACTCGAACTCACTCGTGTAGAAATTTACTAAGCTTTTTGCTTAGATGTGGCACAAGGCCAAATGAATGGGGCGCCCAATGAGACTCGAACTCACTCGTGTAGGTTTGCTAGTCTAACTTGCTAGCCGTTACACCACCAGAGGTGCCCTAGATAGTAATTTACGAAGCTCTTTGCTTCGATGTGGCACAAGGCCAAATGAATGGGGTGCCCAATGAGACTCGAACTCACTCGTGTAGGTTTGCTAGTCTAACTTGCTTGCCGTTACACCACCAGAGGTGCCCTAGATAGTAATTTACGAAGCTCTTTGCTTCGATGTGGCACAAGGCCAAATGAATGGGGTACCCAATGAGACTCGAACTCACTCGTGTAGGTTTGCTAGTCTAACTTGCTTGCCGTTACACCACCAGAGGTGCCCTAGATAGTAATTTACAAAGCTCTTTGCTTCGATGTGGCACAAGGCCAAATGAATGGGGCGCCCAATGAGACTCGAACTCACTCGTGTAGGTTTGCTAGTCTAACTTGCTAGCCGTTACACCACCAGAGGTGCCCTAGATAGTAATTTACGAAGCTCTTTGCTTCGATGTGGCACAAGGCCAAATGAATGGGGCGCCCAATGAGACTCGAACTCACTCGTGTAGGTTTGCTTGTCTAACTTGCTAGCCGTTACACCACCAGAGGTGCCCTAGATAGTAATTTACAAAGCTCTTTGCTTCGATGTGGCACAAGGCCAAATGAATGGGGCGCCTAATGAGACTCGAACTCACTCGTGTAGGTTTGCTAGTCTAACTTGCTAGCCGTTACACCACCAGAGGTGCCCTAGATAGTAATTTACAAAGCTCTTTGCTTCGATGTGGCACAAGGCCAAATGAATGGGGCGCCCAATGAGACTCGAACTCACTCGTGTAGGTTTGCTAGTCTAACTTGCTAACCGTTACACTACCAGAGGTGCCCTAGATAAATAAATAGGGACTGAAACATATAGCTCTATAGACATTAATAGAATCAGATAGCCAGCCAGACAGGTTCTGATCTCTTCTGAGCCGTACTATTGTAATAGAAAAGAAGTATTTCGGTAGAGTCGATTTCGAGGTCGGTAGAGATGGGATTTTCTTTGGAGAGTTGGAATTTAGAACGTAACAAAACCGAGTCTTCGTCTTGGACACCTGGCGAAATAACTTCGAGAGATTATCAGGCTAAGTTGCCGTCGGTGAAACGATAATCCACACCCATTTCAAGGTAAGGTCGCTTGCTTTTTCTGCTGTGGCAGAATTGACTGTATGGATGGAAGGTCAGAAACGGAACACAAGGAATATCTTTTTTTACAAGTTCAAAATCTTTTTATTGTATTTTCAAATCTCTTGATTCTGTGGAGCTGGAACAATTTGAGTCTGGGTCAATTTTCTATACCGATTCATAATCTCTCCCCACTCCCTTCCTTGATATCGACGAGTGTTTGCTGACTTCAAACTAAAAATGTTACTTTCTGACTGACTCCTTGACTCAATCCAACAATATCTCTTCATAATGGTTATCGTCATAGGAAATGGACAAGGCGACCCTTGTTCAAATCCTGGACGAAGCTTATTGCATTTCATATACCCTTCGGAAAGATTGGATTCCAAATATTCTACTTCCAGCTATGGGTAAGTAGTTGGGCAGACTGAGTTCTTTAGCCTTGGTTCGGCAACCAGTCTAGGTGAAGGAAAGCTCTGAATTCAAACTTGTTAAACTCCGTTTAGAAATTAACCTTTTGTCACATCTCGCCCGTACGGAGGGGATGATACACACACACACACACACACACACACACATATTGTTACAAACGTAACAAACGCAAATTTTCACGTTCCCGTTTTTTACGTTGGCGGGAACTGCAGTATCAAGAATTTGAGTGACACCACTCTTCTAAAAAAGCGCATTTTTGGACAGTTCAAAGGAGCGAGTCATTAAGGTGACACGCAGAAGAAACATCTCTTCAAAAAGAAAAAGTTTAAGACTCGAGTATTTCCCTTTTACCATGTAATGCTGAACTTTGTTGGGTTCTGTTTCGGCGCTTTCTCCGTATCAAGTTTTCTTCTGGACTCTCAGTGACTAAGTTGTTCCTCGTCTTTGTTTTACTTTCAAGTTCCTGCAGCCAGCAACTTCTGGACTGTCGGACAAAAGTTACCTACTTGCTAATAAAAACAAATAAGATCTCTTTATTTTTTTTCTTACTCTTTTTGTTATGTTGTTTTCGCCAATGGTCTGGGAGACCGGGGTTCAATCCCACGTCGAGTCATACCAAAGACTCAAAAAATGCTACTTGATGCCGCCTGGCTAAACAGTCAGCATTGTAAGGTAAGGATCAAGGATAAAGTGGAGCAATCCAGGGAAAGTAGTAACGCCTTCCCCAACACCTCGGTGTAGTAGCTATTGAAAAGGGAGCCTTCGGGTCACCCTCAACTAAGGTAACCAACTTTACTTTATTTAGCTTTCTTTTTCTGGTCTTTGTATTATTGTTATTCACTGTTGCTCTTAATTTTTGCCGGCCCGGTTTTTAGATAAGAATTTTAGTCACTGCTCTCCACAGCGCCTGGCTTGGAAAGTTAGTAAAAACTGTAGCTTCGAAAAGCAGTTTTGGTGCAGGAACCAGTTCGTATACTAAATTATGACATTTCTCAACTTGATGTTTTACAACTTGACGTCAACGAGCGATATCACAGTTGCAGCATATTTCTACGCTACGTAACACAGGGATTGAAGTCATGACTTCAAGTAAGCTTTACCAGTGATATTATTTTACAGGCACTGAGAATTTTAAATTGATTAATTTTAACGCCGAGTCTAAGGTTATTTTATACCAAGAGGTTAGGTAATTGCGTTTGTGTACGTTCATATTTATATATTGTGTGTAGCTATTTCTTAAGACCTTTCTTTTATTTATTTATTATACACAGTCCTGTTGAATATGAACGAATTTTAAAACAGATCTACTTGATACAGAGATTGCACCCTGACAGGTTCAGCAACTCTTCGTCAGGAGTAATGGCATTACTGGGAGTAATGGCAAAAAAGAGTACTACACACTCTCCAGATCTCTAGAACTGGAGCCTTTCCATCAGATGCAATTTACTGTCATACCTCGGACACAATGTTTTAAAAGATTTGAATCCAAAGTCAGTTCTTTCATAAAAAAAAAAAATACTGATTCTCATATCATGTTTACATCTACGCCATGTCTCCTGATTAGATTATTTTAATACCGTTAAATATCTCTACACTCGAATCAAATTGTTTTCATTGTCCAAAACGGACGACAATTCAATTTAGGATGATACTGCACATGTAATATTTATAATCTTTTTTTTTCTCAAGATTATGACTCACTAAAGAGATCTTGTGCTATACAATAATAGTGTTCCTGGGAAGTTTGGACAACGAACAATTCTGTTCCTGGGAGTCGGAGATAGGAAACTTGGTTTGGATTTAGAAGTGGAGCATGAGTTAGTGTTGGCTGTCGGAAAAAGCTGTATCCTTTTATTCGGCAGTTAGGAATTTGAGCCATCTTAAAACTAAGCTTGTTAGCTTTAAGAGGCACGTCTGAAGAAAAGCCGTCACTGACTCTTCCTTGATTTGCTGTCTTATTACAAGCCAAATATCTCCCCGTCCTTAGCTCTCTTCCTCACCTCTCTCTCTCTCTCTCTCTTTCCGACCTTTGTCTTGTTGATTATTATTGACCCAGACCGGTTCTTCTTGTTGGATAGCAAAATGACAGGGCTTGTCGGAGTGTTCCGGAGAAAGGGGAGGTAGATTTTTAGTTGACGTGAAACTGCGGTAATTGTGACGAATCAAACAGGCATAATCACCTTGACATTTCTGACGATAAAATTACAGAAAAGAGTGGATGTGAGTGAGAATGAGTGACAGCGGATGACAATGGCATCCGAAAAAGAAAAAAAAAAAAAGAAAAAGAAATGAGCAACGGGTTCGAACGTTGGAAGCCAGATTTGTATCCGCACCGTAAGTTCGTGTCATTATTTAGTCGGCTTTGTTTGTTTTTGGCACAAGGCCACGCACATTGGGTACCCAGTGAGGATCAAACTCACTACCTTGTCATTAATTGGTTTGTTGGTTATGTTTTATGGCACATCAACCCTTGTTGATCATTCAATGCCAAATCCTCTTCATATATATATATATATATATATATATATATATACCAACCCCTCAGGTGAAGTAAGATGCGACACAAAGTCCATTTTTAAGAGGAGTTTAACGGGCTTGAATACTGAGTTTTCCTTCTCCTAGAGTGGTTGCTAAATCAAGGCTAAAGAACCCATTTTGCATTACAATTTACCCATATCTGGATGGAAAATATTTGTATTTATAATTTTCCCAAGGGTATTAGTGCTATGTGAAATACAACAAGCCTCGTCCTGCAGGATTTGAACTAGGGTCACCGTGTCCATTTCTAACCATAATAATCATTACACAACGCCCCCCCCAGCGAGCAATATTAAACAAGTCCTGGCGGCAACACTCCACAAAGCACCAACTATACGGCCACCTGCCTCCCATCACGAAAATTATCCAAGTTAGACGAACCAGGCACGCAGGACACTGCTGGAGGAGCAGAGACGAGCTCATAAATGATATACTCCTATGGACCCCCACTTATGGCCGAGCAAAAGCAGGACGACCGACTCGAACATATATGCCGCAGCTATGTGAAGATACGGGATGTAGTCCAGAAGACCTGCCGGAAGCGATGAACGATAGGGAAAAGTGGCGAGAGAGGGTCAGAGATATCCGTGCTGGCGGCATGACATGATGATGATGATGATATATACCACATTTGGTCTGCCACAAACCCACTAAGTGAGATTGTGACAACCATATACTGCTGTTATATATATTGTCAGAAGAAATCTACCTAGGTTTCGCCTCAACGGATCATCAGGACTATTCTGACTAAAGAAGGTTTGGACCAAACTATATTTTATTGATTAGAAGGCTTACAGAATGTGTATTGAGCACTCTCTGTCAGTGGTTTTTTTTCTTTCTCCTTTTGACTCGGCATTACGTTCTTGGTTGATTATTTTCAAGTAGTACAACGAATGTTTTTAGTCTTCTCTTTATTTTATGAACTTTTTTTCCAGATATCAGTTGGTGAAATATTTTTTATTTGCAAGTTGTATCTTTTAGGTTTTTCCTCACACCGTCAGAATTATAGAATAGGCATAAAAATAATATATATATATATATATATATAGAGAGAGAGAGAGAGAGAGTGTTGGTTGTCACGAAATCACTTTGTGGGTATGTATCGAACCAAGTGTAATTTGATATGAAGAGTGCTCAATATCTAGGTTAGAGCTATTATATAATGATAATAAATAAATATACATTAGATATATATATATATATATATATATATATAATGAAACCCAGGGTTGCAGAATATTTTCCATGGATTAAATATATATACATCTAATATATATTTATTTATTCTGATTTTATATATATATATATATATATATATATATATATATATATATATATATTGACAACAAGTAATCCAAATAGAAAGGGGGGATTTATAGAGAAACATCTCCCCTTTCTATTTGGATTACTTGTCAATTTTTCTTCACAAATTGTTGGATTACTATCCATTATTTTCTTCCATATATATATATATATATGTATATGGTTTCATGTATAGTAAATGATTAAATAATTCTATTTGAACTATACATGGGACAATAACAGGTACTACTACTTTGGGTCTGAGTGGACCTGGGAGTAATGGCGATGAAGGTACCCCAAAGTTTCTAGAATGGAATTTCACCGTCACATATTGTTGAGTGTCTTACCCAGGACAAACGTGGTGGAGGTAGTCATATTCATCAGCGAGGGCGCATTATGGCAAATTAAGTTCAACACCAACATCTTATTGATTTATCTACTTTTCTTTATATTTTTTGTTCGTATTTTTTCTTTCCCAGTTTTGTTCTCCTCGACATCCCTCCACTTTTTGCTTATTTATTTCATGTTATATATATATATATATATATATATATATATATATATATATACGTTATTTTCCCGGGGAAGTCGAATAATTTCGTTGGTTGTCTTTTAGATTAAAACAATAATTTAGTTATACTATATTGCAGACGGAAGTTTCTTGCTCTGCTGTAATTTTGTGGGTTTCGTGTTTCTTTTGGAGAGATTCGTGTTTTTGTTTAATTTTTGTTTATTTTTTTTTTTTTATTATTATAATTTTTATTTCTGGTGCGGAAGAGAACACTTTAAGGTAAGATCACACTCACCTTACATTGCTTGAAATTTATATTTCATTTGCTCTTAGATAAAATCTTCTTCTTCTTCTTCTTCTTGTTCTTCTTCTTCTTGTTCTTCTTCTTCTTCTTCTTCTTCTTCTTCTTCTTCTTCTTCAGACTTGTTGTTGTTGTTCTTCTTCTTCTTCTTCTTCTTCTTCTTTTTCTTCTTCTTCTTCTTCTTCTTCTTCTTCTTCTTCTTCTTCTTCTTCTTCTTCTTCTTCAGACTTGTTGTTGTTGTTGTTGTTGTTGTTGTTCTTCTTCTTCTTCTTCTTCTTCTTCTTCTTCTTCTTCTTCTTCAGACTTGTTGTTGTTGTTCTTCTTGTTCTTGTTCTTGTTCTTGTTCTTCTTCTTCTTCTTCTTCTTCTTCAGACTTGTTGTTGTTGTTCTTCTTGTTCTTCTTGTTCTTCTTCTTCTTCTTCTTCTTCTTCTTCTTCAGACTTGTTGTTGTTGTTGTTGTTGTTGTTGTTGTTGTTGTTGTTCTTCTTCTTCTTCTTCTTCTTCTTCTTCTTCTTCTTCTTCAGACTTGTTGTTGTTGTTGTTGTTGTTGTTGTTGTTGTTCTTCTTCTTCTTCTTCTTCTTCTTCTTCTTCTTCTTCTTCTTCTTCAGACTTGTTGTTGTTGTTCTTCTTGTTCTTCTTCTTCTTCTTCTTCTTCTTCTTCAGACTTGTTGTTGTTGTTCTTCTTGTTCTTGTTCTTGTTCTTGTTCTTCTTCTTCTTCTTCTTCTTCTTCTTCTTCAGACTTATTGTTGTTGCTTTCTTCTTTTTCTTCTTCTTCAGATTTGTTATTGTTGGTGGTGGTGTTCTTCTCCTTCAAACCTGTTCTTATTCATTTTCCTCTTTTATTAACACTTCTTCTTCTTCTTCTTCTTCTTCTTCTTCTTCTTCTTCTTCTTCTTCTTCTTCTTTATTTATTTATTTATTTAATTCCTGTTTTTTTTTCATTCCCTGTCCTTTTTCAAATCTGAAGCTATTTCACTGTAAAACTTTTTTTTTTCTCTACGCCATTTTTCCCCATCTTCCCGCCAAACAGACATTTATAGCGGTGGTTTTGTTTGCCAGTGGAAATAGTAGACATTTATAGTGTTTCGTTTGTTCGCCGCTTGAAAATGTATTATTCTGTTTAACTTGTTTATATATTTATTATTTTATTAACGACGTCGAATAAATGTGTCCATGCAGTTATATAAGTTTAGGCCTTAAAATCAAATGACTTACGAGAGACAAAAATCAGTGATCTAACAACAGGCTGAATGTTCATCATGATGTGCTTTGGTCATCTTTTTAGAGGCGTTTTTGCCATTCTTGCAGACATTACACTTCCAATGAACGTTGGAACCATCTCTTATAAAAGAAAACGCATCCGTTCTTGACTTTGCAGCCGGTTATCTCTGTTCTTCTGGTAAATTAAGATTAAAGAGCAAATTCCATAGAAATCATTGTGGTCCCAGATTTGATCCATACGGTGTTACCGATGGATATCCATCATATATCTACTTTTGTCATATCTATCTATCTATCTATCTATCTCAGCCTCGTCATATCTATCAATTTATATCTATCTATCTATCTATTCCAGTTTGTTTATTAGCAAGTCTGTCTGTCTGTCCGTCTCTCTTTTTATCTATTTATCTATTCCAGTTAGTTCATAACCTAACTCTGTCTGTCTGTTTGTCTCTATCTGTCTATCAATCTATCCATCCCAGTTTGTTCCTTACCTATTTTCTCTCCCCCCTCTCTCTCTCTCGCTTTCTCTCTCTCTCTCTCTCTCTCGCTTTCTCTCTCTCTCTCTCTGTCTTTGACTAAAATTCTTATTATGTTTATATATACGCATATAACCGTCACCTCACAGTGAGTTTTTTTTTGCAAGACTCTTTTAAAGCGCCATCTTATAGAATAATTCAATTTCCAATCCAATTCGACAAAAAAAAATAATTTGTGGGGTGTAGATTCGCGCGGAACGTCATTTTTAATCATCCAAATTCTCGAAATAATTCTGAAATGTCAATTAGAATCCTTTACTCCTTATTAAACAGAAGTATCAATATCATCATGTATCACAATTACTATGGGTTCATGGGTCGTTTGATATACTATTAAATCTCTCATCATTTTTGTATATATGAATATTTTCCACCGGGAAAAGTAACGCGTGTGGGTTTATCAATGAAGAGGAAGTGCGTGTGACGTCATGATCATCAGTGCAGAAAATGAAATCGGTGAGACGATGTTCTTGGAAAAGTATAAACTCATCCCTCTTCTTCAAATTACCGGTCAAATAGTAGAGTAAACTGAGATTTTTAGCCTTGGTGAGCCACCAGTCTAGAAGGACAACACTGAATTCAATATTCAGTAGATATGGATCAAAACAAACCCACCCCGTAAAAAAAATGACTTATTATTAGAATTATAACTCCATCATTAACACAGTGAGGCTGCGGCATTATTATTCCCAAGGAGGTTGGTTGGTTGGTTGGTTGGTAAGTGTTATGGCATACCAATACTGAAGTCTTTTTTTTTTTTTGTTTTCAATTAATTATATTGTTTCATGTAACTATTATTCTTCAATAATAAGTTATTTGTAAATCGTTAAGATATTCTTCATAAGAATAATTTAGACACAGTTATATAGTTTCTCATTGGTCTTGTGGGTAGAATGTTCGCCAATGGTCCGGGAGATCTGGGTTCAATCCTAGGTCGCGTCATACCAAAGAATTAAAAAATGGTACTTGATACAACCTTGGTTAACACTCAGGAATATAAGGTACGTATCAAGGGTAAGTGGAGCAATTCAGGGAAAGGAGTAGTGCCCTCCCCGATACCTCGGTGTAATAGCTATTGAAAAAGGAGCCTTCTGGTCGCCCTTGACTACGGTCGCCAACTTTACTTATTGATATAGTTTCAAGTATTCCAATAATAATAATAATAATAGTGTTCACACCAAAGAAAACGAAAAGCGAGGTAAGTACCTAGACCTTCCCAGAGAACTAAGAAAACTATGGAACATGAAGGTGACGATGATGCTAATTGTAATTGGTGAACTTGGAACGATCCCCAAAAGCTTGGTAAGGGAGCTGGAAGTGTTTAAAATCAAAGGACGAATCGAGACTATCCAAACTCCAACATTGCTAAGATCGGCCAGAATACTGAGAAGTGTCCTGTAGACAAACAGACTTGCTGTCTCTCAGACTCCAGTGAAATACCAACAACTAACGCTGGTATGAAAAACTTACGAGGAGTGATGTAATAGCAACAAAAAAGAGAACTCGTCGTCCAGTGGATTTCGCCACCGTGGGAAAATAAATAAAAGTGAAAAGATGACTAGATTCTTCGACTTAGTCAGGGAATTAAAAAAAAAGCAGTGTCATTGTAGTTGGCGCACTTGGAACGATCCCCAAAAGATAGAAAAGAAAGAGTTGGAAATCAGAGGAAGAAGTGGGACCATTAAGACTACGGTATTGTTGAGATCGGCCTGAATACTGAGAAGAGTTGAGGGCGACCCGAAGGCTCCTTTTTTGATAGCTACTACACCTAGGTATAGGGGAAGGCACTATTCCTTCGCCTGGCTTGCTCTACTTTACCCTTGATACGTATCTTATATTGCTGAGTGTTAAGGAAAGAGATATCAAGTACTATTTTTTGAGTCTTTAGTATGACCCTACTGGGATTGAACCCAGATCTCCTGGACCATTGGCGAATACTCTACCCACTAGGCCAATGTGCCTGTAAGGAGAATAATAATAATAATAATAATAATAATAATAATAATAATAATTTACATTTGATTATACGTTATTGGTCTTGTGGGTTGAGTGTTCGCCAATGGTTCGGGTGACCTGGGTTCAATCTCAGGTCGCGTCATACCAAAGACTTTAAAAATGGCACTTGATACCTTCTTGCTTAACACTCAGCAATATAAGGTACGTATCAAGGATAAAGTAGAACAATCCAGGGAAAGGAGTAGCACCCTCCTCTACACCTCGGTGTATTAGCTATTGAAATTTGAGCCTTCTGGTCGCCCTCGACTCTTCGCCAACAACTAATACGTACATGCACAACTCAGAATCCGTCCTGGAGAATGAGACGCACAAACTTTTCTGTGATTTTGAGATACAGACGGATCTCCAAATCTCGGCCAGACAACCAGACCAAGTATAAGTCAACAATAACAAAAAGTGACGGACTGCCGAATAGTGGACTTTGCCGTCCTGTCAGACCACAGAGTGAAAATAAAAGAAAGTGAAGAGAGAGAGAGAGAGAGAGAGAGAGAGAGAGAGAGAGAGAGAGAGAGAGTGTGTGTGTGTGTGTGTGTGTGTAACTTGACCTTGCTAGAGAACAAAAAATACTATGGAACATGAATTTGACGGTGATACCAATTATGGTTTGTACACTTGGAACAATCCCCAAAGAATTGGTAAAGGGATTGGAAGACTTGGAAATAAGAGAACAAGTAGAGACTATCCAAACTACAGCATTGCTAAGATCGGCCAGAACACTGAGAAGAGTTCAGAAGACTTGTGGAGACTTGCTGTCACTCAAACTCCAGTGAGAAACCATCAGCTAACGCTGGTGTGAAAAACTCTCAGAAGAGTAGCTAATAATAATTTGCGAGCAATTATGTTTACACTTAGTTACAATATCAGCGTATTAAAAATCAGTTTTTAAGTATAGTTCACAATCATTGCAAATAAGTAAATCTTTCATTGCTTAATTGCAATATCAATGTTTTAACATAAAGTAAATTAATGTAGTTCAAAATGATTGTTAAAATTATCTCAGTCAGTTCCGTCTGCAGATATTCCCTGTAGCGTAATGGCTTAAGTGCTGGTTTGCGGCCTCTGAATAGCTGAGTTCGAACTCTAGTACGTTCAATTTTTGACTAATACCCTTTGAGAAAGGTATGAACCCCTTTATCTCCAACAGCTATGGGTTAAATAGCATCACCGCTGTTCTTCTATGAGGATATTGTAGAGAAGAGGAAAATCTCGTATTTTGGTTTGGCGCGCAATTTAATTCAACACTGAATTTCACCCAATCAGGATGACTTATCCTATTCAGCCCGGACCTTCATTTCCGGCTAGCAAAACGGGTGAGCAGCCAAACCCAGTCTCTTCAGCGTGAGACGGCGGCCAGAACAGACGTTCCTCTGGTCGTCCCTGCTTAGCGATGCTTTTTAGCTAAACAAGCCACCCAGTGTGGACATCTCACTGTGGCTTTAACACTAGTAGCAGCAACATGGACACTCAACGAGGGAACCATCTAATTTATGGATTTCTTACAAGGAATCCCAGTTGAACATAAATTAAAAACATACAACATGCCTCGGACAGGCCCAACTTTGTGTCACCCCAAAAATTGGCTATGTCGATCCGAGCGTAACTCCGCTCTCGACACGCTAGCTATTATTTCACCTCTGGCCCACATTAATGGAGATAATGCATACTCTCCTCCAAAAAACCAGATACAAAACTACACGGTGACTTTAAACACATCCCTCACACGTCCAACAACACGCTGCCATCTCAACATCCCGCTAAGCCATTTCGTCTCCAACACTAACAAGCCTAAACACCACGAGTCTTGCAGCACCAAAAACAAACCATATCCAAAGCTGCAAATAAAGAACTTTCGTTGTTGTGTTGTTAGAGCAAAGTTTCGTAATTCATTGTGTTATCCTCAAAACGCTATAATATCTTTAGCATTAACTGACCCATGAAAGTTGATATTCTATTAAACAAAACACCACACCAAATCTGTTTGACCCTTTGATGAGTCCCAAAAAGCTACAACCACTCTGAGTGGACCTGGGAGTAATGGCAACGAAGGGATTGCTTCACACTTCTCAAAGCATCAGAAGTAGATACTCACCTTTGGATACTATTTACTATCATACTCACTCTTCCCAAAGAGTGAACAGGGTGTGGTCGCGGTTCTTTATCCCTGAGGCGCGTGGCGTAACGGTTATCTCCCAAAGCAATGGAGACGACGAACCGTGCTCAATTTCTGTACGAGGCTGTTTCCGTTTCACTTCGCGCCAACACAGCTGAGAAAGGCATGATTTCATCGGTTCTTCATGGGTTAGTAACAGGGCAAATTGGGCTCTTTAACCTTGGTTCGGCAACCGGTCTCGGAAAAGGAAAACTCTGAATTCAAATCAGCACTGGTCCGCTTAAACATTGACTTTGTGTCACATTCTGATGGAGGGGCAGGGTGCATACATTCTGACGGGGTGGGTGGGTAAATGCATAACTGTATCGGTGCAGTGGTTTGTTGTTCAGTTCGGAATTTCGAAGATAATGATTTCTTCCTTTCCCACGCTTATACTCACTGAGTACTCAATGAATGTGGCCTTGTACAAAAGTCGGTGCAACCCCTCGAATATTGAGTCAGCAAACAGAAACCAAGCAAATAGATTGCTAGTTCAAACTTGCTGCATAATCCTGATTAAACCAACATGATTTTGAACTTATGTAGTAGAGTTCTAACTAGCCGGTATGTGGTCAAGCCGCGAACGTGTGTGTCCAAAATCTAATTGAATTAATCAGTAACCCGTTCATTCTCCGCGAATGACACGCAGTTGAGCCGGCAGGCACGTTGATACAGTTAGCGCGCAGCTGAGCCGACCGGTATTTTGTGACTTTATTAACTAGGTCGTTGTGGAATCTGACGAGTTGACCAAACAAATGTGGCTGAAGCAGCCAGTTTTGTTATTTAAGCAGATTGCGTGTAGCCGGGCCAAAACGACTGTATACGGTCGAATCAAACATCCTGTATTTGTTGCCGAAACGTCTGGCATGTAGCTGAGCTGTTCTCTATGCAGCTTTGACGAGGTGTTGAGTCGTGTGAATTCAATTCATTCAGTCAACGGCTTCTGTTATTGAGCGTAGTTTTCTTTCATACACACGATTTGCAAATAGTACCTACACCAGTCCAACCAACACACAGGTCGCTCGTCTCTGCACAGTTTGTTTCTTTTGTATCAAACATAGCCAGTTTATAAAAGGTTCTTTCTGTAAGCCCCTTTCAAAATACGACCCATTCACTTCCGTGGGCACATGCGAACGAATATAAATTGAATATATGTATCAGACCAGCCCTTTTCTTTTACTCTATGGACTCCGCCATTGCTCCGTTTCTCTTTTCTCTTTCTTTCATTTTCTACTAGTTTTTTTTCTCTTTTTTCTTTTTGTCTTTTCTCTTCAATTTGTTGCTTTTTGCTTTCTTTTTTATCATTGCATTTTCTTTCTTTCTTTCTTTCTTTCCAACTTATTCATTAATTCTTTCTTTCTTTCTTTTCAACTTATCTTTCTTTCTTTCTTTCTTTCTTTTTTCTTTCTTTCCAACTTATTCATTAATTCTTTCTTTCTTTCTTTCTTTCTTTTCAACTTTTTCTTTCTTTCTTTCTTTCTTTCTTTCTTTCCAACTTATTCATTAATTCTTTCTTTCTTTCTTTCTTTCTTTTCAACTTTTTCTTTCTTTCTTTCTTTCTTTCTTTCTTTCTTTCTTTCTTTCTTTCTTTCTTTCTTTCTTAAGTCTTACTTATCATTATCTTTCTATGGCATCTCCCTATCGCCGTTTCGTCTTTATTTTATACTTCTCTGACTATAACTCTCTCTCTCTCTCTCTCTCCCTCTCTCTCTCTCTGTGCGTGTTACTTGATTTTCTCTCTTGTTCAATTTTTCTTTCTTTACTGCTTATCATTTCTTTTATTTTTTTCATCTTATTCTTTTATTTTATTTTTCCTTCTTCCAACTTATTTTCCCTTTCTTTTTTCTTCTTTTCCAGCTTGTTCTTTCTTTTTTCTTTCTTTCCAGTTTGTTTTTCTTCCTTTCTTTCCAACTTATACATTAAATATTTATTTATTTATTTCAAACTTATTCTTCCTTTCCTTTCATTCGTTCTTTTCAACATGTTCTTTCTTTCTTTCTTTCTTTCTAATTCATTTTTTGCCATTATTTTTTCTTCAGACTTATCTGCTATTGTTTCTCCCTGGCATTACCTTTTTTCCCACTCTGTCTTTAAATTTATATGCTGACTCGTGTCTCCAAGTACTTTACTCACCCAACTCCTCTCTCTCTTTCTCTCTCTCTCTCTCTCCCTTTCTCTCTCTCTCTCTTTTATTCTGTAGGCATATTTTTTCTCCGTCTGTCACTCTCTATTCTGCTGGCATATTTCTCTTCACAGTCTCTGTCTGTCTTTCTTTCTTTCTCTCACACACACGCGCGCACACACCACTCTATCTACTTCTCATAGTCACACTTTCTCCTTCAGCATGTCATTTTTCTACCCTTATTTTTCCTTGGCATCTGAAATTAAGAATTCTCTCCTTAGACACAATTTCTCACTCGCAGACATTTTCTGTTTATTTCCTCCGTTTTCAAAACTCTCAAAACAGAATTCTTCCGATTTTCTCGTATTTCGTGTCATCACTTTCATTCTTATTTCTCTTTGTGTCTTCCTTTTCGTCGATTTCTTCTCAGTTTCAATTTCTTTCTTTCTTTCTTTCTTTTTCTTCGTCTTTCTTTCTTTCTTTCTTTCTTCTTAAATAGCTTTCTTTCTTTCTTTCTTTCTTTCTTTCTTTAATAACTCGCCATTCTTTCTTTCTTTCTTTCTTTCTTTCTTTGTCAACGTTTATTTCGCTCTTTTTACTTGTTTCATTTCTCTCTCTCTCTCTCTCTCTCTCTTACTTTCTTCCTTTCTTTATCTCTTACTTTCCCTCTCTATTACATGTCCACAATTTCTCTTTTGCTATCTCTTACGGTTCCTCAATATTTCCTTTTAGTATTTCCCTTCCTCCCCACCCCTTCTATTTCTCTGCATTTCCACACACACACACACATTCAAAACCCTATACGCATACGAATATGCACTCATATAGTGTCCAACAGATTCCCCCTATTTACACACACATACACATACATGCACACATATACACACAAATACACACGTGCAAATACACACACATATATACACGCATATTCACACGCAAACACACACAAATATATATACATATGCATTCACATATTGTCCAACGGATTTTCTTCACATATACAAACATACATACACGCATACATACGTATATAGTTAGAGATAGCGCTTATTATTCTCAATCTATCCACTTCTTCTATTTCTCTTGTCTTTAATCAAACTAAAGAGAAGGTTGAAAAGTTTATATACTGGTTCGCCTTTCACAACAACGGCAGTGGCCACACCATTTCGCTTTTCAGTCGAGTGCGCATGCGCGGATCAAGCACTTAAAACGAACATCTGCATAAAACGATTGCCGAACGGTCCACCTTCCCTAGTTTGGGCCATTTCTTTTCACCCAGTCATACATAACATAAAACCACGTTGTTCGTCTCTCAGCTTCGCTCGTCCAATCCCACAAATGCTTAGCTCGTCGTAATGCGATAACAGTTTATATCTTTTCACTGCCTTTTATTCAGGCTTGACAATTACCGTAATGAACAACAATGATATTGCCTCTTGTTGTTCGTGTTGTTAAACAGAGAAGGGAAGCTTGCACGCACGTAAATACACGCGTGGCTTATCACTGCACAGCACGTACACATATATACTTAGAGATAAAACATATTCTCTACACAGACACACACACACACATATATATATATATATATATATATATATATATATATATATATATATATATATATATATATATATAACGTGTATAAAACTTAGTATTACCTTGTCGTAAAGATGTAAAGCTATAAGCTTCAATTTTATTTCTGTATTATACTACCACCACCCCTTATATATATATATATATATATAGTGTCTTGGGTAAAATTCCAAACTGCATCTGTTAGTGAGGTTCCAGTACTAGAGATCTGGGGAGTGTGGAATACCCCTTCATTGCTATTACTCCCAGGTCCACTTTCAGCCGAAATGATAGAATCTCTTAGGGTCCCATCTTTGGGTCACATAGAACTGTTTAAATGTTCGTTTTCAATTGGGCCATGTACAAAAAAAAACCTTAAGAAACAACGATAGGAAAAATGTAAATATGAAAGTACATAATCATATTTCCACTGTAAAAAAAAAAGTTTGATTTTTTTTATTAAAAAATTTAACAAAAATATTTAAATTCTCTTTTTGCCGGAAGCAATGTAAACCGATATACATTCAATTCAAATATATAACTGTATTTTGTCATTCTGAAGAAGGTCATTTTATATGGCTGAAATAAATTTATAATGGAAGTACAAAATTTTTTTTTCCTTGAATTTGTTAAAAAATGCTTTCGCTCTGTACGTGAGTTTCAATGTATTCTTATCTTAAATTAATTATGTATTCGATAGCCGTTGACATTGAGCACTCAACTGGATATTCCTTTTCCCTTTGGATTATTACTTAATAGTCTAATCCTTTGACTACTTTCCTCGGTTTATATATATATATATATATATGTAGTTTGCTATATTTCTAAGTAAAATATGGCAAATGTCAGTGGTTAGATGATCATATAAGCGAGAAACTTGTAATCACAAAGCGCCATTGCCTCTGTGTCTACACTATCTTAACTAAAATGGCAATGAATTAATAACCTTTTTGAATTGCGACGAATTGATATTTTTCCTTACAGTGTTTCAATATTGCCGAGGTTGATAATGAATAATTGCTAACAAACATGCACCCACCGAAGGCATGGACTGCTATCGATTGGTTACCGATCATATGGAAGTCTGATCTATCCAATAAATTAAAACAGAATTTCTTCCAAGCAACGGTTTTGTCAATACTACAGTACGGATGCACCACATGGACGCTGACAAAACATATTCTGATAAAACTAGACGGGAACTAAACAACAATGCTACGAGTCAAATTGGAGAAAACCTGTAAGCATCACTCCACGAAACAGCAGCTATTCAGCCACTTACCTCCTATCTCTAAAACCATCCAAATAAGACGAACCAGACATGTAGGATACTGCTTGAGAAGCAAGAAAGAAATCATAAGTGACGTTCTTTTAGATACCTGATCACAATGAGGTGCCAGTGTTGACCGACCAGCAAAAACTTATCTACAACAGCTCTGTACAGATACAGGATGGAGTTTGGAAAACCTACCGAGAGCATTGGATGATAAGGACGAATGAAGAGAGAGAGAGAGAGAGAGAGAGAGAGAGAGAGAGAGAGTGTGTGTGTCATGGAAATCCGTGCTTGCTGCGAGACTTGATGATGATAATATTATAGTATCTTTGATTTACAAGAAAATTGACTTTTTATTACAAAAAATTATTGAGGTTATATTTACTTTCGGGCGAAACTATACGATAGGCAATCACAATATATTATTGACTGACTCATTTTAACGGCATGTCAACCCGTCTAAGCTAAATTCATACCTGGAGGTTAGGGAATCGTGTTCATTGGACATATCTATATTTGTGTATTTGATTCTTCAGAGTTTGCGGGGTATTTAGTTAAATTTTTTGCTCATGGATCTGTCGATTTTTTTTGCACACGGTGCAATCGGATGTGTTTTTTTGCACACGGTTCTATCCAGTGTTCTATTTTTTTTTTTTTGTGCACAGTCCAATCGAATATGAGTAATTTGACTCATAGATGGGACGCTACTAGAGTGGACCAGGTAGTAATGACGATGAAGCGGTTCTCCATATTGCCCTGATCTTCAAGACTGGAACCTCACCACGAGATGCGGTTCAGTGTTATATCCAGGACACTCTCTACTCAAGCGGATAAAGACAGCGATGTCATAATATAATTTCCCATAAGCGCTTTTTGCGAATATCTTGCAGTAATTAAAACATATAATCCTCTGTATTCCTGACCCAGTCGGCTTGGGCTGCCGACCTAGAGCTGATATTTGTCTCTGTCTCCCACCAAATAGGACTTGACACAGTACGCAGTTTACATGGCAAAACAGTTCTATTTCAAGCACTTTAATTTAGCATAAGTACGAAGTTTGAATATCAATTAACAATTCTATTTATCGTCAGTGCAGTTTCAATGTCAAAAGCAGTTTTATTTCAAACTATTCGATTTAGCATAAGTACACAATTTAGTTCTATTGAACCCATATTTTAGACCCTATCAGGTTCTATTACTCCTGGGCAGTATATGAGTTCATATATGTGTATGAGTGTGTGTGTGTGCATGTTAACTAGCAAGATGTGACACAAGGTCAGTTTTTAAGCGGTGTTCAGCTTGTTTGAATTCAGTTTTTCCCTTCTCCTAGACCGGTTGCCAAACCAAGGCTAGAGAACTGCCCATAGTTAAGCCAGGGATGAATTTATGCCCTTCCTAATGACATCAACGAGAATCGAAACCTCAAGCAACCTTGTCAACGTTTTAATTACCACTTTCCGATTCCATTTCTTTCAACCATAATTGTTACAGCAGGCACGCCTCTTTCTGTATCTGATAATTTCTTTGTGTGTGTGTGTGTGTGTGTGTGTGTGTGTGTGTGTTTCTGCACCTAATGAGCCCTGCAACACAGTTATCATTGGGGAAAAGGCTCTCTGAGACCAGACAAACTGCTCAATACCATCCATCCAAGGTTACACGCATATCATGAATATAGAACACATAGGGAAAAAACTTGAAAAAGAACAGACATATACACACAGAGACCCTTTTTTACAACGACGGAGACCATATGATAGTAACAGGTCTCATGATAGAGGCTAGAGAGACGACAGAAAGTCAGTCATCGACAGCTGAAAAACGAAACACATAGTTCACTCAGAGGGAGTTCAGAAGAGGGAATAAAGTAAAGTTGGCGACCGTAGTCGAGGGCAACCGGGAGGCTCCCTTTTCAATAGCTATTACACCGAGGTGTAGGAGAGGGAGCTTCCCCTCTCCCAGGATTGTTCCAATTTACCTTTGATATGTACCTTAAATAGCTGAGTGTCAAGCAAGGAGATATCAAGTACCATTTTAAAAGTCTTTGGTATGACGTGACCTGGGATTGAACCTAGGTCTCCCAGGCCAATGACGAACACTCTACCCACAAGACCAATGAGAAGAGGGAATACTTGGTAGTAATTTCATATTCAAAGTACAATCGTCATCGTTTGGAAAGCCTCAATTTAACCGGGCATAACGAAGAAATCTTAACATCTTCAAACGATTGTTGTTGTTTTTTAAAAAGATCAATTACAATTAGCATTGTAATAAGAAAACCCATATTTTAGACCCTATCAGGTTCTATCACCCCTGGGCAGTATATGAGTATATAAGAAAAACCATATTTTAGACCCTATCAGGTTCTATCACCCCTGGGCAGTATATGAGTATATAAGAAAACCCATATTTTAGACCCTATCAGGTTCTATCACCCCTGGGCAGTATATGAGTATATAAGAAAACCCATATTTTAGACCCTATCAGGTTCTATCACCCCTGGGCAGTATATGAGTATATAAGAAAACCCATATTTTAGACCCTATCAGGTTCTATCACCCCTGGGCAGTATATGAGTATATAAGAAAAAACATATTTTAGACCCTATCAGGTTCTATCACCCCTGGGCAGTATATGAGTATATAAGAAAAACCATATTTTAGACCCTATCAGGTTCTATCACCCCTGGGCAGTATATGAGTATATAAGAAAAACCATATTTTAGACCCTATCAGGTTCTATCACCCCTGGGCAGTATATGAGTATATAAGAAAACCCATATTTTAGACCCTATCAGGTTCTATCACCCCTGGGCAGTATATGAGTATATAAGAAAAACCATATTTTAGACCCTATCAGGTTCTATCACCCCTGGGCAGTATATGAGTATATAAGAAAAACCATATTTTAGACCCTATCAGGTTCTATCACCCCTGGGCAGTATATGAGTATATAAGAAAAACCATATTTTAGACCCTATCAGGTTCTATCACCCCTGGGCAGTATATGAGTATATAAGAAAAACCATATTTTAGACCCTATCAGGTTCTATCACCCCTGGGCAGTATATGAGTATATAAGAAAACCCATATTTTAGACCCTATCAGGTTCTATCACCCCTGGGCAGTATATGAGTATATAAGAAAACCCATATTTTAGACCCTATCAGGTTCTATCACCCCTGGGCAGTATATGAGTATATAAGAAAAACCATATTTTAGACCCTATCAGGTTCTATCACCCCTGGGCAGTATATGAGTATATAAGAAAAACCATATTTTAGACCCTATCAGGTTCTATCACCCCTGGGCAGTATATGAGTATATAAGAAAACCCATATTTTAGACCCTATCAGGTTCTATCACCCCTGGGCAGTATATGAGTATATAAGAAAACCCATATTTTAGACCCTATCAGGTTCTATCACCCCTGGGCAGTATATGAGTATATAAGAAAAACCATATTTTAGACCCTATCAGGTTCTATCACCCCTGGGCAGTATATGAGTATATAAGAAAAACCATATTTTAGACCCTATCAGGTTCTATCACCCCTGGGCAGTATATGAGTATATAAGAAAAACCATATTTTAGACCCTATCAGGTTCTATCACCCCTGGGCAGTATATGAGTATATAAGAAAAACCATATTTTAGACCCTATCAGGTTCTATCACCCCTGGGCAGTATATGAGTATATAAGAAAAACCATATTTTAGACCCTATCAGGTTCTATCACCCCTGGGCAGTATATGAGTATATAAGAAAACCCATATTTTAGACCCTATCAGGTTCTATCACCCCTGGGCAGTATATGAGTATATAAGAAAAACCATATTTTAGACCCTATCAGGTTCTATCACCCCTGGGCAGTATATGAGTATATAAGAAAAACCATATTTTAGACCCTATCAGGTTCTATCACCCCTGGGCAGTATATGAGTATATAAGAAAAACCATATTTTAGACCCTATCAGGTTCTATCACCCCTGGGCAGTATATGAGTATATAAGAAAAACCATATTTTAGACCCTATCAGGTTCTATCACCCCTGGGCAGTATATGAGTATATAAGAAAAACCATATTTTAGACCCTATCAGGTTCTATCACCCCTGGGCAGTATATGAGTATATAAGAAAAACCATATTTTAGACCCTATCAGGTTCTATCACCCCTAGGCAGTATATGAGTATATAAGAAAAACCATATTTTAGACCCTATCAGGTTCTATCACCCCTGGGCAGTATATGAGTATATAAGAAAAACCATATTTTAGACCCTATCAGGTTCTATCACCCCTGGGCAGTATATGAGTATATAAGAAAAACCATATTTTAGACCCTATCAGGTTCTATCACCCCTGGGCAGTATATGAGTACATAAGAAAAAACATATTTTAGACCCTATCAGGTTCTATCACCCCTGGGCAGTATATGAGTATATAAGAAAACCCATATTTTAGACCCTATCAGGTTCTATCACCCCTGGGCAGTATATGAGTATATAAGAAAAACCATATTTTAGACCCTATCAACATTTATTTTCTTACGTATTAAAAAAAAAAAAATAGCGAAAAGTTCGAATGATATCCGAATAGGTTTATTCAGATTTTAAAGTTAAGTCAGTCGACTTTGAATTAGAAAGTTTGTTGTAACAGCAGTTCTTTTTTTTTTTGTGAGAAGTAAGAGAGAATGGTTTTCTTATTATATAGAAAAGGAAAGAAGGCTAAATAAAGGTGTTCTTATCTTTGTGTGCTGAAGAAATCACATCCTATTTTCTGGTTGTATAGGTCTCTGTCAATGAGTTTCATCCGTAAGTTTAGTCCCACTGATTTATGGTTGGCTTGTGTGGATATTTAACGGGCCTCCCACGAAGTCAGGATATGATATATGGTCGTTTCTTAGAGGAAAGCCACGCATGCGTGGCTATTTCAAAAAATGTTTGGTTCTTTCGGCATTCTCCCTAACGCAGCGCCTCAGGCACTGAACCATTTACTCGGCCCTGCAACTCGGTTATTCTCTGGGTAAAGGCTCTCTGAGACCAGACAAACTGCTCAACACCTCCCACCCAAACTTAGCCCTCATGTCTCAAATTGCTGTTTAAATATACTCTCTGCAGGCTCCAAATTCAATAGTTCAATTTAAGCGCGAATTATTTTATTGGTTGTTAATTTTAATCATATTTCAAATTTTATTTTGGGGTATACGTTGAGCCTATGTGCAGAAAACTTATTTCTATCATTTTAACTTGGCCGCTATCGTGTTCACATCCTGTTAAGTACTATTTTGTGTTCCAACTATTTTTTCAACCGACTTTTCGGCCTCAACAGTGTTTGTTCTTCCCGAATGCTAGAACTGGTGGTCTTTCGAAATTCCTAATCACTTTTTTCTGAACTTCTTTCTTTTTAACTAAAAAGTCATAATCCAACATTTTAAAACGATTGGGTGTTTAAGTCTCGTAATTAACGAGAGTATTGGCGAGATTGGAGCTTACGCTTATCATGAACACTGTTTGTTCGACCTCTACTTTAGAGAGCTTGAATGAGCAAACGTTTAAATTGTTTCCTCTCTTATAGGAAAGGGTGAATATATTTTCCCGAGCATTAGATTAAAAACAACAAAAAATTAACTTGAAAAATATATGTAAATACGAGAAATTTTCGGCAACAAGACACGGTTTTTCCCTAATTCCAGAACCGGCTTGAAGACAGAAAATAAAGTGGAATAAAAATTATTAAAAAATGTTTGTGTCTTTCTTTCTATCATGATGTAAAAACGACTGTCTACCTCAAATTGTAACGAACTATGCCAAGAGACTTATTTTCTTCTTTTGTTGTTAGTCATGTTTTTCTTACTAGTGTCAAAACTACACTTTCAAAGCAGAACTTGCTTTCCTTCTCTCCCCCACTCTCTCTCTCTCTCTCTCTCTCTGTATGACACACACATACAGTTTCACTGTATAAACCTCAATCCAGTCTCACTCCTTTCTGGTTCTCTTCCAACTGTCGTCAACGAACTTAATTGTATCACTATAGACGAATCCTTACATACACGATACGATAGCTCATATTCATAAGCGATACTATCATAAGGGCTCGGTTTTGTGTATGCACAAAAATCCTATTACAAATGGCCGCTTACCCGGAAGACACGTGAATCAGCGTGTTCTCTTTGCTTCAGGTTTGTGAAAATGGTTACATGATTCATAACTTTCGGATCCTGGTGAGGAACAAGTGACAGCTCGCAACAACCGATGCACCATCAAACTGTTTTACTGTTTATAAAGGACGGAGAATCTTTTTAAAGTTATTATTATTATTCATTCATTAGAGCTTTTCACATTAGCGTTAGTCGATGGTTTTTCACTGGAGTCTGAGTGACAGCAAGTCTCCTCAATCTCCTGGACTCTTCTTAGTATTCTGACCGTTCTCAGTAATGTTGTCGTTTGGATGGTCTCCACCCGTCCGCCAACTCCCAAGTCCTCCAGTCCCTTTAGTAATCCCTTAGTTACTGTTCCAAACGCACCAATTACAATTGGTATGATTGTCACCTGCATGTTCCACAGTTTTTTTCACTTCCCTAGCAAGGTCGAGGTACTTATCCTTCTTTTCCGGGTACGATTTTTAGGGAACCATGCCAGTTTTTAAGTGACGACTGAATTGCCACAAAACCTTTTGAATGGTCAAAAATTCTAACAATTTGAGTTGTAGAAAAACCTACAATCAACTCGTTCGCTAAAGCAAAACGCCCACAACTTCTCACTGCTTAAAATTATTTCTGCAATAATTACCATGCATTTAGTTCCACATCAATGCTTATCCAGTCAGCTCGGGCGAAAGAATACACAGACTGCATCCCCGCAGAAGGGTAAGACCCCTCAACGAATGTCCTGGACATGACACTAAACGATCTGATGGTGAGGTTACAGTGATGCTGGAGTTTTGGGGAATGTGGAGTACCCCTTCATTACCATCGCTCCCTTGCCTGGAGTGGTAGTACCTGAGAAGGCCCTATCTATGCGTTAAACAGAATTAAACTGTGTACTTATGCTAAACTGAATTGCTTGAACTAGAAATGTTTTTGACAATTAAACTGTGTATTTATGCTAAACTGAATTGTTTAAAATAGAACTGTTTATTTGCATAAAAATGGATTTGGCATTGAATAATCTTCAGAGGTTGATATGCCATAAAATCCAAACAAACAAACAAATATACACACCAATGCACTCATTTGATAACACGCCTGTGTGCTCTCTCTCTCTCTCTCTCTCTCTCTCTCTCTCAGTCTCTGTCTCATTCACACAAGCACATACATGCACACACACTTATTTAGATCGAACTGAAATTCACTGCTACTCTTTCATTTTTTTATATATTTACTGTTTCTCTCTCTCTCTCTCTCTCTCTCTCTCTCTCTCTCATTCCATCTCTCTCTCTCTCTCTCTCTCTCTTTCACATAAACACATACATGCACACACATAAAACTGAAATTCACAGCTACTCTTTCATTTTTTATCTCTCTCTCTCTCTCTCTCTCACTACATCTCTCTCTCTCTCTATATATATATATATATATATATATCCACCATTTCTATCCTGAGATACGAAAAGAAACAAGAAGTCTTGAACATCTAACCATTATGACCATAAGAAAAAAAGTACTCCATGGTCTATAAGAAAGCCTATTTGAACAATGACTTGCAGTCAAAATACTCAGTATATATCATCATCATGTCTTGCCGCCAGCACGGATATCCCTGACCCTCTCTCACCACTTCTCCCTATCATTCATCGTTTTTAGCAGGTTTTCAGGGTTACATCCCGTATCCTCACGTAGCTGCTGTATGTATGTTCGAGCTGGTCGTCCTATTTTTGCTTGGCCATACGCGGGGGTCCATAGGAGTACATCACTGATGAGTTCGTCCTTGCTTCTTCAGCAGTGTCCTGAGTGTCTGGTTCGTCTAACTTTTATAGTTTTCGTGATGGGAGGCAAGTGGCCGTATAGTTGGTGTCTTGTGGGGTGTGGAATATATATATATATATATATATATATTAGTCAGATGCATTTACATAAGTATGTGCTCTAACACACACATACTCACACACACACACACACACACACGCACTCACACCCGCAAGCGTGGAATTTAGTTAGCGTATGTAGTACACCACTGCACACAGTGTTCTGCACGTTTTGTGAATCGAAATATAAAACAGAATGATTAATACTTCGAAGAAGACTGTGGACTCTGAACTGTAGGAAAGGAATTATTTGTTTATTCCCTAACGTTTGGTTTGCACCTCACGCTCATAGAAAACAATCAAAAAAACCTTATTGGTCTGTTACAGCGATAATAGAAACACACAAAGGTAAATGGATAAAATATCTCCTAACACTGACACCAAAATGGCTTTAACATCAATATGAATTACGCCACTTTGAAATAGAATAGACAGATTCGGGGGTGACACATAAACACCCATAGAATCAAAAATTGGCTATGGGTTCAAGATAGTAGTCGCAGTCGTGTTGTAGAGAATGCAGGAGTATCACTTGACTAAAATCATTTCAAATCACAAACGAAAGAAAGAAAAAAAGAATTAGAAGTTCGCGAAGAGTTTTTTCTTTTTTCTTTTTTTTTCCCATACAGTCTGATTGAATACGAATAATTTTTGCACACGGTCCTTTTCAATACGAATATTTTTTCACACGATCCTATTGAATATGAATAATTTTTGCACACGGTCCTTTTGAATACGAATATTTTTTCACACGATCCTATTGAATACAAATAATTTTTGCACACGGTCCTTTTAAGTACGAATATTTTTTCACACGATCCTATTGAATACGAATAATTTTTGCACACGGTCCTTTTCAATACGAATATTTTTTCACACGATCCTATTGAATACGAATAATTTTTGCAGACGGTCCTTTTGAATACGAATTTTTTTTCACACGATCCTATTGAATACGAATAATTTTTGCAGACGCTCCTTTTGAATACGAATATTTTTTCACACGATCCTATTGAATACGAATAATTTTTGCAGACGGTCCTTTTGAATACGAATATTTTTTCACACGATCCTATTGAATACGAATAATTTTTGCACACGGTCCTTTTGAATATGAATAATTTTTGCACACGATCCTATTGAATACGAATAATTTTTGCGCATGGTCCTATTGAATGCGAATATTTTTAGACTGATCTATTTACCAATTGATGTGACCCGAATAGGTATGACCACACCGGGTCAGAGTACACCAGGGGGTAATGGCGATAAAATGGTACTCCTCACTTCCAAGATCTCCAGAACTGGAGCTTCCCCATTAGATATAGTTTAGTATCATTTTCAGAGCGCCTTTTGGGGGGGGGCTTAACCCCTATAAAGAAGACAGTCGATATATTCTAAGCCTTGACAATTATGCAGCCTGGTGGTAAAGCAAAGTTAATTTACCCCATAAAGTCAAATTTTCACCGCATATACTTATTTACCCAACCCATCCAACACAGGCAGGATGAAACACAAATTCAATAAGCGGAGTAAAACTGGTGTCTGTGGTGTAATGGTTATCGTCGTAGGAAATGAACACGGCGACACGAGTTCAAATCCTGGACGAGACTGATTGCATTTCACATAGCACTAATACCCTTGGGAAAGGTATGAATCCAATTGGTCTGCCTCCAGCTATGGGTAAATAGTAGGACAGACTAGGTTCTTCAGCCTTGGTGAGGCAACTAGTCTAGGAGAAGGAAAACTCTGAATTCAAACCTGTTAAACTCCGCTTAAAAATTGACCTTGCGTCATATCCTGCCCGAGCGGAGGGGTTTGTAAATATAGGGTAAAACTGGTTTGAATTTTGAGTTATTCTTCTTGATCGGTTGCCTAATCAAGGTTAAAGAACCCAATCTTCCTTACTATTTACTCTGAGCTGCGAAGGCACAATTAGATTCCGGCCTTTTCGCAATATATATATATATATATATATTTTTTTTTTCATCAACAGACGGACGCTGTTTCGCATTATTGCAACTCTTCAATGGGGCTATACCCGCGAGATTCAAGCCGGGATTGAAACCTGGCTAATTTTACGTTAGTCAAACATCATCATTCTCAGTAAAAGAGAAGACATTTTATACAAACCAGAAGGTTATTCAAAGAGTTCTCAGCCTCACCCAGAAAGAAATCTATAGCTGATTGCAACACACTGCTGGAGAAGCAGAGATGAACTCATAAGAGATGTACTCTTATGGATCCCCACACATGGCCGCGCAAAAGCAGGACGACCAGCACGAACGTACATTCAGCAGCTATGTGAGGATACGGGATGTTGTCCTGAAGACCTACCTAGAGCGATGAACGATAGGAAGGAGTGGCGAGAGAGGGTCAGGGATATCCGTGCTACCAGCGCGATATGACGATGACGACTTCTTATAAAAGAAGGAAAATCTGAATTATTTTTTTAAAGTAGTTGTGGTTTGTTGCACCAGCAAAAATGTTCAGCGATACGTTTCTTTCTAGGAGAGGCTCAAAGGTTTTTTAAACGGCCCTCGTATATATATATATATATATATATATATACTAATATCGTCCCTCACAGTCCTTATGATGGTTTATTAGAACCGAAACGCTATAGTGTCCACTTTGCTTATCAATAAATCACTCCTTCAACTTGGATTACCTTGTTATCAATTTTTCTCTATATATTATCGGATTACACTCCATTTTTTACTTCCATATTTATATATATATATATATATATATGTGTGTGTGTGTGTGTGTGTGTGTGTGTGTGTGTGTGTGTGTGTGTGTGTGTGTGTTGCACGATGTGAGGTATTTCGCGTTGTCTTAGATTGGGTAAGGCATGAATTTCGCGTTCACTTGAGGAACAAACGATGACAACAATGAGAATAAGCGCAAAAGTAGGTTGGTCTCTTACCATAGTCGAGCAACCGGTCAAGGAAGAAAACTCTGAATTCAAACACACACACACACACACACACACACACACACACACACACACACACACACACATACACACACACACACACGTGTATATATATATATATATTCAAGGAGAGACGTTTGGTTTGGTTTGGTTTGGTTTGGTTTTATGGGACTTTAACCATGGTAGGTTATTAATGCTAAATTCAATTTTAATCATATCAGCAGTTCTATTTCAAACAATTCAGTTTAGTATAGGAATAGATTTCTTTTTGTTTATAGACAATTAAATGTCAAAACAGTTCTATTTCAAATAATTCAGTTTAGCGTTCAAAAACAGTTCCAGTTCAAACAGTTCTGCATTAGTACGCATTTTAAATGTCAAAACAGAACTATTTCAAGCAATTCAGTTTAGCATAAGAGCACAGTTTAGTTCTACTTGACCCATAAATAAGACCCTATCAGATGCTACCACGCCGGGCCTGAGCGATAGCGATGAAGCTTCTGCATTACTTGAACCTCACCATCAGATTGTTTAGTGTCATATCAGGACAATCATTGGGGTGTCTTACCCCGCTGCATAGAAGCAGTTGGTGTATTCTACAGCCCCAGCCTACTGGTCAAAAAGGAGAGAGAGAGAGAGAAAGAGAGAGAGAGAGAGAGTTCTTATTAACACATTTATATACATCGTCATATGGCCTTACAAATATGGTCATTTACAGTCAAATGCTCCCATTGATTGCTTGTTTCATTCCTTTGTTATTTGATTCGAGTGCGTTCTGTTAGATGGCGATCGTTCCTTTCTTTCTTTAACGTCATTTTTTTTTTGGCAGAGCGTATGCGTTGAGGGTTGTGGCTACATACATGCCGACGGTCTCTCACCCAACACTTTCTCCCCTACCGTCCGCTTTTTCTCTCTGAATTACAGCATTTTATTGATTTGCTGACTGACCAAAACACCGAACAAACGTCCTGGCTTTTGAAAAACATTTTCCGTCATTCAAATCTGCTTCACGAACGATGCATTATCTGCCCAATGCATTTTATTCACTTCTGAGAATGAATGAG